>JAGUCJ010000013.1:0-600000 GCA_019670975.1 Acidiella bohemica
GGAAGGTTGTTTGGAGTGGAGTATCCGGATGTGCTGGTTCCAGCAGCGATATGTGGAACACTGAGTGTATCCTAGCGTCCTTTGGGAGGTCCAGCTCGTAATTGAGTTCTCCCTTCTTTTTCTTGACCAAAAATGGTCCGACCTTGACGTGATCCAGTTTCTTCGTTCCTCGTTTCGTTTTCAGGTTCTTCGTCAGAAGATATACCTTACTTCCCTCTTCCAGCTGAGGTGCCGTTTTTGAGTCTTTGTGTCGTGTCTTAACCAGAGTTCTCTGTGATTTCTCGATGCGTTCTTTGAGTTTTTTGTGAACCTTCCTTAAGTCTGAGGCCCTGGTAAGCGCCTTTTCCGTGGCTGGGCCTTGTTGTGGTTCCATGAACAGATTGGGATCTTTTCCATAGTTCGAGAAGAATGGTGTTTCTCCAGTTGTCTCTGAAGCGCTGTCGTTGATTGCCACCTGTGCCATAGGTAGCTGTTCTACCCAGTTGTCCTGGCTAAGGTTCATGTAGTGGCGTAGGTATGGCTCCAGATTCTGATTCATCCTCTCGGTTTGACCGTCTGTTTCCGGATGGAATGCTGTTGATAGCTTGTGCTTGAGTCCGATTGCTGCAACGAGCGTCTTCCAGTAGTTTGATGTAAAGAGCTTGTCTCTGTCGGTGATGAAGACTCGTGGTATCCCGTGGTAGCGAATGAGGCGGTCGAGCACAAGGCAGCCTAACTGCGGGGCCGTGATCGTCTCACTGCATGGGATGAAGTGTGCGTACTTGGTTAGCCTGTCCACCATGACCAGGATGCAGTCATATTGTCGTCCTGTGACTGGATCGGTCGATTTCGGAAGTTTTGTGATGAAGTCCATAGTGACCTCGTCCCATGGATTATCCGGTGGCGGCCTGAACTGCAAATTGCCATATTTGGCGTGTCGTGATGACTTGTTTTTGCAGCAGCTGTCGCACTTCTTGATGTAATCGGATACCTTTTGTCTCATTTGTGGGAACGTGTAATTTCGGCGGATCCGTTCTGTGGTTCTTGCAACCCCTGGGTGTCCATTTTCTGGCCCGTCGTGGTGGTTGCGTATGCAATCGAGTTCCTTGTCGAGTGGCACGAGGTATTTGCCATGCTCGATCGGGAATTCCTCGTTGTTGTCGTTCAGGATCCTCATTGTTAGGTTGAATTCCTGAGTGTTTGCTGCGCTCAGGCTTCCGTCCTTATTTACCTTGAGGATTTGTTGTGGTTTGGGCTCGTTGCCCTCCATGTAGTCGCTTCTTCGGCTTAGCGCGTCGGCGCGCCCATTGTCCCTTCCTGGAGTATAAATGATGTCGAACTTGTATTGTCCGAGTAGCTCTGACCATCGACATTGTCGTCTCGACAGATCCTTGGTGGTTGTGAAGAATTGCAGGTTCTTGTGATCCGAGTAGATAGTCAGTCCAATAGCTCCTTCACAATAGATTCTCCAGTGGCGCAATGCTGCGACGATCGCTAGTAGCTCCTTGTCGTAGATTTCGTAGTTCTGTTCCGCGGGTGTCATTTTTCTTGAGAAGTATGCGACGGGATGTCGTTTGCCCTCGATTTCCTGTGTGAGGCATGCTCCTATCGCGTAGTCGGAGGCGTCGGTTTCGATAATGACCTTTCGTTTGGGATCGAACATAGCCAGCGTTGGTGCAGATGCACTTGCTTCTTTGAGCTGCTCAAAGGCTCTCTGCTGGTCTGTTCCCCATTCGAATCCAGTGTCTTTTCTCGTAAGCTGCGTGAGTGGCAAGGCAAGCTTCGAGTAGTCTTTGATGAATTTTCGGTTGTAGTTGGCGAGTCCAAGGAACGCTTGTACGTCCTTGATTGTCTTCGGTGTCGGCCATTCCATGATGGATTGGATTTTCTCGGGATCCATGCGAATGCCGTTGGTGCCAACGATAAATCCTAGGAAGTCTACTTCCTTCCTGAAGAACTTGCACTTCTCTGGCGCAGTCCGGAATCCTGCATTACCGAGTCGTTCGAGCACCTCGCCGACGTCCTTGGCATGCTGTTGTCGTGTGCCCGTGGTGAAGATAAGAACGTCGTCCATATAGGCGATAGCTGTAATGTCGAGTACGTCTCGTAAGGCGTCATTGACGACCTCCTGGCAGGTTGCTGGTGCGTTGGTCAAGCCATAGGCATGACCTTGAACTCGTAGAGTCCAAAGCGTGTCCGGAATGCTGTTTTCCATTCTTCTCCGGGTGCCATTCGTACTGCGTAGAATGCGTCTCGCAGGTCGATCTTTGAATACCAATTGGCTCCGGTGAGTCGGTTCTTCATTTCCTCGATATTGGGTAGCGGATAGCGGTTCTTGATCGTAACCGCGTTGAGTCGTCGAAAGTCGATAACCATGCGTAGTTTTCCTCCTTTCTTCGGAACGAACATTGCGGGTGAAGCGGCGGGTGACTGTGACTTCTGTATCCAACCTTTCTTCAGGTTGGTGTCCAGCCATTTTCGTTGTTCTTCCAGCTCTCTTTGGGATAGCGCGTAAAGTGGTCCGAACGGTGGTTCCTTTCCCGGCTGGATCGGTATTTTGTGGTCCCACGGTTGATGTTTAGGCAGTGCCTCCGGCCCTGTCTCTCCTGAAAGAGGCGCTTCCATTTCTTGAACTCTTCAGGGATCTCTGGGGGTGCGTTACTTCCTCCCTCAACTCTCACTTCGTGGCCTGGCAGGACCTTGCCAGTGCCTGTGGAGTCCGAGCCTTTCCTAGGCATCGTGGTCGATTGGCGATCAATTTCTCCGATCTGCCTTCTCTCATCCATCACCGAACGCTGCCGGTGTAATGGGCCGATGTCGATAACGCAATCGCATCTCTCGAATCTGAGTACTCGTTTCCTCCAATCGATATGAGGATTGTGCCATTCCAGCCATGGGGTGCCTAGTACTACGTCGTGCCTGGCCATTGGCACCACGTCCAAGACGATCTCCTCGGTGTGCTCCTGGAAGGCTAGTTGCAGCGGCATCGTTTCGCTGTCTACGTCGGGCAGAGACGATCCATCTACGGCCGTCAATTCGTACCCTCCATCTTTCTTCTTACGGGTAGCGATCCCGTGTCGATCCACGAACTGGGCTGATATAAAGATTCCGCTGGCTCCGGAGTCGATCATAGCCAGAGTTTCGTGTCCGTCGACGATGCATTTGGTGCGGAAGACTGGTGCTGATGTGCTCTGAGCATTCGTGTTGTTGAGTTCCCGTAAGTCGCTCTTCCTTGCGGGCTCTAGTAGTTTTTTGCCATCTCGGTGGTCTGTACCAGAGAGACTTTCCAATTAAGGGGTCCCGTCTTAGGCGTGAGTACCACATGGCTTCCTTGCTGTTCGACTTTGATATGTCCGCTGATAATTGCTCTTGTGCGCGGCAGTAACTGTCGTGATGTCGTTGGTTCTGGGGTTCCTGGCGGAGTTCTAGGTAGAATGACCCATGATTCGATTTCCTCCTTGGATTTCGCCTTGAGTTCTTGCTCTGACATTTCGTCGTCCTGCCAGGCATCCTGGATTCGGTAGAACTCTTTGTACCGTAGGTCGATAAGTCGGATTCGTTCCCTCATTTGTCGTGGGATGATCTTTCCGTCGGGCGTGAAGTAGCTGCCGTCCGGGTTAAACCTCGATCCTATTGGAACGACTTCCCGTACATGCGTGTACTCGGTGAAATTGGTGTAGACCCTTCGGTATTTCCAGAACATGCTTCGTAAGCCTAGCAAGGCTTCGTCGAATCCTTGTGGGTTGAGTCGTCGTTTTCCTTGGATTCTCGGAAATATTTCTTCGTAGCGTTGGACGATGTATAGGACCATGCGTTTGATTGGTTCAGGGCCGTCGACTGAGAAGTTGAGTATCTCATTATCGTCTGGCTCGTCGTCGTCGGTGTATTCCTCTTCGGAGTCTTCTGGCGTTGCTTCGCCCTGGGTGGACTCGGGGATTTCCGGAATCACTCCTAGTTCCTGAATGTGGATTGTTTCTGGTTCCTCTTCTTCGTATTCGTCCTGGTCCTCGTCTTGAGGCGGTATGTTTTCTTGCAGGGTGGCGTCCTCCCGTCTGTATGGAGGTGGAGACCTTCCTCGGGCGATATTGCCGTCGTCTCTGGCCTGCTGTAGTGGTTGGCGTACTGGCGATGTCGGGAGATTGCCCCATCCGATGGTGGCGTTGAGCTCCTTTCGTGGGCGTTGCGGAAACCATCCACGGTCCATCTTTGAGCTGTAGTGTTTTGAGCATGAGTCGTTGTAGCAGAACGACCAATGTAAGGTTGCATGCTCCTCCCGTTCCTTTCGCTCTCTCTCCTGAACCAGGTATGCCTTTTCCTGGTTGAGAACGGATTGATGGAGCTGTCCGATCTGTCCCTCTTCGAGGGTTTCGGCGTACGCAATTAAGCGCTCTCGCTGTCCGAGAAGTGCCGTCTCGAGGTCGGGGTTGAGCTCCATTGCCAGTGCCGTCATGGAGATTATCGCGTCTTTCGTGGTCTTGACGGAGTCGTTGTTTGCGAGTTCTCGGAGTGTGTTGTCCTCGAAACGCTCGTCCACGAAGTCCCAAATCGATTCATCGTAGTCATCGTCGGTTCCCGGTCCTTCGATGAGCGATCGATTGCGATGTTCCATCATGTTGACTTCATTGGCTGGTATGCAGCCCTGGACTGCTGCGGTCGCACCTTTCCGCTGCGGCAGTCCCTTGCGTAATGTCCAATCTTTTGACAGTTGTAGCACTTCAGTCCTTCTCGCTTCTTACCCTGGGCCTGTCCTTTGCCCTTGGCTCCCTTGCCCCTTCCTTGCCCTTTTCGTGGGCGTCCTTGGGTGGCGTCTAGTTCCATAGCGTCGGGGTCGCGACGTTGCTGTCCTCCGGTCCAGCCGTTGGAAGCATAGCCAGATCGTCCGCGAATTTGCCCCGTATGGCGCTTTTCCATTTCGCGCTCGTAGATTTTGTCGTCGACTTCGATAGCAGCCTTGGCAAGTGTTCGATTGTGTCGGTTGCTGCTCCGTAGTGCATAAGCCCGTCCTTGACCTTGTCCTTAAGGCCTCGGTAGTACATGGATCGTAGTGCAGCGTCGTCCCTTAGGGTTAGGGTTAGGGTTAGGGTTAGGGTTAGGGTTAGGGTTAGGGTTGGGTTAGGGGTAGGGTTAGGGTTAGGTTAGGGTTTGGGTTAGGTTGCTCAAGCCGTAGATGCTACGGATGGCTTCCACAAAGGCCGCGAAGGATCCGAAGATTCCTGCCGGGTCCCTGTTGTGTATCAACCTTGCCGTGAGCATCGGATTGATCCATTGCTGTGCGTCTCCCCTAAGGTAAGAGGCTGCAATGAGTGCCTGCTTGTTCGATGGAATGTTCTCCAGGTAGAAGTAGAGAAGTATCTGATTGATCCAGTTCTCGAGCTTGTAGCGATCTCCGTAGAAGGCGTCCGGCTTGGAGACCTTCATCTTGTTGTCGTCCTGAGTCGGAGAGCGGCTGGTCGATGCGACACTCGAGTCGCGTTGGTGGGTAGCCATTGTTGCTGATCGATCAAGGATGTCTTCGTCCTTGAGGGTGTTCAAAGTGTTATGTAACCTTGCACTCGTCCTACCTGATAGGGCGAGCGTAGCTCAGTCACGTGGGGTGTTGGTCTCGGTTGGCCGATGACAATTGATCGATAGCGCCGTCACTGTTGTTAGTAACTGGGTAAGGGTGTAACGTACCTAAGTCCGGGTGAACTCCAAATGAGTACAACAAGGTCTGAGTCGCTGTGAGCTTTCAGTCGGTTTGTAACATGAGTTGAACACACTCCTACATAAGAAAGATCTGTTGTCTATATACATAGGAGATTCGTAGCTATTGAGGCTTGCTCAGTGGTGATCAGTATGCTCAGTGTCACTGATCATACTGATCATTCTGACCATTGTAGCGATCAGTGGCCGTGTCGCTGTTCCGTCCTCTGATCACTCTGCATGCTGCGCCGCAGCTTTTGGGGCACGGTCGTCCAATCGCTTAGCTCAGCATGTCTGTGCACGGATGTTCGTAACATAAACTCTCTCGCTTCCCTAAGGGTCTTACCCTTAAAGGGATTAGGCTCCTTGAGCTAGGGCCGATTAGCTAGGGGTCGTAAGGTATAAGAGGCGATAGAAGAAGACTCTTTACTATCCCTCTTATCCTCGAGCAGGCTACGCCTTACCGGCGTTATACTAGCGTATCGACGCCGCTTAAGTACGTCGAGCTACTCCCGAAGGGTCAAGATCTAGATCTCCTCTTCTAGTAATTCCCGGCGCTAACGCTAGCGAGCTATACGCTCCTCGAGGTTATCCCTCGGAGTATCGGAACTACTATCGGCGTTATCGGCACTATACTAATAAGTATCGAGTCCTACCTCTTCTCCCTTGTTAGGTATATATACCTCTTTAACGCGTACCTCTTGTACCTCGCCGGCGCTTAGCTTATACAAAGACGGTTTACTACTTATTAGAAGTATTGCGTCCTATAGGTTACGAAGAAAAAGGGGGAGTAATTAGAATTAATATAGAGGGGGAATATCTAAAGAAGATATCTCGCAGCGTATAGGATAGCTTCCTACTAAACGATAGGTTTGATTATAGGCTAATTACTGCTTTTCTTAAGTACTACGTAGGCGGTACGCCTATATATACACTACGCTAAGCCTAGGGCTTGTCCTTCTACCTAAGGCATCCCGAGTCTTAGGCCTATAAGGTAGGCTTTCTATACCGCTCTACTATATAGCTATATTATTATCCCTTAGAGTATTAGAACTACTATCGGCGTTATTAGTACTATACTAATAAGTATCGAGTCCTACCTCTTCTCCCTTATTAGGTGTATATTCCTCTTTAATACGTACCTCTTGTACCTCGCTAGTACTTAGCTTACGTAAAGATAGTTTACTACTTATTAGAGGTATTACGTCCTATAGGTTATAAAGAAAAGGAGGGAGTAATTAGAATTAATATAGAGGGGGAATATCTAAAGAAGATATCTTGTAGCGTATAGGATAGCTTCCTACTAAACGATAGGTTTGATTATAGGCTAATTACTGCTTTTCTTAAGTACTACGTAGGCAGTACGCCTATATATACACTACGCTAATGATACAGCCGCACAGCGGAGCGGTATGGAAAGCCTGCCTCAGGCCTGAGACTCGGGATGCCTCAGGCAGAAGGACAAGCCCTAGGCTTGGCGTAGTGTACACACAGGCGTGCCGCCTGCGTGGCACTTGAGAAAAGCAGCAATCAGCCTATGATCAAACCTATCGTTTGGTAGGAAGCTGTCCTGTACGCTGCGAGATATCTTCTTTAGATATCCCCCCTCCGTATCAATTCTGATTGCTCCCCCCTTTCTTCGCAACCCACAGGACGCGATGCCTCCGATGAGCGGTGAACCGTCTTCGCGCAAGCTGAGCGCCGGCGAGGTGCAAGAGGCACGCGTTGAAGAGGTATACACGCCTGACGAGGGAGAAGAGGCAGGACTCGATACTCATCAGCATGGTGCCGATGACGCCGATGGCAGTTCCGACACTCCGAGGGATAACCTCGAGGAGCGTGCGGCTCGCCAGCGTCAGCGCCGGGAATTGCTAGAAGAGGAGATCCAGATCTTGACCCTTCGGGAGCAGCTCGACGTGCTCAAGCGGCGTCGACACGCTGGTGTGACGCCGGTGAGGCGTAGCCTGCTCGAGGATGAGAGGGATAGCGAAGAGTCTTCTTCTGTCGCCTCTCATGCCTCACGACCCCTAGCCAATCGGCCCCGGCTCAAGGAGCCTGATCCCTTCAAGGGCAAGACCCTCAGGGAAGCGAGAGAGTTTATTAGGTCATTGGAACTAGTATTCGCTCTATCGATGGACACGTACCAGCACGACCGTGAGAAGGTGCTGTATGGTGTCATGTTCCTCGCCGGCGAGCCGCGGGAGACCTGGCACCATAACCACAGCGTAAGCGAGCTGAAGGGGTACTCGTGGGAGGCCTTCAAGAACTTCGTGCTAGACTCCGTCGAGGATCCGGTGAACCGCAGTCTCTCCGTCACCGTCGCGTACGAGGCGGCGAGACAAGGCGAACACCAGTCGGCCCAAGCTTTCGCGACAGAGCTAGCAACCCTAGAGGAACAGATGCAGCCGTATACCCCTGAGCAGCGTAGTCGCCATCTCCTCGCCAAGCTGAAGCCGGCGCTGCGCAAGGCCATTATCTCCTACCACGACGTACCAACACGGCGTGAGGATTTAGTGTCCTTGGCGACGAGGCTAGAGGCTGCGGAGGGCAGGAGTGGGGGACCGGAGCGCTCGCGGAAGCGAGATTCCGAGCAGAGGGGCAGGCGATCTGATTCTAAGAGGCGACGCTACTCTGGCTCAGAGCACAAGCGAGGCGACGGCGGTGCGCAGTCGAGCAGCTCAGTTGGTATAGGAGCCAACGCAGCTGTCGAATGCTATAGCTGTCACAAGAAAGGCCATTACAGCAGGGAGTGCCCTGAACGGCGCGATGGCAAGCCGGCGTCGACCCGCAAGGTAGGCGCCAGCAGGAAGAAGTCCGCCGCGGCGGCTACTAGCGAGGCTAGTAAGGATACCAAGCAGGAGGCGAGCTGACGCCCGGGCGTAAGGGCTGTGCGGCATGAGTCTATGCTGTATGGCGCGCACGTGTTCCCGGCGAAGCGCCTGCGAGGAGGAGTCGAAGCGAACGGCCAGAGGACGGAGGTGACCTGTGTGCTCGATGATGGGGCGGATATCAATGTGATATCCCAGAGCCTGGCCCTCAAGTGCGGCTTGAGGAGGGTCTACACCCCCTTGCCCGACGTTTCGAACTTCGAAGGCACAGAGGCACACTGCTACGGAGCGTATGCGGTTCGCCTGTGCCTAGCCGACTCTACAGGCGTGGAACGTACGACGACGTCGGTGTTCTTCGCTACGGATCTAAGGGAGCCGGAGCTGCTCTTAGGTCGACCGTGGCGGAGGCAGCATGGTGTCATTGCGGATGCCAGGAATGACCAGTGGTGGTACGCAGAGAAGAGCGAGCTGCCTGCGGTGCGCATACGAGAAGCCAGCGACTTTGCCCGCGACCTGAAGAAGGCCAGCAGGGTTTTTGCCGTGCAGGCCTCGGCTCTCACTCCGCCACCGCTGCCGGAAGAGATTGCGGACTTTGCGGACGTAATCTTAGATGGAGACGTGGGTACGAGGCCTCTCCCGGAAGGCGTGGAGCATGCGATTGACCTGCTCCCCGGCGGCAAGCCGCCGTTCCGGCCTCTGTACAACCTCTCTGTAAGGGAGCTAGAGATACTGAAGCAGTATCTTGAGCAAGCTCTGGCGAACGGATGGATCCAGCACAGCGCCAGCGAGGCGGGTGCGCCTATCCTGTTCGTACCCAAGAAGGATGGTTCCCTACGGATGTGCGTCGACTACCGAGGGTTGAATGCCATCACCGTGAAGAACAGGCACGCCCTGCCACTAATCGGCGAGACGCTGGATAGGCTCGGGCGTAGCGCCTGGTTCTCAGCGCTTGATCTAAAGGATGCCTACCACAGGATTCCTATTAAGCGAGGCGACGAGTGGAAGACGGCGTTTCGCACGCGCTACGGTCACTTTGAGTATAGAGTGATGCCGTTTGGGCTGACGAACGCCCCAGCCACCTTCCAAGCGTATATTAACAAGGCCTTGGCAGGCCTAGTCGACGATATCTGCGTAGTGTATCTCGACGACATCCTCATCTACAGCCTCACTCGCGAGGAGCATGTGCGGCACCTGCGCACCGTGCTCGAGAGGCTGAGGAAGTATGCCCTATACGCTAGCCGGAAGAAATGCCGGTTTTTCACGAACGAGACTGAGTATCTCGGGTACGTGATCAACGGCGCCGGCGTAGCGATGGATAGAAGCAGGGTAGCCACTATCGAAGAGTGGCCGGTACCGAGGGACCTCAAGGGAGTTCAGACGTTCCTAGGGTTCGCGAACTTCTACCGGCGCTTTATCAGAGGATATTCGAAGATCGTGAGTCCCTTGACGTCGTTGACGAAGGGAGCGGTTAATGGCAAGAAGCCTGGTCCGATTGAATGGGGCGCTGCGCAGGAGCAGGCTTTTCGCACGGTGAAAGCAGCCTTCACGCAGGCGCCTATTCTTCGACACTATCGGCCAGATGCCAAACTCCGGATGGAGACGGATGCTTCCAACTTCGCCATCTCGGCAATACTGTCGCAGCTGCTCTCCGACGGCGAGGAGCGGGCGCAGTGGTACCCAATTGCCTTTTGGTCGAGGAAGCTGAATCCAGTAGAGCAGAATTACGAAACCCATGATGGGGAGCTATTAGCTATTGTTGAAGGGTTCAAGCAATATCGCCACTACCTCGAGGGTGCGGCGCATGCGGTTCAGGTACTGACCGACCACAACAACCTGCGTGGCTTCATGGGAGTGAAACAGCTGAATGGCAGGCAAGCAAGGTGGGCTACCTTCTTGGCCGCATTCGATTTCGTAATTGAGCATCGGAGTGGGAGGACGAATCCCGCAGATGCGCCGTCACGGCGCCCGGACTACGAAGGCGTGTCGCCGGCTCTGAGCCATCTGCTACCCACACTGCAGAAGAAATTGGCGGTGTGGGAAGCTGATCCGGATCTTGCTCCAATAGTGGGCAGGGTTCGGGCGTATGAGGAGTGCACACCTCGATGGCTCGAAGTAGGCGACCCGCTGGAGAAGTACGGGGGTGACGTAATGATCAGGGCAGTCGTGAAGAAGGCTGGCCTTGATGAAAACCCATATGGTACGGAACCGGTAGAGGACCTTGCCAGTCTGATCCGGAAGCTGCAGGAGCGTGACGACGAACTGCAAGGGCTGCGCGAGCGCAGCGCAGGCGGGAAGCCTGCGGGAGCGACGAACAGCTCCAAGCCTGGATGGGTACAGGCAAATGGACTGTGGTACTTTGGAGACCGACTGTACGTGCCCAGCGACGGCGCGGTGCAGGCGGAGATCATGCGAATCCATCATGATGATCCTCTGGCTGGCCACTTCGGGCGTGAGAAGACCGAGCTGCTGATAAAGCGAAAGTACTGGTGGCCAGGCCTGTCGAAGGATGTAGAAGAGTACTGCAGCACCTGCACAATATGAGTGAGTGATGAAACCGCGGCGCCATCGGCCATACGGCGAAGCGCAGGCGTTACCCATGCCAGGAAGGGCGTGGCAGGAGATCACTATGGACTTCATTACCGACCTCCCGCCGTGTAAGGTAGGGAACGAGGTGATGGATGCCGTATTGGTGATCGTTGACCGATACTCGAAGATGGTAGTATACGTGCCAACCACCAAGCGCTGCACCAGCGTGGAGCTTGCGAGTATCCTGATGGAATGGGTGGTCAGGAGGTACGGCATGCCGAGGGGTATTGTATCAGACCGAGGAACAGTGTTCACAAGCCAGTATTGGAGTAGCTTCGCCTTCGAAGCGCAAGTGAAGCTCCGGCTGAGCACCGCGTTCCACCCCCAAACCGATGGTCAAACAGAGAGGTCAAACCAAACTTTGGAACAGTATCTCCGGTGCTACTGCAGTGAAGAACAAGAAACTGGGCCAATCACTTGGCTAAGGCAGAGTTTGCTGTGAACAACAGCGTGCACCAGGCGTTACGCATGAGCCCCTTCAGCGTGCTATATGGATGGAATCCAGAGATCCATGCCGCTCCAACTCGGGACGAGTTTCCAGAGGGGAAGGTGCCAGCTGCCGCAGAACGTGCGAGAGAGGTGCATGAAGCAAGCGAGCAGCTTGCGAAACGCTGGGCACAGGCACAAGCCGCCCAGGTGAAGAACAACAACCTTAGGCACGTGCCAAGAGAGTTCAAGGTAGGCGACATGGTGCTGCTGTCGACCAAGAACTTGAGGTTACCGGTGCCAAAGAAGAAGCTGGCGGCAAGGTTCGTAGGACCGTTTCGAGTGCGAGACGCCGTCGGCAAACAGGCGTACCGGCTGTCGCTGCCGACTGCGTACAAGATCCATAATGTATTCCACGTTTCCCTGCT
Source organism: Acidiella bohemica (assembly GCA_019670975.1). Lineage (NCBI taxonomy): Eukaryota > Fungi > Ascomycota > Dothideomycetes > Mycosphaerellales > Teratosphaeriaceae > Acidiella > Acidiella bohemica. The sequence continues at coordinate 11,930 of JAGUCJ010000013.1, forward strand.
GGAGCCATGGAAGGGGCGCAAGGGCGAGGAGCCGGCGCTGCCCATGCCGCTCGCAGTCGAAGAAGACGAATGGGAAGTGGAGAAGATAGTGGATTCCAAGCTGCAGGCAGGACAGAGGTGGTACCTGGTAGCGTGGGCCGGATGGCCAGAGGAGTACACGAGCTGGGAACCTGAGGAACACTGCAAGGGCGCCGAAGAAAAGGTAGCCGAGTGGTGGGCGCAGGCGAAGCGCCAGGGACGAGGTAGGGGCAAGGGTAGGCGCGTCAATCAGGGCAAGGCACAGTGAGAATGCAAGCAAGGTTCTTCATTCGCACGCCGGCCAGCATACTGGCGTTAGCCGGCCCGCCGGCGACGCGCAAGCTGCCAGCAAGGTTGACGCCGCAGCGCTACCAGCCCCCACCCCCGCACTACTCCTCCTCTTCCTCGTCCTCGTCCTCTTCCTCTTCCTCGTCCTCTTCCTCCTCCTCCGGCTCCTCACCGACGTCTGGCCCTAGGCGGCGGTCGGCTGCGCGCGCGCGTGGCGCGGGCGAGCCGGCGTCGACGGCCATACGGTCTTCCGGCGGCGGGACGGGGGGCGACGGAGTGCGGCGGGGCGCCAGAGGGCCCAGGGCCGCGTCCAGCGCGCCGGCGGCGATGCCGTCATGAACTAGGCGCTAGGGAAAGGTCAGCGGAGCCAGGCGAACAGAGGGCGAGAAGCTTACGAGGCGTTGGCTCTCTACGAGGGCCAAGCCGACGCGGCGTAGGTTCTGGAGCTCCCGAAGGAGCAGCTGGTCGTGGGTGCCACCGCGGGGCGAGGAGACGTGGGGCGCGGCGGTGCCGGGGCGCTTGCGAGGAGTAGCCTGGTCGCCGACGAGGCGCCCACGAGCACCGGCCGTGTTGAGGGCCTTGAGGTTGGCGACGAACGCATTCTCTGCGTTGGCACGGGCGCGGCGCAGGGGGCCCAGGGAGTCTAGGGCTTCAGCGCTGGGATCCTGCGCGGTGTCGACCTCGCGCTGGCAGTACGCTTGCGCCTCGCGGGCGGCAAGCACGGCGTTCCAGAATGGCCAGAGGACTTCATCGAGCTCTAGGCATGGCTTGCGGAGGCCCTACAGGCGGTCAGCAAAAAACCCAAGGGCGAAGCACAGCAGACCCGCAGGCTCGGCGCCAGCGAGGAGCAACAAACAAACCTTGCACCTATAGCACTTCTTGGCGAAGGCGCCGAAGGCACCATCGCAGTCGGGCTCTAAAAGGGGAGTCAGTATACCTCACAGGCGAGTCGCACGGGATACGCACCCGTGGCGTCCGCGCAGTACAGCGCACAACGAGCACACGTCATGCGACCTGGGCGGCGGGTGTCGACCATACTAGGCAGGCGTGGCGCTGGCAGGTCGATGGCGTGGTAGTGGCGTAGGCGATAGTGTGTCCCAGGCGTGGAGCAGTTGGACGATCACTAGCCTGAAGGGGAGTGTTGATGTTGAGGAAAACCAGAGAACAAACAAGCGGAATGTAAACACCCGCTGCTACGGCAGGGCGCCGTAGCGACGCTGGTGAAACGCTTGCGGGCGCTGCTGCCCAGAATTTAAGGAAGGAACGACCTACCTAACTGAAGTTCTACCCCTCGACGGCGACAACTCTACAACCCCTGCTCGGAAGGATACGCTGATTGGACGAGGGAGTGCAGCCAGCGCGGCGCATACTCCTCGTCAATGTCTTGTGAACGTCGAGGACGCCGTTCACTGGGGAGGAGGCAACTGATACAGCCGCACAGCGGAGCGGTATGGAAAGCCTGCCTCAGGCCTGAGACTCGGGATGCCTCAGGCAGAAGGACAAGCCCTAGGCTTGGCGTAGTGTACACACAGGCGTGCCGCCTGCGTGGCACTTGAGAAAAGCAGCAATCAGCCTATGATCAAACCTATCGTTTGGTAGGAAGCTGTCCTGTACGCTGCGAGATATCTTCTTTAGATATCCCCCCTCCGTATCAGCTAAGCCTAGGGCTTGTCCTTCTACCTAAGGCATCCCGAGTCTTAGGCCTATAAGGTAGGCTTTCTATACCGCTCTACTATATAGCTATATTATTATCCCTTAGAGTATTAGAACTACTATCGGCGTTATTAGTACTATACTAAGTATCGAGTCCTACCTCTTCTCCCTTATTAGGTGTATATTCCTCTTTAATATGTACCTCTTGTACCTCGCTAGTACTTAGCTTACGTAAAGATAGTTTACTATTAGAGGTATTACGTCCTATAGGTTATAAAGAAAAGGGGGAGTAATTAGAATTAATATAGAGGGGGAATATCTAAAGAAGATATCTCGTAGCGTATAGGACAGCTTCCTACTAAACGATAGGTTTAATTATCGGCTAATTACTACTTTCCTTAAGTACTATATAGGTAGTATACCTATATATACTACTAAGCCTAGGGCTTGTCCTTCTACCTAAGGTATCCTAAGCCTTAGGCCTATAAGGTAGGCTTTCTATACTACTCAACTATATAGCTATAATACTCTATATAACTAAGTAATATTTAGCCTATTCGGTAGGATAAGTATAAGGTTATTAATATTATATCGTAGTACGTTGTAGGCTCTACTAATACTAGGGATATAAAGGATTAAAAGTGTCAAGTTAGCCTTTAGATCTCTTACGTCGCTTCTTCCTAGTAGTAAGAGGTAGGCTAGAAGTAGATTAGTAGACTTGTCGGGCGTAGCTTCTACAAGCTATATTGCTGTATAGTTGGGCTAAACCTATTTTCGCTACCTTCTGCTATAGTCGACGGTCCCGCTACCGGTAGACTTGCCGTTGCACCTCTTTAAATGTCGCTGTATATTGTAGCCGCGTACTTGCCAAGACATGTATCGAGGACACCGTACTGCTCACCTAGCCGCATACTTATTCTCGTATCTATAGACCCTGTAGCTCAAGGCTGAAGCGCGTCTCTTACGCCCGCGGACGCGACGATATCGACACTATTTATCAAGAACCGTGGGAGGATATACACTACCTCGCGATGATTAAAACAGCGTCTAGACCCTATGAGAACACTTGCCGCATAGTGCAATCTTGAACGCGACGCTCTATGATTACTAGATACATCTGCCACCCTTTAAAGAGGCTGCAAGATTTCCAGGACGCGCTTCTTCCCACAAAGGCTAGCTCTCTAGACCAATACAAATCCCACCAAGGCTACCGCCGCCAGAGCCACGACTGAACCAATAGATCGGATGCTGGCACTGCTTGTGTACGCTGCGGGGGTAGCACTACCCGTGGATGAAACGTTGGATCTTGCCGCAGCACAATTGACCATATCGTAGAGGTTACCATTGGTGGCATTGGTGTCATTACGGCCCAAGGAGCCAAGTTGGAAGTTCTCAATGGCGCCACGAAGAAGACCGTAATGGGTGATGTAGTTGTCGCTGGTGGTGTTGGGTGTGACGCCCGCGCCAAAGAGCATGGTAACAACGCGGTTGTCGTTGTTAGGCACCGAGTCCGAATCGTTGGTCCAGGTAGCCTCGTCGAAAGATGCGACAACGAGGGTGCCCTGCTTCTCCAGCTCAGGAAGGTATAGATCCAGGAAGGAATTGAACCAATAGCCGGCCGTGTGATCTTGATGGATGTAGTCGGAATCGGACATTGGATCATGTGCGTTGTGCAGCATGTCTGGTACGTAGAAGGAGTACGGCGGCAGGTTATGAGAGTTGACGTCTCCAGCGAACTTCTCGGTGGCGTTATAGACCTTGCTGCAGCGCTGATAATTGGATGTGTACGAGCTGAAGAGTAGAGCCGGGATGTCAAGACGGCGGTAGACCTGAGCGTACCAGACAGGATTGGTGTTGTCGATAGGGCCGTTGAAGATGTAGTTGTTGCAGTCCTTTGGGCCGCGGTGGGTTGGTATAGGACTGTACCATTCGACGTATGTGGCATAGTCGATGGACTTGGCATCTAGAAGGTCGTAGACAGTGGTTGCGTTAACGTTGTAGAAGTCCTCGTGCGCGATTCCGAAGAAGTCTCCGGCCACGACTGCGGCATAGTTCGGCAGCGAAGGGTGGGTTATCCCATGCGAGTTGGTCAACAACTTGCCACGAGTCGCCATCAACTGCCAGTACGGGTCGCTCATGGTCCAGTTGAAAACCTCGTTCTCAAACATGATGTGTAGAATCTTCTTGACGCAGTTGCCGCCCTGGGGAAAGAGAGTTGTGTTGTCGATGACCTTCGGGTGGCCCTCGTTGACGGAGAAGTATGGGTTCATCACGTAGGAGCCATCGGGAATGGTATAGCCCTGGGCGGTGTCGTAACCGGTGAAGTTGGCTGCAGAGACTGTGTTGTTGTCTACCGCCCATGTGTAGTACCCTCCATAGACGGACGGATCGAAAGGCGGTTTGTACGAGAAGGTATAGTTGGCGAGCTCGGATGCGTTGCGTGGGAAGACGTTGCCGCCAATGAATGGTACCTGGCTGCCCGAAAGGACTGTCTGGCCGTGAGCCAGTCACAGCGCCCGCGAAGGTGGCCCGTATGAGAGTGTTCATCTTGGATGTGCTTGGACAGACGAATGCTCAGTGAAAGCCCTCGCCTTTTATCGCAGCGCATCTGGTCTGCGCTGGTCACCGGCTTCAAGGGTCGAACACCTCTCCCACACAACTCAGCTAGAAGATGGCCGCTCAATTCACCCACGAAGCCAAGAGCCGGCAGGAAGCTCCCTGAAAAATGCTGCTAAATTCCTAAAAACACCTGGCTTGATCTCGCTGGGAGGCGGACTACCGAGTTCCGAGTACTTCCCAGTTGACGAGATGAGCATCAAAGTGCCGAGGCTCGGTGGAGGTGAGGATGTCTTGTCGGCAGGGAAGCATGATATGGCTGAAGGGACGTCCGACTTCGATATCGCAACAGCATTCCAGTATGGACAAGGCCATGGTGCGGCGCAGTTGCTGAGGTGGATCGTCGAGCATACGGAGATCGTGCATAACCCTCCGTACAGAGATTGGAGTTGCACGATGACGATTGGGAGTACGTCGGCGACAGAGATGGCGTTTCGAATGTTTTGCAAGAGTGGTGATTGGATTTTGAGCGAGGAGTATACGTTTCCGGCGATGGTTGAGACGGCTGCGCCAATGGGTGTCCGGGTGGCCGGCGTGAAAATGGATGAGTGCGGGATGCTGGCTGAGTCGCTAGACGAGGTGCTCAACACGTGGGACGAGAAGGCGAGGGGAGCGGAGAAGCCGTTCTTAGTCTACACCGTTCCTACCGGACAGAACCCAACAGGCTCCACGCAAACGCTTGAGCGAAGAAAAGCGATTTACAAAGTGGCGCAGAAGCATGATCTCCTGATCATCGAAGACGAGCCCTACTACTTCCTTCAAATGCAGCCTTACACCGGAACCAATACCCCCGAAGCCCCAGCGCCAGCCTCTCACCAAGACTTCCTTGACTCCATTGTCCCATCTTACCTCTCCCTCGACACGGACGGCCGCGTCCTCCGCATGGATTCCTTCTCCAAAGTCATTGCCCCGGGCACACGAGTGGGATGGATTACTGCACCAGAACAAATCTGCAATCGCTTCCACACCCATTCTGATCTCTCGACGCAGAATCCGTCCGGAGTCAGCCAGCTCCTGCTATTCAAGCTGCTCGAAGAACACTGGGGACATACAGGCTACCTAGACTGGCTGCTTCACATACGGCTAGAATATACGCAGCGCCGTAATGTCATTCTCGAAGCGTGCGAGCACTATCTGCCGAAAGAGATCGTCAGCTGGGCGCCACCGATGGCCGGCATGTTCCACTGGATGAGTATCGATCACACAAAGCACCCCGAGTGGCGTGGCGGAGATGGCAAGAGTGTTCAGGAGATGGAGGATGAGATTTTCTTGAAGAATATCGAGCATAAGGCTTTACTGTTGAAGGGAAGCTGGTTCGTTGGGGAAAAGGGAGTGGGGGAGGAGAAGCTGTTCTTTAGGGCGACATATGCCGCGGCGCCATTTGAGCAGATCAGAGAAGCTGTAAGGCGGTTCGGGGTGGCGTTAAGAGAGGTTTTTCATCTTTCGGACGAGGAGTTGAGGACTAATGGACACTCGTGAGAAGCTGTGGTGGCGTCCAAGGAAAATGTTCGGAGAGGCTTGCGAACATGTTTTAACGATCGTGAATAGACAGCGGCGGCGCAGTTGGTAGCTCGGTCTCCCTCCCTGGTATATTTCGCCCATTGTTCATCCTACAAGTCAATTTTTGGTCTCATGTCCGAAGTCTCTACGACGTCCGACCGTTCATGAACGCCGTCCCGAAGTTGAACAAACCCAGTGCAGCTAGAACACTAAGACCCATCGGGAGTGGCTTCTGCGTCCTGATTGCGCGCGGTATGCTCGAACCAGCAAGGACTACACTGGCCAGAAGTGCCAGCTCGACTCCGTAGGGCTGGCGGTTTTGGACGCGGTAGCCGCCTAGTGCATAGAGGGCACCGACGCTGCAGCCAGCGATGAGAGAGGGCACGGAGCCAGCGCGAGCCTAAGGGCGGTCAGGTTGCTTTAGGGATGAGTTCAGACGGGCGAGAGAGCTGTACGTAGCCAGTGATGCCGCCGCCTGCGGTCAGAGTCGCCAGGAGGTATGCAATGGTAGAGAGAGACTGAAGGTGAGGTCAGCAGGGCATTGGACATTGGTGTATGATGTATGAAGTGGCTACCATCATGCGAGCTTGAGCGTGTTGTCCTCGGCCGCTAGTGGTTGACATGCTATTGACTTGTCAAGAGTCTGGAGGCAATGGAGCGAATAGTGTCAGCTCATCTCGCGAGGTGACGCGGCGGAGCTCGAGCTCATCGAAGCTCCGAGGCTGAGATCTGCCTCAGGCTCCAGAAATCAGTGTCAAGCTGTCCCCAAACCAATGCTCCACCACATTCACGACAACCCGCCACACGTTGGAACATACAAAGCTCAAACAGGCTCCTCTTCCCGCCGAGAATGCCACCCAAGAAAACGCCCACCCCAGCCGCCGCCCCTCCCTCCGCCGTCAAATCCTCCATCCACAGCTCCGCCAACGCCGCACCCACCAAGACCTCCTCTGCCCTGAAATCCCCCGAAACGACCAGCCCCAGCAATAGTAGCGTGGGAAGCATCCGGAACGCACAAGATGCCCAACAGATTGCTCTCTCGGTCTGGAATAACTACGTAGACGCCACGCCTCAGAGAACGAAGTTACTGGATGCGTTTATGGTCTTCTTGATGCTCGTTGGGGCGCTGCAGTTTGTGTATTGCGTTATTGCGGGCAACTACGTACGTGATATTGTTTGAAAAAAGTGTGGGAAAGGGTTGCTGACAGCGGACGAATAGCCGTTCAATGCTTTTTTGGCGGGCTTCTCGGCGACGGTGGGCCAGTTCGTGCTTACAGCCAGTCTGAGAATGCAGACGGACAAGGCAAACAAGGCAGATTTCAAGACCATATCGGATGAAAGGTAAGGCTTTTACCTGTCATAGGAATTCGTACTCGTTGCTGACACATCACTAGGGCATTTGCGGACTTTGTCTTCGGCAGCGTGATACTGCACTTTTTCTGCGTCAACTTCATCAATTAAAGCAACGGAGATAGACCATGTACAGTACGCGATCCATGAATAACGCGGGCTTGGGTATTTGTGATGCTTTCATTCGGTTATGCGAGCTTGTTCCTTGAAGCTGGAAGCTGTCTGTGCATGCTATTCGTCATTCACATGTCTTGGCCGCCTACGCCAAAGTTTTGCGATGATCCGCCGCTAAGAGTTGACGATGGTAGAATTCTTAGGCGGAAGCGCCAGAGATGTAGAACCATTTGTCGATGCTGGGGTCAATCGGCGCCGGAGCCTTGTCCTCGTGCTTGGCGATGTTGAGCTTGCTGGGGTCAGTGCGGTCGTTGCTGTGCGGGACAGTGCCGTTGGCGCTGCGTGTATGTCAGTAAAGCTGACTTGGGACCGTAAACACTCCGAAAACTCACAGGCTGATCTCGCCCTTCGGCGACTTGCCAGTGATCAAACGCTCCCACGCCTCAGCGCACTCCCTGATGACGTCCATGGCATACTTCCTGTTCTTGCACTCGCCTGAGAAGGCGAATTGATTCTCGGGCTTGCCATCGGGGATCTTGTAGATACGGAACCACTCATTCGTAGCCCTCAACAGACCCGGCAGATGCCGCTCCACATCCTCGATGTCATTGAGCTTCGGCGCCAACGGGTCGTTGACATCGATGGCAATGATCTTCCAGTCGGTCTCGCCCTCGTCAAGCAGAGCCATGACACCCAACACCTTCACCTGCTTGACCTCACCGGGCTTGGCGACAAGCTCGCCGATCTCGCAGACATCGAGAGGGTCGTTGTCACCCTTGGCCTTGGTCTCGGGGTGGGTGGCACCTGGGTCTTCCCAGGTTTGAGGGAAGGCACCGTAGTTCCAGATATAGCCCTTGTGCGGGAAGCAGTTGCGGACGAAGCGTAGCTTGCCCTTCTTGGTGTCCTGCTTAATGGGGTTGAGGGTCTCTTCCTTGGAGATCTGGAACGCGATTGTCAATGACTGTCTAACCCAAGGCTGTATGCGGGATTACTCACCTCTTGCTTAGCATTGGTCCACCGAGGAATCTCAACGACCATGTTCAGCACCGTCTGCTGCTCATTGGCATACAGCGGGATATCGTGGAAGGGCGAGACGGGCAAGCCATCCTTCTCAATGTAGATTCGGTGCTCAAGGGTGTGAGGGGCGCCGACCTTGCGGACAGTGAAGGTAGAGGCAGCCTTGCTGTCAAAGCCACCACGTGTTGGGAGCGTCGAGGTCGCCATTTCGAATGTCCTGTGCTGTTGTTGAGGTATACAAGAGGAAGTCGAGAAGTGATCGGAAAGTTGTTTGCTCCTCGCTTGAGCAACGCCGGGCGTAGCTTGGGGACGAATTTTGTTGACGTTGGTGGGGCCCGCGATTGCGCGTGGACCCTGGACTGACGTGCAAGTGGTGAGGAAGGTACGGCGGGACGCTCCTGCTGGTGTTGTGCGAGAACGTGCGGCTGCGGATGAAGTGGCGGTGACGGCGGGGCCAGATAGTGGTGAATGGTAGATGCGCTTCAAAATGAGAGCGGTGTGCGGGCGTGGCAAACTCATGTGGGGAGGAGATAGGTGTGAGATGGGGATAATGCTGCTTCCAGTGTGGCGCCGAGGCTTCTGGTCGCACAGGAGCTTTCGCTATTGCGCTTTCTCCTCCCCTCCGCCGATGTCATGTTCCGACTTCGGACCGACTTTCCGAGCAGCCAGTACACTCATACCAACGGCCAACCACGTACATTCGACGTAGTGGATAGCAATGTCACAATACCACGGACTCATGTTGCTTCTGGCATAGAGACGGGCTTGCCCGCGAGGAATCCACTGGACTGTGACTCGTGCCGACTGACGACAAGATTGGTTGAAGGTCTTGTAGTAAAAACATTCAATCTAATTGAGCACACGATCAAAGCACTCGAATACATTCCATCTATGATCCGATGTGCTGAATCTTTGTTGCCTACGCCTAGTCTGGCCGAAGAAGTTCGAGCAGCAGGGAGCCTTTGAAACAGAGACAAGTCGCTGGATTCCATCCTGGCTCCTATGCTCTACGAGCCTCTTCAAACGTGCCGACAGATCCTCTTCGTTTGCAAGACAATGGTAATCACGAGGCCAGATTTGCAGCTGCCTTTATTTGGTATACAATTCAAGCTACCGCTGCACAGTCGACATCAGTCGTGGCCGCTCGATACGATGGTGTCGTTTTCGCATCAGCGAGCTTGACAGCGCCAATATACTCACGGGTCGGAGTCTAGTTCTCCTAGGAGCCATCCGATTGTCAACAGTGCCTCTGTCTATCCAGGTAAGCCTGTCGAAGGATGTCCAGATGTCATTGTTCGCTCTCGCGAGGTGTTGGTGTCAGTACTTGTCCCTTGAGAGGTTGTGGGCTGCTTGTTGCTGATCCTTCAAAACTGCGAGATATGTCGTCAGGTACACTGGCCCAACATGGTGCTGATGCATTCACAGTACATACCCGAAACGTCAGTCAGGTATGACCGGATTCTTGAGATCGTCGTTCATAGCTTCGTTCAGATATCTTGAAGGTCATGTGAACTCGACCACCCTACAGCACCTCCTCTCCCAACACCCTCGGTACTCATCGAACCAGCAGCAGCAGATATAGCAAAGGGAGCGACCAAGGCCTGCCCTACATCATTGAGCGAATGCGCGTGTAGCCATCGGCTTCTAACATAAGTTTCAGTGCCGTTTCGTCCACGGCGGCATTATCGATCACTTCGCCAAGCAGAACCGCAATCGTGACCATGACGGTATTGTCACACAATGCGCACCTATCGCAAGCAACCAGCATTGCCTGCGACAACGAAGCTAATGCCATCATTGCCATGGCCACCATGGCTGGAGAGCGTGTGCCGTGAGCACCACTGATTTGGGCAAAGGACGGAGAAATACCTTGCGAGGTTTAGGTCTCAAGGCGGTCTTATGGTCAAAGGCCTACGACGAGGTTACCCGATCTTCGCTTCAAGATCTGTATAATTTCGAGACGTTTAGAGTCGCCGCCATCTATCTGTGACCGCCACAGCCAAGATCCGCTGAGCTGACTGAGGGAGTCAGTGCCGACGACTTGTCTCAAGTCGTCGGCCGTTGAGATCTCAGTGGCTTCGATTGTCTTGTGCGAAGGCCCATCATGGTGGTCGTCGACGATGTTTATTCTCTGTCCGCTCTGCGAAGGTCTCCTTGAGGTCCTCGGCGGATGGCACCTCCCGTTGTGCGACCTATCCAGAGCTTCTTCTTCGGCTGATGACTGGCTGGAAGCTTCTGCAATTCACGCGGAGGATGCAGCAAGAACGGGATGCCGAACGAATCAGAAACCGTTGCCGGTAGAAAAGACCTCTATCCGCGGCACTAGCCCGACGTTTCACTTGCAAGTCCAGCCCAAAGCGAACAAGCTCCGAAGCGGCCCAGGCACAGAACCTTGCCGTTGGCGCAACCCCACCAAAGGCCACGCGCCCGTTTTCACTCAACATCCATCTTGCAGGCTGTTTCTTCTGTCTCAGACATAACCGCCGTCGCTGCTGGTCACGCTCACTCTTGCATCGCACACACGCATTCCCTCCTTGTTCACTCGTTACCTCGTGCGCGCCTGCGGCGTCTTGTTCAGTCACTTACACACTCACTATCGTCCGCGCAGCGTAGCTAGACCTGTGCTGCTGCACTCTACATTCCTTCCTGAAACTCTTGCACGACCGGACAGCGTCCGCCGACTACCCTTGCCTAGGATCGCAGAACAGAACGGAAAAGACACGTCTGCCAGGAACCGCAATAGGCAGCTCGCGAAGACACTTCGATATCCCGGATAGCCGAGAGCATTGAAGTCTGGTTGAGAAGAACGGACCAGGCTGTCCGTGAGGCAATCCTCCAGCAAACTCCGAAGGACTTATCTTCATTCCACGGCATCTGCTCAGCATACCGACCACCCTTTTCATCGTCGCGCCGGCAACAACCTGCTTCCGACACATTACCGACCAACCAATAGTCAAGATGTCGCTCGTCCGCGCGTTTACTACGCGTGGCCGGAAGGCAGACGATATCCAATCAGTTCGCCAATGTTCATTGGGCGCGCAGCCAGTCAACGCGGGACGACCAGTGCCTCGCTCGCAGATCTCATCGCCTATCGCCCTATTTCGACAAGCAATGCTCTCCTGAACAATGCCCAGGACATTGCCGGCACATCACCCATCGAGATCCCTGACTTCTCCTCAAGTGTGTCCGTCAACTCCAGCTCTGCCGAAGACAGCGACGCTAGCAGCGGTCATCACTCTGCAGGCACGATCACTGACGCATCTTCCGTTGATGAGTCTCCGATCAGCGCCGGCCCAGAGCCAAATCACCTCAGCTGCTACTTCAAGCCTGCAGTTGACACGCAGACGAGGTCTTCTACTACTTCACCCGACATTTCGGCGCGAAAATCTCTCGACACTCCGTCTCTGCCGTCCCGGGTCCCGTCGCACTCCAAGAAAGCGCACGAAGTCATTCACCGCAAGAACTCCATAGACGCATGATGTCACCTCCGCCTTCGCGTGGCAAGGAGGTCAGCCGCGAGGTCGCCCGCAACTCCGCCGAGATCTTCGGCCCCACGGTGTTGAGCTTTGCCGAGGCTGCCAAGGAAAACCCCTTCGGCAGTGAACTTGCGCAGCTTGACGAGGTCGCTGAGGAGTTTGGCCATGTCGTTCGGGATGCCGAGGCTGACGTCGATATCTCCTGCATGAAGGAGAAAGACCTGGCGTACTTTGCGCCCGGCGACTATGTGCTTGAGATCCACAGCCTGATCCAAGCGACGTTCCATGAGCCGCAGCCTGAATTCGCTGGCTGGATATAAGCATGCTTACATCAACTGCACCAAGAGCAATCGAACCCTTCGCGCGTCGGGAACCACAAGGGTTGCAGATCCAGTGCTCCTCTGCGCTTCGGTGCTATTAGATCGGTTCGTTCTTGAACATACATCCGGCCTATGCCACACTCATTTAACACCAATCCGACCACAGTCATCAGTAACAACATCTCTGGCAGATCCACCTCTTTAACGACCGTCATGACCCTGGAGCTCACGATCAGAGATTGTACGTAGACAGGATCTGCCGTCCGCTCATTATGGAAAAGCAGGCTTATGTGAAATGTCATATCTGGGAGGGGTTTGGGAATATCACTGGGAGGGCGTCTTGCTACAATCGCGTTCGGGCGGGAGTTCATTTTCGTATCTTGTATCTAGACCTTGGTTGTATTCTTGAAAATTTCTAAGTCACGCTCTACTTTCGGGGATCAGGTTCACAGGTGAGGCCAGCGGCAATACAACGCCAAGGTGCCACCTGGTCAACAAGCTTATGTTCGACCGACGACGGTCTAAACGCTCCTCCCATGGCGGCGGCTGATGATCCGGCTGCTGAGCCGAAAAAAAGTGCGCTAGTCATGCGGAAAGGCACACGCGCGGGCGAAGCGGTGTTGCTCTTTGATCTTTTGGCGATAAACAAAGCGTCATTGGGGTCCTCTAGATGGTTCATTCATCGCAATAACTGACAGCGACACCTCAACATTCGATCTTGAGAAAATACCACTGGTTCGCAGTTTCATCGGCCGACTTCACCGCCAGCGGCTAAACGCGCAGGTCAGCGCGTGCCTGCAGTAGCCTTGCAGCTTTCTGGCCCTGCCAGCAGCTGCTTGCAGAAAGAGCTTTCTCCACATTCGCGCGAACGGAACGGGAAGAAACTGCTGTCACTGGCGTGTCATAAGCATCACCGCCAGTTCCGCTGTACCCCGACCCTACAACAAGCAACAAACAAGCACAACTTGCGGGCGGGGTTGCTGTGAGCCAGGCAATCAACCATAGGTCTCCGAATCCGGAGGAGGACGAGGACTTAGAGTGGGAGGCTGCAGTGAGGAAGATGGCGGCGATGGATATCGACTACACGCGGCGGAACAAGAAGCCGCGGTTATTGACGGATGCGGAGAAGGATCAATTGGAGGAGTTGTGGATTCGATACATTACTCGTCTAGGTGAGCAGCATAATAAGCAGGAGGAGGGAGATCGAGGATTATGATACAATGCTAACGCGTGAGGACAAGATACAGTGACGATCACTACGAGTATCGCCATGTGCAGCTACCGAAGGCTATGCTGAAGAAGATCCCGAAGGAATACTTTGATGGGTCAAGGGTACGCTGAAGTTGCTGTGGGAGGACGAATGGAGAGGTCTAGGCATCACTCAAGTAAGACAGTGCAAAGATCTGTGGGAGGAGCCACTTATACTGACCGTGCTCGCAGAGCCTGGGATGGGAGCACTATGAGGTGCATGAGCCAGAGCCGCACATTCTGCTCTTCAAGTATGTGGGAGTATACTGTTCCGAGATCTCGCATGAGCTAACTTGCACGTTCAGGAGACCGATTAACTACCAGCCGCCCGGCCAGCACTAGTAGTCAAAGTCAAAGCACCACTGTCACTTCTCAGCGAGCGTCCGGCCTTGGCCTGCCATCCAACTTTGGCTGAAGAGGACACTTCCAGGCAAGCATAGCAGATTCTGGGAGTTGAAATGCCATGTCAGTGTCCGAGAAGGACAATGGGACCGGGGACGATTCATGCATCAAACATGAGATTGGGATAACGAGTTTGGTGGGTGGGGCGTTTCGGCAGGATTACGGTTGTGCCTTCCACTATCAGTATGTGTTCATAGCGTGCCAAGCATGGAAACCTAACTTCGCTCCAGCAATCGGACGCTGATTCACTTCAACCTTCAAAACCTTTCCTTCACTCTAAGCGTGCAGCATCCAGCATGTATTGCACATGTCCACTGGCACAGCTACACACCATCACAATAGACATCTCCACGCCGCCAAGTGGGGGGGAGTGCTTTAACGCTACTCAGCCCGTCCATTCACAAGAGCACAAGCCAGGAATCGAGACTGCCAACCCATCTCGATATGGCTGAGCTCTCGGTGTCGCGAAAGCACAACCAGCAGTATCTACGGCTTACAGGTATCGTGATCAGAATGCGGCTGACGTGGATAGGTTGCCCGAGTGTCCAACGACCTCATTGTCACCGCCGGTCCTCGGAGCTGGGCCGTCGATGAAGCCATCACCTGCCCGCAATGTGACTTCTTTAGAAAGGCCTGTACTGGCCAATTTGCTGGGCGCTCTGCCAAGATGCTGAGGGCAATATCACGCACTGACAAGTTGACAGGAGACGTCGATGCTCACCATCGATCTGGAGGAGTATCATCCCGATGCCGTCCAAGCTTTGATCGAATACATGTATTTACGGACATGGGCGGTACTCCGTTTCCCTTGCAAACGAACGCAGCGCTTCGGTCTTGTACACCACTGACGTGAAGGATCTTAGCAAAAAGTACATTTTACTTGGTCAAATGGGGGAGGCAGCCGACCAGACGTTAATTTACATGGGCGTATTATGTTCAGGCCGGTCCTTGCGCAGTGCATCACTGATGTTTTTGACAATGGCGCCGAAAATTGAAGTTGGAGAACATCCTAATGTCGTGGCAAGCGAGCATATGAGGGGGCTTTACCGCGAGAATGAGCAATACGCACAGTGCTATCAGGTCGCAAAACGACTTCTGGAGTTCGTGGAGCATTTGTGCAGCTCGCTAGCGCTTGGAGGGCGTCCATTCTCGAGGCTTGTGTGGAGAAAAATGGCAAAGGTGCGATCAAATAAGCAGAGCCACTGAAGTCTGCGGAGTCACCTCTTCTATCGTCGGACTTGAGGGCTCAGCCGAACGAATCGACAGCCGGAATCGTGCGATTGTCTTTCAGCTTGGCCAGACCAACACGATGATGAGCGCCCCGTCGCCGGAGCTTGTTCACATCTGCCTGCTCGTGAGATCGTGGGCCGGATTGGGGCTGAGCTGCTCGAAGATGAAGTAGATCGGCTTCGACGGCCAGTATGCGGCGCGATAGATTCCTTAGCCACAGGGATCTGACGCTACTGCAGAATTATAGAACCTGAACGTAGACCATTATACCATGCAAGACAAGTGCGTCATTATATTTGGAGCCGCGGTCCAGCTTGCTTATGGAGCCCTTCCGCAAAAGTTTATTATGTACAGCGGACTGCTGCCCGCGTCCCTGTGGTCGGTACTGGGCAGTCTCGCAGTCGTGGCTCCTGGGTCCTTCCACGCGCAACAGGCCGGCGCTTCTCAGCTTCCAGAAGCAACAGCTGCAGTTGCTGCTCCGGTGTAGATGCCCAAGACCGTTCCCCTGCTTGCCGACACTTGCCAAATACGCCAGCCAGCCCCGAAAACCATATTCCGAGCACTCCATTTAAGCTTTTCTCCGTCGATCCCTAGGCGGCGATCGCGGATGGAGGGTCTCGGAGCGTCAACTCCAACATCTGCCGGATATGTACCTTCTCGACTACACTCCTTTCTCTTCTTGTCTCAAACATTGTGTTGTCATCGAGATACTCGGGCATACTGAACAGACGCATCCGTTGTTACACAGCATACTGATCGGCTCCACTGGAAATCCGGGGTGGGGAATTGTTGACGTAGTCGGCGCGCCACATGGCGGACGGCAGCGCCGGCGACAACATCTACTTGACTGAGCCGGCATTTGCGCCCATATCGCGATACGATCAAGCTGGAATCATATGGATCGTCATACTGTACACCCTGATATTCTCCACGATCGCGTGCGCGACGAGGATATACCTCAAGCACAATAAATTGGAGAACGATGACTGGCTGTATCTGGCTGCGACGGTGAGCTACGCAATGATTAAACGAGCGAGAGTGTATCTAATGAAGTCGCAGGTGGCGTGTATAGGCCACGTCGTGTCACTCATGCTCGCCCTGCACAATGGCCTCGGAAGCGCCCCTGCCCATACCGATATCTCCAGGTCAACATACATTCACGGCGGCCGCGCGACTTTTGCCGGTGCCGTTTTCTTGCTTGTGGCACTGGCGCTGGCAAAATGTTCGGTGGGCATCTTCATGCAGAGGCTGCTGGCCCGAAACTTGAATGTACTCTACTGGACTTGCTTCGCGATGGTGGCGATTTTTGCGGCTTGGGGTATCGGCGCGGTTCTGGGTATCGGCGTCGGTTGCGACGTCAATCAGTACATCTTGAATGATGCTGGAAATGCTTGCGGAAATCAGGTCCGTCCTGCGCAACAGTTTAGAGGGGTGTGCGCGCTGACGACTGGTAGGCGACGAAGTGGTGGGCGATCACTGCCTTCGACTGCGCGACGGAGATTATGATCATGGCAGTTCCGATCATTATCGTCCGACCGCTGCAGATGTCGGGTGCTCTCAAATTTCAGGTTGTGTCGGCTTTCTTGTTTCGAATTGGGTACGCCGATCCTGATCTGCTACGAGGGTCAGCAACTGACCGAGCATATAGCGTCATTGCAGCAGCACTGACCCACGCCTACTATATACAGATCTTCGGCAGCGCAGTCTACCCAAGCATGGCCCTGGTCCGCGTAATCGTCACAGCGGAGTGTGAGCTGTGCTGGTCACTGCTCAGCGCCACGATTCCGAATCTGCAGAGCTTCATGCGGTCTTTCAACATCGGCTTCGGACAGGAGCTGGGCTCCAATGCTATGCAGAGCTCGCTATATGGCTCAAGAGGTCACTCCAGAGGGAAGCATAGCATTGGGAATGCTGTTGCGCTATCGAATTTGAGCAAGAGCAGTAGGACCCGGGCGTCAAGTCCCATGACTGGTCAGGATCCGGCCGCGCTCGGCGGACCATCAGGCATGCAGGCAGATTCGAGCCTTTACGACATCCAGGTCGGCAGAGGCAGTGTGGCTCCTGGCGATGCCTTGAGTATACGCAGCGGGAGAAGCCAGGAGCTGATCATCCGGAAAGATGTGACGATGACCGTGCAGAATGATGCCGGCAGGCTGAGGAGTAAAGGAATGCTTTGATGACTATGTATACTTATGTATGATGCTTGCCGTTTGCGTGGTAGTGTGGTGGAGGAAACGTGAAGGCGAATATCCAGAGTTGGTCATGCTGGAAACACGTGATCGTGCCTGATTTCGAGCTCCGCAGCGGTGGCCCGTGCGCCTTCGCTGGTGGATCTCACACCAGAGACAGACCTGGGCCTGCGCAAGGGTGTTGTGGTTGTCGTACACTTGCGCCGCCAAACATATTTCCCTTTTACTTTGCGGAAGAACTCTTGACCTCATCTACGCTCACTCGACAGGCTGTTCCAAAACCGCTGAGGCCAAGTTGGTGGACGATGGAAGCCGGGAAGAAGAGGAAGGCCGCAAACGCGCCTGAGACGCCAACATCAGATGGAGCGAGCGCGCCCAAGAAGATCAAGCTGCTGGTACGTCCTTTGCGCTCTAGAGTGGTCTCAAATATCGTATAATGGGGTCGCACGATTCCAGGTTGTATGCGCGCGGAGTATACAGGAGCAAGATTGTATGCGCAGCGGGCAGGAAAGATCGGTGGTTTGTCGCAAGGAGCAGGTGGTGAAAGAAGAGAGGAGGATGCTCGCGCGCCGACCATCGACCTTGACCCAGCGCAGCACCTCCGTCATATTCCGCGCCATATACCTGAACACCACACATACCACGCACTCTGCGCATACGACGAGATAGAGCAGCAGGACTGACACAAACTCCCGCAGAACTCCAACCATGCACCCACGCCAAAAAGCCCTGTATCAGAGGCAGGCATGCGCCTTATCAACCAGCTCAAGCAGTCACGGGATAAGAAGTGAGCACACCGGCATGGTAGCAGCAACATATCATGGTGCTAACGTCGCACAGTGGCAACCGCCTGATTGCGACCGAGTTCCTGACACTGCCATCACGCGAAGCGCTGCCCGACTACTATGAATTCACTAAGTTACCAATCGCCCTTGATACAATCGAGGACAAGCTCAAGCGTAATCTGTATCCCACCATGACGACGGTCGAGAGCGACTTCAAACGCATGATCCAGAATGCCAAAGACTACAATGATCCCAAAAGCGAGATCTACGAGGACGCGGAGCGCATACGCAAACTTGTATTCAACTTCATGAAGAAGGAAAATCCGGAGTATACGCACAATCCGGACTACACCAGCTTTGCCACCCCAATCCCGCAGGCGAACGGCGTGAACGGAATACACCCGCCGCCCGCCGTCCAAGCTCATGCTGACCGTAAGATGAGTGAGGAGACCAGGCGTTCAGCAGCACCTTCATCCAAACCTTCGCATCCGCCTTCCGATCGCAAAGCATCTGTGGCGCCCAGTGCAGTCACTGTGGACGAAGGAAATGGCGATGTCGATGGTGGAGGCGGTGGCGACGCTCTCGACTTTACTGGCATGACGTTCCAAGATGCGCAGCAGAAGATCGTCTCGTACCTGATTCACTACACTGACGAAGAGTAAGTTAGGCAGCTTGATGCTGGCTGAGCTATACTAACGCACTACCACAGAGGCTTGGAGATCTATACACCATTTGGCAACCTGCCGAGCCGGAAATTGGAGGATTACTATCAAGTCATTCGGCATCCGGTTTCGCTCAAGGGCGTGGCAAAGCGCTGCCGCGGTATCCATGGTCGCAATCCGCCGACGAACATCACAGACTTCAAGACTTGGGATTCGTTCGAAGAAGAGGTGAGCTTCATCTGGCGCAATGCCCAGACGTACAATGAGGAGAACAGCGACATGTACCTGCTTGCAGAAGAGTTCAAGGTATGCGGTATTGCACGCCATTTCTGAGCTTCACTGACGATGCCCAGGAACACTTCAAATCGTTACTGCAAGAGGCTAGGGAGAAGGTCGATGAGCCCTCTGCACCACGTTTGAAGCTCGGTGGTCCAAAGCCAAAGGTCACCTTGAACCTCTCGCAGCATCGCAACTCCCCGACGCCCACTGGCGTGCACATCGACAACGACGCGCTGGCGCGACAGAAGCAAATGGTGGCAGCTGGTGTGAACGGACAGCAGCAACAGCAGATGCGACCATCGCCCCTGACGAACGGCTTGCCACGATCGACTTCACAGATGTCCAATTCGAATTACCAACAATCGAACGGAGCCACCACGGGCTCGCCAGTCGGCACAGCAGTCAAGTCAGAGAAAACACCAACACCGGCGCCCGTCAATGGCGTGACGCAGGCGAATGGCATGATGCCACCGCCGCTTACTCGGCCTGCGAGCGGCAGCCCATTTCCATCCCAACAGCCGGCCGTCAGCAGCTACACCTACACCGCGCCGAACGCTCTCCCGCCTTTGGCCATCCGGCACTACCCTATCGAGCAGGCACTCTTACCGACTGTCACAATCAACACTCATCCTCAATTGCAAATACCCAAGCCCTTCCGTCTCGCTATTCCGCCGCATCCGACCTTGTCTCTGCAATCAACAACATTGACTCTGCCGAACTCGCACTACTTCCTCCAGATCTGCCCGACCATCAGCAAGCAGCTGTCCATGGGTCGACCATACAAATTATTTGTCACGCTGAACGGCGTGCGACTCAACCAAAGGGATACACAGTTCCATGCGGATAGTGGCAAGCGCACACATGTGTACGAAGGCAGCATGATGCCTGGGGTCAACCGGATCGAGGTCGAGGTCGCTGCCAGTAAAGTGACGGAGACAGATGGGAAGAAAGAAGGCCTGGATTTGGAGAAAGTGACAGTCTTTGCAAACCTAATGAAATCGTAAGCGCTTCATGCCGCTGCAGATGCTATGCGCTACGGCTCTTGCATGATGAGTCAAACAGAAAGCAACGAGAGTCATGATATATTGTCTTATCGGCCTATGCGTGCGTTCAGCTTTGAGTGGAATCGATGCCGTTCATACTCTGAATATTTCAGTTCCTCCCACGACCATCTACAGTCATCATCCCTGCTTCTCATAGTCCTTGATCAGCTGATCCCAAAACATCCAATCCGCGGCATCGAGATTGAAGTCAGCTCCAAGGCCAAGATCGATTCTATCTGGCGATCCGCTAGGGACAGCGTTTCCATCGCTGGACGGAGACGTATCAGCCACTGTCGTCGCCTCTCTCAACACTGGATCCAGCACTTCTGCATCGATGCGTCTCCCTCTCTGCGCCTGCCGTTCCTCGTACGATTTATACTGTGCTTTCAGACGGGCGATGAACTCTGGCTCTGACGTTTTGTTGCTGGGCGGGTTAGCATCCCATGCCTTCAGAGTGACACGTCCGATCGCTATATGCAAGGCTCGCTTTTTCAACAGAAGCTCTTCGTGGTTGACGTATACTTGCTCCATCCTGCGCCACGCGGCATCTCGCTCGGAGGGTGAGAACGCTTCCGCCTGCCGTAGCTCTGTCAGGATGATGATCAGAGCATCCCATGTTCCCCAGGCGAAGAATGTCTTGACGAACCACAAATACTTCCGCAGGCCAGGCTGTTGATAGGCTGCAATCGCAGTATCTAGGATTTTGTACGAGCATTCGAGGAGCTCTCGCTTGTCCGTCTCAGTCGATACGCCTGCTTTCAGCTTCGACAAAGGTATCCGCATGCGTACGGCAGTGAAAGCAGCACGAGCGAAGGCCACAGTCAAGATGTGCAACGGGTTCAGAATGTCGCAGTATCTGATGTATTTCTCTTCAATCTCACTTTCGATCGTGCTTATGGCCGCATTGATATCGGCGACGTTATCAGGACCCCAGCCTCCTGCTCCCAGCAGAGGGCGGCCCATCTTCGCACCCCATGCGCCGATCGTGGCGCGGGTAAGGCAGAAGATCTTGTCCGTGACGCCTCGGTGGTCCCCGGGTGGCTCAGACATGCCGGGCCAGATCTGTTCATCGTTGATATTCGCTGGTGCAATGACTTCCCACCCGGGCGGCAGTCCAAACATTCCAGCGCCCGACATTTGGCCTGCAATACCGTCTAGTGGTACTAGCTGATACAGTAATCGGCGCCGCATCTGTACGTCGAAGGGGGGGAGGCCAAGTTTCTCGCCGTCCTTGTGGACGCCCATGCGTTGGCCGATGCGTAGCGCGGTGCCAGTGAGCATCCAATATGTATGGGGATCGTAGTGATACCGGCAAGCCGTTAAATATAGGGTAAGGCCTTGCAGCACCATCATTTCGGAGGTCTTTAGGAAGGACGCGTTGACGAAAGCTTGTTGAGCAGCTCGCCGGAAGTGTTGGATCAAGTGCTCATGAGACTGATTGAATGTCTTCGCACAATCTTCTGCAGTCATCGTGTAGACTGCGAAGAAATAGATGGAGAACATCAAGCACTCTTCGGCTTTGCTTGCACATTCGGGGCTTTGGGATTTGATCTGCATCATTTTCGATGTCGTGGGCAAGTGAAGCATGTTCATAATTGGCTCAACGTTCTCCACGTATGTTCGCCACAGTAGCATAGCATGATCTGCCGCCGGATGCCCAGCTAGCAAGTTTTGTGGACTTCTTCCAATGAACGCATCGGTCAACGGATCCGTTTGGCCAGGCTCAGCGGATAGAGCGGTGGGCACTTCGTCTCCCTCATCTTCAGAGATATGCTCCATCTCATCGTCAGCCAATTTTTCCCAGATGTCGCCGTCGATATAGCGGGTCTTCCCTTCGCCAGCGAGCAGCCTCCCGGGACGAGGCTCGCGCCATGGGTCTCTCACAGCCTGTAAAATTGACCGTGGCGTCGGCTCCTCTTCAAGAGGCACAACATTATGTTCTCCAGGGAGAAGACCATGCTGTAGCAAGATCCGCTCATACTGCGCCATTCGTTCATTGCTCTCTGGCGTAAGCCGCCGCTTGCGCTTCCGTGGCGCGGGTGCTTGGTAGGAACAATCAAGCTTGCTTCTCTGACATGATGAGCACAGAGGATGGATCTTGTCACATCGGACTTTTCTTCTTGTGCAGGTCTGACAGGTGTACGGCATCGCGGCGCGGCCATCCGTGGCGGACACTGCCGCCGCGTTGGCGACACTCATGGACTGCTGGCTACAGGCTAGGTTGCGAAGGCCATGAACAGGTCATCGATGATTCTGAAACCTCGAATGTGGCGCTGCATGTTTAGGACCCAAGGCTGGCCAGAATGTGTATGTTGGACTTGCGAGATGGATCTTGTGGATGGCTGGATGCCTTCAATACTTGGCGGGTGACAAGATCCCGGATCAGGCACAAGTCGAGAGATACACCTTTTACTTGCGATACGCGAGTAAATGACGAAAGTCGGAATCACGTTGATTCAAGGCATGTTGAACGCGTCAAAGTACATGACTGAGTTGTAGGATCAAAGGATTCAGCACGGACCATG
Source organism: Acidiella bohemica (assembly GCA_019670975.1). Lineage (NCBI taxonomy): Eukaryota > Fungi > Ascomycota > Dothideomycetes > Mycosphaerellales > Teratosphaeriaceae > Acidiella > Acidiella bohemica. The sequence goes on from JAGUCJ010000013.1 coordinate 34,645, forward strand.
CCTGCATGCCTCGAGAATGGCATTGCTCCATAGACACTCCTTACCACAAGCATAGCACTTTACCACGTTGAGGATTAGGACTAGCACGAATCAAGAACGGGTGCTTCTTCAGCTCGAGGCGGATCTCGACGGGCAGTGCGCGCCGGTAAGTCAAAGAAAGTGCAGCAGAAGCGGGTGATTATTGACACGCTACTGCTGTTGCAGAAGCCACCTTAAGCTACTATGTGGGGTATCACGACGTCTCAAACCATCTCCTTCGCCCTCACAGCTCGGCTAAAGCCTCGTCCGCCAGCCTCAGGTACTTGCTAGCGTCAAATCTCTGCTGCTGCCAGCCTCTGCTCCTGCCTGCTTCGATACGCCTTTGCCAATCATTCTTACCAACAACTTGTGCGGGCTTTCCATGCCCCTTCAGCAGTGACCGTGGCCTGCTGTCACCCATGACACTATCATGCTTGCTTAAGGCGCTGCAAGGTCGACTGTTGAAGGCGGCTGCCCCGTCGAGGCTCCCTCTCATCGCGGGCAGTGGTGTTCCTGAAGTAGGCCCAGGGGCTTGTGCACTCTCAGCAGACCGTGCAGTCTGTGCAGTCAATGTTCGATCGCGAGCAGCACTGAGCAGACGGAGGTGCGTGACGACTTGTATCCGCAAGGCAACCAGGTGCGCGCGGGAATTATCATCAACCTCCAAGCGCTCTTCGCCTGCCTCGTTCTCACTAGCCTCACCTGAAGCACTGGCTTGAGCTGTGTCGCACTCGTCGTCAGATTGATATGGCGTAATCGGCGAGACAGGAGACACAGCGGAGATGTCTGAGAAAGTCCCACCCCAGGGTAGCGGCGAGACTGGCGAACCTGATGGCTCCTCCTCGGCAATTGCTGCGGGTAGAGTGCGCTTCGACGTCTCCAACAAGTTGCGCGTCTTGAGCTTCGGCAACCTTGACGTACTTGCACCGTTCCCAAAGCGTGGCGGTCGTGGAGGCATCTGATAGGCTTGCGGCGGTGATACGGGTTGTACAGAGCGCATGAGGCTTTCCGATGTACTTGCCTCAAGCCTAATGCCGCCACCGGTCAAAGCCACCCCTGAGACGGTCCTCAGTAGCGCGTTTGTTTGCTTGAGCGGGCGGTTGGCAGTCCCTCCTGAGAGCGACATGCTCGAGTTGTCTCGCTCAAGGGAGTTAGTCGGTGGTGATATTTCGCCGAAGCTTGAATCCGTCCCCCAAACAAAGCCGCTGACATCTCGCGACACATCCGGCGGCGATGACGCATGTATACTACTACGCCTGGATTGATTGGTATGCGAATCGCCCGCTTGTGAGGTGAATGAAGGACTGGCATAGTTGAACGGATCGTATTCCTTGTCTCCAGGCTGTGGCTTCTGCTCGGGTGTCGCAGGAGCTGGGCCCCCTCGCTCCGATCCCTGAGACCGAAGTGTTTCACTCCGTAGCGCGATCGGAAGATTATCCTCTCGGAAGCAGTAAAGAGCGGCTTTGAAGTGTTCCTCAGCTTGATGGAAGGCGAGCAGCTTTGTCGGAGAGTCGGTGTGCATCAAACGCGCCAATTCATCGTGAGCCAGTCCCAGGTAGAAGGCGATCACAGCGTGCCGCAGGGGCCGGCCAAGGGCATCTTGCTGATCGCTCTGGAGTGCTTCGCGACATGCTTGAATACACTGTCTGTAGTGTCCGTGGACGAAAAGTGCCCTGATGGAGCAGAGCTGTGGCGCGCGTGGCGTTGCGCTGCCGGCGGGCGACATCATCACTGGCAGGGTCGTTTGCGATGCGATGTCCTGGCAACGCTTCTCATGAGCATCTGACAAGACTCTCCTAGAAAAGCGCCCGAGCCATTTTTGACAGCACTCGGCGATTAGCAAGGACTGTTCGGGGTGCAGCGAGAAGCAAGGAATGGACCAGCAGGTTGCATGCAGGTCGGGAAGTAGGTGTCAGAGCGTAAAGGAATCGGCAGTCAAACCTGCTGACTGCAGCCCGGCGCTGCAGCAAAAGGCTCCGGATTAGCTTGACGATGAAGCAGGTGAAGTGCGGGAGAGGATGCGGTTGTAATTGGTGCAATGCGAAGCGAGGGAATCGCGACGTTTTCGGGCGACGAATCAGGCAAGTACGCTGCAGCCACTATTCAGCCGCAGTAGATGTTGGCGGCAAGCGACCTTCCAGACTTCGTCGGCCGCGTGCCACACTCCTCAGCTCGAGCGAATCGATGGGGGCTCTTCTCGGTCGTCGCAGTCTCCGTCAGGTACTGCTGTGTCACCCTTAGCCAGGCATCGCACGTATGCGAGGCTTGCAGAAACAGTGACTGTGTCAGCACTGAATCGTCTGGAAACGCGCGTTGGCGCAACAAGATGCCAACCACGACGCCTCGACTTGGATTGGAAGGGGGTGCAAAGTGAAGAGACTCGGCAGTTTTGTCAGGTGGTGGAAGTTGTGGTGGTCGTTAGACTTCGGTCGGAAGAGGTGCCAGCACCTTCTTTTCCCAGCTAGCGGGATCGTCCCGAACCCACCGTAGCCTTCTCCACCTTCCGCCTGTCGATGTGAGGGTACACATATACTGACCTTGTCCGACAAAGAAGCACCAGATGTCAAGGGCGGGTATTGTCATCTGCCATGGGCCACTGAGCATGGCGGACTCAGCCGATTGGGATAGTAGTTCGTATGCTGCAGCACGGTCAGACTTCAGGGTGACAGCATGGGAAGGAAGGTGTTAGGGAGTGGACGTAATCTTGTCTGAATCATTTCACAATTCGTTATTAACACTCGGCATAGCTTCGATCTCGCTCTCCGCGCAATTTTAATTCCGAGAGTACTTCGGGTCAATCGTCAGAAGAACGAGGGGTTTCTTTGCCGCCGCCAGACGCAGTGTACGGTCAGAAGCCCGCAGTAAGGTGAAAATCCCGAGCGCCCTCATCGCGACGAGGGCGGCGAGGAAGAGCGAAGCTTTGCGGAGGGACTCCGCATAGTGAGGATTACTGGTAGAAGGTGTTGGTGCTGGTCTCGTCCGATGAGAATAGGCCTATCCCAGACTCCTCCCTTTGGAAGGCTACATTCCTTTGTATCCGGGTACAGCTGCTGGCAACCCTGCAATTGCTGGCTGGCTTCTGATTCCCGACGCGCTCTTCTCGAGCACATCATCACTGCCCATATCCGCCACCGGGGTGCTATTCAGCTCCTGTTGGCTGACCTCTGCATCGTACGGTAGCTCAGACAGCGCACTTTTCTGTAACATCGTCACGTCATCTATTCAATCCGCATCTCCACGGAGACTAGCGGTCGTTGGCAGCTCGTGCTGCCTTCAGCGGCACCACGACATCCACCACATCATTGTAGGGACCGCCGCCAGTCCAACCACAATTCCGACAACAATGACTGCCCCTTCGGCAAGCCCATGCGTTGCTTTTGGCGGAGGCATCGGATCAGGTTGACGTGATCTAAACTGGAAGTGCTTGAAATGAACGCAGGTTAATCGAGTCATTGATAGAAAATCGAATGGTCGGGCTTTGCTCAAGTACGGCATGAAGATCTGCAGGTGTCAGTCTGTGTGACCGCGTTGCTGGGGAGATCAAGATACTAACTGTCGGCATCAGAAGGGTTTAGGTGCCGCGTAGTCGTACCGGGTGTCATACGCGGACCGCCTGAATCCTCCAGAGGAGCCAGAGAAAGCGCCATTGAGGCGGAAGCCCGATCCCTATATCCCCGTGCCATTGGCAGACAATTGGTGAGCCCTTCTTCCAATGCTTTACCGTTCATTACTGAACGGCGCACTCTCCTCGTGCCTACCTCCGCCAGACGCCAGGGGTGCGGATGCAAAGTACTGCTTGCACTGTTTCGGCCGGTTGTCTTGGACTTATTTGCGGATGGAACTGTAAGTCGGCTCCAGCGCATTGCCCGTAAGGTTGTAGAGCCGCGTGTATGAACCTGGTGTCGATATGAGCGAGTCTGCAGCGTCACTCGTAATATACTGCAGAGCCGTCACGTAGTCCTGATTGAAGGTGCTCAAGCATGTGCCGTTGTTGTTGCGCGTCAAGAGATCGCGAGAGGTTTGATCGGTTACTGTGGGCACAAGTCAGTCTGTAGAGGCAACGACGATGCTCAGCCGCATTTTGCGGTGGCTCAGGCAGACCAGGCATACATCGTAGAGCAGGCTGTAACAACTGGAACGATTCGCACCGCCTGATTCCCACCGTTAGCGCGAACATTTGTCTTGATAGGGGTGTCTGGTACGCCTCGCCTGTGCTGTACCGTGGCCCGCTATGCACGCTTGTGGCGTTCTCATGTACTGGGTAAGCCCAAGATACGTTCGCGACAATGTATGAAACACCTTCAGATTGGCCGCTGCTAAGCTGCTGAAATAATGTTGTCGTCAAACTGGACTGCTCCGACCCCAAGAATAGCGCGAAAGTCCTACTGTCAGCCCTGAAAGAACCGATACCCGTCGCATTGGCATCGGAGAACGATCCATTGCACAGACTCATAGAACGGCGCAGGGCGTGGAGAGACTCTGAGGCTGCGAAGGCTGCGAAAAGCAGCACCGCGCCGCTGAGCGTCGTCGTGCCTGGGTTAAGGAGGGCAGGAAATGTTTCCGATTGTCTTGTCGCCCTACTGCTTGAGCCCATTCCTGGATCTGGACGATCTGCTTCCCATGCTGCCCTCACTTACGAGCTTGGTAGAAGAGGCTTTGCTTGAGTCCGGGAAGACCGACATGGCCAATGGTGCGCTCGATTAGCAGCCATCTTGCGCTGTCAGCGAACAGGATGCGAGGCTGCATTGCGTTTTCCTGCGTCTGGCTCGTATCCGTGTAGGTGCAACAAGTGGATCCCGCACTGCCAGACCTGTGGCCTTCAGTTCTTTGCGCGGTATCGTCTCACGGCTCGACTCAATTGCTTCTTCTCTGGCGAACTGGTACAAGCGATGCCTGCATTGTGCTCAATATAACAAACACCTGCTATCAAACAGGGCATGGCGCATACGATGGCTCTCTACCGGTAGGAGGCTGGTCAGCGCCTGTGAAATTCATGAAGGAGTTTTGCAGAAGAGGCGGGTGGGGCACGTGAGCGCGGGTTGATGGCGCGGAGAGCGTGTGGGGAGAGCTCCGAGGAGGCTGAGATGGAGGCGTTGCCGTGGCAGATGACACTGTTCGGGTAGCGTCGATCTTGCACAGGGATAGCTATTGTGCCTTGCAGCTACTGCTCGTCTTCCACTCTCCCATCGACCATTGCAGCATGGGTGGCGAACAGAACAGCAGAATGGCGCCCACCTCCGCCGCGAGCTACCCAAAGCTCGCCGAACGCCCGAAGGGCAAGCAGATCCACCACATCTACCGTGATCGCCTGCGGCAGTTCACGGACAATGGCCAGTACAAGCAGCAGGGCCTTATGGCCAAGCTGTACGATGACCGGCTCTCTGGAGAGCCACATATCAGTCTCGAAGTATGGGATGCGCCTGGCCAATCCCGTCCGACGTTCGAGGAAGCAACGAGCAAGGACAACGAATACAAGCCCGCGAAGAAGGGCGATTGGTTCGGGCCCAGTTGGACTACCCATTGGTTTCGTTTGACGTTCAAGCTGCCGTATGAATGGATATACAAGCCTCGCGTTGAGCTGCATTGGGACTCGAACAGCGAGGCAATGGTATGGACAAACGATGGGAAGCCATTGCAAGGCTTGACTGGCGGGGGGGAGCGGACTGAATGGGTGCTTCCAGGCGAGTACAGAGATTTCGACAAGGAGCATACCATCTACATTGAGATGGCTTGCAATGGCATGTTCGGCAACCCAACGGGGGGCGACACCATTCAGCCACCAGACCCAAATCGCTACTTCAACCTAGCTGTTGCGGATCTTGTCGTTGTAAATCTTGAAGCTCGTGCCCTTTTCTACGATTTCTGGATCATCGGCGATGCCGCTCGCGAGTTCCCGGAAGACAGCTGGCAAGAGCATCAGGCACTGCAGGTCTGTAACGATATCATCGATGCATTCATTGCAGGCGACGGCTCTCAGGACTCTATCGTGCAGGGCCGAAAGATCGCTAAGAAATACATTGGCGAGCACGTCGATTCTGAGAAGGTCTACGAAGATAGCGATGATCACGCGATTGTCAATGCCATTGGCAATTGCCACATCGATACTTGTTGGCTGTAGCCTTGGGCAGAGACGAAGCGCAAAGTAGCTAGATCCTGGTCCAACCAGTGCGACCTGCTTGATCGGTACCCCGAGCACCGTTTCGTTGCGTCGCAAGCGCAGCAATACAAATGGCTGCAGCAGTTGTATCCCTATGCCTGGGACCGCGTGAAGCAGCACATCAAGAAGGGCAACTTCCAGACTATCGGCGGCAGCTGGGTCGAGCACGACACGAACATGCCGTCTGGAGAGTCTCTTGTACGGCAGTTCCTGTACGGTCAACGCTTCTTCGAGTCGCGATTCGGTGAACGCTGTCGTACATTCTGGCTACCAGACACTTTCGGCTACTCCACTCAGCTTCCTCAGATCTGTCGCTTGGCTGGTATGACACGATTCTTCACGCAAAAGCTAAGCTGGAACAACATCAATAACTTCCCACATACAACTTTCAACTGGGTCAGCTTGGATGGCAGCCAGGTGATCTGCCATATGGCGCCCTGCGAAACATACACTGCAGAGGCGCATTTTGGCGACGTGAGCCGGAGTGTCACACAGCACAAGAGCATGGACCAAGACAATACCAGCCTGTTGCCGTTCGGCAAAGGTGATGGTGGTGGGGGGCCGACTTGGGGTATGCTGGAGAAGCTGCGGCGCTGCCGTGGGCTGAGCAATCAGGTCGGTCTATTACCGAAGGTTAAAATTGCGGAGAGCGTCGATGAGTTCTTCGACCGTATCGAGCAGCGAGTCGCGGCCAAGAAGGTCGAGCTCGTGACTTGGTACGGCGAGCTATATTTCGAACTGCACCGTGGCACCTACACTACCCAAGCGAACAACAAGAAAAACAACCGAAAGGCCGAGATCTTGCTACACGACATCGAGCACCTTGCAACACTCGCGACGGTGTCCGGCGTCAAAGGCTACACATATCCGAAGAAGGACATCGACGACATGTGGGAGGGCGTGCTGCTCTGCCAATTTCACGATTGTCTACCAGGCTCGGCCATCGAGATGTGCTATGACGACTCAGATGAGCTGTACGAGAAGGTCTTCAAGACTGGAAATAAGCTGCTTAAAGATGTTCTTGGCGCCTTGGGCTTCGAAGATGAAGAGGCTGAGACCAGCTCGTGTGCTGTGCAACTGCAAACTCTGGGCTGGAACCGGCCGTCTGGGCCAAAGGCTTCCCAGCTATCAAGCGAACTGCACGCTCAGATCGAACTGCAAAGTGACAATGTGTTCCTCATGAGCAACGCACAGCTTGACGTGAAAGTGAAGGATGGTGTGATCACTTCGCTATACGATAAGAACGCGAAGCGAGAGCTTGTGCCGAAGGGAGAAAAGGCGAACCAGCTGGTCATCTTCGACGACAAGCCGCTGTATTGGCAGGCCTGGGATGTCGAAGTCTTCCATCTGCGCTCCCGCGAGGAGCTCAAGGCTAGCAGCCACAGCTTCGTGGTCGCCAACAGCCCTGAAAGAGTCGCAGTGCAGACCAATACTAAGATCTCCGACAAGTCCTGGATCAAAACTACCATATCCCTGTCCGCCACAAAGTCCGAATCAGAGCAAGCGCTAGTCGAAGTTGAGGCTGAAGTCGAGTGGCATGAGACTATGAAATTCCTCAAGGTCGAGTTCCCGACCACAATCACCAATACCGAAGCATCGTACGAGACCCAATATGGTATCTGCCGCCGGCCCACACACTATAACACGAGCTGGGACATGGCCAAGTTCGAGGTCTGTTGCCATAAATGGGCTGATCTGTCCGAGCACGGCTACGGCATCAGTATTCTGAATGACAGCAAATACGGCTTCGCTACCGCAGGCAACCTCATGCGCCTGAGTCTGCTCCGTGCGCCCAAGGCACCTGATGCCCACGCTGATATGGGCCGCCACCATATCCGCTGGGCAATCTTGCCGCATGCTGGACCCTTGGACCACAGGACAGTAAGGGCTGGCTTCGAATTCAACTACCCGGAGCGCATCTACAGGCATGCCGAGCCGGACCACGTGAAGAGCTTGTTCGAGGCTTTCAAGCTCACGAGCGACTCGTCACTAAGCCTTGTCGTGGATACTGTGAAGAGGTGTGAAGACGATGAGGATGTCAGTAACGGCGATATGCCGCCGAAGAAGGGTCGCCACGTCATTTTCAGAGTATACGATAGCTTGGGTGGGCTGAGCAGAGGTACTATCACGCTTGGTTCGATCAAGGTGAAGAAGGCATGGAAGACGAATGTTTTGGAGGATGAGCTGCACGAAGTCGAAATCGGAAAGGAAGGCTTGGACATTGAACTGCGGGCATTCGAGATTGCCACTTACAAGTTACTGCTTGCTTGAGGAATGCGGTTTCTAGGCGTGAGATGATCGTACAGTGCATGACAGAATGAGAATGAGGACGTTGAAGACTCTTTAACCGACTACCGCATTATCATCCACCCACCCGTCTTTCGAGCTGTCGAAGCTAGTCGTTGCGCTGTCCCTGTGTAGGCATCTTCTGCGCGTCCTCCGCCTCTGTCTTCTCCTGTATCCCGCCGTAATACTCGTCGCTGTCAGGGCTTTGCTCAGTGTATGGAGGCAGACCAGCGTGACGATTGATGAAATTCAGGACAGTCTTATGCCAGACTAGGCTGTTCTCGGGTTTCAACACCCAGTGGTTTTCATCGGGGAAGTGGAGGAATTGGCTCTCAACGCCTCGGGATTGTAGGACATTGAATGCAGCAAGGCCTTCGGAGACTGGCAGACGAAAGTCCTTTTCACTGTGGATGACTAGCTGCGGCGTCTCCCATTTGTCGAAGAAGTCGCTCTGGGAATTTCTGTCAGCGAAGTCCGAGGAAGAGGGAGGAAGATGGTCGTACTGGGTCCCACTTTTTCCATGCATCTGTTGAAGCCGAGCCGAACTTGTGCTCGGCTTCAGCGCTTCGCTGCTTCGACTTCGAATCATACCATGACGGGCGTCCAAGATCATGGAAAGGAAAGTAGAGTTCCTGGTAATGGTTAGCCGGGCAAAATCGAGAGCCTTGAAACTATGCGTACATCAGTGGAAAGCTGGCCCCCAGCAAAAGTCGTCACACCGTCGTGACAGACAAGAGCCTTGAACTTCCGGCCGAGATCGTGGCCTTGAATCCAGTTCACCTGGAATCGTTAGCGAGTCAGCGAGCTTTGTGGTGAAGTCATGCGAGAGATGGTACCATGTAACCGCCGTAACTGCCGCCGAGTGCTACTGCACGGCTGTTGTCTGCATCTGGCATATTCTTACCGACCCATTCGAAGACGTTTACAATATCTTCGTATGGGTCGCCGCCCCAGTTGCAGCGGATGGCATCGGTAAACGGCTGGCCATAGCCTGTGCTCCCTGTCGGATTCGGTGCAACGACGATGTAGCCTTGTTCGGCAAAGACGGCTGGGTTCCATCGAGTCGACCATGCATCAGTCCAAGCCCCTTGCGGACCGCCGTGGATGAGGTACGCCACCGGATACTTCTTCCCGTCCTCGTAGAAGCTCGGTTTCACCACGATAGAGTGAACTTTCTTGTTAACCTTAGGGTCGTTCGCCGGTGACCAGATACTGGAGACTTGACTTGGTCGCAGGCCAAACTTGCCGCCTTCACCGGAGTTTGAGTGGGTCCACACGCTTGCCACCTCCGCAGCATTCGGCTCAAGGCTGAGAATACCGTAAAAGGAGTTGTCCACCAGCGAGCTTGCCGAGAAAAATGTGCGATTCCCTTTCAGCGGCTTGTAACTGCTCACATTGCCATGTTGCGTCAAAGCGTGTACTTCTTGCCCTTTGGCGCTGTCCGGCTCTAGCTGGATCTCGTACAGCTTGCCGACGCTTTCATCCTCCGCTGTCACCAGCAGAGAGTGACTGTCTGCGGCGAAAGCTATCGAGCTGGGACTCTTCCGCCAGAACGGATCTTCGCTGGAAGCAGACAGTCTTTCGTTTAGGCATGCTACTCGAGGCTTCGACTGCTGAACATTGAAGTCCTCGATGATGAAAATGCGATTTTGGTCCGCCTGTAAACATGAGCATTTCGTGCCAATCTTCACTGCACTGACTGATGCACATACCTCGTAGCCGTTCTGCTTCATCATCAAGAAAGCACCGCCATTACCACGTGGGCTCAGCTACAGGACTTTATCAGTGATTAACAGGCAGCTTAGCGGGCTGAACCTACGACTGGCGACGAAGCGGCGCCCTCGAAGCCTTCAATGGCCAATTCCTCTAAGTGCGGCGTCTCCGGCTGCGTCCATGACTTGATCTGCAGGAGGTACACGTTGCATTTGGTGTTGAGCGCAGGATCCAAATTCGGATCTTTTGCTACAAGTATAGCTCCCTGTGGTCCGATGTCAAAATTGTCTCCGCCACCAAAAGGCGGGATTGGGCATTCGAGACGGCTGCCTTTGAGAGCGTTCTGCAGCTTAGACAGCTCGTACTTCTCTTCCTTTGCCTTGCTCAGCGTGCCAAACCAAAGAGAGCTCTTTTGTTTCGTTTCGTATGCATCCCAGTGCCGCACAAAATTGCTCGTGTACAGATGGCCACTTGAGTATGTCTTCTTCGAGGTGTCTTTGATCGTGTGCATCGAGCCATCCGGGAGAGATGGAGCGCTGACCATGACGGCAAACGCCTTTCCATCGTCATCCAGGGGTACCACTTTGAGGTTGCTGGCACCAGTATCGATCTTGCCAGCGACATAATGGGAGGCTTTGCTGTCCGGCATTTTGCTGATGTTGGCAACGTAGACACTGGTCGAGCCATCCTTTTCCGCTTGTAGGCACGCAAACGTCTCATCATCAAGCCAGTTCAAATCGGAGATGTCATCGTTCTTGGCCAGCTCGTGGGAGTCACCAGAATTTACATCAAGCAGACGAAGCTCCGAAGTCTTGTTATGGCTCTTGAAGTCGTAAGAAGATGTGGTATATATGACCTTAGTGCCAGACGGGTTGGGCACGCCAGCTGAGCGCCTAGGTGCTGAGAGCAGCACTTCTGGCGTGAATCTCATCGCTCGTCTGACCATAGCACTTGCAAGAAGCCTGTATGATATATTGCTAGGTGTTCAGGGTTATCGACTGCGGTCGATGCGATGGCTGCAGCGTAGCAGTGGACTTGTTCCCAAATTAGAAGGTACTTATGCCGGGTGGGGCCGCACTTTGAGATCCACTATTTGGCGAAAATCAGAGGCATTGAAAGCCAATCCATTGCCATGGAAGCAACGCTACGGTTTGGCCATGATACTGGCTTAGATGATACCGCTGCTGTACGGGAGAAGCATCTAGACATCTCTACATCATTTCCTCGATGGGACCATCGTGCGCGCTAACGTCGGCGGTGGAGCGCCTGGTCTATGTACCGCCTGCTTCAGGTCTTCATCATAACGCTTTAGCAGGCACGATCCGAACAAAGACACCATTTCGTAACTCAGGTTCGGGTGCGTGATGACCAGCTCATCGATCTCAGTATAAGGTGAATGCTTCTTCATGGCCAGATGCACCCCCGGCAGTAGCTCCCCAGCACGTCCCCCCACCGCCGTGAAGCCGGAGATAGTTTCACCCTTCGCAATGAGCGTCTTGGCAAAGCCTTGCGTCTCACCCAAGGTCCTAGTCCGCAGAGACGCCAGCATCGGCAACTTCGCCAGCCCATATTGAATACCATGAGCTTTCGCCTCGTTCTCGCGCAGGATAAGGTGAGAAACTTCGGGATCGGTGAATAGTACAAACGGTACTTGTCGACCCGACCGACGGTTTTCGATCATCTCGAACGATGCGGAAGTTCTCGAAGCCAATGTGGGTGAAATGAGGCGAACTACCACGGTCACCCACAGCGAATATGCCGTCTGCGCTGGTGCGCAATCTCTCGCCAACTTCGACATGTTCATTCTCCGTCAGCTGGACAACGGCAGTATTCAGTCCAATGTCAGCAGTGTTTGGGTTGCGATTAGTGGCAACCAGGGTGTGAGTTCCGTCGGTCGTCGCTCCTTGGTCGTCATTCGCAACGACTACCTGCACACCGACTTCGCAGACACCCGTGACCTTTCAAGTTCTCGCATATATCTCAGAGACAGGATCTGCAGCTTGCAGCAGATCTTGAAGCAGCCCTAGAAAGTCTCCGTCTTCCCGCTTTACGATCCGGTCAGGCCGGTCAATGACGGCAAGGCGAGATCGAAAGCGCCGGAGAGCTTGTGCAACCTTCAAGCCGACGGATCCTGCGCCGATGATGGTGAGGTGCTGAAGGAGCGTCATGATATCGACCAAATGCACGTGCGTGGGGGCTTTGCCTGGATCAGCCCGTCGACGTCAGGCATTGCCCCCCTAGAGCCAGTATCGAGGATGACATTGTTTGCGGTAATACACGCGTGCGATCATCGGTTTCTGTGACGTTTAGAGTCTTGGGATCAACGAATGTGCTTTCGCCCCAATTCATCTCGGTGCCATTCTTGTCGAGATTTCGCCGATGTAAGTGCATAAGACCGTCGCTCATGTGGGGGCTTCTCCCCGTGACAGCTCGCATGGAGACATTATCTGTCCCTTGAACAGCGGGCACCCAAACAACTGTCCTTGCGCGCTAACCTGTGCCAACTTTGCAGACCATATGAAGTTCTTTGATGGCAGGTACGCCACGTTGGGACAACATCCGCCGTACCACTGCCGCTTGATAACAGCGCATCACTTGTTCTGAGCAGTCACCAAAGTCCAAGCGATGTATTTGCTGACTTCACCGCTGCCAAGTGTGGCCATATCAAGGTGCTCAGTGTCCTGGCCGGACGGTATTCTAGTGCTCAAAGCGGATACCTAAGTGATTCGGAGGTCCGCAGAAATCTCGGTGGTAGGTTGCCTGATGAAGATAGTGCTTCAGGCAGCCAGTGAGAAATGCTGCGCATCTTGGTGGGCCTTGAATCCCGCACTCGAATCCGAACAAATATGAATCGCTGTTGCCCGTGGAGCAACCAAATATATGTCAGCATTGTATAGCAAGTGGTGGCTGGGAGATGTGGCCGATAAGTGCCTCCCAAGGTAGCCAGTGGCGTTTGCCCTTGCTGACCGTGCTTGCGCAGGAGACTTGGCAAAGCCGGGTCACGAGACCTTAGCGAGCTCCCACGTTCGCCTTTTGTAGTGAAGTACAGGAAAGTCCTCAAGTTTTGCAAGCGCTCCATCGCTGACCAGGACGTGGCGTTCCTTGAAAGATGACAGTGTGAATTGACAGTCGCCCGGTGCTCTTGACCAATCTTGAGCACTGCACTGCGATGCAGTACTTGCAAATGCCGGCGCGTATCTTTCAGCTCTCAAGGAGAACTATGATGATAGTGCAATTGTCTGCGAACTGCCTCTTCGAGCATTGCTGCGCAAGCGCTTCGGCAGTCTCATCCGCAGAGGCGCCCTTGGAGATCATCTTGACAGCTGCCTCCGTTGTTCGTTCGGCGTCCTCACCTTCCCCAACGCCATCAGACGCCAGCAAGAGCAGACTCCTGCCATTTAAATGGCTAGACCTGATGTGGGGCTCGTCGGAAACGAGATCGTGTTTGATGAGTGCGCCGTTTGATAAGCTCGATTGTCGGTCGACTTTCTGAACATGCGGCAGCTTGTAGTCGAAGTCGCCTAGAGCCCGGGACACATTGATCTTCCCTGCGTGGAGTCTCTCAGCACGTGCTTGAAGGAAATGGTCACACTTGCGCTCACCAATGCGTCCCTGACCCGTAGAGAAATCGAGACGGCCGCCAGCGGCCTCGATCCGCTCGCGTTCTGAATCTGCGTTGGGCCGTGCCTCCCTAGAGAGACGAGATGTCCTCCACTTGCCTTCCCGATCAGGTATGTCCTCGGCCAACACGACGTGAGAGTCGCCAAGATCTGCCACAACCAATTGATTTTTCGACTGATCCAGCAGTGCAGCAGCGACTGTGCTCCCTTCCCCAAACAAGCCTTCTCGCCTCAATGCCTCATCCTCGGCCTGCATGGCCATCTTGAGCGCATCTCCGTAGTTTCCGTCCGAGAGTAAGTTGCTGATGTGTTGGTGGAGGTGCTTGTGGGCATGTTCCGAGACACCAGGGCCGGCGTGGCCATCGTACACTGCAAAATATCGAATTCCCTTGCCCATCGCCCCGGGCTGAGTGATTGTATAGCGATCTTCCTGACGCGGCCGTCTGCCAATGCTTGAAGTCACCCCGAGGTCAACCACCCGGGTGGGCATTTTCACCGCTTATTACACTGGACCGAATCGGATACCTACCTTCAACAGAGTGCTATCGACATATTGAACGCCTGTCTTACTGGCGAAGATGAGTGCTGGAAAGTACTACTGTCGGCGTCCGCGCTAGAACAGTGGACCTTTTTGCGAGGCGGGACGTGATATCAATGCGACCCACACGTCCCATTCATCCATTACTTCAACGGCAGGCGACCCGCCTTTCTCTGCAAGAAAAGAGGAGCCTTTACGGCTGTGGAATCCATGTCAATGGATTGTGGTGATGTCGAGTGGGTGGGGGGGAGCTTTCTCCGGGGGTAAGTTCACATTCACGGCAGAATTTCGGTAGGACTCCGAAGGTGCTACGTGCCGTTCCTACAACACCTGACGCCATTGATGCATCAGGTTTTCTGCTGGCTCATAAATGTGATGCGTTGATGCGTAAATAATGCGCTGAGGTGACCGACCAGCTACCTGCATCACCTGCTCTTCTATTTCCTGTGCTTGACTTCCTGGCTGGGATACTTATCCATCGCCTCATACCTTGAGCACAGAGTCAGCGTAACGACAGCGGATGGGAGACTCGAGACGCCGGACTTACCACTGTAAAACACTTTGCATCAGAAAGCCCGCAGAGCCCCAAATCGTCGCTAGCTCCGACTGATACGTCGCCCAAGGGTAATTGCCATAAAGCGCCATACAGCCCCAGATAGCAATCAGCTCGAAGCCTACGGACCCGATGACTGCCCACACACCGATCCACCAGCCCAACGCGGTTGGCTCTGGCTTCCACCACTTTTCCTGTATCTCGAGCATGAATATCACGCTGGCGATGATGAAGCATAGCGAGGCTACCATCTGCGGCACCCAATAAGCGCCAAGCCTTTGCCAATCAGCTAGACCGCTCAATATCCCGGGCAGTACGACGATGCCTGTCATGGTGTAGAGAACGACGCCGAAGAGTTGGATTGAGTCTGCCCAAAAGCCAACGTCGTGTCTGATGCAGCAATGTCAGCGTTTAGACCAGGCGCATCGGCTTCACTTATACGGCAGGACAAGAGGCGAAGTTGAGATCGTAGGGTGTGGATACTCACATGTGGTGCTCCCGTACGGCTGGACGAAAAAGCCAAGTCAGCACAACGCTTGGTGGGCCTGGACGACGACCGGATGCGCAATACTCACCTCTCCACGTGGGCCACCACCTCCATCCATCATAAGGCTTCAAACCCATGTCAGATGCAGTTCGACCATGAAGGGCATCTTTCGCTTTCTCTTCATCGTCTTCGAGGCTCGAAGATACTTTCGAGATGGCATGTCTGTATTCTTCACCAAGGATCCTTTCTTCGTCTCCCTTGTGGCCTTGGAGCAGCTTCCTCACGGCCGAGCCGTGATAGGATGCGTTGTTGACAGCTTCTAGCCATTCGCATATGCCACCAATCTGATAAAGCCAGGCACCAAAGAAAAAGGTTAGCGGACCGCCGTATCTGCAGATCTGCTGTCAGCAAAGACCGCCTGCCACGAGCCTCCTTGTTGCGCTCGTTCAGGTTCTCCCTGACGAACAGCGTAGCAATAGGAATAGGCGGTCCACAGTAGCTGCAGAATCAACTCACTTCTCGCAGCTTGATGGCAAAGGCCACGAGTCTCCATAAGCCACAGGACCCCAGTAGAACACTCCGCAGATTACGAACAGAGCCGAGCCAATGCTGTACGTCCAGCCGCCCCACCACGCCAAATCGCTGACCGGAAACTTAGTGAACATCCTCCAGATCGTCCGAGCGAAGTGCTTCAATTCCCTGTGGGAATGGGGTCGGTACTGCCTCGGCAACAGTGGCTCATCTTCCCCATCCGCCGTGCGCAAAGCCACATAAGGCCTTACTTTGCGTTGATCACGGGCTCGCCAAACCAGCTTGACCTCGTCGCCTGGCTCGCTGCGTCCATTCCCATCCTCGTAATGCGCACGCACTTTGACGATGTTAGGATTCGTCCCTGGTATTGCTCTGCCGCACCTCACGCTGTCGATTTTGAGCAGCTTGCCCGAAGGCGTCTTGATCACGTCAGGAACATCGTGTGGTCCACCGCGATGATTTTGAGCGTCTGCAACTTGCGGTCTGTCAGTTATTGCGCCTGCTGAGCCTGACCAACGGCGGCCTTGAGCCATGTGCTGTGGTAGCCTGTGTGCACACAGCCCTCAAGCAACAGCCGTCCGACAGCTCGCCTGGATGTCAACAGCACCGAATTGCGGAATCGCGAGTGCGGTTTCGAGCCGGGCGGGTTGTGGATGGTGAAGGTCAGTTTACAAGACAATGCAGCAAAGAATGCCATCAATACCTCGGGCCTTATTACGTCAGTTTGTAGGTAGTGGATTCTTCTCTACCCGTTAGAACCCACGGGCAGCAGTAATGGCAGCTCCTCGCGTGGCGCACGTGCGACAATTTCATCGCCTCACGTCAGGAAGCTGGCCTCCATTGGAGAGTCGCAACTTTCTCTCCTCGGATCGCACGCTGATTTCAGCGCATTGACGTACGAGCTTCAGGCACCAAACAAAACCCGGGACAGCCGAAACCCAAAATTGCGTATGCTCTCGCCAAGCCATCTCTCTTGCGTGTCTTGGCCACGCCTACACACAACATCCTCATGCACTTAAACCGCCAGTCCGTCAGTATAGGACACCCAAAACTCGTTGGCATCCGCAGCCAGGACATCACACTCTTCCGGTTCCGGGGCGCGCTTCCGGTCAAAGCCCTCGCTTTCTCAAACTCCAGCCACTGTGGTTCGCGGTGCGGATGCTCAGCGATGAATCCTTCTTTCTCATGCACCGGAATACCCTCAATAATCTTGAGAAGTCTTTCAAGCCCTGGATCATGCGGCTTCCTGTGAAGCCCTTCCATTGCGGGCGAGCCACTTTCGGCGACCGCAAGATTTCCGATCGAGCCACAGCAGGTTCCCACCCATTGTGCTTCGCTTGCTCGCTCAGCTTCTCACGAAGGGATCTGCGGAAGGCACTGCTCTTCCCAGGAAAGGTGGCCTTGGAATCGACGAAGGGACAATCATAGATAAGGAGAGCCGAGCTTTGGCGCTTATTGCTTTGAGCGTTGATGTAAGCAAGAAAGCAGTGGTTGGCATAGATTCAGATGTAGACGCCGACGCAAGTGATGAGGCCGAATGTGCCTACATGGCGAATTTATTTGATGCTTTGGCAGAAGCTCGCCGTTAGAGCTGACTGTGGCGTGTGAACGGCTGCTGTCGCAGGTGAGTGCGCCTCCCGATCATTCGCCTGGGCAACGCGCGGGATCTGGCCCGGTTTGATGGGTGCTATGCGGAGAAAACTGCTCAAGACCATGAAAGCTGATCGATCTCCGGCGAATCTGTCAAGTGGTAGGTGCTTGTGGATGGCGAAGAACTGCGATATATCTGATTCTCTCCCGCATTGTTCGCAACTTGGCGATCGATCGAGCAAACACCTGCCGCAAGTTGTACAGAGAAAGTCCGATGACCGACCATGCCAGCGCTGGCAGTGCTCACCACGCAGCTGTTCTTTGAGTGTACTGACCCATTTCAAAGGCCGCAGAAAGCGCTTTCATTCACATCACTGACATCCTTACGGGGCCACAAGGAGCGCTTTCATGATGTTCATCACATGTATCCTGCTACATCTTCGCCTTTGCGGCTTCTTTCATGACATCGCGAGTCAAGAGCTCGCCATCTTTCCGTTTTGGCGCCAGACGGCCAATCTTGAGCAGGCGCTCGATCATATCTTCGTCACCGAAGTGGCTATTGTGCTCGAATTCGGGCTCCTCGCCGTATGCCACTCGCGCGCAGTCTACCAGGATCCGAGCAGTCATACCAAAGACGCGGTATCTTGGCTGATCCAACGCATCTCCGGATATTCGGTAGAATTTGTTCGGCAATGGAGGCTGCAGGGAAGACTGGGCAGGCTTGCCCGGAATATCCTTGGCCCTCTGCTCAGAGGTCGGCATGTTTGCTCCAGTCGTCTCAGGCGGACGGTCTTCGGCAGCTCGGGCTTGCCGGGCTTTGTAGTTGGCAAGGAAGACCGTCGAAGGTGACACAGGGACGAAGAACTGATGCATGCGCCAAGCACTTTCGTGCCATGAGTGCCAAGATCCCTTGTACCACTCGCCCGGCACGTTCTTGCGATGCTCCAGGTCGATATCTTGCTCCCTGAGGAAGTTGTAGAAGGGAGCCGTGAAGACGGCTGCGACTTCTTTCGCGTCAAGCTTGGGCAAGAGGTCGCGCGCGGCGTCGGGATTCTGGTTGAGCGGCGAAGGCGCGGGGGTCTTCAAGTATGCCACACACGGTCTCACTCCTAGCTCGGTCATTGCCAAGTTGGTAGGCAGCTCGGTAAGGTGCTCCACCTCGTATCCAGGAGGGAGCTTATTGGCCGTCAACGGAAAGCCTATCTCCTCGTAGGCCTCCCTCCGAGCGGTCATGAAAGGCGTCTCCTGCAGGCTGTCCGCCTTGCCGCCGGGCAGCGCCGCCTGTCCGGCATAGTTCTTCAGTCCCGACGATCTTATAGTCAGGACGACCCGGAGTTCACCGCGTTTGTCTGCGAACAGCAGTATGAGGACCGCTGCTCGGCGCGATAACGGGCATTTGTAATAGTTGGTTGGAGGCCCTCTGAAGGCGCGGAGATTGGCTATCGCTTTCTGTATGTTGTTAGCTGGCGTTGCAACACACTGATGCCACACTTGCCTTCGAGGCGGGTGAAAGAGACGCCATTCTTGCGCCATGTTCTCGCACAAGATGTGTTTACCAAGATGGTGCATGATGACGAGCGACGCGGTGGATCTGAATGCCGAGGTTGAAGTTCACGCGTGCCCACTGCGGGAGAGCTTGCTCGGTCCCGCCCAACTTCACAGTTTCTTTCATGGGTCCGCAACCCAGATGAACTCGGATGTATGTCAGGAAGAGGCTCCTAACTGGCGGCGTTCTGCCGGTACTGAGGGTGATATCGCACACACCACGGCGCTGCCGGACATGCAGTGATCCAGATCGTACAGGATCAGGCCACCGTTTCTACACATTGCAGGCGCACCGTGACGCCCAGCTATTGATCCTTTGCTTGGCAAGCGAAGGTATGAGTGTCCGGTGGCAGAGGCAGTCTTGAAGTTCTCGTGTGTCTCTCCAATCACACCTGCCAGCGCCTACCGCATACCGGGGACTTGGCGGCAGACAGCGAGAGTGCAGAAGACCATCACGCAGAGTGCGCGGTCGAGAAGACTGCAGCCGCGACGGATGATACTGCCGCTGATGGCAATATCAATGCAGATGGCGAGGACGGCGACATCGAGATCGTCTGCACCGTAGAAGGCGGCGAGGGCCAACCCATCTACACGCCGCTCGACGGTGTCAGCTCGCAGATTCGATTACTGTACATCAGTGAAGCCTCCTGTCGCGACGCGTCCTCCTGCGAGAAAGCTGCGATTTGTTGTGATCTGACAAGTTATCTTGTGACGACAATCCTCACTTTGCAGTTTGATCGTATACCTGGGGCGAGCGCTAGGATAAGGTCGAGGTTTGTCTGGCGGGTCGGCCCTTCTACATCATGCGGAGACTGGCACATGCCCTGGAACGACTGAATCAGGTCGAAGATGGATGCTTCTCGGAAGATGCAGCATGCATAAGTACGGCACGCATGCGGTGTACGCGGATGTTCCCACCGACCATTCAACTTCCAAATCAGGATGACACCGAGGCGCGCGGTTCCCAGTCCAGCTCATGCAGGACATTTACCTTGGTGCCAACGTAGGCTATTCCTTCGTGACTGAAGAAGATAGTATCAAGGCTACCAAGAGCCGTCGTCGATCAAAATTAAGTCGATGTCGCAGATGCGGGAGAGGCTGCCGAGATACGGCGGTCATCGATACTGTATTCAGCAGGCCCCAGATTTCAAGGAATCAAGCAAAAGCAGATGAGTCCGATTGCGATATTGCCAAAATCTGGATCCTGCCACGTCATCTGACGAGCTCGAAGCCGCAGAGCAAGACGAGAATGCATGGTACAGGCCAAAGTCCATGCCGAGAGGTTCCCAGAGGCCTGAAGACTAATGTCGCCGCGCAGGCAGGCCGTCCCGGACGAGGGGACTGGTGACGGCACAGGATGCGATGCTCAGACCCGCAGGGCGACTGAAGGAGCCCACGACAGCAAGGCCATGCCGCTAGAGCCTGTCCTGATCCTGCCGGCATTCCAAGAGAGCACAATCGATCTCGCCCTCTTCCACGCCAAAACTCTACGACAATCTCGAACAACACGGCATCGTCAAATGAGACGCCGTCGCCGCAAAGCCAAAACCAAACGAACCGAGGCGCATGGTCGATATGCGGACACTGGTCGACGAACCCGTTGCGCAGAACCCTCACCTGATGAAGAACAGGGACTGGGAACGAGTCCGGCTCTTCCAAGCAATGGTGCTGGTCGAAGAGCCCAGTTTCCTCGGTCCCCCAAACCTCGGCCCATTCGACAGACTCGAGGAAGTCGGCAGATTCCTCCGCGCCCTTGGGTTTAACCGGCAGTCCCTGCGCCCGAATGATGTCGACGACAAGCCATGGACACGAGGGAAACTAGACCCTTCCTACGTCGACCTGGAAGCTCCCAAAACACTCTGGTGCAGCCGTACTCTCTCGTTGACTCCATCACAGCTATCCTTTAATCCTCGCCGGCTGCCGCCTATGCCCATGCCAAAATCGACCGCAGCCTCCCGATCATCCTAACCGCACGGACTTATGGACGGAGAATTGTAATCCTGGGCCGAAGCAGGGCCCCATGTGAGAAAGTCGCGTTCGAGATTCGGGAACAGCACGGCCACGGAAGGTGACGCTCCAGGTACACAGCAGCCAGCGGAGAGCGGTCGTGTTTCGATCGAAACGGGGAAACGTGGGAAAGGGGAAAAAAAGAACAAAAAAAAAAGGAAAGCTTGCCGTGGGCGGGGCTCACATATTCTAGTTTGCGAGTCTCTATTGCGCTACCATCTAGGTCGCGGGTACGATGGCGGTTCGCCCTTGCCTTGCACAGCTCGTCCGTTTCGAACGTCGTGGGCGCGCGCTCTCTCTCGCGCGCATGACATGTCCCACCTCGTACAAATCCCTCCCTTCAAGATCCGCGAACCCGCCTGTTCCGGCCGGGTCAGCGTTCGTCAAAACGCCCCAAGCGCCAGCGCTGCAATGACCGCAGCCGTTCACGCCCCGAACCGCCGCGCAAACTCGTCGAAGATCTGGGGCGTGATCTCATCCGAACTGTTGCCCTGCACCTTCCACAGCACCCCCGCGCGCTCGTAGTGCCGCAGCAGATCCCGACTGTTCTCCTCGAAACTCTTCAGGCGCGCCTTCCAGACTTCCGGCTTGTCGTCGGCGCGTTGGATGAGCGGCTCGCCCGTCACGTCGTCCTTGCCCTTGACCTTCGGCGCGTTGAACGTCGTGTTGTACACCCGGCCCGACGCCGGGTGGATCCAGCGATTGCATATGCGATCCAGGATGATCTCCGTCGGGGTGTGGATGTGGATGACCATGTTGATGGGCAGCAGGTGCGCCAACTGCGTCGCCTGCCCGGCGGTGCGGGGGAAGCCGTCCAGGATGAAGGATGCATCGGGGCTGTCGGAGTACTTGTATTCTTCGCCGGGGTGGGCGGCGTGGAGGGGAGGGACGGTGACGAAGCCGTCGGTCGAGGAAGCGGCGGGCTCGGCGGAGGCGGACGCGCAGTTGAGCGTGAAGGGCTGCGCGCCCGACGTCGGCACCAGCCAGCCGCGAGTGGTGAGGGCGTTGCGGATGAGGCGGAGGATCATGCTGTCCGGGACCAGCCCGCCGGCGCGCATGATGGAGTCCGCCTGGATGCCTGCACAGGTCACGCGACACACGTCAGCGATCCGCCTCGTCGATCACGGGTGTGCGAGCGCGACGACCTACCTAGCGGCGTCCGCTGCCGCACGTTCTCCCTCAGCAGATCGCCCGAGGAAATACTGGACAGCTGGGGGAAGCGCTGCAGCATGCGCTCGGTCTGGGTGCCTTTGCCGACGCCGGGGGCGCCGACGAGGATGAGGCGGGCGGCTCTTCGCAGGCGCATGGGAGCGGTAGCGAGGCTGGGGAGGGGGGGCCGGACCGAGGCTGAAGGGTCGCCCGATGCGTGTGCGTGTGCGAGGGAGCGGAGGGCGGGGAAGATGCCGGGATCGAAGGCGCGGGATGGGGAGGCGGTGGTGAAGGAGCGAGGAGAGGGGCGCGAGGCTCGCTTCTCGCAATGGATTGCCCGGCTGTGCGGGGCACTGTAGGGTGTCGGTGGAGTGGCTAGGTCATGCTGGGGATCACGGCGGCGGTGCAGACAGCGGTTGTGGCGGGCGGGGGCATCGAGAGGGCGCAGCCGTGGGGGAGGGAGGATGCTGGCGAGGAGGGCGAGTGCAGGCTGGTAGCGAGCGGCCGTGGGGACATGGGCTGAGCGCACGGATGGGATGCTGCAGCCCACTCCGCCTGGGCAGCCCGCGCAGCGTCGGCCGACTCGGGAGCGGAGGCTGCGGGGAAACGGCCGGCCGCTGCAGAGACGCTCGTTCGAGCCGGCAGGGCCGCCGGAACGCGGGCGCGTCCCTGGTCGAGATCTGTCGACCGCGCAACACGTGACCGCGACCTTCTCTTCGTCTCGTGTTCATCGTGGGTCTCGCCGTCTCGAGCCTGGCCGGCTGCAACGCGTCCACAGCGGACGTGGGAAACACGGCGACTTGTTCTTCCGCCCCCGGGTCTGTGACGTCGTCGGGCGTCCTGACACCGGGGCCCGCGTCGAGCCTGACGGACTTTGGACGGGAGGCGCAGACGCTCCGCTCCCTCGCGTCCCTGAAGATCCACCGCGCGTGGAAAGTTCGCTGCGGCAGCCTCCGCTCTCCATCGCTCTCCCGCTCCTCACTTCATCATCACCACCACCACCACCACCAACCACCCTCATATCATCAGCAAGGACAACGACAATAACGACATCAACAAAACCAATAACAGCAGCAGCAGCAGCAGCAGCAGCAACAACAACAACAACATCAGCGACAACCTCATCGCCGGCACCGCGCTCGCTCCCACTCGGAAGCGCTGCCAGTGCTTCGCCTCTCGCTGCCAGTGCCCCGCCTCTCGCTGCCAGTGCCCCGTCTCTCGCTGCATCTCCCGGCATGCTCTCCAACCGCTATTCCCAGCAGCTCGCCCCGTTGCTGTTCCAGAATGGCCGCCGCCTCGCCCTCCAGCGCTCCGTGCGCCTGCCCACACACGTTCCGGCGACGGCCGTGTTGATCCCACGATCCGCGCTCTCCACCCACACCTCCGCCGCCCATGGCAACGACAACAACGGCCCGCCCCCCGGCTTCAATATTGACCAGGCGCGGAAACCGCCGCCCAAGGAGCAGCCGGGCCGGAAAGCGGAGTCGTCAAATGCCAAGCGGCTGCCGGACATCGACATCCCCGCCGACAAGCCCAGCGCACAGGCGCCCACCCAGGCAGAGGAGGCGCGCAGCCTGAGCGAGCTGGCCGCACACAAGGCGAATGCGGCGAAGTCCGAGGAGAAGAAGGCCGTGGCCAAGGCAGAGGAGAAGAAGAAGATGATGACGCTGTGGGCCAAAATCAAACACGAGGCGCAGCACTATTGGGACGGCACGAAGCTGCTCGCCACCGAGGTCCGCATCTCCTCCAAGCTCGCCCTCAAGATGGCCGCCGGCTACGAGCTCACCCGCCGTGAGCACCGCCAGCTCCATCGCACCGTCCAGGACCTCGGCCGCCTGGTCCCCTTCAGCGTCTTCGTCATCGTCCCCTTCGCCGAGCTCCTCCTTCCCGTCGCCCTCCGCCTCTTCCCCAACCTCCTGCCCTCGACGTACGAGGACGCCAAGAGCAAGGAGAACAAGGCCATCAAGCTGCGGGCCAGCCGGAAAGAAATCTCCACCTTCCTCCGCCAGACCCTGCGCGAGTCCGGCATCCCCGTCTCGGCCGCCAACCTCGAGCGCGAGGAGTTCACCGAGTTCTTCCGCAAGCTCCGCGCCACCGGCGAACAACCGAGCAAATCCGACATCATCAAGGTCTGCAAACTCTTCAAGGACGACTTGACCCTCGACAACCTCTCGCGCCCGCAACTCGTCGGCATCTGCCGCTACATGAACCTCAACACCTTCGGCTCCGACACGCTGTTGCGGTACCAGGTCCGCCACCGCATGCGACAGATCAAGCGCGACGACAAGGCCATCAGCTTCGAGGGCGTCGATAGCTTGTCCGTGCCGGAACTGCAGACGGCGTGCGCGGCACGAGGGCTGCGCACGCACGGCATGTCGCCCGCCCGCCTGCGCGACGACCTCACCCTCTGGCTCGACCTGCGCCTGCAGTACGGCGTGCCCTCCACCCTGCTGGTCCTGAGCAACGCGTTCATGTACGCCCAGGGCAAAGAGACGGAGTTCGACTCGCTCCTCGACGCGCTGCAGGCCGTCCTGTCGTCCATCCCCGAGGAACTCTTCCACGAGATCGAGCTCGAGGTGCACACGGCCGAGGGCGCCGCGACGAACAAGCAGCGGCTGGAGGTGCTGAAGGAGCAGCAGGAGCTGATCAAGGAGGAACGCGAGCAGAACGAGGCGAGCGGGGTGAACGGGCGCGGGGTGAAGGACACGGAGGACATCGACGAGATGGAGGAGGAGAGGGAGGAGGAGGCGGCGCTGAGAGCGCAGAGCAAGGAGGGCTCCGACTCCGTCGACAGCGAGAAGACGGCGTCGACGGGCGAGGACGAGGATGCGAAGCTGACGGTCGAGCAGCGCAAGGAGGCGAAGTCGGAGAGCAAGGACGCCGAGAAGCAAGCATAGGCCGCACCTTTGCTGTGCGTCCGCGACGAGCGCGGCAATTCGTATATGGGAGATAGAGGAACATAGAGGCAATCTTTGGGTGGGCAGCGCATTGCATGGAGGGGGGAAATAGGAAAACGGCGTTTCAGGAGGATCCCAAGACACCCCGCTCGCCGCAGACTCTGCGGCGATTCAAAGGGAAGGGCGGATGGGCGCCTCGCTACTTCAACCCCCCAAATCTCTCGACTCGATCGAGCGCAGCTCATCTTTCGTATGTACGTAACTCGGTAATACCGATTGAACCTGCGATCACGAACATAGCCGCGGCAGCGCGGGATCCGAATCGCCGGGTGTCCTCGCGACTGGCGACGGCCGCCTCGGGTCAGAGGCCTCCGCGCGCCCGCCCGACGCCCCCAAAGCGCCCTGTGCGCGTCCTATCCGTTCTTGATGAGGAAAGCGTACCACAGTCCGACCGGCACGCCGACCACGGCCACGCTCGCCGCGAAGTCCTCGAGCACCCGCGACAGCCTCCCCGCGGGCATCCGTCGCCGCCGCTTCCACTTGGCCGGCCCATCCGTCCGGGTCCCGTCGCCATCGCCGTCGTCGTCGTCGTCGTCGTCGTCAACGCCGTCGTCCCGCGCCCCCATGGCCTCGAGATGGCTCCCAATGCTCCTCTCCTCGTCCTCGGACGCCACGTCGTCCACGCGATCCGGCTCGTCGGGGTCGGACCATCGGATGCCCGGGTAGAGACCTGCTTTTTCGATCAACCCTCCTCCGCCGCCGCCGCCGCCGCCGCCGCCTCCAACAAGCGCCCCGCCGGTGGTGTACGGGGAGGGGTGCGCGGGCGAGACGGACCGCGTACGCGCGTTGTAGCTCCGCTGCACACTCAGGTGGGAGTTGGCGTGGTGGTTATTGGACGTGGACGTCGAGGCAGCGCGGTTGCGGGTCGTGCGGCCGTGGGCGGGGCCATGGGCGCGGAAGCGCGGCAGGACGCGCAGTCTCGCCAAGCGGCTCTCGTCGGGGTCCGAGTCGTCTGGCGTGGCGACGGGGGCGGTTGGGGCCGCGGGGCCGCGAAGGCCGAGGACGACCGCGCGGATGAAGAGGATGGCGATGGTGATGCCGAAGAGCATGGCGTAGTCGAGGAAGATCCCCAGCTGGTCCGGGAGGAGGCAGAGATGCGTTTGCACGGTCGGCAGGGGCGAGCCGATCGGTTCCCCCTTCTTGTTCACGGGGTTCCACAGGCTGACGAGGAGAAAGCCGGGTCGACGGACCCCCATGGCCCAGCTGAAGGATTTGACGGTGATTTCTCGCACGCCTTTCACGAGCGTGCTTTTGACCCCCTCCGCCTGTAACGACGGCGTTTTCCCGCCGTCTTCGCCAGAAGCGGAGGCCGCGCCGACGGCGATGTTGTATCGGTGCACAATGTCGCAGTAATCGTGGTCGTCGCCGGAGAAAACATGGACGATTTCGCCCGCGGCGGAGACGAGGTTGATAATTTTGCTGGAGACGGAGGGAGTGACGACGTTCTGGTACTGGTAACCTGCTCGGATCGGGATCGCGTCGCCGCGCTCGCGGAGCCGGCCGCAGTGCGTGTCCGGGTCGCGGTACAGCGGGACGTGGGTGAGGAGGATGACGGGGAGAGGTGCTGTGTCTTTCTGCTGGCCTTCAGGAGCGACGTCGTCGTTGTCGTCGGCGGGGTAGTCCGAGGCTTCGATGACTTGGTGGTGGTATCCTGCGTTCGTGGCCAAGTCGGGGTAGGTTTCTTGCAGCGCGGCTCGCACGGCTTTGGCTGAGGTGTTGCGGACGTCTCCCAGGAAGTCCATGGTGGGCTTCCAGATGTGCTCGAGTTCGGCGACCTGCTCGGGGGTGACTTGGGCGCCTTCAGGGAGGTACTGATCCATGGCGGACAGAGACGGGGAGTCCACACTCACGAATGTGTGGTTGCCGATGATGTTGACCTGGTTTGTCGGCCCGAAATGCATCTCGAAACGATCGCGGACAGGCCACTGCACCAGCCGACCAAACCCGACATCATGGTTTCCCGGCAGTCCAGCAAGGACCCGTCGCTGCTTGCCACCCGCCGTAGCATACTCGCGGTACGAAGCATTATCCGCACCATTCTGCACACTGACCTCATGCGCATTCACCTCGAAGGCTGGAAACACCGTCCTCCCGCCACGGGGGTACAGCTGCGCCTGGTCGAAGAAAATCGTGCTGAAGCGCCTCAGATCCGCATCCCACTGCTTCTGCCCCCACCTCTTCCACCGTCCATTCTCCCCATACACGTACTCCTTCAGATCCCTGCCATCCGCTGTAATGAAATGCTCCTTCTTCGTCACGACTCCATGATGCGGACTCATGACAGCCTTCTGATAACTCTCGAGACTCCTCCTCTGCTTCCCCTCCCCACCGCCCCGACCTCCCCCTCCCCCTCCTACTTCCTCCTCTTCCCCCACCTCCCCTTCCACCTCCTCCTTCTTCTCCCTCTCCGGCTTGACCACCGCCAGCCGCGACAATTTCTTCCTCTGACTCGCCTTCAACGGCCTCGCCCGACCCGTGGCCCACTCCCGCCCCCCATCGAACAGATCGCCGAGAAAGCCCAGCGAGTCCGGATCCAACCGATCATTCACCAGCCGGAAATTCCTCGCCATATACGCATCCGTATACCGCTCGGTCAGACTGGAAAGGGGCCAGGGCCGCCCGGGATACGTATGCGGGTCGACGAGCTGGGGGTCGGCGATCAGGACCATGCGGTGCGGGGACGCGGGGGCGGGCCATCGTTCCCAGCGCGACCAGGCGCAGGAGGCGACGTGGTCGCGGAACGTGGCGCGCTCGCCCCAGTGCAGCGCATAGAGCCAGACGAGGGTGAGGGCGGTGGTGAGGAGGGTGAGGCGGGCGAGGAAGGGGTAGCGGCGGCTTAGTCGGCGGGCGGTGCGGCGGAGGGCATGGCGGAGTGGCATGGTCGGGGTACGGGAGCATGCATCCGGTGTCCTGCGAGATTCTGCTTGACTTCCGCGGCCATTGCAGCTCGGCCGCGTGAATGGTGAGAATGCGGATCACGACTGGTGTGCGTGGACTCGGGGA
The DNA here is from genome assembly GCA_019670975.1 of Acidiella bohemica. NCBI lineage: Eukaryota > Fungi > Ascomycota > Dothideomycetes > Mycosphaerellales > Teratosphaeriaceae > Acidiella > Acidiella bohemica. The sequence goes on from JAGUCJ010000013.1 coordinate 62,799, forward strand.
AAAGTCGTCGTACCTCGGTGTCTGCTCCATACAGTACGACGGGAGGTGCGGAATCCGGGGAGCAGCCAGCAGACCAACCAACCAACCAATCAGAAGTGCGGAGAAGTAGGAAGATATACGCGTGCTCTACGCGTCGTTTCTTGGCCTCTACCTACGGATCAAACTCCGGCCACTGCTACACCCTCTCCCAAGCAGCTCCCACCTCCAACCACCCGTCGTGCTCAAATTGGAACCCAGCCGGCGACGTGATACTGCCGACATCTCGAGCCCTGGCACCGCACCCCGCACGCTCCCAGAGTCCGTGAAAGTGAGATGTACATACATACTGTTGAAAGGCGCCGAATGCCCTCCCAAGTCCACCTTCCTCCTCAATCGCTCCCATGGCCCATGTGCCGGGGGTTCGTCGAGTGACTTGCACTGCGGTGACGGCAGCGTGGGCGTAATCGACCTGCGCCGCAGCGACCCAGCACCGGCCTTCTCATCTCTCGTGGGGATGGACAGCTTCCGTCCAGCATTCTTGGCAGATGGGAGCCCTTCCCATGCAACTCCGCTCCATACTCCTCCTCCAGGAATGGAGTGATACCTGAACCACAGACTTTGCCCCCCGCTAGGACTGAATGCATCGAAGGCTTCCTGCGGCAGTGCCTTGCCGGACTCTGCGATATCGTTCGGCAACCCCAGGCGTCCGCCGCGATGGTCTTGCCGGCCAGGAGGGAGTTGGTGGGAGGGGTGGATTTTGCGACACAGGTGCTCGCCCAGCCGCCTTTATCGCTTTCGGGCTTCGTTGGTAGACATGTGAAGGTCAGGTCGTGAGTACTTCGTCAAGCCGGGGCGAGGTATATAGTCTTGTTGCGCCAGAATTTCGAGGCCGCTTTGATTCAAGGCGCCGAGCCTGCGGCCAAAGCCTGCGGCATGGTCATCTCGGACGGATGGTCAGGCCGGCTTTGCTGTCCAAGGAGTGGACTTAAGAGGGTGGCAAGGCGGAGGCGTTGGAGCCGAGGGCGACGACGGACATTGTGACAAGTCTTGCGAGAGGTAGAACAAGTGGTTGTGATGACGATGATGATGGGAGGTGGAATAAAGAGCTGCTGCGTGGGTATAGCATTACTTGCCTATCATTGCCCGAGCATCGCGGGCCATCTACTTGCCGTTTTGGGCGATGGCCAGAGGTCGTCGTGGCTTGCCCGGCGGCGGACAGGAGCCACGAGATGTGCGGAGATGGAGATGGTATATCGTATTGACAGACACGCTAGATGTTATGCCTGTCGATGGAGGCAGGACGGCGTTGCAGGCAACGTCGGTCTCATGATAGAACGTTGGAAGCTTGGGCCGCTATATCCGATGCTCAGCCTGCAGGGTGCTTGCTGAGGTTCAGCGACGAGCAGGAAGCTGTCGCATTGAACACCGACCGCAGCCCGACGCAACACCCACCGGCGTCCGGAACGCCATGATATACCACTGAAACCACCGACCACCGCCGCAAGCGCAACCATGTCGCAACCCTCCCTCGTCACGCAGCTCTCGCACTACATCCTCGACGGCATCTGGCAACTCTCGCAGTGCTGCGCGTGCTTCCCCTCCACCCCCTCGCTCCGCATCAACGGCCGCTCCTTCAAGATCCTGCGCCTGCTGGGCGAAGGGGGATTCTCCTACGTCTACCTCGTGCAGTCGCCCGGCGATCCCGCCCTCTACGCCCTGAAGAAGATCCGATGTCCCTTCGGGCAAGAGAGCGTCTCCCAAGCCCTGAAGGAGGTGGAAGCGTATAGCCTGTTCAGTCCGCATCCGAACATCATCCACGCGATCGATCACAGCGTGGAGAGCGAGAGGGCCGGGCCGGGGGACAAGACGGTGTACATCCTGCTCCCGTACTACCGGCGGGGGAATCTGCAGGATGCGATCAACGCGAATCTGGTCAACCACGCCCGCTTCCCCGAACGACGCCTCATGGTCCTCTTCCTCGGCGTCTGCCGCGCCCTGCAAGCCATGCACCACTACCGCCCCCGCGGCGGCCCGGGCGGCGACGCCGCGCGCAAGCGAGCCCAGACCATCCGCGCCGAAGCGGCGGACGCCGACCGCGCCGCGGCCGACGAAGTCCGCGCCAATACCTCTCGGCGACGCCGCGACCCGGCCGGGGGGGATGCGGAGCAAGAGCCGCTCATGGACGGGGAGGGCGCAGCGGCGCAGGACGGGGCGGCCGAGGGCGAAGGCAGGAGCTACGCGCACCGCGACATCAAACCCGGCAACATCATGATCTCGGACAACGGGCTGCAGCCGGTGGTCATGGATCTGGGCTCGCTGCGGCCGTCGCCGACGGCCATCACGAGCCGGGCGCTGGCGCTGCAGGTGCAGGACCAGGCGGCCGAGCACAGCACGATGCCGTACCGCGCGCCGGAGCTGTTCGACGTCAAGACCGGCACCGTCATCGACACCAAGGTCGACATCTGGTCGCTGGGCTGCACGCTCTACGCGTGCCTGGTCGGGAAGTCGCCCTTCGAGGCCCGCAGCGAGGAGACCGGCGGCTCCCTTTCCCTGTGCGTGCTCGGCGGCGACTGGCGCTTTCCCGACGAAGGGGCGGCGGAGGCGAGGCGGGGCAAAGCGCGCGCGACGGAGGAGACGGCGGCGCCGCGGAAGCAGGCCGAGGGCATCTCGGAGCCGGTGAAGGAGGTGGTGCGGGCTTGTTTGCGGGTGGAGCCGGCGGAACGGCCGGATATCGACGGGCTGATCGGGATGGTGGAGGAGGTGGTGGCGAGGTTGCCGGACGACGGGGATGCGGCGGTGGAGATGGGGTGATGCGCGGGACTGGACGGGGCGGGAGGGGGCGAGGTGTCATGATACCCGGACGTGGTGTGTAGGATATGATCAATTGGCATGGGAAAACGCAATGGGTCACGGTATGTACGAATGGGTCAATCTCGCAACATCAACGCCTTTGCGAACAGGCGGGGACGCAAGGGAGTGGAAAGATGGCCATGCATACTCACGTCTCTCTCTCTCTCTCTCTCTCTCTCTCTCTCTCTCTCTCTACATACAGACCTGCGCGGCTGCCGAGCTGCCGCACTTGCCATCCCAAAGCCAGTCTCCGTTCATCAAGCGCCCAGCGCCGGAACCCCATCTGCCGCGACCAAGACCACATCGATCCCACAGCCCCGCCATCGCGCCCAGCGCCCTCCCATCGCCGCGAAGCCTTGGGAAGCAGCCCCCTCGCCAGCGACATGAACGTCGCCCATGTGCCGCTCGAACGCTGCTGGCACGCGAGGTTCCCGGAGGAATGTGTACATCGTCGTAAAGTATATCCTTCGCAGCTCGTAGAGAAGTGTCATGATCCCTGAAATACAAAAAAAAAACATCACAATCCGCGCCCGATCTGTCGCAGACTGGTTCGTCATCACCCGGCACTGCCGTTGCCAGCCTCTAGCTGACCCGGCGTCGCCACCTCTTCGACCGGCCCATGTCCTGCCGTCGGTGGCACAGCCGCCTGCTGAGCCCTCTGTCGCCCGAACCACGCTCTCGGCGCCGCAGACCTGAAAAGGGAAGTCCGTCCTCCCGCCGCCTGCTGCTGCTGCTGCTGCTGCTGCAGCGGCGGCGGCCGCGGCCTGGGTGCTCCGTACAGGTCATGCGCAACCAACAGTCTCGGCGGGCCAAAGAACCCGCGTCGCCCCAACATCAGGCCCGCGCGTCCACCGATCCACGCCTGACTCGGCGGCGTCGGCAGAACATACCTCCCCGCTCCACCCGCGTCGGCGCCGTCCGCCCGAGGTTTGGGGACATAGTAATCGGCCTTGCACAACGGACAGCACGCCCTCCGACTCGTGAGCCAGGGATCGACGCAAGCGGCGTGGAAGGCGTGGCCGCAGGTGAGCCCGCGCACGTCGTCGTCGTCTTCGAGCGTGTCGAGGCAGATGGCGCAGGCGTCGCCGGGCGCGGCGAGCATTTCGGGCGGGGCGGCGGTGCGGATCGGGTCATCGTCGTCGAGGTCGTCGTCGGCGCCGACCGAGTCCGTGCGGGCGGTGGCGTCGGTGGAGGTACGCGCGAAGACCGGGGGGCGATGGGGGGATTTCTCTTCGGACGTGGAGGTGCGGGGGTCACCGGGGCCTTGGAGCGAGGCGGGCCGTTCAGCGCCGGGGGCTGCTTGTGCTTCCATGCGGTCCGCGCGCGCCATACTGAGGGCTGTGCCGGGGCGGGCGCTGTCCGCGGACCTGCGGCCGGCGGGGTCGATGGTGCCGGCTTCGTCTTTGATGCTCGCTGCTCGGCTCGGGGGAGCTGTGACGCCGCCGGCGGCTGGGAGGCCTTCTGCTTCGCGGGTGGCGCACCATGCCTTGTATTTCGTGAGGGGGAAGCGCTCGTTCACTTCTTCCATTGACATCAACTTCTTCTCCCTCCTTCGCCGGTGCGGCCGGGGCACGGTTGCGAGGTCGATGGGATCGCCGTTTTCGTTGAAGCCGCGCCCGTGCCGGTTCCGCTGGTTGTATCTGAAGCAATACTTCACTCCCACGATGATCCTGCCGCGCTGTCAGTCTCTGCGCCTCTGCTCCCGGCATTCGCTCCGCCTACCATAGATTCGTGAACACCACGCCGAAGCCCAGCGCGACGAAGAACAGCAGGGGCGAACTCGTCGGCCCTCCTCCCCCCCCTCCTCCTCCTCCTCCTCCTCCGCCCCCTCCGCCCGAGCCCTGACCGGAGGTCGCACTCGGCACCGCCGATGAAGTGGTGGACGACATTGTGGCGATCGCGCTTCCGAAGAGTCGATTGGGCGCACGGTGTGCGTATGGTCAAGCCAAGATCCGGCGGTAGTGAATGCAGCAGGTACGCCTGGTTCACGCACCGGGCAGAGTCCCGTCGCGCGACGTCTTGCGAATGGAGTGCTGGGCGCGTTGGGAAATGGATGGGCAGCGGCGACTGTGGCCGTGGGATCGCTCCGGGGTGCGGATATGGAATGATATGCCGTGCCGTGCAAGCCGAACGAGGAGGGATTACGCACGCTCTCTGTTCGCCCTGCAGAATGGTCTCGTCAGCGCAGAGGCTGTCGCAGCACGTGCGAGCACAGGGGGCGAGGGTCGATGTTGTGGTAGAGATGGAGTTGCGAATGTTGTGATGCAGTGGCGCAGATGGCGAGATGGCAGGCTGACGCTAGCTGGTGTGGTGGTGTGAAGCCGGCTCCCGTCCCGGCGAGCGATGGGTGCCCGCGCCGGGCGTTGCTTGCACGCTGGGCTGCGGGCGGGATTCGCGGTAGAGCTGGGGCTGGACACGCACGCACGCACGCACGGGCCAAAGGCACGCAGTGATCTGCAGGCGTGTCGAAGTCATCCCTCATCGCCATTGGCCCGCGTCCCGGTCGGGGTCGGGGTCGGGGCCTCCGTCGCCGCCGCTGTCGCTGTCGGTGCGCCCCTCCCCGTCGCCGATCTCGCGATTGGGGGGCAGCATCACATCTCGCAATGCCGCTGGCGATGAATCTGCCCCTCGAGGCCCGGTGTGCCGGCGCAGTCCCGTCATCGCCCAGCCCCGTGGCCGGTTGCGGTCGGCGCTGTTGCGTCGGTCGCCCTCCCAGTCTCCGTCAGCCACGACGCGGAGACGGGCGGGGAAAGGCACGCAGACGCGGCTCCGCTTCGGATCGTGCTCTTCCGGCGCTTGCCACGTCCTGTGGGACGACGCAATCTGCTCGGCCTCCACGCCGGCTGAGGAGCTCGGTCTCCGCCACCCACGGCTGGCACGACGAACCTCCTTCCACTCCACCGTCCACTCCTCGGTGTTCAGCACGGCACTGGGAGAGCCCTCGTGGGTTTGGGATTGACACCCACGGTCATGGAACACTGGGCCAGCGGGCATGAAGGTTCTGCTCTTGGTTGTACTCGACACGCGCACGCCTTGGCCCTCTCAGGGTATGGCTCCTTGGACAACACACTCCACACTGCCACGGCGGCGGCGACGTCGTGTAACACGCGATAGCCAAGCTACCTATGCGACCGTGCCTGTGCTGGTCTCGCGGGCTGCCAGTCCCCTGCATCGTATCTTTGCACCGAGACTGTGTTCCCACGACACAGATTCAGCCGAGATGAGATTCGTTTGGATCTAGAGAGTGAGCAGCTTCGCCATCTTCAAGCGTCGTTCTGGTCCCGCGTATTGATGTCACACGTATGTGTCGTCCGCGTCCCTATCCTCGACGCTGAGTTGCGTCGGCACTTGCAGAGCTTTCTATCAACCACAGCACATCTCAAGTGCGACCGTCTGGCATGACCGACTTTCGGGCCATTCCATCCTTTTGTCGCGCATTCCTGAGCGTCAGGCTCTCGAACTCCAGCTGTCGATCATCCCTCATAGAAACTCACCAGCGGCACTCAAGGCTTCCGACAAGCAGCCTAGTCACATCCGGCCAATGACGGACCGGACGTCAGAAAGACGATTTGTCTCCATCCAAATGCATACTGCAATGTATGCGAAAAGCGAGGCCTCGTGTCGGAGCACGAGTCACACGGCCACAATTCCACGATTCGAGTGAAACCGCGCCAAGACCGAGCGAACGTCCCGCTGGTCTCAAAGGCTTAGCCGAAGTCCGACGGAGGAACTACACCTCCAAGGCACGAACAGGCCCGCTGCGAAGCATCTCAGGTGCATAGGTCCACGGTAGGGGTGATGCGTCTGCCATTCTCATTACACCGTCGCTCCACCCACGGTCTTTTCTCTCCTTGCGTCGCAGAATGTGGTCGGTACTGACCCTCGCCGCCCGCGCGGCCAACGCCGCCGCTGTCAGTGTCAGCGGTGCCGCCGAAGGCTTTGCGAAAGGTGTGACTGGCGGTGGTGCCGTTTCGCCGGTCTACCCAAGTTCCACGTGCGAGCTGGTGAACATTGAATCCCTCAACAGACTTCTTCCAAGGTCATTGACATTCACCAGGTCTCATATCTGGGCGACTCCTCCCCCCCGCGTCATTGTCCTAACAAAGACCTTCGACTTCCGCGGCACCGAAGGCACAACCTCCGGTACGGGCTGCGCGCCCCGGCGGCACCGGCACCGGCTGCCAAGTCGCCATCGACCAGAGCGACTGGTGCCAGAACTACGAACCGTCAGCCCCCCACCACGAGCGTCTCATACGACAACGCTGCCATCCTCGGCATCACCGTGGCCTCCGACAAAACCATCATCGGCAAAGGCAGCAGCGGCGTGATGGTGGGCAAGGGCCTCCGCATCGTCTCCGGCGCCCGCAACATCATCATCCAGAACATCCACATCACCGACCTGAATCCGCATTATGTCTGGGGCGGCGATGCGATCACCCTCGACGGCGCGGACATGGTCTGGATCGACCACGTGAAGACTTCGCTGATTGGCCGCCAGCACATCGTCCTGGGTGCGAGTGCCTCGAACCGGGTGACAATCTCCCACAATGAGATCGATGGCTCGTCTGCGTGGTCCGCGACGTGCGATGGACATCAGTACTGGGCCATCTACCGCACGGGCGCCAACGACCTCGTGACGCTGAAAGGCAATTCCATCCCCCACCCCTGCCGGCCGCAGCCCGAAAGTCGGCGGAAACACGCTCCTGCACGCCGTGAACAACTACGGGTACGCGAACAGCGGGCACGCCTTCGAGCTCGGCTCCGGCGCCAACATCGTGGCCGAGGGCAACGTCTTCCAGAACGTCGTCCACCCCATCGATCCCGGAACTACTGGGGGCCAGATCTTTACGTCGCCGAGCACGAGTGCTAACGCGGTCTGCTTGTCGTACCTGGGAACGTGCGTGCCAGGTCAATGCGTTTGGGAGCTCGGACGCGTTTGACTCGATGGGGTCGACGGGTTTCTTGGCGGATTTCGCGGGCAAGAATGTGGCGAGCGCAGGGGCGGCCTCGGGGGTGGTGTCGAGCGTGAGCGTCAATGCTGGATTCGGCCGCATCTAGGGTGATAGAAGGGGCTTGCGCAAGGGTTTGCTTGGGTGCGGTGTCCGCTGGCGGGGTCTGGGCGCAGCAGCAGAGTATGATGGCCTGCCTCGGCCCTGTCGCGGTCTTCGCGGCAGCACTCTCGGACGATCTGGCTCGGAGCTATTCCGGTCACCGCAGACTCGTAGCTGTCTATCGCATTGCCTGCGTTCTTCCCCGAGGACGCCGCTTCCCTCGTGATCAGGGCGTGAAGGCCGCAAAGCTGACAGCCTTCAGCACGTCTGCCTTCTGGAAGCCGGGGCTGCTGCCCAGACAGACGGCTCGCTCGGACAAGAAGCTAGTAAGCTGCGTGAGATCGATCGAGTAACTCATGCCCGCGACCGTCATCGACGACACATTCGGGTTGCCCTTCAAGTCGACGCCATACTCGCCGAGATGCCTCTCGACATCTTGCGCCGTCAAGAACTCCGCATGGCCCACCCTTCGGGCCGCGAGCCCTTTCGGATGCGCTGCCGCGATGGCGGCGGCTGGATCGCGACTTCGCGAAACGAAAGTATAACACGCCTGCCACGCGCCGACGTCCCGCGCGTCGTTGCCGTCGCCTGGCAATCCCACGGCGCCTTGCTCCCAAGCCGACGTCTGCTGCGGGCCGAAGACCTTCTGCATCAGCATCGAGCGGACGTCGGGGGGAGAGAGCAGCTCGTATCTCGTCTGGTGAGCGGTGATCGCTGCGCGGTCTGGCTTGCCTTCGGCGGCGGTGGAGAGTCGTCTGAGGACGTTGTAGTAGCAGGCCCGTTGGATGTGCCGGGCGAAGTTCGTCTCGGTGTAGCCATAGCTCATCGGCAAAGCCAGTTCGTGGAACAGAGGGGGCGCGGCCGCCGTATGCAAAGATGTCTGTAGGTGCGTACTCCGCGTACGTTTGCGGTTGAGAAATCGATCTCGAGAGCGAAGTTGGAAGGACTGCCGCCATCACCTGAGCTTGACGGTTCGTGTCTGCGGTATTGCTGAAGTCTTCGTGGGAGACTCCGAGCGACCGTGTGACGTCCAGAAGCTGACGCAGGTGTCTGAGGACTGCGCGATCGCTGTTGAAGGCGTCGTTCTCGACGACCCGGTCGGACAGCGCGGTGAGTTCATTCGCGGTGGACTGAATGCCTTCTCCAAGCCGGGCAATGGTCTTGTTGAGGTCCTCGACCTGGGCAGCCCGGCGCTGACGATACGCTCGTTGGTGGAGGCGGTTCTTGGCTCGGACAATCTTCGTTGTTGCCGGATCGCCTTGCACTGCTACGTGGCATGGTGTACTCTACGTTCCCAGTCAGTATTCTACAAGTCATGCGCAGAGCTGTATCAAGACTTTGTGGGTTGCTTAGTGTGCAGTTGTCCAGCCTTGCGGTTCGCGCCAAAGCACCTTCGCTGCTGACAAACTCTCGACGCTCTTGAGGACAGACGCCCAGCCGGCGAACCTGACGAAGGGCGCCGCAACTCTGTTCCACCTCCCGACTCCACTGTATCGTAATGGGTCCCACCAAGCTTCGTTAGAAAGCAGAAAGCCAGCGATGGTGAAGGAGCGCGAACTCTAACTTGACAAACCAGGCATTCGGACACCTCACGCAACGCCTCCGAATCGCTTCGCAATGGAGAGCATACCTGACCGCCAGCGACATAAAAGGAGCATGATACGTCCTCGTGATGTCGAGCGTCACTCAACGCATCCACCATCAGATACTGTAATCTTCAGGCGAGCTTTGCATTCTCCCGTTGATTCGCTTTTGATCACCTGCTGGCGATTCTCAAGACCTGAATTGCGCGATGGACTTCCCATCTTTGACCCAGCAATACCACCGCGATGTGTACGACTCCATCCGAGCCGATCGCCCTGAGCTCTCTGTATCCGGGAAGCGGGTCGTGATCACTGGTGGAGCAGGAGGCATAGGCTCAGCGACGGCTCGCGCCTTCCTGACCGCTGGCGCTGCATCCGTCTTCCTTCTAGGGCGTATGAAAGCAACACTCGACGCTGCTGCCTCGACACTCCGCAACGACTTCCCAAAGGCTAGCGTGACGCCCATTGTGTCAGATATCCGGGACCCCGATGGCGTCACCAAAGCATTCGATCAGATCGCGATAGAAGGGCCAATCGACGTGTTCATCGCCAACGCCGGCGCAGCTTCCAAGTATGCCTCGACTGCCGATTCGGATCCCGCAGATTGGTGGAACGCAGTGGAGATCAATGTTCGCGGCTGCTTCCTGACCGCGCACGCGGCGCTCAAGAACATTGCGGCCGACGGAGTCGTCATCAACGTCTCTTCCGGCGTCGCTCATCTCCAATTCGTGCCCGGCACGTCGGCTTACTCCACCAGCAAGATCGCGACAGCCAAGCTGTTCCAGGACATCCAGTATGAGAATCCCGGACTGAGGGTATTCAGCATTCAGCCTGCGGTCGAACAAAGCACAGAGATGGCCAGCAAATACAACGATCAGGGATTCACTCGATTCCCCGACGAAATGCAGGACTCTTGTAGGTGGAAACATATTCTATGATGGCAAACTTCGGCTGACAGACATCCATTTAGTGCAACCTCCAGGCGACTTCATGGTGTGGCTGTGTTCTCCGGAGGCGGCGTTTCTCCAAGGGCGCTTCCTGTGGGCCAATTGGGACGTTGAAGAGCTCAAGGCCATGCGCGAGAAAGTGGAGAAAGACCCAATGTTGTTGACCATGGGGCTTCTGGGCTGGCCAGGAGACTCAGAGTAAGGCTGCGTAAGAATGCGTCGAGTGGCAGCAGCGGAAGTATGTGGCAATGCCTGGCTGTAGTTTGCGATGAAGTGGGATTAGGCTGGCGTAGAGACAGAATCAATTGCTGTTGGCGACATTGTATCACAGAGGTCTAGGCTCCTAGCTCTCACAGGAAACGGAGTGCACTGTCGCCCACTAGCATTTGCGCTGCCTATCCTAGCAGTCGCAAGGTACATCGGGCCTAGCAAATCACGGGTCAGTCACGCAGGCGACGGGTGCGGCGTAGCACTCAGCTTCGGGGGCCGTTCCTCTCAATGGTTCCCATCCCATGGCAAGGCGGGCGTGCAAAGGATTCATCTTCCTTGGGCAGCCTGGCGCCGGAGCTCCTGCCTGCTCGGATTCGGTCTCTTGGCAGAATCCAAGGACGCAGAGGCACTTTCGTGCGAGCTCCAGCGCCGGGTCCAGTGCCGGATAGCCAAGGCTGCTCAACTCTGCAGTGCTGGCATGCAAGCCAAGATTTGCCAGAGGACGTAGTTTGGGGACAAGATTATTTCCCGGCTCGATGGGAGCGTGATAGCTACTCGCCTAGTAACGGGAGGCGAGCTGATAGGTCCATGAAATGCGAGGAACAGGAAGCAGACGCCGAATGGCGTTGTAGCATGAAGTGGGATTGGTGGGAGACTTCCACTCACTTCGCGTTCAATGGATTCCGTCGATATGGGCCCCCTAATCTGAGCGGGTGATCGATCTCTTCTGAAACGTACGGGGTTTTGAGGGCACCAGTAACTCCACCAACTTCACTCCCAGGCGAATGAATTCCTTCACAACGTCGGCAGTTCTACAATCGCTGTGCTTTTCTATTTGAATATCGTCTCCACCAATAACAGTGGAAAACACGCCGGCATCTTCTTCTTCGCTGCAGCGTTCTACCCTACCGTGCGCCAGGGCATCGCGTGAAACGAGAATAATATTGGCGGATCGACAAAGCGCGGAAGCCGTATGGCGATGCACATTGCGTTTGGGAATATTGGAAGCATCCTCAATTCTTACAATTACCGGGCTCTGGATGCGCCGCAATTTTTCTCCGGGCATGGGAGTTTGGTCGGGCCGCAGTGTATGAGTCTCACATTGTCGATCTTAACGACGTTGTATCTGCCCAGGGATAACAAGCGTTGCGAGGCGGAGTTCAAGGCAGCGGCGATATATACGGAGGATGAGACGGCGATGAAGATGGAGAAGGGGGATGTGCTTCTTTCTTCCGCTGTGTGGTTCGAGACGGATAGCTCGTTCGGAGAAACAGCTGTGGCACGCTAAGAGCGTGGTGATCTTTCAGTGGTAGCGATGGAGCGACATGGTCTCGCTTAGATGGCCACTTGACAATAGTTTAGCATATAGGTTCATCCCAATGCTTCAAGTTTCGGGTGAGGCTCGAAGCCTGTCGAGGTAGGCGCGGCTTGTGGGTCGTCCTGCTGTTTCCAAATGGTCACGTGTCAGACTACGAGCAACCAGGACGACGAAAGCGGAAGGCACGCCGCTTCCCCTCGTTCCATCCACATGCTGTCGCTGGTACAACGATACGCACTCCGCCCAGCATCAAGCCGACCTGAAACATTGGTCAATAGCGGTCGACACAGAAATCGCTACAATCAGTTCTTCATCTCCTGAGAACATGAGGTACCGTGAACAATACATTGCCCGATGAGTCTGGCTACTTCCTGAGGTATCATCCGCCAGGGGCGTCAGCAACACTAGCCCGCTTCCTCCTCCGCCGTTCCCTCGCATTCGCCCGCAAAGCATCCTCCGTCACATACTCTTGCGGTAATTCGAACTCCCTGTCCTCCATCTCCGGGACAGGATGTCCGAACGCTGTCACGTTCCTTCCATGTCGTGACTTACCTAACGCCGCGTCGCGGAGGTGTCGCTTGGAATAGAAGCTGGCGATAGGTTCTGGCGGGACGAAGGAGACGGGTACATGCGACGCTGAAGCAGGAGTAGGAGTCGCGGGCGCCGAGCTGCCGTCTTTCCGTTTGTTGCTCAGCCGGATCTTGAAGCCGGAGCGGACGGCATTGGCTGTTTCTTGCTGTAGCTGACGAGCAGCGCTGGCGTTGAGGTCGCTGCTTGGTGGCTCCTCCTCGCTGCTCTCCGCCTCAGAATTCCCCTCGCTCTCTGCGGCATCTCGCGCAGCTGCAGCTTCCTTATCTGCTCGAACACGCTTCTCCTGCTCCTTCCATTGGCGGAATTTATCGACTAGTGCCCTGACTTCTGCGATGAAGTATTGGCGTTTGCCCTCGTACTTTCTGGCTTCTCCGTCAGTTATGCCGGTTATGCCGAGGACTTTGAGCCAGTCGTGGCCCAGCAGTCCGTCCAAGAGGCGCTCGAGCTGCACCTTCTCGTGCATTGCGCGCTCTTTCTCGATGTTGCGGAGCTGTTTCTCGCGTCTCTCGGCACGGCGGTGAGACGGCAGGTAGAGCGAGTCGGGAAGAGGGTCGGTGGCGTCAGAGGGGAGGTTGCGAGATACGACGTCCAGGTTGATCGGCGAGCAGCCATTGAAGCCATTCGACGACGAGTTGGAGCGGGTTTGATGCGGCGTCGACGGACTGACGCCATTTGTAGCTGGGGCAGCGGACGTAGTGGTGCTGGCCCTTCTTGCCTTGGGTGGTGACGGTTGCTCCTTCCCTCTTGGCAGATCATCTACCACATACAGCACCGTCTCCGTCGTGATGAACTCTTCTTCCTTGTGCACGTCAAACACAATCTCCTCGTAGTTCGGAAAGTACACCGCCAGCTCGCTCTTCAGCCTTGGTCCCTCATCTTGAGACCGCAGTGATCTCCTCTCCTCCTTCTTCTTGTCCAGATTTTTCTTCTCTCCACTTCCGCCGGCAGAAGGAACAAGTCTCTCAGGCGGATGGCTTCGACTCGTTGACGACACGTGATCCAGATCCGTATCCAGCTTCGCGCGCACTCCATTCAGCGTCTCGACCAAGGGGCCATGAGGATCCGTGGCCGTCACTCGCGTGGGCGGCTTCGGCGCGTCATCTGATTGGGCGCTCGTGGTCGTGATTGTGAAGCCATCCAGTGTGGTTTGTCTGTGCCTGAGACTCAACTTCCTCTTCTTCGCTGGTCGAGCATCGGCGTAATGGGAGGCGCTCGTGGAGGCTGGGTTGGTGGTGGCGTGATGTCGGCGATGGTGTTGTGGGCGTGTTGTGACGAAGAAGCTGGCGCTGAGGGGCTGCAGTTCTCGGGCGCGTCGTCCTGAGCGAATCGCGCATCGGTCGGCCTCGGGACACGCGATGGGCGCGGCGGCAACATCATGTAGTGCTCGATGTGACATTTCGAGGCGATGAGCATCGAGTCCGAAGCAATGTGCCCGTGATGGCGCGTGTTGGCGGGCTTGAGGGCGATTGTCGAGGGTTGATGACGGCGTTTGCAGCCTGCTGGCCCTTGCCCTCTCTGGGCTTGCGCTTGAGATGCTCCTGCTGCTGCGATTTTTGCACCTCTACAGTGCGAGATTTTCGCAGGATCAACGCCAGATTACATGCTCAACAGGTGCCCACTCATGGTCACGCGTGCAACGCATCATCGCTGTGTTGAGTATCAAAGCTATCTAGTAGCCCTCGCGGGCAGGAAGGGCATGCTTGTACCTCAGCACCACCCTCACTACAAGAACTTCACTACAAGAACTTGCCAGCCATCGACATCAGCCCACCACACCACCGCTGCTCCACCGCTCCCTCCCATCTCACTCTTCATGACATCTCATCGCCCACCTCCCATCTCACTTCATGAACATCTTCATCGCCATCTGCGCCGCACTCTGCACAGCATCCTGCTTCGTGTGCCCCGGCGCCACATTTCCCTGGGCACTTTGTTGATCAAACAACTTACTCGCCTGCGCCATCGCCATTCCAACGAACTGATTCTGCCCTCCTCCACCACCTTGCATCCCAGATCCACCCTGACTGAACATCTTGAGCGCTTGCATCGCAGCAGCGCTGCCCATGCCGCCAGCAGTCGCTTGGCTGGGACCGCCAGAGTTGCCGTAGTATTGCTGCTGCTGGACTGCGCTCTGCTCATCGAGAGGCTCTTGGGCCATTTGCTGGTGTTGGCCGGAGAGCTGGCCGAGCACGTTGTTGAACATGTTGCTGTCGCCTGAGTTGCCGGCATGTTGCTGCGCGTGGTAAGCAGCTTCGCCGAAGTTATTCGAGAAGCCGGCGCCGCCACCGCCGTAGGAGGTGCCGGTGGAAGAGCCGTAGCCCTGGCCTGACTGCTGGCCGCCACCGTAGGGACCTTCGGGGCGTCCGTGATCGGATTGGTGGCCGTAGCCTCCTTCTTGGTGGCCGCCGTAGGACTGGGCGGAGTGTCAGTACTTGGGTATGAGTGCTCGGTCAGGAAACTCACGTTGCCGCCGCCGCCATATCCTCCATCACCGCCATACCCTCCGCCGCCGCCTCCCTGATGGCCATAGTTATTATCACCACTGCCATATCCACCTCCACCTCCTTCCTGGCGGCGGTAATCGTCATCTCCGCCTCCGTATCCGCCCTGGCCCCCGCCAGAGTAGCCCTACACCCGCATTAGCATGGCCCTACTCATCATCCTCGCTGGATAGACTACTCACCCCTCCGCCCTCGTAGTTTTCATCCTCGCGACGTCCTTCGTGGTGACGCCTCTCGCCCTCGTAATTGTCATCCTCGCGACGTCCTTCGTGGTGACGCCTCTCGCCCTCGTAATTGTCATCCTCGCGACGTCCTTCGTGGTGACGCCTCTCGCCTCCATATCCACCTTCTTGGCCGTAACCCCCTCCCCCTCCACCACCGTATCCGCCGCCTTGGTTGTAGTCGTCGTTGTAAGACATCGTGGGTTGCTTGCTTTGTTGGAATGTTAGATGGTTGTATGCTCGCAAGAGGGTGGGTGAGGTGGATATGTGACTTACGGTAAAATGTACTGATTGGGGTTTTCTCTCACCGAAATGCAGTGATTCACGCTATCCAGGTGTCTGGAAGCCTAGCAGCGGGGTCCAAGATGGCTGGATCCAGCCTTAGGTGGTGCAAATGACGTGGTGAAGTGGGGTCGCGTTGAGGTCGATGGTGGGGTAGCAGCTTCTGGTTTTTGGCATCCGCGGGAAAAGGAAGGTGCCACATGTGCGTTGTGCCCTCATGTGCACGTCAACCACGGCTGCTAGGCTATGAAAGCTTAAAAGTTGGCAGTGAAGGCTGGGTGTCTTGCAGGGATGGGATCAGAGCTTGTATAACAAGTCTAGGGGTAGCCAGATTGATCTTACATTCACATCTTGAAACTTGACCTACTTGATTTGAATCATTTACGGAACGAGACATTGTCACTCACGATGGCAGGCGCAGGCACGTATGTTATTGTGGCGGTCGTCCTCTTCGTTGCTGCCGTGGGCGGGTATATCGCCTTGTGAGTAGAGTTTCCCACGGTGCCATGCTCCTTGGAGACCAGATCGCTGACCTTCGGCAGATTCGGCATCCCACCAGAGTTGAAGCGCAAAATGGAGGAGAAAGCGCTTGAAACCATGGGCGAGAACAAGGCTTCCTACTTGATGAAGGACGCCATTGGCAAGGTTCCTGCTTCGGACCAGAAGGTACATCCACCTCCATATCCTGAGTTCTCACAGTCCAGGGGGAGCAAATGACTGACCTGGTCGCGCAGGAGATCAAAGACGCCCAGAAGGGCATCAGTAGCCTCGCTGGCGGAAGCTTGCAGAACCCGCTTGGCAAATTTGCGGGCGATGCGGCGGATGAGGGGACGAGGGACTTTACTGGACGTTGAAGCTTCAAGGCACAGACTTCCCATGGCCGATCTGTGCCAGCAGTTCGGCTTAGGGGCCCGGCGACCTCGTGTTGGGAGACATCGCTGGCGATCGAAAGATGCCCACCGAACATTATGGACTATTTTGGCAAGAAAGAGGCGTCTTGGGCTACGTGGCGCTGAAGAGCTTGAGCTTGTCCCACAAGCATGGCGAGCGAATGTGAGACCTTGCAGATTGAAGACCTTCAGTCGTGCGAGTGATGAATTGTATGGCTGTAAGCAGCTCTGTCCTGCCGTCTCTTTGGCAGGCGTGACTTCTGTACTTCCAGGTCCATGTTCAAGCGCTGATGACAACTTCTTCCTTTGACTGCATACCCAGAGAAGAGCCTTCCAACCAGGCTATCGTGCAGGCTTCTTCGGTATCAGGCCGAGCTCTTGCAGACATGGCCATGGTTCCTTGCCCTGATACCACTGTCCCGGCCCAATAGCGTTTGATTGCGGCAGTTCCTGCATTGGATACATTATATTGATCCGTATGCCGTCGCCCCACGACAGTCTTTTTCATTCGTAGTCAGAGCCGTCAATTGAAATCACAGGACCAAGTGGCGCAGGAGCACGATTGGCTTTGGACCAGTGCTTTGGGTTTAGATCCCCGTGAGGAGCTGTCAAGCCTATTCAGAAATCGTAGACCGTGATGCTGTCGTAGTTGAAGCCACGGCCGTGATAGTGTTTGCTCCCGTGGACACTCGGGTCTGTGCCACGCAGGGGAGCCTTTGGTGAACACGTAGGCGTTGGATAGGGGTTTGTACGCAAGCTCTGGTCGTTCGCAGCTGGGAGAAAGTCACTCACGATTCGGTCCCACGAGCCTTCGTGCTCAAAGTGACAACAACACGAGCTTCTCGGAGCCCAAAATATCAGATGTCAAAGGTGCAGGCTCGTTGATATCATTGATTCGTAGTGAAAGCTAGACAGCAGGGTCAGTACACTGGTAAAGTAAACATGTACTGGCAATAAAGCGGGCTAGCTCAGCGTCTCCCGGCACGTTCGAGCAGTTGAACATCCAAGAACTTGTCTCGGTTAGCCCGCTGTTTCCTTGCATCTGTCCGATGATGTGTCGTATGTTTGTGAGTTAGGTTTTGTCTATTTCGCAACGATGTTGGACCTACCCAACTCATGCATGGCAGCACTAACGACCATGGCGAACGCTGGCGTGCTTAAGCTACGCAAGGGGAGTTGTCGTGCTACCCCAACGGCATGCCAAACTGAGTTGCGCAATCCGACATGTGTAACAACCAGGGCATCATACGCTCCGCGCGGATTCCAGGCTATCGTGCTGCGTATACCGCTATGATCAACTCTCGGATCCAAGCAGAGACCCGCGGAGGATCCGTTGACAGCGTCTTACCACCGAGCAATGGCTGCGTTCCGTAAAGGCTAGAGGAGGACATCGCTGTCTGTAATCTGCCCAGCAGTACCAGACCGCACAGGGTTTGGCGAAGCGCGCGTTGTAGTACTCTTATCCGCCATGGAGATTCAGTGGCCAAGGGCCGTTACCATTTGCTTTCGGAATGGATGTTCGCCCTGCGTTTGTCGAGCCTATCCGTTGCAATAGCATCGGGTCCACTGCCGGCCGTAACCACCTAAAGTGCCACAAGTATTATCCGAGCAATGCTCGCCTGCATCTCGAATGCAATTCTTGATTGACTATAGATCAGCACTGTCACCAACGATTAAGGCAAATTGAAGCACCGCCACAGCGAGGAAATATCTGCAATGAGGCGCATGGTGGTCTGTTCGGCGATTTGTCAATCGTCTCGTGGATGCACGAGATAAATGCAAGGAAGTTGATCGCGTAGCTGGTAGCACTTGAGCACTTGGGCACTTGCGTCCTTTGCCATGGTGACAGCTGAGACGTTGTTGCTTTCAAAGCATTGTTAAACACAGCTGGGCCCCAAAGAGGCTAGGATGCGGTTCCACAGGATCTCGCCAACATGCGCAGGCGGTACCCTTGAGTGACAGCGACTCGAAAGTGTAGATTTGGTGAAGGTGGGCCCCGTTCTGGAGCGCGGACTCGATTCCGAGGACGGCTCGTCCCCCCGAGGAGAAGGTCTTCGATCTGCCAAGGCGGCGGCAGTGTGACAAAGCGTCTTGCGCCTACCATCAGCCTTGTGTCAGCACCAGACCAGCATCCAGAGCTCTAGCGGTTATCCGCGGACAGTCAGTTTGTCGTGGACGAAGCCCAAAGGCACGAATGCTCGCCCTAGTGTTCGTCCCGGCTGCGTAGGTACTGCAAGTGAACGCTAGGTTGGTAAGCGGGTCTTCATTGAAGAAGCACGATGCCAACCGGAGATGCCGCAGAGATGCCGTTTGGAGAGATAGAGTGGTAAGCATGGTTCTGTGTAGGGGGCTCCGGGTGCACATGTGATGGTAACAGCGTCTCGCTGACTGCTGCCCCAGTTTCGCTAGCGCGTTTGGAATCTTTGGAATCAATAGCGTAGGAATGACTAATCCGACGCTTGTTCTCACTTCAAGCGCAATTCCTACAATGCGACTCCTGCAAAGACACAACACTTGCAGAGAGTCTTCCCCGCTCGTACTGCCACTTGTAGAGCGCAATGGTAGTATATATACGACGTGTACTCATGGCTAGGTGGGAGAGCATCGTGACGGGCTGACCTCGCAGACCCAGCAACAAAGGCCAGCATAACAACAAGCAGATACGCCCGCAAGCATGGCAGTCGTTCAGTGCAAGACCACTCAAGTGGACACAGTCAAGATCTTCTATCGCGAAGCAGGCTCCACCAAGCTCCCGAATTTACTCCTCCTCCATGGACATGCCTCATCCTCCCACACGTTTCGCAACATCATTCCGACTCTCGCGGAGTCTTTCCATGTTGTTGCGCCAGACTATCCCGGCTTCGGCAACTCGGATCGTCCAACTCCGAAGGACTACGAGTACAAATCGTAATCTCGCAGACACAATTTACAAGTTCACCGAGAAAGTGGGCTTGAAGAAATTCAACGTTTACCTGTTCGACTTCGGAGCTCCTGTAGGCCTCCTGATGGCAGAGAAGCACCCGGAATGCATTGCTGGTATCTTCTCACAGTCCGGCAATGTCTATGACGAAGGCCTTTCGCCGGCGTTCGACATGATCAAAGCTTTCTGGGCCAATCCCAACGACCAAGGGAACGTCAAGAAAGTCGGCCATATCTTTCGGCCGAAGGCTTGGCCGGGGCATATACGCACGGCGTGCAGCACCCGGAAAACATTGCTCCGGATGCGCCGAACCTTGATATCTATTACACATCTCGCCCAGGCGCGGCCGATATCCAGATGGAGCTTTTGCGCGATTACGAGAATAACGTCAAGAAGTACCCTCGGTGGCAAGAATGGATTCGTCAACATAAGCCGAAGATTGTCGCGGTTTGGGGTAAGAATGATCCATTCTTTGCTTCGCCGGGAGCAGAGGCCTTCAAGCGAGACGCACCGGAGGCGGATGTGTCGATTATTGATGCTGGTCACTTCTTGAATGAGAGTAATCCACAGGAGATCATTGCAGGGCTGAAGAAGCTGCTTTGATATGTTGGCTGTGTGTCTGCTCATCAACGTGAAAGCTTATGCTGCACTGCCAAAAAACGGAATAGTACGAGCCGATATCATCATCAAATCATCTAAGAACATCTGCAAAAGCAATGCTACCTGCCGAAGAGTTCCAATTTCCAATCAAGAATTGCACGAATTGAAGAAGTCTTCTCGTTACCTCTGTCCGTCCACTGCTCCACCCCGTAGTCTTGATATTTTTGGCGCTAAAACCATCGGATCTGGGGACGGACGTCATGTTGGCAAACTGGCCATCATCCATTGGCGCCACCTGAATGGTGGATTTACTGCCAGATCGTGAGCGCTACATGTGCCTTAGATGGCGACATGCTACGATGAAATGCTTCGAGACCTCGGGAGCTTTGCAATTCAGTGAACGTTCGCACACACACTGCATAGAATAAACTATGTCTGCCCCTTCGCTTTGTTGGACCTGCTTCCGTTACCAATCAACTCACCTTCCACACCATTCATCGCTTACAGGAACCGATGTGCAATCGGACAGTTCGTGAAATCTTCTGCGTCTTAAGCGGGCTCCCATCAGGGCTGGTGATATGTCCCGCGGCCGCCATACCGAGAACGTCAAACTCGGAGCTCAGCCGGGTGCGGATGCCTGCTTCAATGCTATAGTTCGTCCAGGAGAAGAGGTTAAAGTTCCACAATGGCGAATAGTCCAGGGCGACAGTAGGGATGGCGCCAAGGATGTTCAGAGGATTGTCTGATGAGCAGACGTCAGTGTTAAGTCTTCTACGCTGACGATTCGAGAGTCTTACCGTTGTCCACGATTGCAGAGCTTAACCTTGGCGCCACGGATGGTGGGTCTC
Source organism: Acidiella bohemica (assembly GCA_019670975.1). Classification (NCBI taxonomy): domain Eukaryota; kingdom Fungi; phylum Ascomycota; class Dothideomycetes; order Mycosphaerellales; family Teratosphaeriaceae; genus Acidiella; species Acidiella bohemica. Next base: position 83,590 of record JAGUCJ010000013.1, read on the forward strand.
GTTGTTCGGCGCTCCAGGTGGTAAATCGGCGTTCGTGAAGCCATTGGTTGCGACGAAGAAACGCTCGACGCCGCTGAAGAGACTGTCGTCGCCACCAGTCTCAATCATCTGTAAGCGTGGAGCGTAATTCGTATCATCGATTGTCGCAGGAACCGGGTCCGAGGAGTCAAAGGCAAAGTAAAGCACCGGCTTGTTGAAGCTGAAGCCCTTGATCAACTGAATAGTCCCGTACTCTGGGATGGGCAGATCGCCAGAACACGGTCGTGGACCTTCGAGTAGAAGTCCTCTCGCATACTCTCCGGGACGCCGTCGCAAAATTGGTTCAGATAGGCCTCATCTGCGTTGACCCCAGCGATGATGGGTGCGTTCCAAATTTCATCACCAGCGTTCGTAAGTCGAATATAGAGTGTAGTACTCATCTCCCACCGAGCCGGGATCATTGACAGCAGGCGGGAAGGCGAAGGTGCCATTTCCCGCAACCAGTTTTCGAACTGGCGAGAAATCGACCATGCCTCTGCGGCCCACGACAGTGTTGTTAACCACCTGTACGTCTTCAGCTCCTCGATGCCATTTGCCGTCAAGCTCTGAGCCGCGAACTTGAGCTTGGAGCTGAAGTTAATCCCAAGTTGGGCCGCGTTCCCTTTGTCAGAGCTGTCGGTCGTGACCCACCAGTAGCCGGACCCATTGGTACTGACACTGTAATAAAGTGGGAGAGTGTAATTACTCACGGCGCCGATGCTGAGAGTCCCGCTACGTACCAAGGAGACGGGGCCGACGAGTGATGGGTCGATCTGGGAGGCGAAGGGTCCTTGGTAGCCTGCTGCTATGGCTGTGCCGAAAGCTGGATTGGCAATATCGAAGGTGGGATCATCGAAGCCGCTGTTAGGGTTCGGATTGAAGCGTGGTTGTTGCTGCTGCTGGCGAGCTGGAGAGGGCTGCCACTGGCGTAGAGGGGCAGGCTTAAGGTAACTAGAGCAAAAGGGCTAAGCATTGTGTCTGCGTGGAAAGTATAGCTTTTTGGCCTGATGAAGGTTAGGGGTAGTTGCCAGGACGGACGCTGTCGAAGCCTTTAGCATGCCTGGACACCACAGACAGATTCTCTCGACGCGGTAGGGCGTCGCCACGGAGCCCAATGCTGCGCCCATCTCGCATAACCCTCGGGGTAAGTATGGCCCTCAACTCTATGTCTAAGCATGATTCCTCACTAAGACTGGTGCGCACTGCAGCTCTTGGGCACAGGAGATTCCATTATCAGTTTGGCGCTGGGATACGCAAGTTAGTCCAACAACGCAGGGAAGGGAAGGCGAAAGCGAAAGAGCTCGCCAAGAGTGACTGATGGAGGCGGCATGAGCTTGTGGGTCAGAAGGGTTGACAGGTCCGTTGCGTTCCCCGCCGGAAGGGCATGGCAGTGAGACGCTGCCAGGGTTTTCAAGACAGTTGACCAGGTTCAACGTGCAGGTACATGCTGTTGTATTCATAATAGTGCTGTGAATGTGGTCGGAGGCAAGCTGCCTAATCCGGATTGTTGCCGGTCCCCGTTCGATGGTGCCCTGATGCGCTTGAAGGCCTGGCCGTGTTGGGTATGGAGCATGAACAACGTCGCGTTACCTGGCACCAAGCCTTGTACTACCGAAGAGGAGCATGCTTGCGACCATACCACGGACTTTGGGGAGGCATGGGACCTCACTGACTGATCAGATTCCGGTAGCACTGACAGCATGTCCTTTCGACACATGTCCGCGCGCTTCGAGATTTGGTGCCAAGGCAGTAAGGCCAACTCCTCAAAAGGTATGGCCGGTGATTATGTCAAATGCCGGTTATTAGTAAGTTGTATGGCGCTGCGCCGCTGATGCTCTCGCGGCCATGCGCAAGCCTTTCTGAATCCGCGACATCGACTGGCCTGATGATGTGGAAACATTGACGGGATTCGATGCTGTATGCGAGGGACGTTGACTTTCCACGCATGAACGCATGCAGTGATTTCTCGTGTCAGAACATGACTGATCAGCCAAGTGCATGGCGCTGCGCCACTAACAACGTGGTCGGAGTGTCCAGATCGTGTGGAGTGGGGCGGTATAGCGTGGGAGACGAGTGCACAATGGAGACGCGACGTCGGTGAGTTGAGCGGAATCTGGGCGCTAGGCTCGGATCTGTCGAATCTACCCGCGACCGGTCTGACTCGCGCATTCCCTTCGCGTCACTCGGAGTCGCACCCGCCCTTGCTCATCTGGGGAACCTCAACTGTACAATCATCGATATCGAGATCGCAACACGAATCAGCATCCACCCCACCTACGGCACGAACGCATTCATATCAGATTGCGAGAGCTCATCAATTGGACTGCGTTTAGCTTTTCCGATCAACGGCAAGCGAGAGCGCAAGCGCAGGGGAAAGCGAGGCCTGGGCAGGGGATGAGGCACGGCTGCGCGCAAGAGGCTGCGCGCAGCGGTGCAGGGCGGGCAAGATGTCGGGGATCATGGATGTGGTGATGGAGGATGCGGTGCCGGTGAAGGCGTCACCCGACTTCAGTGTTTTGCGGCAGAAGGTTGATCTGGACCTGGACTTTGCGACCCGGTCGCTCAAAGGCAGTACGGAGATCACACTCCAGCCGCTAGTGAAGGACCTCAAACAAATCGCTCTACACTGCAGACAATGCAAACCGACTTCTGTACAGGCTGGCGGCATCACTGCCAAATATGAGCACGAGGACCCGTATAAGCGGCTGCGCATGCCGAGCAAGGCAAACATTCACCAGCACAAGATGCTGAAGGACAGGATATATAGCTCTCTGCAACCGAATCCTGAGCCCGAGGTCATAATTGATTTACCCGCCAAGCTCAAAATTCAGGAGCTCCAAGCGGATCCAGCAGCGACAATTCCGACAGTGAACAGCGCACCGAGCCTTAGGCGACAAGATTCCGCAACTCAGGTGGCGACTGCCGAAACTCCGACTGCTGCTAGCGCAGCGCAGACTGGGTTGCAATTCGCGCCAATCAAGCTACACATTGAATTTGAAGTAGAAGATTTCCAGGATGGGTTGCACTGGATCGGTTGCGATGACAGTGACAAGCGGTACCCGTACGTCTACACCAAGTCACAACCTTCCCCTGGCAACACGAGCTGCATTTTCCCTTGTGTGGACGACGCAACTTCGCGCTGCAGCTGGGACATCTCCATCCGATGTCCGCGCACGCTTGGCGATGCGTTCAGGACTAGGCAATCGCGAAAGCAGGAGGCCAACTCGGTGAACGGCAGCGAGGTCGCTGTGATGGACGCGGCGAGTCGGACCACGGCGAAGGCCGTCGAATACTCGATCGACCTTGGCGACGAGGAGGCGGCGCTGGATCTGGTAGTGGTCTGCATCGGCGAACAGCTCGAAGACGTTGTCGATACAGAAGATGATACTCGACATACCGTGTCATTCAGTCTGAGTGAGCCGGTCACAGCGCGCCATGTTGGTTTCGCAGTTGGTCCTTTCGAACGCATCGACATGTCCGGCACTCGGAGCGCTGAGGAAGAAGAGAAGATGGGCCAAAGCGCTGTGAAGTAGAAGGCCTTTGCTTGCCACAGCTCGGTGAAGATGTTCGCAATACCTGCTATCCGATCACGACGGTCATCGACAACTTCGGGGTGCAGTATTTCTCCTTTGCCTTTCCAAGCTACCAGATGCTGTTCATCGATGACCTGCCATGCAAAACTGTGGCCGCAGCTGGACTGTCGATCTGCAACGCGCAATTACTCTTCCCGCCCAGAATCATTGAGCCTGGAGCCTAACACCAGGATCCTTATTCGTGCCGTTGCTGAGCAATGGGCTGGAGTCAGTCTTATTCCGCAGACGCCTCCAGACGCCTGGGCTGTCGCGGCCATCGCGGGCTACATGTCCGATCTATATGGGAAGACATTGTTCGGCAACAATGCCTACAGATGGCAGCAGAAGCAAGCCGCAGAGAGAGTCTACGACCTCGACGCCGACCGCCCTTCTATCGAGCAGCATGGCTCATTGCTGCATCTCGATCCTTCCATTCGCGAGTTCATGGACCTCAAATCCGCGCTCGTGCTGTTCATTCTCGATCGACGCCTCCTGAAAGCGAGTGGCTCGAGCGGCGTGCAGCGTATAATCAACGCATCTTCCTGAACACCAAGACAGGCTCGCTCGAAAACGGCGAGCTGAGCACTGCAGAATTTTTGCGGACCTGTGAGCGACTAAGCCACGCCAAGCTTGAATCTTTCTTCAGGCAGTGGGTCTCGGGCGCAGGTTGTCCGATCTTCGAAGTCAGCCAGCGCTTCAATAAAAAGAAGCTAGTTGTCGAGATGACGATCGTACAGCGCCAGAATGATCGGCAAACCAAGCCACCCTTTGCGCCGAACAACTTTATGCGAGAGATCAAGGAGCATGTGGGCGATGTGTGGGCCCCGGAGACGCAGCCCGTGTTCATCGGCCCTATGACAATTCGCATTCATGAGGCTGATGGCACCCCTTACGAGCATATTGTGGAAATCAAGGAGCAGGTCACTAAGCTGGAGATTCCGTACAACACAAAGTACAAAAGACTGAAGCGGTCTCGGAGGCAACGTGATCGCGCCGCTGGAGATGGCAATGCGGGTGATGGCGAAGAGGGCGGCGCTTCTTTACTGTCTTGGCGACATCTTGGGACACTGAAGAAGAGAAGCAGGAGTGGCAGCTCGTGACTGGGGCAAGGAAGCTGAGGAACAGATGGGCCAGGAGAGCTATGAGTGGATTCGCATGGATGCCGACTTCGAGTGGATCGGCAAGATTCACTTATCGATGCCAACGTACATGTACGTCTCACAACTGCAGCAGGATCGAGATGTGGCTGCACAGTACGATTCAATGAAGTGGCTGATGCTCGCAAAACCCGCATCATGTCTCATTGAGCATTCTGGTGCGGACCTTGATGGACACGCGGTAATTTCACGGACTGCGTACAATGGCCGCGCGAGGCTTGGGCTCCCTGTCAGCCGCTGCTCGGGTTGAGTCAGAGGGCGGCGAGGCGCTCAAGCAGCTTGGACAGTTTCACCTGGTGAAGGCGTTTGAGACGCTATTCTGCTTCCCCAGGCGAAAGCATGCCGAAGCCGAATGATTGGGAAGATCGCACGAACTTTATCCTGCAATGCGAGATCCCTCGTGCAATGGCCCTGCTTCGCGATGCAGAAGGCAAGGTCCCGCAGGTGATTCGCAGCTTCTTCATGGAAAAGCTGCGGTTTTAATGACAACTCGGATAATGAGTACTCGGATTGCCACTACGTTGCGACGCTTATGACTTGCCTTGCCGACTCCATGGTGGTTTCGCATCGCGACCCGCAGCCGACCTATGCCTTCAATTTCGGCGACGACGATGAGCCAATGGAGGAAGAGAATCCGGACGAACCGTTCGAGCAGGAAGGCATCAAAATAATTGAGCGATACCGACGCATCGATGAGTGGGAGACAACATATCAGAACGTCTATTCGGTCACCGCCCTGGAGTGTCTGCAGAAGTTGACAAAGGCTGCTTGGTCAAGAATAAGGCCAAGGAGATCTTGCAGTACACGAGGCCGCTCAACTCGGATCTCGTCAGGCTCGCGGCGTTCAGATGCTTGACTGAGACTGGGTTCACCCGCAAGCCTACCATGATGAGATACCTCATCAACTCCATCGCAGACGCCCCATCTCCCTTCGTGCGGAGCAAGCTCGTGGCTGTCTTCGTTGAAGCGCTCGGTCACATTGCGCTCGGCGACGAAGCACCCAAAAACATCAACGCTCCAGCGATCGAAGCAGCGGATGGATTAGTTATCGAGCAAGAAGTTAGCAGCGAAGTACGGCAGCTCGACGCAATGCGCAAGACCACGCCTGAAGGCGCCATTGCCGCGCTTAGGCTTGTCCTCGAGCACGACGAGGTCTTCAAGAAAGCCTCTGGTATGCCATCACCTCGCCCATTCTCACCATCGATGAGATTGCCGCGTTTTGCGATGTTGCAGCCCTCCTCTACCCAGCGATAGCGTCGTCGATCATAGTCTTGAAGCTGCCTCGCTCGATAACAAAGTGCGAGAGTTTGGGTAGAGGGAAGATGCGCTTCCTTAAGAATGGTCCTTACCGTACCAAGCCGATCAAGCCATTGGATGCGGAGGACTGGCAGGAGATGCAGGAAGCTAGGTCTGATGTACTCCGGACCAAAGCCCCTTGAGCATGTCAAGCGGAGACAGAGCAGTACGGACGAAGCGCCGCTTATGCAGATAAGGGAGATGCAAATGAAAAGGCAGCAGGAGATGGCCCCACCAGCTCCATCTGCGGTCAAGCCCTCGCTCGCGCCGGAGGTGCAGGCCAAGGCACCGATCAAGATTTCGCTCGGGGCGGGTAACAAACGGAAAGCTAGCCTCGACCCTGCGGTTAGTGGCGGTCGCGCTGCTAGTCCCAAAACGCCCAGGTCGTCCATCGACCAGACTGCTGGGAGTTTCGCCAAAGCAAGAGCACCGAAGCGGAGCCCAAGTGTGGTCAGCCAGGCGCGGAGAAGGGGTAGTACCCCTGGGACTCATAAGCCGGCTCTCAAGCGTGCGGTTGCGAAACTTAAGTTGACTCCCGGTGCGCAGGCGAGGGTGGCGGAGATCCTGGCAAGGGCGCCGCAACCTGGCGCGAACAGGTTGCCGCCTCTACCCCGATCGTCAATGACGCCTAGCTTCCCACAGCCGAATTCGCCTGCTTTTTACCCCTCCTGCCAATGGGCTACAATCGAGTTTCATCGCGAGTCCAGCAGGCTCGTTTTGTCTGCTTCACCTGCGCCGGCGCCATCGGCAAGCTTCAATCTGGGAGGGTTCAGGAGCTATGATCCTGCGCCTCTGGAAGCATCTGCTAGTGAAGTGAAGCAGGAGATTGCTATAAGTCCGAATGTCGCGAGCGCACAGCCGTGGCCAGTCCACGACTCAGCATGCCACCTCCCGCCAACCCACCGAAGAAGAGCTTCAAATTGAAGTTGGGTCGAAAGCCGGGTATGGACAACGCCGGCGCGGCGAATGGGGGAGGGAGTGCGCGAGGTCCGCAGTAGTATGGTGGCAGAGTAGCAGCCGTGGGTGGGAAAACAATCACAGAAAAGAGGCAAGATACAGCCAGCGAGACGTTATGCAGCTTACCGGGCATCAGAGAGGAAAATCAATCTGGCAGCCTGCGGATGTCGTCGCGCCACAACGCAGGAGTACTAGGGAGAGAACTCTGACGGAGAAGATGAGCAAGCTTGGGAAAGGGGAGGGGCGGCTCTTTTGATCATCATGAGAAGCTATTGAGCGGGTCTTGGGCATTTTAGCGTTGGCGCTGGTGGAGACGATCATTTTAGGATTGGGGTATCAAAAGTATGAGAATGCCGGCCCTGCGGCTCGAGCAGACAGGATTGTGGGATACGAACAGAGTCTTGGTACCTCGTTTCAAAAGTCTATTGGTGTCAGCTGCAAAGGTCTGCGACCCCTCATTGCGCCTATGCTATGCAAAGCAGACCTCATCGCCTGTTCTCCTTCGCTCGCTATTAGCTGAAACGAGCAATGTACCGGAACGTGATGGAGAAAGCTGGATCAGTGATCGAGAACTCGTCACCGTTCGACAATAGTTCACCCAGCTTCTTCCTCAGATTCGGTCTGGTGCTCTCCTCCAGCGATGCAGGCGAAGAGAAATACAGCGTCTTGTCTGCAGCCATGAGGTTCGGCCTCTTCAGCTGGCTTTCCGGGCGCTCAGCAAGACTCTCAACCAGTTCCTGCAAAGTCATCTCTGGGTTCAACATCATGTCTTTGGCCAGATTGCCGCAGACGGGACAATCGTCTTTCTTTTGGTGCTCGAAGGTGTATGTGTAGATCGATGCGTCCCCGGTGTACAGCATGTAGTTGTTCATTCCCGGATTTCCGAGGAAGGTAGCGGAAGAGGTGCAGATCTTGAACGCTTCGTTGCAGCAGGATGCCGCGATGATCGCGTTAGTTGATGCGATGGCTGGGATGATGTTCTTGACGACTCCTTGGGTCATGGAGTAAGTGACGCCGGAGATGTTGAATTCTTTGGCGCGGGAGAGGGCTTTTTGGTACAGCCAAGTGATATGCTCCGGATCATCCGTGTCAAGAGTGGTGTCTTTGCGCTCCTCTTCCCACTTGATGATGTGGGCCCATTCGATACAGTGTTGAGGCTGCCGAGGGATGGCGGCGAGTGTGCAAAGCGGAACAGCGGCCCGTGGAGCGTGCATGTCGAGCTGGCATTCGATGCAGGATGTCATAGTCGGAAATATGACGCGAGACTGGCCTTTAAATCCTTCAGTGCCACCATCTATGAGTGGCTTGAGACTGTCAGGATTCTCCATAGCGACCATATCGACGAGCGTGCTGTTGATCCAGCGCCGAGCTTCGATGCTGTCGAGGCCGCAGATGATGATGTTGAATTGCATGTAGTAGTCCTCGTCTTTGTCTTGGATCTTGCCGACATAGGGAGTGATGATGCAGCCTGGGCAGCGTTTCATGACGAAGTCCGCAGCGATTTCAGCCTTGGGTCTGCCGACATCCTTCTCGCGGAACAGGAATTGTCGATTCAGGTTGGAGACATCGATCGTGTCCATGTCAATGACATCGATTTTCGTGAAGCCGGATAAAGCCAGGTTCTTCAGGATCTCGCAACCTAGACCGCCGGCACCAATGACAAGAACTCGGGTGTTTGCGATGTTGTCGATGGCTGTTTGTCCATCGTAGTCCTCGTCGGTGAATGCGCCTCGCCTTGAAAGAAGAGTATTTTGGTATTTCCAGTTGGCTCGAGACATCGCATTACCACCATCGACTGTGTGCGCCTCGCCTTCCGGCGCCAGTGTCGCGGCCATTGTGCTTGATTGATGAAGGAGATAGAGGTGAGGTTGGATGGTTTGACAGTCCAAGGCGACGGACGGCTCAGAGCTCTTATCGATTAGAGCAGAGTGATCATCTGATATATACGCTCCACCATACTGCATCATGTCTTCCACGCGTACGCCCTTCGGTCTATCTTCCTCAGCCGCTTTGCACCCCGGAGCGATGAGCCCAAGCAGAGGATGGCTGATTTCCTCACGGCAGTCAAGGTTGTGCGTTCTTCCGAGCTGCCGCCGGAGCACTCTCTCACGCCCATCACCACCTCGAAGAGCAGTCCATCCGACAGCCTTCCACAACCTCGGGAGCGGGAGCCAGGTGACAAGGGCCATTCAGAGAAGGCCGCCGACACTGGATACCGGGATCTCAATACGCCACAAGATGCGCTTGAGGCACTGCGCTCCCAGCCAGATGCTGATGTTCTGCTCGCAACTTTGAGTAAATTGTCAGCTGCGGCTTCGCCGGACAACGGCTTTCCTGGCTTCTCGCTATCAATTCCTGGACCTCTGCAAGCTCAAGTGGTCAATTGTATTGTCACAGACATCATCCCGACTTTCTGGTCGAGCCTAAGGAGGAAGAGTGCCACTCTGCTGTCATCATGCCTGCGCAACATTACCGGCCTAAATGCGTTCTTGGCCAAATTAGGCCCGCTGTCTCTAGAGCAAATCAAAACAGCATCAGAGATTCGAATCTATTTGGAGGTGCTTGATAGCGTGATCCATGGGTCAGACGTTATTTCGGTGATGTGGTCACGACTGTACAAGGCAACCACCGACAATGTCTACCGATTGATCATCTGGAAGGAGCTCTGTGGCTTGCTAGGTTCGGGAAAGATCACCTCCATTGTCGCTCAGGCAGAGGATGTGGCTCATCGGCGTGACATGACCATCAGATCAGCTACGTCCTGGCTGGCGGCGAGCAGTCGCTATGCTGCTTGGCTGGGCGCTTCAATAGCAACCATGATCGATCATTCTGATGATGATACTGCCACGATGGACCGAGCGGAAGCAGCAGCTTTGCTGCTATCAAAGACCCTCTCACTCAGCAGCTCCAATGAACTCATAAGAGCGATGCTTGTGCAGATGCTCGATGGGCAAGCCATCAACTTCAAACGACTTATGTCTCAGTTGCCTGCTTCTGCTAAGCGGCGGTTCGTAGAACAGGTCATTAGGCTTTTATCTGTCTATCTTCCGCCGTCGGCTGTAGCGCTGTCAGCGCAAGATCCCGACGGTGGGAAGCAAGCAAGCGCAATTGCTGCGCTTGTGGATGCGCTCACAAAAGAGGACAAGGACGCACACCAACATCTCGTGGCGATGTTGTGCGATCCGACTCAGTCGACAGCAGTCTCACAAACGGCGCGAAGGGCTGTCGTAGCTGTCTTGGCAGCTTCGTCCACGGAAGATCTGCAGACTGTACTCGAAAAAGCAATGACGACGTTCAGCGACCGCTTGTTCATTGATCACGCTCCTGCCTTGCAACAAGACAACCTCGCGCAAACAGTCTTGCTCGCTGCGGGATATTTGCACCGAAATATGCCCATGGCCCTCAAAGTCATTGCTAGGTCCTCTCGTCATATCCGAGGCACCAGCAATCGGCTGGATGCTTCTGGTCATAGAGCTCGGTGGCTGGGTATGGTCGTCGCGATGGCTATCAGCAGGCTCGTGGACAAGGACGAGGCCAGGATGGACTTTGGCACTGACGAGGTGAAGACAGAGGAGGCCATTTTCTATATGAGTCTCGTAGAGCTGGACGATCGAGTAGCATCTTTAGCCGGTGCTCGGTCATTGTTTGCAAGGCCGAAGTCCAGCAACTCATCGAAAACCCAGTCGCAAGCCACGCAGGAGATGCCTGTCGTGGGTGGTAAGCGCATGCTCGGACCCGTGCGCCCACCAACTGCGCAGACTGAGGTTGTGGGCGAGAGAATCACGGAGCTGTTGGATGACGAGTTCCAGGAAGAGGATGGATTGCGGCCCTACCCCAAACCAGACAGCGACCCCGAGGATAGCGACGAAGACGCTACACTCGTCAACCGCAATAAGCCGAGACCACCCGTCTACATCCGTGATCTTCTATCGATGCTGAAAGACGATAAAGATCATGACCGCTTCCAATTAGGGGTCAAGCACGCTGCACCACTCATACGGAGGAAGGCGAACTTCGGCAAAGAGGTCAAGGACCACACAGAAGAGCTCATGGCCCAGCTTTGCAACCTCCAAGATCCTTTCGAAACCCCTGACTTCGATGAGCTACGCTTGCAGGCTATGATCGCTCTGGTCCTCGCGGACGTCGATGTCGTGGCTCTCTGGCTGAGCGCACACGTCTTCCTCGAAGGCTACTCGCTGTCTCAGCGATGCACTATGCTCAGCGCACTGGGTCTGGGAGGCCGCGAGCTTGCCGGGTTCAAGACCGAGGACACCCTCAACCCTGCTCTGCCAAACACTGACTTCCCCAGTAAACGATTGCCGCCGAGATTACACGCCGCCTATACGGCAAGCCCTGTCAATCGACTCGAAAGCGTGAGCAAAACCATGGAGGATCAGTTGATTCAGCCCCTGGCGCTTCAGGCCGCGGACCAGACAACCGCGCACCTGAATCCGGTCAAAGTCCGCACGTTCTCCTCCCGGATGGAAGTCGAGCGCACGAAGCGCAAACCCGCCGCAAACCAACTGGCGAAGACACTTGGCAAGACCTTCTTTGGTCCGCTCATAAGCCGCTACCAGCAAGAAGTCTCAGCTTACGGTGGCGCGAGCGTCTTCGTCTCCAGCGTTGTGGTTGTTGTGACGTTCGTCAAGACGCTGGCGCTGCTCTTGCATGCAAGCGGCCCAGCAACGCTTGGTTTGCCAGATGTCACGGCTGTGTTCTGGGATCTCCTTCTGGAAATGCGGGTTCAGGCAGCTGGCAATATCAAAATACTTGAGGCAGTCCTCTTCTCGTTCCTGACAATACTCGATGTCAATACTGATAAGCGTCGCCTCGCAAGCGAAGAAGCGAAGAGACTGGGAGAGACTCAGCAATGGGTTGAGATCATCTTCGAGAAGGCCGGAGGCGGAGAGATATTGAGTGGAGGCGGCGATGCCCAGGAAGAGAAAGTCCGCATGCTTGCTGCTGGTGTCCTGGTGAGGCTTAGCGAAGTTGGCGAGGTCGCAAGAGAGAGCCTATTTGGGAGGTCGCCTGCCTGATATCGCACGTTCTAGGCCCGCACGAGCTCGCTATACTCTGCAAATATGCTGATGACGGAGAACAAGTCTTTCTAGGCACGCCATGTCACCTGATCTGAGCCGGAGGTGCAATCCCGTAGAGGTCTTATGCCGCCGTACAGTAATTATTGCCCTGCTATCCCGCCAAGCCGCATCAGGAGAATTAACATTGGTACGCATAGCACACAGTGCTTACTAGCCCCGGGTTCTAAGCAGCTCGACCACATTGACTGTACGACCGAGTGACAGCTCTACTTTGTCCAATCGTCTCGAAATTATGCTTTCTACCGACAGGCTTTGCCGTGGCGATGAGTCTTGGACACACCGCCAAACGACTGCGGAGACGGCTTCATCACGGACTGGCGGTTTGCACGGTACGTCACCAGTTGCGTCGAGCTTATCGAAAGTTCGAAAGGGAACTGTACAAGGCGGTTTGGACCTCATCATTTCCTTCCTGCATAATGCCCTGCAAGTCGTCTCACTGAAGCTCTGGAGGGAGCTTGTGAAGCCAGTCACTGGACCACCAGCCTTGCTGGTCCGTCATGCTTCGCAATCCATCATCCTGCAAAGCCTCACCACTCTTGCCTGTGGCCCAATGAGAGCCTGAAGGAATGCCGATGCTTTCGAAAGTATTCGCAGATTATTGAATAACGCCTGGGATCCCGAAAGATTCACGCCCGGCATCATCATCCATACTCTGTACCGCCCAAGCGGGTTGCAGTGCATCGGAGTCATCATCCCTCGGCATGTCTGGTGAATCGAGGCCTGAATCTCCTGTGATTAGAGGAAAGCGTCCGTCAGTTGCCAGAGAATAGGTATCGAAACCTTGCATCTTCGTAAGCTCTCCACTGTTAGGGCTGGTCTTTTCAGAAGCCCCTGAAAGTGACGGATCCGCTGCGAGGCGAATCGCGGCAGCTGCATTGGTCGGGAGTGACCAGAGCAGGCATTCTCTGTGGCTATGTCTTGATCTGGGATGCCGGTTTTCATGAGCGTGGCGGCTTGAATCGCAACCGAGGCCGAAATCGTTGTATTGGGTGGCGGAAGCCTGGTTGGGAAGATCGAGTGCCCTGACCGAATGACAGGTCCTGCGCCGTGATTCGAGAATGGAGTCCGGACGTCTGTGACATTAGACGCCACGGTCTTGCTATTAGCCAGAGCTCGGCACCTGGTCGAAGCTGCTAGGGCTGCCAACGCTCGCTATGTTGTACCCTCAGGCTTGAGTCTCCTTGTTGGCTTCGTTAGATATGAGAACACTGCAGAGTCAAAGGAAGTTCGCGATCAGTCGAGGGGGAGCTCGGGCTGTATAGATGCTCCGAGCGCACGCAGAGGAAGCATGAGCCTGCCGCGTGTTGCGCACATCAGCAGCAGAGGACCATCCCTGGACAAGAGCGTGCTTTCCCTGATGTTGCAACCACGTGCAGAAGACCTTACGTCAGGAAACGCTTGCGCGGTTGCGGTTGGATTGCGGTGCGCTGCTGCACACCTGCCTTTCACGTCGGACGAAGGACCTGGCAGACGTTGCGCTGGAGCCTCAGCATCTTCGTCGGCCAGCTCATAGAGCCGTTGGCAGCCACATGACGCCTTGGATGAAGGTATTATGGTTGTTGCGCCTGGAGACGGGAGCAGGTGAAGGCTGGAGAGCACGGCCCTTGGTCGCGCTGTCGCCGGGACTCAAGGTGCAGCCGACATGCTCAGAGGGCACATTGTTTGTGCTGTATTGATTCCTCCACGGTAACACATGCGATGCCCCTAAAGCGCTCACACAAGCCACGACCGCTGCAACTAAAAGCACGTACCCGACATGCCTGCGCAAGGTGTTCATTTAGTGGCCCTCTTCGCTGCATTTGACGTCGCCACGTCCAGCACCAGACATTTCCCAACGCGGAACATGCGTCCAGGACCCAGATCCGCTTGGCCGGTGATGATGGTAGCATAGCGTACAAACGATGTCAGGTTCCTCATAAGCGGGTAAGCTGCCACGGTAGGCTTGAACTTCTTCGTGTCCGCTCCAAGTCCCTTGCTCCCGCATTGCGCCATTGAACATGACCGGAGTGGAAGGACTGGACAATTTGTCCAACGAATTGAAGGATGCACTTCAGAATATTGAAACGCAATTCGCGGTCAATACGGCAAAGCTGAAAGAAATCAGTCAGGAGTTCGAGAGAGAGTTACAGGAAGGGCTGAAGAAGGATGGCGGCAACATTGTACGGGATCGATGCTTCGCCACTTGATTTCGCTGACAATGCCTAGCCCATGAACGTAACCTGGGTCCTCGGATTCCCTACCGGTGAGGAAAAGGGTCAATACCTGACCATGGACCTCGGCGGCACTAATCTGCGAGTATGCTGGATCACCCTCCAAGGTCGGAAGGCCGAGACCACAGTGAAGCAGCTCAGCTACAAGCTCCCGGAAGACATGAAGACTGGCAGCGCCGAGAACCTTTGGAAGTACGTTACGGAGTCCTTGTCCGACTTCATCTCCTCTGAGAAGCTGAAGGGCTTGGCAGACAAACCACTGCCGCTCGCTTTCACGTTCTCATACCCGGCTACACAGGACTGCATCGATCATGGTGTGCTGCAGAGATGGACGAAAGGCTTTGACATCGATGGGGTTGAAGGCGGAGATGTCGCTGCGCAACTACGGAAGGCTATAGAGCAGAAGGTAGAGCAGCCGCGTTCATCACATGCGCAATGCTTACGATACTAGGAACTGCCGGTTCGGTTGGTCGCTCTTGTGAACGATACAACTGGGGCCATGATTGCCTCTGCATTCAACGACCCAGATACGATTTGCGGTGCTATCTTCGGAACCGGATGCAATGCAGCATACATGGACAAAGTGAAGTCGATCGAAAAGCTGAAATCGGGACTGCCGCTCGACACACCGATGGCCATCAACTGCGAGTATGGCGCCTTTGACAACGCGCATCGAGTACTGCCACTCACCAAGTACGACGCCACGATTGATGACCAGAGTCCACGACCAGGACAGCAAGCGTTTGAGAAGATGTAAGTCAAAGTTGTTCCCCAAGACGCAGGTTGCAAGCCTTGTTGACCATGCCCAGGTCAGCTGGGCTTTACCTTGGTGAGATCTTCCGCCTGATCCTATGCGATCTGCATGACCGCGGCCTCATCTTCAAAGGGCAAGACATCTCCAAGCTTCGGAAAGCATATTCCATAGACACGGCATTTCTATCAGGCATGGAAGACGATCCGTTCGCCGAGACCAGAGACCGCTATCAGGACCACCTCAACATCCATATCACTTGGGAGGAATTGCAGCTCTCTCACCGACTAGCAGAAGTGGTCGCTGAGCGTGGGGCAAGGCTCTGCACCTGCGGTATCTCTGCCATCTGCCGCATGACGGGAACGCAGTCGGGACATGTGGCTGCTGATGGAAGCGTCGCGAACAAACACCCCAAGTTCAAAGCCCGATGGGCGCAGGCAATGGGCGAAATACTGGATTGGCCTCATGATCGAAAAGAGGACCCCATCACCATCACGAGCGCCGAAGACGGAAGCGGTATTGGCGCAGCTGTTATTGCAGCCATGACGGCAGACAGAGTCCAGCAAGGCAACAAGGCTGGAGTGCGCCAGCACAGCTGATATCGGCGCGTCAACCCAAGTAACGCACACGGTTCGTGCAGCCACCATTGCGCTGTCTTCAACACTCATGCCTAGATCTCACGGTGCCTGATCAATGGGCATTAGCCTTGTCACTGTTGCTGGGTGTGAATCCGAATGCGTTGATCAACAGAGTGGACGTCGGCGCCGCAGTTCTGCAGTGGGGTCCAGGAGAGCTTTCGGCGCTCATTCAAAGCGGCGCGATCACTTCACAGACCAATGTTTGAAGTCCCATTGTCGACAGCAGGGGTGGGTATGTATTGTTAGCACAGACCCCATTCGCATCATACCAGCCTTGCGTCGGCGCTTGTAGCCCTGGTTGCTTCGCGCCTGTCAGGCGGACGCTAGTTCCTCCGGCGTCTGGGCTCTTTTAATCATTCTTTCTCAAGGCTCAAAGTTTTCGCCCCCAACATTCATGCCACCAATGGCCACCCGATTGGCGTGCTAGACGCCAGTTTCACGGTGCATCCGCCAGGAGCCAGCTGCTCATCTAATGTATTAGATGTCGCTGAGCAGGGCGCGGCTGAGCGCCAGGTCCACAGTAAGAGGCACGCCTGAGTTTCCTAGGACTCGACCGGTCAATCACTTCAGCCTTCCTGGCTCCCCTGACGCATGAACTCATCTCGAGTAAGTACAAGGTGTCCGTCTCGTTCGTCCTCCGTGCCCTGTAAGAACACAGTCCCAGATCTTCGGGCGCCATGACCGGTGCCATACCTGTCTTTTCAGCAGTCGTTAGCTTTCTCTGCTTCAATCCTTCACTTGCTCAAACGACACTCACTACCGGCATTGGCGATTACGTGGCTCATGGCATAGGTCAATCACAAAATCGGATTTCATCGGCGACGACCTGGAGCGCAAGAGGAAGTAGCGCACTCGCACCGAATTCAACGCGCCTTTACGCGAACTCGTCCTCCACATGTTCGGCGACCACTGCCACCGCCTCCAGTGTGACCTTGACTATCGAAATAAGTAGTCCAATCTCAACTACACGAATTGCGACGTCCACCTTTTGGGGCACGCTCTCGACCGATAGCGTGACAAGCAACTCCAGCATCACTAGCACCGATTCTGTGGTGCACAAGAGCGTCTCCCGTCATAGTGCGGACAGCAGCACGACTGTCTTGAGCAGTGCAGCACTCAAAATTACTTCCAGCACCAGCAGCAATGGCCCTAACGCTGCGAGCTCGTTTTATAATGGAACTATGGCCCAATCAACAGCTTCTGCAGTCAATGGTAGCGTAGCTATCAGCACAACCTTGCTATCGAGACCCTCCGTCTCGGATAATCACAGCTCACAATATTTGATCGGTCCAACGAGCGGCCTCTCCACGAATGGCACGTCTGCTGGAGGCCTAGCTGCCAACGTCACGCTCCAGCCTATTCCAGATGCCATTGCAACGAGCACTGGCCCTCAGACCGTTTACAATTCGTCGGCACCATGGGCAGTCGCCAGCAATGGGTCGGGGGCAGCATACGCATCAAGATGTAACGCCGAGTGGCAGAGTTGGTACTCGCTGTCCGATGCAGCAAATCGACCGCTCTCAACCTACGCATATACAAGTACCTACATGGTAGGGTCTGTCCTGTCTGCTACACCGGCGCTAAGCTGACAGGCTTAGGTGACGAACTATTCCGCACCGGTGACTACCATATGTGCCGGAAACACTCAGATCAACGGGCCCCTCGTCCCTGTGTGGTCTAGCGCCATGCCTTGGCCAACTGTGTCCTCAATCATGCGGTCGACTATCACAGTCACGCCCCAGCCGAGCTGCAGTATCCAAAGGTCGGACTGCTCGGGCATAGGCTTCGGGTCGGACGCTACATTACAAGTGCCTCGAGGCTGCAGTGCCATTGGTGCGGCCTGTGGCCAATGTACGATCAAGGGATCAGAGATACATCTGTTGTACTTCCACTGCCCTGGAATCGCCAACGGTTCTCATGACCTCTGCGCAAGTGCACCTGGCGCAACGCAGAACAATTGTCCGTACGGAGCCTTCGTAACGAGCACGCACACTTCGACGGTGAGCCTCCGAAGGAACGAGCGCTGATTCGACGCTGTTTATATCCCTGACTAAAACCACCCACAGCAAACATTCACCGGGGTGACCGCCACTGGCTCGAGCACCAAGTATTTCGACTACACCACGTCGACTTACACCGACGTCGTGATTTTGGAAGAGACGAAGTTGATGACCACCACTTACACAGAGACGGACGCTCAATGCATATACTCATCTGCTGGTTCTCAAATCCAAAACCGCAAAGCCTCTTCGGTAAGTGATGAATTTCAAGACCCGCGAATCGCGCTTACCTTCAATCTCGTAGGTTGTGTCAAATGGCGTCACTTACTACGAGGACAAAGTCTACCTATCGTTCAAGTCTGTGTGGGCGGTCAACAGCTGCGGGAGTACTGTGGGAACACCGAGAATGGGCTCACTCGTGGCAATGCCCACCTCCTCCGTTTACTCAGTGTGTGCAGGCAACTCAGGAGGCTACGGAGTACCATACAACTTCGCAGATCTAAGCGGAGAGGTCCCTGCAAGCGCTTGGAATTGCCAGCCTTATTGCAATATAGTCTGGGCTTACCGGGTAGGCGTCAACGGCGGTCCGTCTCAGAACATGGTGGGTTCCTCGCCTGAAGATCTGGATGCGGCTGTGCTACCCTGGCCAAACGATTTCTACGTCAACGGCATGGCCGTATACTCCACCCACGGAGGTTACTGTGGCCAGTTTCCTGCGCAAAGCTGGTACAAGCCATGGGTTGTCGTGCCCCCCCAGGTCCGCAATCTTGATCCGGAATGGGCGGACTGTGGGCTCGCTTTCGAGGGCTGGTATGATCCACCGACTGTTCTGGCACCGCAAAGCACAGCAGCAGCCATCACAACGCCTACCGCTCCGAGGACAACCTCATCCGGCCCATCATCCGATAAGCCTGCGCCGGCCCCGACAACCGCGCAACCTGCATCCACAACCCCTCCACAGACGACTCAAGCACCAGCGACTACCGCGGTCTCCCGCGATCCGACGATTGCTAATTCGCTGGCGGCCGCTTCAAGCTCGGCCTCATCTCTGCTTAACTTGATCGGGGGGGCTCTCCAAGGCCCAGCAAGCTCAAAAATCAATGGACCGACAACATCTGCCCCAATTACAGCGGCAGCATCGAGCGTGGCAGCAGGATCTGCAGATCCGGAGGCTAGCATTGCTACAGATGCCCCGGTTTCGCAGGCCGCCTCGTCCAGTCCACAGACGGGCGCTGCACCTTCGGAGACGCCAGCCAACTCTGCCGATCCGCAAGATACGCCGACGAGTGAAATATCTCCGGTTACATCGGATGAGAACGTAAATACTTCAAAGGCGGTCAGTGCTGGCCCTGCCGCTTCGAGTGTTGATCACAGCCCAGCGTCGACAAACGCTGCGGATGGATCTTCAGTGCAGGACACTGGAACCACAAAGATCATTGCAGCAGGCACAACAACTACTTTGGCAGATCAAACGATCGTTTCTTCGCCGGGGGATAGCGGTGTGGCCGCAGGAAGCTCGACGGGCCTTTTCACCGGCGCTGCGGTGAGCATACAACCAGCCAGTAACACTGCCGTCATTGGTGCGCAGACCGCCGGCATCACGACAGTCCTGCAGCCAGCGGCAAGCGCCGCGCCGTATGCTACCATCGTATCTGGGATAAATGGCGAGGTTACGCTCGAACAGCAAGGATCTTCTTTAATCGCTAAAAATGCGGCTACTACAATTGTAGTGGCTGCCGGAGGACAAGCGACCATTGGGGGCCAGAGAAGCAGTGTCGCCAGCTCAGGCGGCGTGGCGATTCTGGATAGCCAGACCCTGACACTGCCAAGTGGTGCAGCACCTATAGGAAAGTCGCAAGCGACAATCACTGGAGCACCTGGCCAGGAGGTCACCGTGTCCCAGCAAGGTTCAGCATATGTTGCGGTTGGTGCAAGCTCCACTGTCACGACCGCCTTCGGGTTGCAGTCTGTTATCGATGGACAGACTGCCAGCGCTGTCAGCGGCGGCGTTGAAGTCGTGGCCAACGGGCAGACTGTGACGTTTTCGCCGGCAGCGAGCATGGCCGCTCAAGGTCAAGCGATCGTGATCGTGACAGCCTCCAAGGACGAGCAGCTTACGGTCCTGCAGCAGGGGTCGTCAGCCGTAATTCAAGCCGCTGGTAGTACTACGACCATCCAGCCAGGCTCGGCTGCCACGATGCTAGGACAGACTGTCAGCGTACCGGCAAGTGGCGGTGGTGTCTTGGCGAACGGCAAGGCTGTCTCTCTGTCTGCAGTGGCTGTCCTCACGGCCTTCAACGGTCAGCAGCTCACAGTCTTGCAGTCCGCATCTTCTGTGGTTATTATGGGCGCTGGTACAACTACCACGATTCGAAATGGAGGCGTGGCAACAGTGCACGGTCAAACAACCAGGGTGGCGTCCAACGGCGGCGATGTTGTGGCGGACGGTCGAACGGTGTCTTCAACAGCACTGGCAGCCACTGCCCTGACGCAAGCAGTCGCAACCGGCTCTGATGGGCAACAGCTCACAATCCTGCAACAAGGCTCGTCATATGTTGTTCAAGGCGCAAGCACCACTGCTATGCTGCGAGCCGGAGCAGTCACCACGATTCAAGGCCTGACTATGAGTCTCCCGATGAGTGGTGGCGATGTAGTCGTCGATGGTCAGACTGCTTTCTTCTCCACGGCTCCAGCTACAGTCTTGACGCAAGCTATCCTGACTGATACTAGCGGAAGGCGAACTACTGTTGAGCAACAGGGCTCATCCTTCATCATCGACGATGGGACGACAACAGCAACGCTTCATGCTGGTTCCTCGACGATCATTGAAGGACAGACCTTCTTTGTGCCAACAAGCAGCGGTTTGCTCGTCGCTAATGGACGCACCATCGCGCTGTCGACCACGGTCGGGGCAATACCTAGTGTACGCACATCGCCGATCACACATACCGCGACGTCGACCACAGCACCTTCAGGGGCCACGCCGAATGCAGTCAGCAGCAGTACGACGAAGCTAAATTCTGACGGGTTGCGCCACAAGCCATGCGAGTCACTCTTTGCAGGCGTTGGATTGTTGATATTCTGTCTAGCGATGTTATGCATGTAATGTAGAAATCATAGCACATTGCCGCCCGTGGCGGCTCGCAATGCGACGGGCCCAAAGCCGACCTCTGGGGCAGCCGGTCGTGTCAGATCCTGCCTCTCTATGTGATGCTCATGTACGGTTCTCAGATCCTGCCCTCGCCAGAGGGGCCAGCTTTGATGGCAGCCTCTCTCACTGCCCTCGCTATTACGCCTCTCACTCCGCCCTCCTCCATGACATTCAGGCCGGTCATCGTGCAGCCTCCAGGGGTGCTGACCTTATCTCGAAGCAGTGCTGGGTGCTCGCCATGCAGCAGTAGGGCAGCTGTCCCTCTTACCATTTGAGCAGCCATCGTGTAGCTCTCTTCTCTTGGTACGCCCATAGCAATCGCTCCTGCAGCCAGTGATTCAACCATCAGAGCCACGAAAGCTGGCCCGGAACCGCATAGGGCGGTGCAGGCTCCCATGTTAGAGAGAGGGAGATATATTACGCGGCCGATGCTGGAGAAAATCCAAGTAACGAGCTCAGTTGTGCTGGGCGGCAATGGTGGCCTGGGCGTAGCAATGACAGTCATGCTTTCACGGATAGCGGCAGCAGCGTTCGGCATTGCTCGAATAATAGTACAATTCGCCGCGCCGGAGGCACCAGACGACAGTGAAGCAGAAATTTCCTGCTCTGTGATGCCAGCAGCGATGCTAATGAGTAGCTTGCCCGTCAAGGCCTCCCGCATGCCTTCGGTCTGGAGCATGTCGCTCACGACATGCGGTTCGCAGCACAGCAGAACAACATCTGCTTCCTTCGTCGGCACGACATTCTCATTCTCATGAATCTTGAGCGAGGAGTACGCAGGATACCGTCCCAGCTTCTTCCGAATCCTCTCCGCGCTCGCGGGCTGCCTAACACAAGCATTGAATTTGGTGGGCGTCCTGCAGGGCTTCGCTGGAGCCAGTGCGGCTGTACCTAGAGGCGATGAGCCAGGCAAAGACGCATGATCTTTGGAAGCCTCATGCGAAAGCGCCTCAAATATGCCGCCCAAAATCGCTATGCCCATCGTGCCGCAGCCGAGAAATGTGAGTGTGATTTCACCGTCATCTTTCTTTCGCGTATGGCCCTTCTTGTCGTTGAAGTATCCTTCTATTGCCTGCCTTTGCAGGCTCAATGTCTCTTTCAGAATCCAGTCAGGGGTCAGGTCCCGCTCCATGGCGGCAGAAACGGGATCGGCAGAGGAAGTTGAGGATGTTTGCTCCGAAACCAAGCATGGCAGGTACGAATTTGCCAAGACATCTAGCCGCTACAACACTGCGATTCGACTGAGATTGATGCAGCATCTGTGTGAACGATGAACATGACGATATGGTCGACACAGTGTTTGCGTCAACCCGATGCCACAGAACTAATTTGCGAATCATCGTTCGAGCTATCGCTGCGCTCGGCTATTAATCTACAAGATGTACCTAAACCCATCGGCCTGTTGGGCCGCCGTTGGTCCACTCTTGCCGACCGTCAGCCCTTGATCCATCTTCATATTGTGCCTGCGCAAGTATAAGAACGTCCATGTAGCCATGCTGATGGCAATGACGGCTGCTCCGAGGTTAACGCCAAAAGCGGCATTTTACCATGGACTGTTGTAGTAGAGATAGCTCGTGCAGATATTCGGAGTGGTTACAGACGCAATTGGTGATGGCGATCGACGCCGCTCGCTTGACAGACGGCTGCGACAGACTGCATGAGATCCAAGATAGCTGCACGATGGCTGAAGAGTAGAATGATGCTGGCATGAGCATCATCGCCACGGGACGGGCGGCTATGTCGAGCGTACGGATAGCGATAATGTTCGCCACGATCGTCATAATCAATGGCGGGGCAATGTGCAAGTAACCCTCGCGTTTCTATGGCAGATTAGTCGAGTCCAGGATGAGGAGAAAGTGCACAACACACCTTGTCGCTGTGGAAGCCATTGGCCAGCATGCAGATGACACAGAGCATGAAAGGTGGCGTGGTCAGTCCATAAGACTTGGTCTTTGAAAATCCGAGACCAGTAACTACGATGGGGAAGAAGCTTTTGATCGCAGCAGCTGTGTATGTCGCATATAGTGTGCCACACGGTAGCCAGATCTTCGGATCCTGCACGCTCATGACGAAACCCTGCCAGGCTGTGATCTCCGATGACTCGTCTTGTTACTTCTGGTCACTCTCGTAGTTGTACTACAGCCAATCGAGCTGCTGTGGAGATATGCCGATAATCTTACGAGGCGAGTCACGAATATAGCAGGCGAAGACGAGGGCCAAGCCAACTGTCAGGACGCCTTGAATCAAGAAGAGCCAACACCAGCACTCAAGTCCGCTGCAACCGTCGACCTTGATGATCCCAATTGCGAAGAGGGTACCAAAAGCGTTGCCGAGCTGACTGTCGGAGTACAAGATGGCTGTCCGCAGCGCAATTTGCTTCCTCGTGTAGTACACACTCAGGTAGTAGAAGGCTCCCGAGAAGAAAGCAGCCTCCACGAAACCGAGCTATATCTGCGGTCAGTGGCATCTCGGACTGGGCCTCGTGAGCCCACGAAGAGAGTCCGGCAACTCAGCCGTGTCATCTTGCTGTGAGGTTGTCGAAGTCGTGAAGGTGGTGGGCTGGTTTTTCCGAGTCGTCGGCAAGATCTGCGGCTGAGGAGACTGGGAAAGATATGGGGAAGAGGAGAGATGAGATACTGATTCCTTCGTAATAAGCCAAAGCCTGCAGCCTCTGATCAAGAGGAGCAGGTGTCTTCCAATGCCCAGACGGCCACTCTGGCCGCGATCTTGAGGCGAGTCATGGCGGTCACCCCCAGAGCATCGCACATCCCCGGGTCGGCCCACAAGGGGGCAGCAAGGCTACTCGAGGTCAAATAGCAAATTCTCTGACTCCCCCAACAACGGGAGGTCCAGCAGGACTGCGCCCCGTTCCGAGTATCAAGCGCCGACGGAAGAGTGACCATGGTGAGCGCGTCATTTTCACGACCAAGAAGCAGTAGACCGAGTGAAGTCTAGTATGGGTAAGTGAACTCTAGTATGGGTCGATACTCGCTGGTGATTGGTTAAGACTCCGCGTGAAGATCATGGGGACGCGGCAACCTTGATTCGATCTCCACTTCTCCTCCTCATCCTCTGGCGACCCACTGCTCTGCGGACTGCCAAGCACCGAAACAGCATGGGTATTTCCGCGATTTCCTGCATTACTTCCGGGTGACAATGTTCCTCGCATTTGGGGGGGTCCAGGATCGTGTGCGACGATGCCGCCTGCGGACATCTGTCGGAGAGGAGTCGCCCTCCTGCTTGCGGACCACCGAAATCGAACGTTTGAGCAAGCCTCGCGGCTAATACGAAGCGAGTGCTAAAGGATGTCTTCATCAGTATTGGACCTCTTTTCTCTCAAGGGCCGCACTGCTCTCATCACTGGTGCGACGAGAGGCATTGGTCAGAGCCTTGCATTGGCACTTGCAGAAGCCGGTGCTGATGTTGTCTTGATTCAGCGAGACAGCAAGAGCACAGCAACGAAGGAGGCCATTGAGCAGCTTGGTCGCAAGGCGACGATTGTGGAGGCAGATTTGGCTGATCCCGGCCAGCTTCGTGGTCTGGTCAAGCGTGTTGTCTCCGAAGGCCATGACCTCGACATTGTGAGTTTCGCCGCAGCCTTGCGGCTCAGTAAGCTTTGCTGATATCTCGCTGCAGTTGGTGAATTGCGCTGGGATCCAGCGGCGACATCCAGCTCATCAATTTCCTGATGACGACTGGAACGAGGTGAAATACTTTCGAAGCTGCCATAGCCCCATGCTTACTCCTGCTGCCAGGTGTTACAAGTCAACCTCAATAGCGTGTTCACTCTATGTCGCGATGTTGGAGCCTACATGTTGACAAGAGAGCCGACAGGCAATCTGGCTCATCGCGGGTCCATGATCAACATAGCCTCGCTGGTCTCGTTCCAGGGTGGGCTGAACGTCCCAGCCTATGCGGCTGCGAAAGGGGGCATTGCACAGCTGACCAAGGCGCTGTCGAATCAATGGGCTGCATCTGGGATCAACGTCAATGCGGTTTGTACTTCAACGCAGTCATAATAATGATATCATAGCCGACCAGGCTGACGAGGTCTAGATTGCTCCTGGCTACATCCATACCGACATGAACGAAGCCCTTATTAACGACGAAAAGCGAGCGGCGAGTATTCTCGAGCGAATCCCGGCCGGCCGCTGGGGCGTTCCGGATGACTTCAAAGGCAGCATTGTGTACCTAGCCAGCAGAGCGAGTATGTACGTCAGTGGGGAAATCTTAACAGTCGATGGCGGATGGATGGGGCGATAGCTACAGGACAGTCGGTACGGCGATGCATGACTTCGACTTGAACCCCAGAATGTATTGCCTCTTTATCAAATGCGTGCTCCTGCCGAGAGTCTCTGCAGGGTAACTCGCTTTGGGCACGCCGCTAAACAAGGTCACCAGACAATCCCGTCCATTCCCGTTGTGGGGGTCACAGAGAAGGTATGAAGCCAGGTACAAAGCCTCTTGGTGGCGACTAGTTGATCCGGTTCACTATCCAAACGCATACAGCGGCCGGTCCCAGTACACGTCTATAAAGTAGTGACCACAAACGACCTACCATGGCTCCCATTGCAACTCGAGATGTGAACGGCAGAGCCACAGAGAAGAGCGAAGAATCAGAGCAGCGCAGACCTGACGCTGGGATCTATGTGCCGACGTTAGCTTTCTTCGATTCAAATGAAGACTTGGACCTTGATACCACGAGGAGACATGCCCTTCGACTAGCTCGCGCTGGTGTCAAGGGTATCGTCACGCATGGCAGCAATGGAGAAGCCGCTCATTTGGATCACCAAGAAAGAATGCAGATCACTGCTGCCACGCGCGAGGCTCTGGACGGTGCTGGCTACGAGAATATGTCCATCATTGTCGGCTGCGGCGCGCAGTCGACTCGAGAGACCATCAAGTTATGCCAGGAAGCCCACGCTAGTGGTGGCAATTACGCTCTTGTCCTGCCGCCAAGCTACTTTGCGTCGCTGTTGTCTCCAGCGATGCTGCTGGATCATTATCGCAAAGTGGCTGACGCTTCGCCAATACCAATCCTTATGTTTGCTTCCCCGCCATACAATGGCCCACATACACTGCTGACGGTGACTCGGTAGATACAACTTCCCTGCGGTCCAGTCAGGAATCGATCTGAACTCTGATCAAATCATCGAGCTGGCTCATCACCAGAACATCGTTGGCGTAAAGCTGACCTGCGGCAACACTGGAAAGCTGGTCCGAGTGGCGTCCGCTACCAAATCGGAGGACTTCGTGACCATGGGTGGCTCTTCAGATTTCTTGCTTCAAACGTTGATCGGGGGCGGCCATGGCGTGATTGCTGGCCTTGCGAACCTTGCGCCTAACGCGAATGTAGAAGCTATGCGAATGTATGAATCTGGCCGAGTACAAGAGGCGCAGAAGATGCAGGCGGCGCTTGCCGACGGCGACTGGACCGCCATCAAGGTGCGCATAAAGACTCTGATGGCTCAATGATTCTAGTGCTGACACACTCATAGGGCGGCTTCGTTGTCGTCAAGGTGGGACTTAACAAGTACTTCGGTTATGGCGGACGGCCCAGGTTGCCATGCTGCCTTCCGGAGAAGGCCGCTCGGACGAGTGTCGAAGAGGGCTTCGCGAAGTTGATGGAGGTTGAGCGAAGCTTGGCATGAAGCATACCATCCCTGAAATGCCCAACGGCAGATTGGGGATGCATGCACGGGCAGCACGGGGATAAGCAGGCCTCCATCTCGAGAGGGTCGCAGGTCGTGTTTGCTGAGTGCGAAAGCTCGCAAATGCCTTGCTCGTCGGGCTGAGACCCCCTTCGGCGTGCCTCCACGTGGTCTTGGCAACCCCACTGCTTCCCGTCCCGCTTTTGGGGGCTGTGTTTTCCCCGCCTTCTCCCCCACAGGCTTGCGTTTGCCGTCTCTCTCCCCAAACCCTCTCTTACCAGCGTGTCGCATGCCCGTGGCATACGGGTTGGTGCATGTGTCGTATGCCGTATCGAACCCATGGAAAAGCCGGAGACGCCCTCGACCGTCCCGACAGCCGTGACACCTGCAAAACGTAAGCGTGCTAGCCGGAAAGGTCTCCCCAAGCGTTTCGATTGTCAATACTGCCCTAAACAGTATTCCCGAGCTGTAAGTCGACCGCGAAGCATGCGCGACCAGCGTTGATGTGTTCATCTGTAGGAACACCTTGCACGTCACCAGTTGAATCATGCTCCAAAGGAAATATATCGCTGCGACTTCTCGGACTGCCCAAGCACATTCGTGCGTCTCGATCTCTATCTCCGGCATCAACGTAAACACCATGAAGGGTCCGGTGACAGCTCGTCGCCTCAGCGGAGGGCTACCGTGACGGGAACTCCGGCGAGAACAGACTCTGAGCAAATTGTCCAGAGTCCCACACGGCCTTCTTTCGATTTCTCTAGGACGTCGTACATCCGAACAGGCTCTGACCAAACTGCCGGTAGTATGACACCACTGCCGCGCCACAAAGAGATCATCACTTCTGTACGGCCTTGGGAAGGCGAAACGCCCGTTTCGACCGCAGTCCCAGCTCTGCCACGGCCTTGGGAGAGCGTTACGAATAGCATCCCTGCCGTGGGCGGCCCGTCGGGAAGCGTCGTAAACGGGTCTGTTGGCTCGGGCAGGCCGTGGGAGAATGTTGCGAACGTAGATCTTTTCCGCGGGGCCAGCGATAACGAGCCTGGCCCACCTCCTACGGCTGCAACACTCCCGGCAATCGAAGCACCATCTCCATCGCTGATAGCGCCACCTTCTACCGTTATGTCGGGTTCTGGAGACTTGTTTGCACCTGCGCAGATCGGGGATAATTTCGCAGCCTGGCTATTCGATAGCCCAGGCTCTCAACCCCAGCCTTTTGATCTTGCCAATCTTCCTTACTTTGACTTCGGCATAGACTACTCCCCCAACGATCTCTGGACATTTGACCCCTCGCTAGGCCAGGGCCCTCGAGAAACCCATAGAACACCTTCAATCGCAGAGCAATTCGATGATCCTGCTGCACATCTCCGTATCAACGAGCGACGAATGGTCGACATAACGCATACTCTATCAACCTACTACATGCGAAAAAGGCCGCCGGGGTGCGATGTCTTCGCTGTGGCTGACACCGTCCTATATCACCCGAGCGATTACGAGTGGCCAAACCTCACCAAGCACGTGCTGGAGAGCTGCATTGCCGCGTTCTGGAACAACGTCGCACGCCAGCTACCCATAGTTCATCGACCGACGTTCTCGTGTAGCGAGTGCAAGCTCCCTCTCCTTCTTGGAATGATCGCCCTCGGAGCGGTGTCGCTCGTACGGTCGAACGCTAAAGGAGCGCTTGCGGATTACAGATCACTTGCGGATCTGATCATCATCAACATACGGTGGGAGATTTTCATGTCCGACGATGCCCAGCCCCCAGTTGAGCTGTGGGTGGCGCAAGCCCTACTCTTCCTTGAGCTCTATGAGAAGATGCACTCGTCTAGAGCGCTTCACGAAAGGGCCCACATCCATCACGCTTCGACCATTACGCTGCTCAGGCGAGGGAGCCCGATGATAGGCGGTTCGGGTGATGAGACGCCCAACAGTGCAGTCCCTACTCGTGCAGCCAGCCCCGCCGAAGGCCTTTATGGGAAGGGACCGCTCTCTTCGTCAAGTCGCTGGTGGCAGAGATGGGTGCAGAACGAAAGCATGCACAGGGTCGTGTTTGCAGCGTTCCAGATGGACGCCTTACATGCGGTGCTTTTTGGGCACGAGAGCGTATTGCTGCCGTACGAAGTCAGACTTCCGCTCCCGTGTGACGATGCTCTGTGGACTGCTAAGAGCCCAGACGAAGTACGGCGGCTGGAGCAGACCTTCTCCATGCACGGTATCAAACCGATCAACTTCCTCGATGGCTTGAAGCGATGTCTCCATGGTCAAGATGTACAGTCTCATCATAACGCGCGCCTCATATTAGTGGCTGGCCTCCTCAGCGTCGGTTGGCACATAAAGCGGCGGGACAAGCACTCACAGTTCCTGGAGACGCTCCCAATCGCTAATGAGCGGGAGCGGTGGCGACACCTGCTGTTCAAAGCCTATGGGCACTGGCGAAGAAGCTTCGAGACTGCACTCGGAAGCATGAAAGCCAACAATCAGAGCGGAGATGGCGCTCACGACGATGCTGCTGCAGAGCCAACAATGTTGGAGAGCATGGCGTCGGTCACCAGCTACATCGACATCATTGATGTCCAGATATTTGCAGGATCGAAGCGATTGCTCGGCAGAAAGGTGTCGAGAAAGGATCACGCGGCTGTTGTGCAAAGAATGCATGCTTGGGCAAAGAGCCAGGCATCGACCCTTGCCACGATCCACGCCTATAAAGCTTTGCATACCACCCTGGCGGCCGGAAGTAGGAGTGCCATGACGCCAAGCCCAGTGTCAGGCTCGTACATCAAGTATGCGTGCCGCGCGGATCCTTTGATATACCGGCCTTGGATCCTTTACCTATCTGCCCTCGCCATCTGGGCATACCAGTATGCGCTCCGGCCAGCCGATGGTGCGCGGCAGAACGATGTACAGTGGGCTAGTGCTGCCTCAGCGCAAGAGGCTGCCTGCCAGTATCTCAATGCTTGCGCTGCAGTCGATAGCTCTGCCCGACTATCAGCCACAATCTCTTCGCATGGCTGCGCTGCTGTGCTCCGCGTACTGGCAGAAGACTTCGCAACTGGTGAGTCCGAGCTGCTGAACGAAGCGTCGAGGCTTCTGAAGGGCTGCGCGAACATGCTTTTCGAGGAGACATCTGCGATTTGATAGCGGAGGCGCCATTCGGCCGAGCCAAGACTTGTACTTTACCAGACAGGCAAGGGAGACCTGAATTACCACACTATGGAGCTGCTAAGCTGTCCATGTGTGCCCAATCATGGCAACAATCCTCTTTGCAAGGGCAGAAATTGTTACGGAGTAGCTATCATCCCGGCATTGAGATCGTGCATGCCTTCGAGACTCGACCATTCGAGTCGGCGAGAGGGACGGGTCATAGGGTGCTGTCCAAATTTAGAGTATTTCTCGCCCACTACGACCTATACGGTGCAAGTGTCCCTACGTCGTATGGTGTTCCTGCGCACCAGGAAAAGTTGCGGCTGGGCTAGTCAATCCTCCGCAATCACCACTCCCGAATAGAGCCATCAGGGCCAAAGAACTCCTTCGGTTGCCATGGGTCGGTCTCTGCTGCGATCTTGCGCACCAACTCCTCGTCAATCTCAATACCCAAGCCCGGTCCTTTGGGCGCAGCAACGTGGCCTTCTTTGATAGCGAAAATGGACTGATCCTTCAGATAAGTATTCAAGTCAATGTCGCCTGCTTCGGTCTACGCAATCGTCAGCACATTTGCTCGGCCAGCGATAAGGCAGCGCTCACGTTGTAATGCATGCCCAGGGACATCTCAAGAATGACAAAGTTTGGAGTCGATAACCCAACATGTAGCGATGCGGCGAATGCGATGGGCCCTAGTGGACAATGAGGCGCACTGGCCGATGTCAGCATGGAGTCGTCTCCGCCAACCCACATCACTCACATCGCAACGTCATAAGCCTCCGCCATGTTTGCCAGTCGTCTCGTTTCGGAGATACCGCCGGCATGTGCAATGTCTGGTTGCAGGATGTCGATCAAACCCTCTTCGAGGAAGCGTTTCGCATCCCAGCGATGGTATAGCCGCTCTCCGAGCGCGATTGGAATGCTCGTCATACCAGCTAACTGCTTCAGCGCCTCAGGATGCTCGACTAAGATGGGCTCCTCAATGAACAATGGGCGGTGCGGCTCCAAGGCTTTAGCAAGTTGCTTCGCCATCGGCTTGTGAAGACGCCCGTGGAAGTCCAGGCCAGCGTTCAGACCAAGTGCCTTGACCGCCTTGAGACGCTCCACTGTCGAATCCAGGACTGCAGGCATGTCAAGCCAGTTGACATCTTCGGTGGCGTTCATTTTCACGCAAGTAAGGCCCTGCTCCTTCCTCGCCTTGCTGTTGGCCAAGTCAGCTAACTCATTCGTCCAGACAGCTACCAGACTCAGCTGACGCTGCCGCTTCCACATCGCTCGGTCGATCTCCGCCTATCCAACAGTATCTGCTGACTGTCAGAGAAAAGGTCCATGGCGGAGAAGCGTATGGCATACACTTGACATCGCTGCCGCACAAGCCCTCCCATGAGCTCATACAGGGGCACATGCATTCGTCTTGCTGCTTAATGTCAGCTGCCGTGTCCGCGATCGCCACGATTTTGGGTGGCTACTCCCCTTTCAGATCCCATAAAGCGATGTCAATACCAGAGAGAGCTGACATAAACACTGGACCGCCTCGATAGAATCCCAGCCGCCAAATGAGCTGCCAAATATGTTCGATGTTGCTGTTGCTGCCGTCAGTGCATTTGCGGCGTACTTAGCCAGGTGATCATACTTTGCTTCTTTTCCGATCAAGCGCACGATGATCTCTTCCAAAGCACCTTCCACGGCCAAAGAATGTCCCTCGAGGGTGCCTTCTCCCCAACCCACTTTCCCCTCGTTGTCAGTAATCTTGACGAAGAGCCATCTCGGCTTGACTCTGAAGTGCTCGATCTTCTTGATGGGCGCCATTCTCGTGTACGATATGCAAGACCTCAATCGCGATTGATTGATGAAAACCTTACGTTGTTGTCTATTGTATGGTGTTGTCATTTACTGATATGTGATTCTACTGATGCCAGCGGCTTGGCGTCCGTCCAAGCACACCAGAGGTTTGTCCGTCATTGGGGGGTCATCAGGATCTAGCGTCCCCAGATAGTGTACGTGGGTCGCACCTTCTGCCTCGTCTCGGGGATCAGATTGTGGCGCTGGACGAGGCTATCTATTCTGTTGCAATCAAACCCCGTTGATGACCAACCACCAATGCGACGAAAGCACCATGTCCGCTAAGCGCGACCATTGTGCCAGCCTTGTGAGAGGACTCGACAGCCGAGCTTGTTCAGATTGCACTCAACCAGGCAGTGTTCTATAACAGACTAAAAACTCACAGCTTGACCGAGCTCACCATCAATTGCTCCAGCGGTTTCGTGTTCACCATGCTACGCTCAATTTGCTTGAAATTGCTGGCACCAATAAATGCCATGTTCGTCTGGAGCTCCTTGCCCAGGATCTGGATCATTCGTCGAACGCCGAACTCTTCATAGCCTCCTGCCATACTGTACAGACTTGGTTGGCCTATTCCCACTGCTGTAGCGCCAAGAGCGAGAGCTTTGATGATGTCCGTCCCTCTACGGATGCCGCCGTCAACGAAAACCTGCATGCGACCGGCCAGGATGTGTGGAGCAAAGGTGTTGATCTCGAGCAGGGTCGATAGCGGAGGTTGTGCTCTGCTACTGTATTAGCATACATCCACAATACAGACCACTGACATTGCATTTACGTGTCTTGAGACCTCCCACCATGGTTGCTTAAGACGCTGCCATCGACTCCGCGGCTCTGGGCGATGACAGCATCCTCAACGCACTGGATACCTTTGACGACAATCGGCAGCTTTGTCGCATCTCGGAGCCATGCCACCATGCTCCAGTCTAGGTCTGGGTTGATGAAGCCGGTATTCGCCTTAGCAATCCCGGCGGCAGAGGCGGTCCCGACCACGCTCTCAAACGATTCTTCGTAATCAATAACTATTTGTGATCTCTCATCCTTCATGCGATTCCCAGGAACAGGGGAATCCACTGTAAGCCAAATTGCCTTGACGCCTGCCTTTACTACCCGGTCGAGGAAGGCCCGTGACTTGCGCAGGTCTTTGTCGGCGTAAAGCTGCCAGAAACCCGGTTGGTCATCAGAGACTCTCGAATCCGTTATCGACTCGATCGGCATGCTTGATACAGTGTTCACCACTTGTATGATCCCCTCCTTGCCATCAGCTGCTGCGATTGCACATTCTCCTTTCGGGTGAACAAGCTTGCCAAGGCCGACAGGGCTCGTGTAGACAGGCATTGAGGACTTGTAGCCGAGTATGGAAGTGCTGCAGTCGACCTGACCAACCTTGCGCAGGCACTCGGCCACGAAGGTAGACGTTTCGGTATGCGGCCGCATTTTGGCGAGCACTGACTTCATCATCGGCTCCAGACGACACGTACGCCCAAGCTGCAGGCGACATGAACTCCTCAGCAACTCTCTCGAAGTCTGCTAGAGCTAGCATGGTGCGGAGAGGTGGGCATTGGCGAGCGTTTCCTCGGGGTTCAGGCTTTGAGTTCGGATGTGTCTCGATAAGCTGCGTTCGATTTCATTCTCCAATCAGCGCACCTTGACCAAGTGTCTCCTCGACGAGGCTAGCATCATGAAGCTGCTCATATTGCGCTGTTGCATCCTGTCCGGCAGATTTCAACAACACACCAGCGCCTCCGGGGTGGTGATCGAGGAAATTGGTGACATCCCAGACCGTGCCATGAATGGCGAGCCAGCATGAAGCACGGCTGCGGTGTTCCGCAAGCCTCGCGGAGTCAATACGCTGCATCTTTCCGACGTGGTATCCGGCCGCAGAGGCGAATGTGAGATCGGGTTTCCACAATTACGACAGGCCGCCACCGGCACAACAAGGAGATTCGTGCGTAGTACGTCCAGTTCATTGGACGAGGGGCCTGCCTAGAGCAGCCTTGGAGGAAGAGAAGGTATGCTGTGTTGCTGGTGTCGGTGAAGCACATGTTCAACATTCATCTACCCAGCCCGAAGCGTAGATTGATGACTAGCCCTTTGCCGCTGCAGAGGCGTCCAGAGGAGCGTACGAAAAGGCGCTCGGCGACCCCTCCCAGGGTCAGGACAGACCGTCCTACGAAGACGTTGGGGGGACATTGTTGGCGACAGTCCCTCCGTAGGTAAAGGGGCCATTGAACGTGACGCCGATTGCGCTCTGCCCGCATTTGCCGGGTATAGTACAGACTTAGATGGCCTTGGGATGAGAGAGAAAAGAATCCTCGACGTTGGCATACGATACCAGCTTAAACCCAGCCAAGCTCGCTCTTCTTTGGCCCGACTCCGCCTGACGCATCTTCCCCCCTATGCGCGTGTGAGATAGCTTATGTCATCCACGCTTGTGCGGCTCCACTGCTTTGGGGGCGTCACTCGGTCGGATAGCGTCGGTCTCTGGCCGCCTCCAGAGAGCCTTCTGCGCCCAGTATAGCCTGATAATACTTTGGCACGTCCGAGGTGAGTGCGCACAAAGTACAACATGGCGGAGAGTAACGAATCCCCCAAAATCAGAGTCCTTCTATTCGGACTTGGAGCGTTAGTCCAAGGCATTCCCAACACTGAACGAGGCTCGCTGACCAGCGCAGGATAGGCGGTTTCTATGCCTTTGTGCTTGGCCGTAACCGTAACGTCTCGCTCACGGTGGTGGCAAGGTCGAACTACGAAAGCGTCAAGAAGAAGGTGAGTAGACAAGCTCTCTGGGCGTAGGCAGCTGTCTTCTGTATTAACCAGTCTAGGGTCTGCGGATAGAAAGCGAGAATCATGGCAATCATCAAGTCGAGATCGACGAAGGTGAGCCCCATCAGAACTTCCCAGGGTCAACGTAGCCTAATTCCCGTCAGTGTTGGAATCGCCAGCAGATGCGAAGACATCGTTTGACTATATCGTCTGCGCACATAAGGCTGTCAACCCCGGCCGAGTCCCCCCGCTTCTGAGGCCAGCAGTCAGCAGCTCAACCACGTTCGTCATCATCCAGAACGGAGTCGGCAACGAGGAGCCATTTCGAACGACCTTCCCGGAAAACACCATTCTGAGCTGCGTGACCTGGGTCGGAGCGAAGCAGGTGTCGCCGGGACTGATCAAACATACCAAATCTGAAGACATGCAAATAGGTCTCTTCCCGAACGAAAAGCTTGACAGACAGGTCGAGAGCAAGCGTCTGGACATGTTTGCGGATCTGCTTCGTACTGGAGGGACCGTGTTTCAGGTCGAGGAGGACATTCAGATCAAACGATGGGAGAAGGTTGTCTGGAATGCCGCCTGGAATCCGTTGACGACGTTGACAGACGTCGACACACACGTTTGGCTAGGATCTTCGCCAGAAGCGAGACCTGTGACTGAGCGACTCATGCGGGAGGTGATAGATGTCGCGAAGAGATGCAACGTACCGCTTGAGCATGACCTTGTCGAGACGCTCATGCGCAAGATCATAGAGCTCCCGGGCATCTTCTCGAGCATGCATGTTGACTCGAAGGAAGGGCGTCCTCTTGAACTGGACGTCATTCTCGGCCATCCAATGAAGAAGGCCAGGGAATTCGGTATGGACGTGCCGACGCTAAGCGCGGTGTATGCATTGACTGCCGCAGTCAACGGGAGACTCTCGCAAAGCAAATTATAATCATGGCAGGACGGGAGTTGAAGCGCAGGCTTGGAGCTGGTGCCAACGTCAAGAGTACCGATAGAGCACGGGCCGGCATACTGATGACATAGAGAGACTGCGCAGAATCGAGTCTTCTGAAATCCGCACATTCCTATCAAATTATGAATCATACCGCGCTCCGCCACACCCGCTTTCGAGCTCCAACGGCGGAGCATCGCGCGGCCACACCTTCCTCAAGCTAGAAATCGTAGCGTCGTTTTCAAGTGGAACTCCATGGACGGAACCATCTTCGCCCTACGCGCTTGTCTCATATTTTGATCTTGCTCTAATTTTCTCTCCACATCTCCAGAAGAGCCAAGGTATAGGCGCCATTGCCAGCGTACAGAAGGCCAGCAAGCTGGTTGCCCATCCTACCCCAAGCGCTTTGTACATCTGCAAGCTGAACAGTGGGAAGATTGTCGACAACGTGTACCTCGAGAGCATCGCTGCCCCAGCCGCGGATGCTCCGTACAGCGGACCGTAAGCGTCGATCATAAACAGGTTGACGGATGCGTAGATCATCAAGCTACAGAGGCTCAGGAATCCCTGGAAGACGATTGGGACCATCCAGTGTTGGCGCGTTTGTGCCGTCCAAGCGAAGCCGAAGAGAAATGAAGGAAGCAGAAATGAAGCAATCATCGCCGGGTATAAGCGATGCTCTGGTGGAAAACGATCTTCTACCGCTCTTTGTGCATTGAATTGCTTCAAGCGCGGCTGATAGATGGCGCGATCGATTAGAAGCAGAGGCAGAGGTCCAAGGCCAGTTCCGATGATGAGGCCCAGAAAAGACAGGCTTTGAGCAGTCTTGCCGAAGACATAGTATTTCTCGTACACCCAGGCTGACGATACGACGAATGCATATAGTAAACCGAACAGGAAGCCGCTGTATAAGCATACCAAGGTGACGATCAGTTCGGTACAAAGCATGTGCACTGGCCGGAAGAGGAGTACTGTCGCAAAATGCTTGATAGAGCCAGCGATGGATCGCTTGACATGCGGAGGGCCCTCGATGCCCAGTTTCTTAGCTCGTCGTTGCAGTATTGTCTTCTTGTAGGACTCTCTTGTGAAGAGGATCGGGATGTAGAACGCCACAGCGGCGAAGATGATGGTCCACTGGGTCCATCGCCAGCCACGAGCTTGTGTGACGAAGCCACCAACCAGTGGTCCCAGGCTGGCCCCAAAGGTAGGCAGGGCATAATAGAAGGAGAAAGCGATGGCACGATAGCGCCCAGCGGTGTAATCGGTCAGGGTTGCGGAAGCATTGCCTACTGCCGGAGCCGCGAAGACTCCAGCGAACTGCAGAAACGGGTTAGACAGCTCCTGAAACTAGGACGTAGGGACCGACGTACGAAACGGCAAACAATGAGAGCAGCAATGCTGCTTGAGAAGCCGGCACCTAGGGTCTGCCAATGGATCAGCGCATTTATCGCTCCCGGATCGCCAGCCTTACGAAGAGCACGAAGAGTGGCGTCGTAACGAGCAACACGACTTTACGGCCGGCCGTTTCGCTCAGTGGCGCTCCGATAAGTGGTCCCGCAGCAAGCCCGGCATTGTAGAGAGCCAGAGGCAGGATCGCAACTTCTTCGGAGACATTGAAGGTCGCTGCAACCTCCTTAGACCCTGGGCTGTATATAGAGGCGGCGAATGTCGTCACAAAGGCCAGGAATGTGACGGATAGGGTTGAATGCACTCGCAAGAAGAAGCTGAAGTTGCGTGGGTTTGCTGGGTCATCTTCGCCATTCCAGTCTTTCGCATGCAGGATCTGCTGAGGGGTCGTCAGATTCGCAGAGGTGACCTTTTCCATGCCGGCATTGCATTTTGGGTATTGCTTGTCAAACGGATCCCTCGATGTTATGTGACGGAAGTGGTGATGTAGATGCGATTTCGGAGACAGTTGATTCCCAATCAGGCAAGAGTAGGGAGCTGGTGACGGGTCTTGGCGGAGATCCAACCATGGGTCGGTCAAGCCTCGGCTGTAGCGCTTAAGAGCGGAGTCGACTTTTCCGTTCCGTAAATTTCACTTCTGCCGACAACACATTTTCCGCCAACGCCATCTTGACAAGCTTCTTATTCCCTCCTTAGTTGCCAGATCTTCCTTCCAGACTGTGGAGATGGCTGAGCAGCCATGGCATGCGGCCTTTCCGGCGCCGAAGATGGCCGCTGGAGTCATGCCAAGGCAACGGGCATTGATGATCTTAAGCATGAAGATCGCTTCAATGCTTATCGTTGACGTACGGCGGACGGACTATGAAGGCGGATCAATACGAGGAAGCCTGAACGTTCCTGCACAAGGCTTCTGGTGGAATCGAGGTACGTAAGTTGAACCATAGAAATGATGTTGCCACTAACTCACCGGAAAGGGACGTTGTATGAATTGGTATTCTTCTCTCCGTGTGTGATGATATGAGCAACTCTGACGAAATTTGCAAGGCCTACAAGGCCGGTATTGAATGGGTCGTCTTCACGTGCGGATCGTCCAATGGTCGTGGACCCCGCTGCGCCTCTTGGTTCCTAGAGCACGTACGCAACACTGCCGGAGACAAGGACATGCAGGTCATGGTACTTGAAGGAGGTGTCAAAGGCTGGGTCAAGGGTGGCCCGGATTACACGCAACTAATGGACGGCTTCCAACCGGAGTACTGGGAGAAGCTCTTCGCAGAGGAAGACAAGTCGAAGCAGGTGCAAGCTGATACGGCGTCTAGAGGCACGGGCGGAACCCAATAACTACTCCGTCGACTCTTAATAGGTTATTAGGCGGAGGGATAGAGAAGTGCTTTCATATATTACCGCCTGCGCGTCTACATTGTCGACAAGGCGGCTTTAAAACAACGTCATGTTGCGCGGAGGAATGCAGTAAATTCTTCGAGCAACTCCAATGTCTCCATCGTGACGCACGATTCTGGCCTACGTCGAAGTTGGTCGACTTTTTTCAGTAATTGACGACATCCTGTAGGTTGTTCAGGAATTGTGCAAGAGATACTAATAGGCAGCGGGCGCTTATAGTGCGGGCGCGGGCCATGCGCTCGAGTCGGCTGCGGGAAAGAGCTGGGGGCGGGCCGCGACAGCCGCAAAATGACCGAAATACAAGACTCTAGAGTGCCTCAAGCCTTGCCGTGCAAGCGTATTTGATTTTGATTGATGGTCACAGGACAGCCGGTAGAGAGTCTCTGACTCGATCTACTCCAGTGTCCTATGTACCAATTGGTGAGAACAAGCGACCCGAGGCCAATTGCCAAAGTGCCTGTCTGAGACAGTGATATTGAAGCTGCCAATACTCAGACCTGCGTGTGTTGTAGAAGTCTTTTGAGACCTCGTGGTTTCCACTCCACGACTCGCGGGGTCCGTCTCCAGCAGGCTTGTCGCTTCTGGACAGCCATTGCGTGTGCTCATGGTCCCGTGCGGGACATGGTGTATCGGGGAGGACGAGCGTCATGAGCGGATCGCCGATGGCTAGTCTTGACGTACTCCGGTCCCTGTGTCATGAATCGCCTTCTGACAACTCGACGCATCGGCACATCGGCGCATCGCTCTATCTTGGAATTCTGGAAGCAGCTGCAAGCACCCTCAGGCAACACAAATGTCCAGGGAAAAGCGGGATCAGCATTTCGATGAAGGCGACAGTCAAGAGCCTGGCTTTCAGGGGAGACCAGGCGCCAAGAAATGTCCGTGAAGAGGCATAATCCACAAACACCACGCTAATCCCAAAGGACATGCAATGCTTCTTTAGTCGATCTCCATTTTCGTCTCAAAGTACCCATTGACAGCGTCAACTAGATCAGCCTTCTTCATCAGTCCCTTGCCAATGTTCTTCCCGGCCATCCACTGCTTCAATTGGGCCATGGTAAACTTTTTCACCGTATCCTTCTTGTAAGCAGCCCGCATGTCTTCCTCGCTGATGCCGTTATCATCCCCATCTTCAGCCTTGACTTTCTTCGGCTTGGCAGCAGCTTCTGCAGTGCCAGATCGCTTTGTTGCGCCGTGCGTGATGGTCTTCGGTGCCCGGTCGTTCTCCCTCTGCCATATCCTGAAGTGCTGGTCCAGTAGCTGTCCCCATTCCACCACGTACTGCCCAGCCCTTTTGTGAATCTGCCTGTAGCGCGGAAGAGTCTTGTCTTCGGCTTTCTCTGGCAGATCCTCTTCAAGTGCGAGGGCCTGCAGAATTCTGTAGAACCATTGCAGAGACGGATTTGGGTATTTGTGCGGATCGTAGACGCCCTTGGGCAGTTGTAGCTGTTGCACAACGATCCTCATGGCGTCGATCAGGGTCTCCGGCGCCTTGACGAGGTCCGTCTCAGGTGGCTCTCGGATGTCGTCAGCGAAAGGCAGGCGCTTGATCCAGATACCAGGAGGCATGAGCTGCTCGCCGTCATCGCTTCGTTGCTCCCGGCCAGGTATCAGCGCGACGATCGCAGGCTTAGCGTTCTTTCGAGCAATAAACCAAGCAAGACCTATCTTGTTGTCGCGCAGGAGTTTTTCATGGAGTGCGGAGAAGACCCGCGTACTGCCGACAATTTCTTCCTCTGAGGGGTAGATGAAGTAGTTCTGATCAAGTTGTGCCCACATGGGAAGCATTTCCAAAGGCTTGAACCCGATGATCCGGATCACTGGCTCACCAAAGTACTTGATCTTGTCCAGCTCTTCTTGGCTGAAGCTGATAGTTATGCCGCCGAATTTATACGCTTTCCTCACTTCCTTCGCCTCGACAGTACGGGCAGTATCGTCTGCGACAAGATGCCCTTTAGCCTTCACAATCTGGGCCTTCTCGCTGTCAGGAGGCAGATACACGTAGGCGGTGCGTCTTGGCGTCTGTCGCTTGATGAGAATGAAACCTTTTACACTGATCTTGAACCCTGGACCAATCTCAAATGGCATGTTCTTGAAAAGTGCTCGACGCGGCGCAGAACGAGACGCGACTGATGATAGCAAAGACTGCAATAGGCTGATCCCTTCCTTAGCGGCAGAGCTTGCAGGCTTAATGTCGGCAGACAATGGCGCAGGTGCATCAGGATCCGATGGTGTCGCAGAGTACACGATGTCATTGTAGAACTTGCTCCGGTCGAACGTGTAGCCGCGATCCGGATGTGAAATCGGGAACAGCTCGATGGTGACTCCTAGATCATACAGATCCTTCGCACGGACGGCTGCACTGTTTCTGGCATCTCTGCTCGTTGCATGCGGGTAGTCATTGTCTGTGACCAAGAACAGCCGACGTGAGGTGAAGTTCGGAGCTTTGGTGGTGAAAATCTGGTTGACGCAGAACAGCACATTCGCCATGCTAACTTCTTCTTTGCTGGCAACGAGGATTTCTGCAGCTTCGTTCGAGTCGTCTTCAACAATGCTGCGCAGTTGCTTGACATCTGCTGCGGCTGGGACATCCAAATCCATTAGGAGGTAACAATGCGGATACTGGAGGCCGGGCCTGCCGCTGCCTTCTTCGCCCACTTGGAACTTACTCTTCTCGGTGCCGAAGAGTAAAATACCCATCATGTCGTTCGGATTACTGATGATACGCTGCTGCATGAGAGCATATGCGCATTTCAGCGCAGCCGCAGCAGGAGACAGCATCGTATCCGGCTTGCTCGCATTTCCTTCGCCTGGCTTTGACAGCATGCTATTGCTGACATCAATTGCGAATATCACTGCATCCTTGACCGTCTTGTAACCGCTCTCGTCAATCTCCTCCTCTTCTTCTTCCTCATCGTCGTCTCCGCGACTGTACCTGTTCGGCTCAGACATGTTGCCGCAAGGATTGCGATACGGCGGCGATGTCAAGGATTGAGCGACTCTCAATGATCTTGCAGAGGATCAAAAAGCATGATGTTGGCTTCACGGAGAAACATCAGGTCTCGAACGAATGAGGTCACAACGCACTGCTGCCTCCAGCACGCTAGCACGCGACTGCGCGTGACTTGTTGCGTGGGTGCCTCAGGCATCACAAGTACAACGCCCAAATGCCTGCACCGCCAATGCAGTTCCAATAACATGTTCACAGCGAACACCATGTCAATAGGACTTCCACTGCGGCCTCGAGCTTCGCATCTCAAAACAAGTCTTGGTCGCTAGACCGCTTTTGAGTACTGCGGGCAAAAATTTGTTATTGGCTGGAGGCCACGACAGCAAGTGGGGACGGACGGCGCTGAGTCGTGTCCACACCAAAGGGTCTTCACGGCGCCTTGACGATATACTGAACGTCCTCAGCGCTCCTCAACCCCTGGCACCATTCTATGGAATCTATGGGTATAGGTACCGCCGCGATATGACCGACGCCGTCAGTCTCGCGCAGGAAGTCCACGTCCGTCACGTGAGCCGAATCGGCACGACACGAGCTCGTCTTCTCGGAATACATTTGGGCAGAAATGGCTGACATCGCTTGTCGAATCTCACTTGGTCTTGTTCAGCAGTGGCAGATCTGCCGAGCGATCTTCTCCATGGAGGTTGGAATGGACGTCGGACGCACGCCCCACCATCGGAACGGGCCTTCCAAGGTTTCGAGGGTCGCGGGCAAGAGCTTCTAAGGCTTGAAATGCGGCTGCGCTTCCTGGATAAACTTCACCTCACCCCGCCTCGCTTGCGGACCTTTAAACGCCGCGTTGGTGCGTGGGTATCCGTGACGAGACACTGCCATTGACAACCCGGTCTCGCCGTTTGCGTCACTGCTACATCTCACATTGCAGCGCGGGGTCTCGTCTTTATGGATGCTCCAACCAGCTGTGGATTGCTGCGGAGGCTAGCCGTTTGGTCCAGTGCGGACAAAGGGAGTTAGAGCCAGAGAAGGGCCGACTGCCATACATGACGCTGCTGGGGCATGCCGCATACCCACAAGTCTATTCTCCAGTTCGTGCATGGCCAAGGAGACTTGCGTGATGCGGTGCAGACGAGTGCGTCGCCACTGAATCATCACTGGCAGCCGCCGGTGGAATTTGAGGAGAAGCAATTGCAGTTGGACCAAGAGCTTCCCCGCCGCTCACTCATGTCGATCAGCAACATCGTCTCTGCTAAGCGAGAGAGTACGTATTGCGTTCGCAAGCACAGCGTTTGAGATTCGGGTGCACTGGTAAAAAGTCCTGACTTGCGCAAACAGCTGATTGTCAAGCGTGCGTCAAATACGATATCCACATTTAATGCAAACAAGCGTGATTCGTAGCCTTGCTGAAGGCCAACTCCGCGCCACACAGCGTGGAGCACCACACGTTGAAGACACGCTAAAGCAACACGGGTGTCGTCAGACCCCGGACACGGGCAAGTAGGCTCAGCCTTAGCGTGTCACAGACACGGCACCAGCCTGACCTGAGAGCTTGTACCCTGCAAGAGTCAACTGCGTTGTTCGACTAGTTCTCAATAAGGCTGGGGACACAACGGAAGAGCCCACGGGCGGGGCCATACATAAGCGTACCAGCTCCCGGGGCCTGGTGACCGTCCGTACGTCTTTCACTCCCGCCAATAATCCCACCGACCCTTGTACGCAACAATACCTCGAACATGCCTATCGCCCTTCGTCCGCCGCCCGGAACGCCTGGTAAGGCTTGGCCTGCCATCATGGTTGGCTTCTTCGTCGCTTTCGGCGGTGTCTTGTTTGGATATGAGTACGTCTCTTCACCGACGGAAAGCACAAATGCTAGGTTGAGCTAGAAGGCGCGTGGTGTGGGGGCCTGTCTCCCGCAGCAAACCCTCTCTCTTCTTTGCTTCCCACAACTGCTGCCTCGGTGTCGCGCAATGCAACTGACTGACATGGTGCAGCACCGGTACCATTGGCGGTATTCTAGCCATGAAAGAATGGCTGGCGATCTTCAGCACGACCGGCAAGCTTAACCCGGTCAACGGCTACCATACCATCACCGCTGCTCAATCTTCCGAAATCGTCTCAATTCTCTCAGCTGGCACTTTCTTCGGTGCGCTGACTGCTGCACCCTCTTGTGACTTCTTCGGCCGCAAGCTCGGTCTAATGGTATCCACGGTCGTCTTCACTTTCGGCGTCGTGCTACAGACAGCCGCGACGGCGATCCCGCTCTTCGTCGCCGGACGCTTTTTCGCCGGCTACGGCGTTGGCATGATCTCTGCATCCATCCCGCTGTACCAAAGTGAGACGGCTCCCAAGTGGATTCGGGGTACCATCGTCGGTGCCTATCAGTTGGCCATTACCATCGGCTTGCTACTCGCCTCGGTTGTCGACCACTCCACCAGCGGCCGTTCCGACACTGGTTCCTATCGCATCCCCATCGCTGTGCAGTTCGCCTGGGCCCTTATCCTCTTTTTTGGAATGTTGCTCCTCCCGGAGACTCCCCGTATGTACATCAAACGCGGACAACCGGAGAAAGCAGCCAAGTCTCTCAGCAAGCTGCGGAGGCTTGATGTCGATCATCCTGCGCTCGTTGAAGAGCTTGCCGAGATTACCGCCAATCATGAGTACGAGATGTCGATCGGTAAGGCCACCTACTTCGACTGCTTCAAGGGCTCCCTCGGCAAGCGCCTCGCGACTGGATGTCTTCTTCAAGCTCTACAGCAGCTGACCGGTAAGTGTCTCCTCGTGCCGCTCATCAACGCGTGGGCTTACCAGTCTCTTTTAGGTGTCAACTTCATCTTCTATTACGGAACCAGCTATTTCCAGAATTCTGGCATCAAGAACTCCTTTATTATTAGCATGATTACCTCCGCCGTCAACGTCTGCTCCACATTTCCGGGCCTGTACATGGTCGAAGCCTGGGGCCGCCGCCCTTTGCTACTTTTCGGCGCCATCGGCATGGCCACCTGTCAGTTTATCGTTGCTGGAGTGGGCACTGGCATCGGCGTTGCAAACGAGGTCGGCCAAAAGGCTTTGATAGCCTTCGTCTGCATCTACATTTTCTTCTTCGCCTGCTCCTGGGGCCCTTGTGCATGGGTGGTGACGGGGGAGATCTTCCCGCTCAAGGTCCGTGCGAAGTCTCTATCTATGACCACGGCATCGAACTGGCTCCTCAACTGGGCAATTGCATACGCAACACCATACATGGTCGACTCCGGACCTGGCAATGCGAATTTGCAGAGCAAGGTGTTCTTCATCTGGGGGGGCTTCTGCTTCGTTGTAAGTCACGCATCATT
Source organism: Acidiella bohemica (assembly GCA_019670975.1). Classification (NCBI taxonomy): domain Eukaryota; kingdom Fungi; phylum Ascomycota; class Dothideomycetes; order Mycosphaerellales; family Teratosphaeriaceae; genus Acidiella; species Acidiella bohemica. Next base: position 127,866 of record JAGUCJ010000013.1, read on the forward strand.
CACAATTCCATTTGAGGACTAGAATGCTGAGCTCGCTTTACAGTGCATCTTCTTTGTGTGGGCGATGATCTACGAGACTAAGGGTCTCTCCCTCGAGCAAGTCGACGAGCTCTATGCCAAGTGCGGTAAGGCTTGGCAGTCGAAGGGCTTCGTTCCTACCGTCTCTTTCCAGGAGGTCACCGAGGTCGGCGCCGATGGCAATGCTCGTAAGGCCAGCTTGACGGACTTGGAGAACATGGCAATGAGGAAGAAGAGCGTGGCACACTCTGAGGTTGCGAATACCACCGAGATCCCGCAGGAGAAGCCTTGAAGTGTGTCATGGGCGTCTCAAAATAAGGAGAGCTGCGGTCCGTACTCTACATATCATCTGGACGCACTCAACTTCATGTACATACCTGAGCATGAAGACACGTGGTAGATGGCCTAAATCATTCACGTCTTCATCGTCCACCTTGGCTCTACACTACGTGAGCCTGAGCGGCTTAATCTCTCGTAAAACTGCAGCGAAATCGATACGTGTGCGACCAATAATTGCCTCCGACAAGTGGCAATGAGTTGTTGATGTGATGGCTTGAGCAGAAGCTCAACAATTGAAGTCGGTGAAGCATCGGAGGCCGTGAAAAGGCCTTGCAGGGATCTTTTTGGGTGCGCACGAGCCAACCGAAACTTTTGAGAACTTCCTCGTCGAAATTGTGCGGCCTCGAACTTTTGAGCGCTCTCTCTGTTACACCCACCTCCTCCCACATCCACATCACCTTCACAACACTCACGAATATGGCCGACGAAGTTTATGACGGTGCCATTGGCATCGATCTCGGTACACGAGCGGCTCAGTCATGCACATCTGCGACATCGCAGCTAACACCGCCTAGGCACGACCTACTCATGTGTCGCCAACTACGAGGGCGCCGGCGTTGAGATCAGTGAGTTGCAAGAGAAGGATGCACCATACACCCAGTCTGACATGAGGCATAGTCGCCAACGAGCAGGGTTCCTTCACCACTCCCTCCTTCGTCTCCTTCACCTCCGAGGAGCGCCTCATCGGTGAGGCTGCCAAGAACCAGGCCGCCATGAACCCGGAGAACACCGTATTCGATGCGAAGCGTCTTATCGGCCGACGATTCGATGACCCGACTGTGAAGAAAGATATCGAGTCCTGGCCATTCAAGGTCATTGACGATGACAGCAACCCGAAGATCCAGGTGGAGTACCTCGGCGAGACCAAGCAGTTCTCCGCGCAGGAGATCTCGGCCATGGTCCTCGGCAAGGTGCGCTTGTGGTCTCGCAGTACTTCAGATGCAGGGAACTAACAACTCGTCCAGATGAAGGAGATCGCGGAGACCAAGCTCGGCAAGAAGGTCCAAAAGGCCGTCATCACCGTGCCCGCCTACTTCAACGACAACCAGCGCCAGGCCACCAAGGATGCCGGTGCCATTGCCGGCCTCAACGTCCTTCGTATCATCAACGAGCCCACTGCTGCTGCCATTGCCTACGGTCTCGGCGCTGGCAAGTCCGACAAGGAGCGCAACGTCCTCATCTACGATCTCGGTGGCGGGACTTTCGATGTCTCGCTTCTCCACATCCAGGGCGGTGTTTTCACCGTCAAGGCTACTGCCGGCGACACTCATCTAGGAGGCAGGTCTCTCCGATCCAAGGTTTTAAGTAGAAGCAGCATGCTAACCACAAATCTCCTTTGCAGGTCAGGACTTCGACACCAACCTCCTCGAGCACTTCAAGAAAGAATTCCAACGGAAGACGAAAAAAGGTTAGTGCGATCCCTTTGCAGCTTGACAAGATCAGTGGCGATGCCAACGAAGCTTCTCCGACATCGCCACGAGCTTTATACCGCTCGCTGGGTGGTGAAGACGATGTCAGAGATGTCTCGCCACGGAGAACTCCGGTCCCCAGCGTCCACTTTCATTGCAACACAGACTGACCCCATTCGTTTCATAGACATCTCCGGCGATGCGCGTGCCCTCCGCCGTCTGCGGACAGCTTGCGAGCGTGCCAAGCGTACCCTCTCCAACGGCACCCAGACCACGATCGAGATCGATTCCCTCTTCGACGGCGAGGACTTCAACGCCAACATCACCCGCGCTCGTTTCGAGGAGATCAACAACAAGGCGTTCACTGGCACCATGCAGCCCGTGGAGCAGGTCTTGAAGGATGCCAGCATCGAGAAGAGCAAGGTTGACGAGATCGTGCTTGTTGGTGGATCCACCCGTATTCCCAAGATTCAGAAGCTCCTGTCCGACTTCTTCAACGGTAAGAAGCTCGAGAAGAGCATCAACCCGGATGAGGCTGTCGCCTACGGTGCCGCTGTTCAGGCTGGTATCCTTTCTGGCAAGGCCACCTCCGCCGACACCGCCGACATGCTTTTGCTCGATGTCGTTCCCCTCTCTCTCGGTGTTGCTATGGAGGGCAACATCTTCGCCCCGGTGGTGCCGCGTGGCCAGACTGTGCCAACCATCAAGAAGAGGACATTCACGACGGTCGCGGAGTAAGCACTACCGGCCGCAATCACCCTGACCTCAGACTAACTCTTTCACAGCAACCAACAGACGGTCACCTTCCCAGTCTACCAAGATATGTACAGACAATTTCCTGTCATTCAGAACGATTGCTGACTTTCTGCTTTTTACGCGAGCGCGTTAACTGCGAGGACAACACCTCCCTCGGCGAGTTCAACCTGTCTCCCATTCCACCCATGAGAGCTGGCGACGCCGTCCTTGAAGTCGTCTTCGAGGTCGACGTCAATGGTATTCTTAAGGTCACCGCCACCGAGAAGACCTCTGGCCGAAGCGCCAACATCACCATTTCCAACTCGGTCGGCAAGCTGAGCTCAGGCGAGATCGAAAAGATGGTGGAGGACGCTGCCAAGTTCAAGAGCAGCGACGAGGCATTCAGCAAGAAGTTCGAGTCGAGGCAACAGTTGGAGAGCTACATCAGCAGGGTGGAAGAGATCGTCAGCGACCCAACCATGAGCATGAAACTCAAGCGTGGCCAGAAAGAGAAGATCGAGGGTGCTCTGTCCGAGGCTATGGCCCAGCTCGAGGTTGAGGATGCGAGTTCCGAGGACCTGAAGAAGAAGGAGTTGGCGCTGAAGCGTGTTGTCACCAAGGTAAGCTGCAGAGGAGCTCCAGCGCGAAGGCTAGATGCTGACACTCTGCGCAGGCCATGTCTACCCGCTAAACTATTCGTCCACCCTCCTCCCCAAAACCCCCCGATCTCCGGCATGTGCATCTGCTGGCGTTACGGCGTCTCGCGGGTGGCTTGCTATCCTTCTTACGACGCGAGCATATAGATTGCAATGACTGGACGGCCGGGCTCAAAAGTCTGATTCTTGCAGCTGGGCCGTGGCAGTCGCGGTATGTAGTTGGCTGTACGCTATGGTTCGAAAGGACTATTCTCTTTTCTCACCCAGTCTACCTGCCCTTCGACCAAGACTACCTCGCATCCGATGCCAGCATCGTGGCCGCGTTCTGTTAGAACCGTATTGGCGCCGCTTGAGTACTCTATTCAGACGCATGGGCTCGCTGTATCCCGACGAAAGTATCTCTCCTGTACGTTCCCCTTCGAGAGCTAAGATTCTGCTCTTGTTCTCGCCCTCACTCCCATTTCCAACAACAGCCTCGGCTACACGGTAGATCGCTCTCGCTGCACGCTCGCCGCCCCCCGAAGCATCACAGGCAAACGCAAGATACTAGCATCGGGGACAACGCAGCTGTTGAGAGCCAGACCGGGGAGAAGTGCAGACATCTACAACGTTTGCTGAGGATATCTGCGAGCCCTTCAACGTCATTGCAGCCTATTTTCCACAGCAGTGTATGGGTGAGGAGAGTCTAGCCAATGCATCATGTCGTTCGCGTTGCATTCGAGTCGTAGAGATGAGGCTCTCGCTCGGCGGCCGTCTCGGCCACTGCGAGGATTCCTCTTCGAGTCGATGATCTCACCGCTGACTTGCAGCAGCTTCATCATGCTCGAGGGCAGCTTTCGCACCGCTCGTCACCTCCTCGTGCGTGTGGCGAGGTGCATCTCTGATCTTTCTGGCCGGGTTGCCAGCTACGACGGTGTAGGGCAGGACGTCCTACAGCGTTGCAGATCAGCATCATCGCATGGACAGACGACGTACGACAACGGACCTTCGTCACAACACTACCAGCACCTACGGTACTACCACGACCAACCGTCACGCCCGGCAGAATGACAGCATTGCCGCCAATCCAACAATCCTCCTCAACGACGATAGGCTTGCCACCTTCAGGTCCCGTCGTGCCGGCCCTGACATCCGGATCTAGCGGGTGCGAGCCACTGTAGAAGCTTACGTTGGGAGCAACGAGCGTTCGGTCACCGATGCTGACGAGACATGTGTCGACGACAGTACAGTTGAAATTGATAAAGACATTCTTGCCAAGCTTGAGATTGGTACCGTAGTCGGCGTGAAAAGGAGGTTCAACCCAGGCGTCGTCGTCAAACAGCCGTTCATCCTCTTCCGGTGTGGCGGCTTGGGGTGGGAGGGGTGTTGGGTCGCCGACGATGCTGCAGAGTTGTCATTCGGGTGTAAATCGGAGATGATCTTGCGGAGCGTACTCTCGCCAGAGCTGCGCTCGTCTCCGTCGCGAAAGATCGGTACTGTTGTTGTAGCGTATCACTGCGTCTGAGCATCGTTTCCTGGCGTTGATGAGCTCCGGCGTGAAGGCATAGTGTAGCTCGCCACGTCGGCCGCGAGCGCTGTTTTCTGAAGCTGATGCCATTTCGTGGGCACCTCCGTATGACGCCCAACTGATGCGTTATGGCAATCGCGGAAGGTCGAAGTCACCAGGATGCTCTTGAGATGTCCCACCGACACCGGCATGGGCGAGGTGGCCATTGAATCCACTTGCGCCGCCCCGGCTCCACTTCGACATGGCTTGGCCAGCGCGACACGGCTCGCCGTACCTTCCGAATTCTGACACCTGCTTTCGACTTCACTCCGACCACACCATGTCTCTGAGCTACGGTCTCAATGTTAGGAAGAAGGGCGCTGCGCCGCCACCAAAGCGGCCAGTGCTTGATGATGATGACGGCGAAGACGGTGAGGCAGAGGAAGACATTCCCACAATGTCCGGTGACGGCAAATCGAAGCCAACATCCAAGCCTGCTCCGGGTTTATCAAAGCCGCCCAGCAAACGCAAAGATGCCGAGTCTGATGAGCCACGGACGGATCTATCGTCTATGGGAGCAGCGGAAGCCCAGCTGAAAGCCGCCCAAGAAGTCGATGCCTCGATCTTCGACTACGATTCTTTCCATGATGCCAAGGAAACCGTGAATGTTGCGCGCAAAGAAGCTGCGCGGCAGGAAGCCATCGAGCGCAAGCCGAAATACATCACGAACCTCCTCGATGCTGCGGCCAGAAGAAAGCAGGATCAGCTGATAGCCAGGGAGAAGCTGCTGCAGAAGGAGCGGGAGGCGGAGGGTGATGAATTCGCGGATAAGGACAAATTTGTGACGGGCGCGTACAAGGAGCAGCAGGCTGAGGCGAGAAGATTGGAGGAGGAAGAGAAGGAAAAGGCCGAAGAGGACGAGAAGAGGAAGAGGTTGTTGGGTGGTGGCATGCAAGGGTTCTACAGGAGTATGATAGATCAGACGGAGCGGCAGCATCAAGAGGCTATGGAGGCGGCGCTGAAAGCGGAGAGAGAGGGCAGAGTCAGGTCGAAACCGGATGAGGAGGCGCAGAGCGAGGCGGACAGGATAGCTGAGTTGAGGGCCAAAGGTGTCCATCTCAACGATGAAGGCCAGATCGTAGACAAACGCGAGCTGCTGTCTGCCGGGCTGAACGTCGGCGTGGGCGGCGGCAGGGGCCAGTCAAAGGGTGGCGCTGATCATTTGCGTACCAACAACAAGCCTGCTCAGTCAGCATTCCCGGCCCGGAAGACGTCGAATCAGCAGGCATCACGTGAACGGCAGACACGCATGATGGAGGAGCAGCTTGCGGAGCGGCAAAAGAGAGCGCGAGAGGAAGAGGAAGCGGAGAGGGTCAAGATGGAGAATGCGGCCAAGAGTCAAAAGACGGAGACGGACAAGATGGACGCGAAGGCGAGGTACCTAGCGAGAAAGGCTGCGAAAGAGAGGGGCGAGGGTTGAGAATACGGTCGAATTGGTACCGGGTTATCTTCAGGTCGTCGTGGGCGTGGCATCGCATCATCCGCAATCTCACCGCCGTTGACGTCCCGCCGCGCGCTCCGCGCTCGGCGCTCGTGTGAGTCTCACTCTTTCATGCTTATCGTCTTGTACGGGCTGTCTATCAGGACGGCGAGCTTGGCTTCTGCACCATGACTTGCTCGTATCAATCTAAGGCCCGAGAATGAAGGCCTTGCCAGCGCGCGGGTCGCGGTGCTCACAACAGCTGACTGCTTTCTTCTTATCATGAAAGTAGCCATGTGAAACATGCACTGACAAGCTTGCGTGATACAGCAGACGCTCATAACGTTCCGAGAACTGCGCATATCCTTGCCGCCCGCACCTCCCCAATCGGCCTTGTATCGGTTGTACCTTCCTCACTATCGCTCCTTCTCGTCATGGGCGTGAGAAGTCACCTCCTTTACTCGCTCCTCCAGCGCATCGCACCACGTCAGATCCTCCTGTTCGTCCGCCTCTGCTGCAGACTTCAACGTACGAAGTTTCTTGCGAGGTTTTGACTGCAACGGTCGAGTTCTTCGCTCTGCAGCTGGCGCTCTTGGCGGAGTTTTCGCCCCTTCGATGGTGACCTGCTCGCCAATCGAATTGCCTCGCTGGTGGTCCTCTTCTTCTGCGTCATCGGGTATCGGAGTCGAGGCGGATCGCTTTGGCAGGTCCAAAGACCTGGCGTGCGAAGTCTCGTGCCGCAACGAGACCACGTCGGAGTGAAATGCCTCGCTTCCTGGTAGAGTTAAACGTGCCGTGAGCTGTGGATCGAGCGGCGCGTGGCTCCTTGACGAGGCTACTTTCTCGTCATCCTTGCTCTGGTCCAGTAGACCAAGCGAGGGCAGCATTAAAGGCCCACTCTTAGCGTTTGGATCTGCTGCTGGCGAACGCGCTATAGATCCATCGCCCGCGTCCGCAGTTCGAGCTGTCCTGAAGTACGGCGAGCTCGTCTGCGCATGAGCGCTCACTGCATCCGCGCAACTGCCCTCGCTGCCGTTGGTCTCGGAACCCGACCTCCTACGCTTAAGATTCAACACGAAACTTCCCCGTCGTTCTTTCGCAACAACAGGCTGGTGACAGGGCGGCGAGGGTGGCAGATCTGGCAGATCAGATGCGTTAGTGATGAATCTTGCCAGAGGTGACGAGCGAGTCGGCTGCGACCTCCAATTGCGGAGACTCGATCTTGCGGAAAGCATGTTTTGGGCGTGTATTGGTGGGAAAAACAGAAAGAGGAAGGCAGGAACGTGGAGCAGTGAAGCTTTGAAGAGTTGGAGATCAGTTTAGTGTTTGAGAATTGAACAACGGCGAGTCTTTGTGTGATAGAAAAGAGCTCCTCACAACTATCTTCGAGGTCCAACTTCCTCACAGCTGGTGGAGCCGCCGCCAGTATCATCCTCGTCCGATCAACGGCGAGCGGCGACGCAGCACAGCAGCCTCCCGCACAGCTGTCCAGCGCGACTTCCTGTCCACGCACCCGCCTCGAACAGTATTGCCATATCAGCGGCCGCCTGACCCCTGCCATCGCACATTCAATCCCATCAAAAGCATACGACCAGCCGACTCTGCCCACGACAATCGCTACGACAGCCTCCGCCCCTAAGCGCCTGCCAGATTCCTCGCCATCACCAGATCCGCCGGCGACAGCATCTTCTCCAGGCTCGATCTCTTGCTCCCTTTGCTCCCCTGCGCCGCTCCCGCTCTCTCCGGCCCGATCCCATCTCCTCCTCACCCTTCCTCCGTCCACGCTCCCCTTCATTCATCCTTCCCGTGGCTCCCCTCCACAAGTCTCTCCACCAATCGCTTGCCCGTACCACTCGACCATTGCCTCCGCATCAATTTCCAAAACTCCAGGCCTCCTCACGCCATCCCCGCCCGATGACTCCTGCGCCGCCGGTGATCGCCCCATCGCCTCCCGCACCACAGGAGGGGTCGCCATCAGCTCCTCCGCGACGACACCGGTCCTCGCATCCCACGTCTGCGTCCGCGTCCGCGCTACGTCCTCGCTGCGAAGCACCCGAACGTTCCAGTCGCTGCGATTGGTAGTCGCTCGCACAGGAAGGTCGGCAGGGGAGGGACGGCGGGTCGTGAAATACGCCGGTGCCGGACACAGGGGTCCGACAGGACGCTGCTTGCGGAGACGATTGCGGCCGGCCTCGAGGTCCGGAGAAGGTGGCGGGTGCGGGGAAGGGGGCCGGTGGAAGGGTTTGTTGCGCCAGGTGTCGATGTGGACGCGGATGGCGAGGGTGGGGATGCAGAGACATCTGAAGATGTCGTCCGCGATTGTCATGTCTAGAAATTTGCCGGTTTCCCGGGCGATGAGAAGAGCTCGTGGAGCGCGACGTCGTCGGCTGCGTATGTTTACACGATGCGCTTCCAGAATCGTATCGACTCCTGTTGGAGGATCGCGTGGAGCGTCTGCCCGCTTCCACGATCAGCTTGCTCTTCACGCGATCTGGCACAGATCTTCCATGGCATCTGCTCGCCTCCACCTCCAGCACCTCCTCACATCGAGACGCTTCTCAATCCACCTCCCTCCCACTCTTTCCCCCGCAAGCCTCCAATCCTTTACTCGACACCCACAAAAAGTACGGCTCCCTGAAATTATCAATATGGCTGAAGAACCGTCCAAATTCGCCCCGTTCCTCCTCTTCTCTGAAAATGCGTTCGTAGATCTCCCTCTGCTTGAACTCCTCCATCTCCTTCTCATACTTGCTGAACAAGAGGGGCTCCCGCTGATGCTGCACCGCCTGGATCTTGTTGTAGGAATCGAACACCGGCCTCTCGAGCAGGAGTCCCAGGCCGGGAACTTTCGGGATGGAGTACTTATCGGGCCCGAAGGAGTGGGACATGGTCTTCTCGATATCCGAACCGCAGCGCACGAGCAAAGCGACCATCCCGACCATCTTGCGGATCTGATGCATCATGAAACTCTGCCCGTGTACTTTCAGACTCAACCACTCGGATTTTTCGGCGTCGTCTTTCCCGCCGCCGATGAGGATTGGTTGGGGATTCACGACGAAGGATTTGATGTGCCGTTTGCTTGACGGGTCACGGTGAGTTTTCTGGATGGTGTAGTTGTGGTAGTTGTTGGTTCCGACGTAGTGGTTGAGAGCGGTCTGGATGCGCTCGATCCGGGATTGAGGGATGCGGTAGCGCCGTTTGGCGGTGGAGTAAGCGAGGCGGAGCTGTTTGGCGGCGGCGCGGAGGCGAAGTTGGCGGTCGTATTCGGCTGGGGGGAGGGTCTGGCGGGTGGTGGAAGAATCGGCTGCGCTGGTGGCGTCGGTGACTGTAGCAGCCGGCGGAGCGTCCGCAGGGGCATGTTCTACAGCCTCGGCGCCAGATTCGGCTTGCTCGTTTCGGACGTCGGTCGCGCCAGGATCCGTCTTTGCAGCTGACGACGGCGGTAGCGAAACGGCTGAATCTACCATAGCCTCAACGATCGGCACCGTGTCCTCCTTCGGAGCAGCTACCGCACCGCCTTCATGGTTCTGCTCAGCGCCGACCGCAAGATCAGGCGCCGGCCGCGGCTTGATGATGACAGCCGCTTCCTCTGTCTTCTCATCATCCCCGCCCTCGCCCTCGTCCCGCGCCACCTTCTTCCCAGCCGCCTTCCCCGCCCTCACGACCCCATCCTCATCCGCCTCAGCCTTGGCCGCTTTGGCATCGGCCTCATCTTCCCCCTGCAAAGCCCTCACAACATCCCATCGGATATCCTCATCGATACTCTCGAGCAGAGGCTTGATGAGCTCCTCGTCGACCTTCTCCCAGAACCCCATCACCTCCGCCTGTCGCTCCTCGTATCCCTTCCGATCGCCCGTCTCGTCCGCCGCTTCCTCCAAGTACTTGGCCAGAAAGCTACTGGGATGCGGTGGCAGGAAAGCATGTGTCGGGATCAGGTACTCGTACCACCTCGAATCGCAAGCCTGGTAGCAGCTGAAGCTCCCGATCGTCCGCTCAATGCCCCAGACCCGGATCTGCGGGCTCAGCTCTGCATTGATCCTCTCCACCACATCCGGCTCCTCGACGATCAGCTTCAGGCTGATCATGTTCCCCGCAGCATGCACGCCCTTGTCCGTCCGCGCGCACCGGACGAGTCCCGCTTTCTTCGGATCGTCGGCGTTGGCTTTGCTGATCGCGCCCGCTCGGATGAACGCCGCGAACAAGTCCCCCTCGATGGTCTTCTCGGTCGGCGTGATCTGCATGCCCTTGTACCCCGTGCCCGCGTACCCGATCAGCACGGCGACCTTGCGCTTCGGCTTCCGGGCTTCGGCCTCAATCTCCTCCTTCGAGTACGCTACGCCGTAGTTGCCAGAGCTGCCACTCGCCGCACCGTCGCGGTCGCGCTTCTCGCGCGACTCAGTCGTCTTCTGTCGGCGGTCTGGGTTCGAGGCGCTGCTGGTCAGTCAATATCTGCGCCGCGGAATCCCCCCGTGGTCGCCTGCCGGGCACGTACAAATATGCAGCCCGGCCCATATCGCCCTTCTTAGCCCTTTTGCCGTCGTGACGTCCTCCTCGGCCATCTCCGCCTCCGCGCGAGCCGCACTGCTGTCTGTCGCCCGCCCACTCGCCGGCGCGCTTCTTGCCGTGGCGGGCGTCGTGGTGCCGTTTCCCCTCTGCGGCGGAGTCCACCGTCTCGCCGGTCCTCTTCGCGGCCTCCCGCTCGCCCGCGGCCAGGGATTTGCCGGCGTCTTCCATGACGGCTTGGGAATGCTCCATGGCGAAAGACCGGAGCGCATTGGACGGGCGAGGTGCTGCACTTGCGGCGGAAATTTAGCTGCATGGGCGGGCAGGGAAGCCGGAGCCAGCGAATTGCGGGGGGCGGCCGCCAAAGGGAACGAGGACACTCCCGGCGCCAGCAGCCTTGTTAGAATCTACAGCCAGGCCCCGGCTTTCTTCGATATCCACCAGGCCTCGAGGGAAAGCGGTGCTGCAGCGCTTCCCGTTTCATCGACCTGAAGCGCCGCCACCGCACCGCACCCACGCCCGCCTGTCCATCCACCCACCATGGCGACCCTCGCCACCGACCTCCTCCGCACCACCACCCGCGCCTTCTACCCCACCGAGCACATCCTCGTCATCGACGCTCTCATCCTGCACTCCACCCTCCCGGACACCGACCTCGCGCACCTCCTGGGCATGCAGATCAAACCGCTCCGCAAGCTCTGCGGGCGGCTCAAAGACGACGGCCTGCTCTCCGTGCAAACGCGGCAGGAGAAGCGGACCGATGGCAGTGCGTCCTTCTACGCGCCCAGCAGCCAGAACGGGCAGGCGAAAGAGCGGGTGACGAACAAGGAGTGGTTCTATCTGAATTACCATCGCGCGATCGATAGCATCAAGTACCGCATGTTCAAGCTGAACCGGCATTTCAGCGCGTTGGGCATGCCGACGACGGAGCGGAAGGAGCTGAATTGCCCGCAGTGCAAGAGTCAGTGGACGGAGCTGGAGGTGATGGACAAGATCGATTTCGCGACGGGGGAGTTCCTGTGTCGCCGGTGCGGCCACGCGCTCGATCGGGCGGAGGAATCGGAGCAGGTGGCTGAGAACGAAGGGGTCAAGCGGCTGAACTCGCAGCTGGAGAAGATTCTGGCGTTGATGCAGCAGATCGATGCCGCGACGGTGCCGGAGAACGACTGGCATGCGGCGTTGAGTCGGCATAAGCCGATCACGCGGACGGACGTGAATCCGGCGAACACGCGCGTGGAGACGGTCGATCTGCCGGCCAAGGGGTCGCTGCTCAGCAGCAAAGGCCTCGCGCTGCAGCCGGAGAAGATTGCGGTCTCCCTGCAGTCCGACGAGGAGGTGCGGAAGGCGAACGCGGAAGCCGAGGCGCGGGAGCGGCGAGAACGGGAGGCCCGGCAGAATGCGTTGCCGGACTGGATCGCGAAATCGACCGTGTCGGGCGACATCACCACGGTCGGTGCGAAGGCGGAGCGGGAGCGCAAGGAGCGCGAGGCCCACTCCGGCTTAGGCCTCGCGGTCAAAAGCGAGGAGGAAGAGCGGAAAGCACCTTTGCCTGGCGGCGACGCCGACATGGCGAAATTCTGGATCGAGCTCGAAGAAGCGAGAGCGCAGGAAGCCGCGGAACGCGCTGCGGAGGAAGAGGACGACGACGATGAAGATGAGGAAGGGGACGAAGAGGAGGAGGAGGAGGAGGAGGAGGATGACTTCGAAGACGTCCCGGTCGTGGCGAATGGTGGGACGACGGCGCCGGCTTCGACGGGAGCGAGCACGCCGGCGGCGGTCGAGAGCAGTAACGCGACGGATGACGAGCGGGAGGCGAAGAGGAGGCGGGTGGAGGCGCCGAACGGGGTCGTGGCGGCTCCTCAGGAACAGGAGAAAGCGGGTGTGGAGGGGACGCCGGCGGCGAGCGACGAGGACGAGGATGAATTGGAGTTTGAGAATGTGTGAGCGCTGGAGGGGTTGGATTGCTATTGACGATGGGAGATATACCCTTTTTCTTATTAGCGAGGCGTTGGTGGGAAGGACGGGGAGCTTCTTGTGTGTACGACTAGCCGTGGGAGGGCTGGGGTGTTCCGAGGGGACTGAAGCCATCCTCGCCCTCGACTCTCTCTCTCTCTCTCTCTCTCTCTCTCTGCATTGTGCACGTTGCAAGTGCGGCGGCCGCAGTGCACAAGGTTCAGCCCTCGGTTTCCGCTGCAGGGGCCTCGTGTCGTCGCGTCAGCATTCCCTTAGTCCATTCCCCTCGCCCGATATTCCCTTTCCGTCCTGGGCCTGCACACTCACTCCGTCTCTCATCCTCCTCGCTCGCACGTGCATGTGAGCGTTCGAGGCCATTTGATGGATCATGTATAAGAGAGAAAGAGGGAGAGAAGGGGAGAGAGCGCACGAAAGGGAGCCATCGCCTCCAGAGAGTGTAGGTAGGTCCGGTCAGGTCCCTCCCCCGATTCTCGCTCCGATGCAGCAGACTTGGCGCCATCCCCCATCTTTGCGCGGCAGCATCTCAACCAGCTGCCACCCACTCCCCTCCACTGCCCCTGTTCCGCCCCCGCCCTCTCCGACGCAATGGCGGACGCAGCGCCGCCGCTGCCGAAGAATTGACACGTCCAGGCCACCCCGGGCGCGCGCGCGCTCGCCGCACCACCCACACCATGCGCACCATCGCGCTGTACGTCACGCTCGCCGCACTGATCGCCGCCGCCCTCATCCTCTTCACGCTGCACGGCGGGCCGGCCTTCGCCGCGGACACCACGCCCCGCTTCCGCCGACCGCGTCCGCCGCCGCCGCCGCAGCCCCACTCCGCCCCGCCGAGCACCAACGCCGCCGACCCCCGCCTCTCGCACGGCCAGATCCCCGCCCCCCCTCCGCCGCCCTGGACCTTCGACCACCGCCGCGATGCGCGCAACTACGGCCTCAGCGCCGCGCAGTGCTCTGCCGCTTTCCCCGACCTGTACCGGGAAATCGACCGCGCGGTCGCGTACCGCCGGAAGGTGGGCAACCTCACCGAGGAGCACTTGGAGGTCGGGTGGCGCGGCGACGGCATAGTGAGGGCGGCGATCCACCATGACCAGCTGTACATCATCGACCCGCATGGCGTCTGGGACCGCAACCACCGGCCGCGCAGCCTCGCGACCCTGCATGCGCTGCACCGCGCCGTCGCGGCCTCGCCCGAAGCCCTGCCGCATGTCGAGTTCACCGTCACCGACCACGACTCCGCGTTCCAGCCGGGCGACAACCAGCGGGTGACTTGGAGCTATGCGCGACGGCAGGACCAAGAGAATCTCTGGCTGATGCCGGATTTCGGGGCGTGGGCATGGCCCGACGTGGGCATGCGGAGCTACAGCGAACTCCGGACGATCCTCGACGAGGAAGAGGGCGCCTTCGCCGCCAAGATCCCCAAGGTGGTCTGGCGAGGCGCGTTGAACGTCGGCGCGGGCAACGACGCGCGGGAGGGCTTGGTCAGGCACAGCCAGAACCAGGCCTGGAGCGATGTGCAGATCCTGGACTGGAGCAACGAGACGGAGATCAAGGCCGCGCTCTTGACCATGCAGGATCATTGCGACTACATGTTCACGGCGCAGACGGAAGGCAACACCTACTCGGGCCGACTGAAATACCTGCTCAACTGCGACAGCGTGCTGCTGTCGCACGAGCTGCTGTGGGTAGAGCATTTCCACCACCTCCTGCGGTCATCGGGACCAGAGCAGAATTACGTGAAAGTCAAGCGCGATTGGTCGGACCTCCCGAAGAAGATGAAGAATCTGCTGAAGCCGGAGAACCTGGACAAGACCACGGCGGTCGCCGCGAACGCGAGGCAGACGTTCCGGGACCGCTACCTCACGCCTGCCGCCGAGGCCTGTTATTGGCGTGCGCTGATCCGAGGATGGGCGAGCGTGCAGGGCTTCACGCCGGAGATCTGGAGGGAGGGCAGGCACGACGTTGGCGGGGGCGACGGGCCGAAGGCGAAGAGGAAGATGCGCGGGGTGCCGTTCGAGAGCTACGTGATCATGGAGGAGGTCGATTGGGACATCCCGAGCAAGCCCAGGCGCGTGTGCATTGACGAGTGAACGCGGCCGGCGAGCGACAAGTGACACCCCATCTGCACTCGGCAGGCACTGCGACGACAATGACCCCTCCCGTCGAAAAGCAGGATCGCGACTGCGCCATCGGACCTGACCGCGTCCTCGTCGTAGAACCAACCGCGTTCCAACCAGACACTGTCCCGCCGCTGCATCCGGCGCACCCCCACCCGTCGCTTCCCCCCCGGGCACCGTCGTAGTCGTCCCACATCCGCCGCCACAACTCCTCGTGCGCGTACAAGTCCATCCAGTCGCACACTCCGTGATTTTTCCCTCACCGACAACGCAAGGTATCTGAGGCTGGTGGCGTAGTCGGGCTGGGGAAACATGCCCCGACTCAAGTCGAGGTCGGCGAGCGAATGTGCATCCCGTCGGGCAGTCGCCCGCACCGAAGATGCAGCGGGACTTCTGGTGGTGGTGATGGGGAGATGGTTGGGGTGCGGACGAGGTGGAGCTGGTGGCGATGCCGATGATGACGACGACGCCGATTGCGATGATGGCAGGGCGGCAGGAGTGATATCGCCACCAGTCCTCGTCTGCCGCTGCGCCGTTGAACAGCAGAGAAGGCAGCACGAGGAGGAGGAGGAGGAGGAGGCAGTCAACGGGCGTGGTCAGGAAGACGTCATGGTAGGCTAGCTGGTCCGATCTACGAGAACCGCTGCTTGCTCTCTGTGGGGTATGGCAGTGAAGAGCAGCAGCAGCAGCAGCAGCAGCAGGAGCAGCAGGAGCAGCAGGAGCAGCAGGAGCAGCAGGAGCAGAGCAGCAGGAGCAGCAGGAGCAGCAGGAGCAGCAGGAGCAGCAGGAGCAGCAGGAGCAGCAGGAGCAGCAGGAGCAGCAGGAGCAGCAGGAGCAGCAGGAGCAGCAGGAGCAGCAGGAGCCGCAGGAGCAGCAGGAGCAGCAGGAGCAGCAGGAGCAGCAGGAGCAGCAGGAGCAGCAGGAGCAGCAGGAGCAGCAGGAGCCGCAGGAGCAGCAGGAGCAGCAGGAGCAGCAGGAGCAGCAGGAGCAGCAGGAGCAGCAGGAGCAGCAGGAGCAGCAGGAGCAGCAGGAGCAGCAGGAGCAGCAGGAGCAGCAGGAGCAGCAGGAGCAGCAGGAGCAGCAGGAGCAGCAGGAGCAGCAGGAGCAGCAGGAGCAGCAGGAGCAGCAGGAGCAGCAGTAGCAGCCAGAACGCAGAACCGTCCTGAGCCCATCAGCCACAGTATACAAAGATTTCCCGCAGCTGTCGCGCAGCTGCCCACGTCGGGTGAAGTGAACAATCCGTAGACTGACTCGTGTGCGAGGAGCGGCAACCCTGCCCCATCTCATGGCGCGCAGACGAACCCCCGACTCCAGCTTGGCAGTCGATGGCGGCACGGTGCGAGTCAGGGGCAGGAAGCCTTTCGATCGCCAGCACGGAGTTGGAGCGAAGGTCTCCGCACGCAAGGGGGCGCGAAGGGGTTCTTGTCCGACTTGGTCGCTTCCTACGTCAGCCTCGTCTTAAGTACTCGTGACGACAGCTCGGCTGCGGGCTGCGGACAAGTCTTGGCTCGAGTCACTGCTACGTCTCGTATTGCTGTCGCTGGACAACGCAGAGACGTTTCTTGGGGTGTTGGAGCGGGGGGGGGGGGGGGGGGGGGCAAGCGTCTTGTTCCTGGGCGGCGGGCAAATGGGTGTGACGATGGCTATCCACCCCGACGGAGCCGATCCAGTCGATCGGTGGACGGAACTCATACCCAGCTCGGCCAGCGCTCGATGCGGCGCGGCTGGCCTCAAGGCCCGGATCGGGCAGTCATACTGCTCGTCCCATTCTCCAGCGTCCCTCTGGGCCTACCGTCCGGCCTCATGCCAGCACGCCCTAATCTTCTCTCGGGCTCCTCCCCTCACCGGTCCGGTCGGACGATCCTTCACTTCGACTTCACCTACTTCAAACTCGCAGCATCCATGTTCCGGATGAAGAGCATGAACCACTTGACCATGCCCTACAAATCGTACAGCAGTCAGCATCCATCGAGCCCCTCCTGCCGCGCTCACGTCAGCGCAAAGACTCACCAAATGATTATCCACCGAGATCCTCTCGTCGACCGTATGGATGTTCCCCAGCCCCGCGTCGTGCTGCGGATCATACCCTGGCCCAAAGCGGAAGATGTGCTCCGTCACGTCCCAATAGTACCTCGTGTCCGTATTCCCCGTCATCATGCCCGGCGCCACGACGATCTCCTCGCCGTACACCGCGCGCACCGTACCGGCCAGGATGCCGTAGGGGGTGTCGAGGCTGGGGTCTGTGGGCGAGACCGGGGCGACGCGGAGGGTCGTCGCGCCCGCGCTCAGGGAGATGCTGTTGGGCGCTTCTTTGTCGGCGGTGAAGGCGTGGAGGGTGAGGTTGTGCTTCTCCGCGATGGGTTTCGCGAGGGCGGTCAGGTGGTCCCAGACGGTTTCGGGCGTGTCGCCGATGTTGATCCGGTGGTTGATGGTGACCGTGGTCCTTTCCGGGAGGGCGTTGACCTTGACGCCGCCGTCGATGACGTCGACGGCCTGCGACGTTTGCATGAGGTACTTGATCGGCCGACCAGCCTTGGCGGCTTCGAGCGCGAGTTCGTCCTTCTTCCCGCGCTTCTTGTGGCAGGTAGCAGGCGCCGCGTGCTTGCCGAGCAGTTTCTTCAGCTTCTTGGGGAAGTCCGGGGCGTGGCGGGCGCCGCATTGGAGGAGGCCGAGGTATGGGGATTCTTCGGCGAGGTAGGTAGGGTATTGCACCGCTTCGACGTGTGTGATGAGCTCGCTGAGGATGCCGATGCCCGTGTGATCCGTGGGGATGGAAGAGTGCCCGCCATCCTTCCGGACCGTGATGCGGACGTCCGTGTATCCCTTCTCGCCCACTCCGGGCAGCGCGAAGGCCTGACCCCATTGCGTGCTGAAGCCCGCGCCTTCGTCCACGATGGCGGCCACGCCGTGCTTGCCGTACCGCTCCAGCAGGACCGGGGCGAGGTGGCCGGCTCCCTCGCGGCCGCTGATCTCTTCGTCGAAGCCGAGGGAGAGGATGACGGTCCGCTTGGGTCTGAAACCAGCCTCGAGCAAGAGCTCCACGACCTCCATCTCCGCAATGAGCTGATTCTTGCAATCGCTGCTCCCGCGTCCCCAGATGAACTGTCCGTCGAAATGCCCGCTCCACGGTCCATGCGTCCACGCCTCCACCGTACTCTGCGGCACCGGGACCACGTCCTGGTGCGCCATGAGCACCAAGGGCTTGAGGCTTTCGTCGCTGCCCTCCCAGGTATACAGTAGTCCGAAGGTATTCACCTTCTCCAGCTTGAGCTCCGCATGGATCCGCGGGAAGGTATCAGCGAGGTAGTCGTGGAAGGGGAAGCGCGTGTCCCAGCGCTTGTCCTCGCCGATGGGGCCCATGTCGTCGAAGGACTCGGTGGGGATGCGGACGGCGCCCGAGTGGCGGGCGATGGAGCCATTGCGGAAGGCCTCGGTGCTGAGGTGGGCGTAGGCGCGGTCCAGGGCTTCGTCGCCGGAGCTGGGGAAGAGAGGGGCGGGTTGGGCGCAGGCGTGTTTCTTCGGGGAGGGGTTTGGGGGGTGGCCATGGTGGTGGTGGTGGTGGTGGTGGTGGTGGCGGCGGTCATCGTGGTGCCCCAATCTGTCCGCGATGAGCGCGTAGGCGAGGTAGGCAGTCAGGGCGAGGAGGAGGGCAGTGGACAGACACCTGCGGACAATGCCCTTGGAGGTAGGCTGGCGAGCTTGGTGCTCGACGGGGAGCGGGAGGAGGGTAGCCTTCTCCATCGTCCCGTGCAGTGCGAATGGGAGGCGGAGGGAGAAGGGGAGAGAGGCCAGAGGACAGGACCCTGGAGCCAGCGGCCATGACCGGCCTGCCTAAACCGTACGCCGCGTCGTGCAGCCACCTGCTGTATGGAGCTTGGTATGGGCGTTGATTATCTTCCGCCCTCGGCCTGCAGCCCGCCGAAGCGGCTCCTCGGCCAACCTTATCCTTCCTGCTGCACGCACAGCCCAGTACAGCCCGGTACCGTCCAGTCCAGGAACCGGAACCGGAACCGTCCCGCAGCTGAGTCAGCTCGCCGCGGAACCTCTCGGCTGCTGCGGGCCTTCCGCCTTTGCGTCACTCGTCCTGCTCCCGTCGCGTCCCACCACTGGCGAGCGAGCTCCACGCCGGAAGAGGGCATTGTAGGCCAGGCCAAGTACACCGCACCCTCACCCACTCTCTCACCCCGCCCCCGTCTCCCACCCCTCATCTCCCCCCGCCACCATGCCCAACCCTCTCATCCTCGCCATCAACGCCGGCTCCTCCTCCGTCAAAGTCTCCGTCTTCACCTACTCCCCCTCCTCCCCCACCACCCCTCCTACCCAGCTGGCCGAGATCCAGATCGCCGGCCTCACCGCGCCCCCCGCAACTCTGGACTACGCCCGCGGCGACCACCGCGTCAAAGACCAGGAGATCGCGGCGGACCGCGTCAGCAGCCAGGAGAGCGCGTACCAATACATCCTCGACCATCTCATCCAAGACGAGGGCTTGACACAGTTGAAGCATGCGGACGACATCGAATTCGCCTGCCACCGCGTCGTCCACGGCGGCGACTACACCCATCCCGTCCGCATCGACCGCGACACCCTCCACCACCTCGAAGCCCTCTCGGACCTGGCACCGCTGCACAACGCCGGCGCCCTGACCATCGTCCGCGCCGTCCACGACAAATGCCCCCAAGCGAGCAATCTGGCCTTCTTCGACAACGCCTTCCACGCCACGCTGCCGCCCGCCGCGCGGACCTACGCCATCGACCCCAAGGTCGCCAAACGCAACAAACTGCGGAAATACGGCTTCCACGGCCTCTCCTACGCGTACATCACCCGCTGCATCGCCGCGCACCTCCGCAAACCCGCGGAGGCGCTCAACATGATCGCGCTGCATCTGGGCTCCGGCGCAAGCGCGTGCTGCGTCCAGGCCGGCGCGAGCACCGACACCTCGATGGGCCTGACCCCGCTCGCCGGCCTGCCCGGCGCCACCCGCTCCGGCTCCGTCGATCCCAGTCTGATCTTCCATTTCACGCACGACGCCGGGAAGCCGAGTCCGGGGAGCAGCAAGGAAATGCACATCACGACCGCGGAGGAGATCCTGAACAAGCAGAGCGGGTGGAAGGCCCTCACGGGCACCACCGACTTCGGCACGATCAGCACGAAGGCGGGCGAGGGGGATGCGGCGTGCGGCCTCGCGTTCGACATCCTGGTCGACAGGATCTGCGAGTTCGTCGCGGCGTACTACGTGAAGCTGGGCGGGGACGTGGACGCGTTGGTCTTCGCGGGCGGGATCGGGGAGAAAGGGGCGCGGTTGCGGGAAGCGGTGGTGGGCAAGCTGCGGTGTTTGGGCTTCGAACTCGACGCGCAGCGGAACGCCACGGGTCTTGGGGACGCGGACGTGGCGGATCTCTCGGGGCACGGCAGCAGGCATCGCGTCCTGGTGTGTGCGACGGACGAGCAGACGGAGATGGCGAGGGAGTGCGCGGAGGGGGCGGAGGGGTTCAGGCGGAAAGGTTGAACCGGCACAGGGCCGGGAGAAGGGGGGCAGGCGGGGGACCGTGCCGTGATGCCGTGAGGTGGGTGAGGGGGAGAAAGGGCGATGGATGTTATACAGGTCTCTAGTCCAAAGCAAGGCCATCTCACAGCACCATGAGCGATTCCACGACCCTCGGTCGCCGTCGCCGTCTTTGCTTCCATTCCGACCTGTTCGCCGGCCGCGCCACGATCTCGGCCGCTCGTCTCCCGCGAGCGGGCGGCAGTCCTGCCCCGCCACCCGGCTTCTCGATCGCCCCCGGCGCCGTGCCGGGCGCATGCGCGACCGCGTTCCCCGGCGCGGCCGCCCTCCTCTTCGGCTTGATCAGCAGCAGGATGAACAGGCCCACCACGACCAGGATCAAGAGCAGGATGATCTTCCGCTTCGTGCTCTTCTTCTGATACCCCGTCGCCACCTTCAGCTCCTCTTCCGCCGCTTTGACGTGCTCCGCGGTGCGCTCCACGTTGTAGTCGACGCGGTCGAGTATCGTGCCTTGGTCTATGACCATGGCGTTGAGCTCCTGGAAGATGTTGGAGAGATCGATGACGCCCTGGGCTATGCTCTCGATCTCCCGCTCCCGCTGCTCGATGGCCGCGTCCATGGTCCCCGTGCGTCGCCGCACCTGCGCCGTCTGCAGCAGCGTCGATTGCGCCGCCGAGCGATCGGACTCGGAGTCCATCATGGCCGGGTCCGTGTACGGATTCTGCGTCGCGGGGGTGCCCGCGCGGGTGGGGTTGTCCACCGGCGTGGCCATGCCGCCCAACGCGCGCAGTTTCTTGAGGTAAGCGCTCTGCTTCTTCCGGAACGTCGTACTCGCCTCGCCGACGCGCGCCGCCAGGGAGATCTTGAGGTTCTTCGCCATCGTCTCCTCCGCCTGCGTGGTGGTCTGCGGGTGCTGCCGGACCATGGCGTCGATGCGACGGATGCGGTTCTGACACGTCACGAAGCCCCTCGTGATCTCCGCCGTCAGCGCCTCGATGTCCCGCTCCTCCTTCGCCTTCACGCTCTCGTCATCGAATCCGGGGAGGACGTGCTTCGCGTGCAGCTGCTCGAGCTGCTTCATCTTGCCCGCCACCTCGCCCAGAAGCGCCGTGATCTCGTCTTGGACGTCCAGCCACCGAGGAGGCAGGACGTCCATTTCTATGACCGCGTCGCCGGGCGGGCTGGTGGACATGAGCCCCGCGCGCTCGGAGGTGTCGTCGGTGTAGGGGGCATCGTGGCGGGCGCGGAGGTGGACGGGATGGTGGGTGTAGGATTGGCGGTAGGAGATGAAGAGGTTGGTGCGGTCGCGCCAGGCGCCGAGGGTGGACATGGTCGCGGCGGTCGGGGCCGGGTCGGGGCCGGCCTGGAGGCGATGGGATGGGCGGCGGGATGCGATGGGACGGGGTGTGGCGCATCATGTCATGCGGACGCGACCGAGCAGGCGAGCCTGTCGCGAGAGCATTGCCGGGAGAGGGGAGGGGGTGTGGTATGCTGTGGGCGAAGTCGGCTGCGGGATATGGACTAAACGCAGACGTGGGCTGGGAGAGCTGTCGCCGTGGAGTTGGATTGGGGGGGCGACGGGGACAAAAGAAAGTCGCGGGACGCGTGCCACGCCGAGACACGACGAACACGGATCGGGCAGGCAGGGCCGAGCGACGGCAGGGCGCGCTGCTCGAAGGAAAGGGAAGCTGCGAGGGAGGCGGCGGCCCACCACAAGCAAGCCGGGCGCCGACCCTTCACGTGTCCGTCCGAGCAGAGGTCGCGAGCAGCAGCCGACGCCGCCCTCCACCCACATGGCCGTCGACGTCGTCATACCCCGGGTGCAGCAGCACAGCAGCGCGAGGCGGCGGAAAGGGCCGTGCCGGTCAGCCCTGCCCAGTTGCCCTCTTTCTGGCCCCTCCAACCGTCTCGGGCCCGCTTTGTGCCCTGCAGCCCAGACGGGGAGAGCAATACAGCACACACCCACATTCCAACTCAGGCACCCATCCACCCATCCACCCATTCATCCACCACCCACCACCCACCACCCACCACCCACCACCCCATCCACCACCGCCACCGACAGCAACACCGTCGACACGACTCGGCGACAACCACACTAGACATGGTACGGTCCCGCCTTGCGACAGCGACACATCCTCCCCTCCCCCCCAGGCATACACCCAATTTGGGGCCGAGATTGCGGAAGGAAGGACACACGGCTGACACGTGAGGTGGCGCGTTTAGGCCGACTCTCTCACCGAGGAGCAAGTCTCCGAGTTCAAGGAGGCATTCTCCCTCTTCGTACGTCCCCCCCCCCAACCCCCACCCCGCGCCCTCGCCACCGCCCGCTAACACCTTTTCCTCCCACAGGACAAAGACGGCGATGGTACGCCTTGCGAGTTTCTTCCCCCCCGTCCCACCTTCAACAACCACCCTCCCACCCCAACCTAACCTCCCCGTGTCACCGCAGGGCAAATCACCACCAAGGAACTCGGCACCGTCATGCGCTCGCTCGGCCAGAACCCCTCGGAGTCCGAGCTGCAAGACATGATCAACGAAGTCGACGCCGACAACAACGGCACCATCGACTTCCCCGAGTTCCTGACCATGATGGCGCGCAAGATGAAGGACACGGACTCCGAAGAAGAGATCCGCGAAGCGTTCAAGGTCTTCGACCGCGACAACAACGGCTTCATTTCCGCCGCAGAACTCAGGCATGTGATGACGAGTATCGGGGAGAAGTTGACGGATGACGAGGTGGACGAGATGATCCGGGAGGCGGATCAGGACGGGGACGGGAGAATCGATTGTGCGTTTCAGACCCACCCCCCCCCCCCAACCCCACTCACCCTTGCGAACGTTGTACGGGACCTGCCATGCTGACCGTGTGCCTGTGCGATACAGACAACGAGTTCGTCCAACTCATGATGCAGAAGTAGCGGGCGCTGCGCCTCCCGCGCCTGCGCCCGCGCCGTCGCCCCCCCCCATCTGCCTCCCACATCCGCGCTCTCATCCCGACCCCGCCACAGGGCTACGAGCGGCAGCGGGCTTCGTCCAGCAGCACGAGGGCGGATCGGCGGGCATTGGTCCGAGGGAGTAGTATGGGTCTGGCTGCCGGGTGGGCGAGCAGGGAGCGTTCTTATCGCGGATGGAAACCCCGGGCGAGCCGGCTTGCGTGCGAGTGTAGTGCCACTCCTTCCTAGTTTCTTTTAGCCTGCGGTATCACTGAGGTTACGAGCAAGAAGACCTGGATCCTGCGCGGCGAAGCGGCGCGTTGTCCTCCTCGATGAGCAATGGTGTTGCGCGAACCCTGCGTGCTGTTCCTCTTATCTCCTCATGGTCTTCGTCCTCACTGGCGTGCATGTCCTCGATCATCGATGGCAGACCGTGCGATGGCCGGCAAGCGGCGACGTGACGCCGACTGCAACAAACGTGGACGATCTGGGCACTCACACTGTAGCACGCACGCCTGCCTGGCGCCGTGACAGCCGAACGTATGAAAGGTGATTGTACAACGATAAGAATGCTTTCACTCAATATAACGAGCAGAGGGACTAACGCCGCCGCCGCCGCCGCCGCAAATCCCACCTCGCATCCTCGGGCGACCACGCGCCCGCCTCACCCTCCGCCTCCTCACCCGGCACATCGTCCACGACGACCCCGCTCGCGTCCTCGCTCGCATCCCCCCCGATCCCACCCTCCCCTGCCTCGGCGCCATCGCGTCCCTGCCCCGGCACCGCCCTTTCCCCCGCCTCCGAGCCATGGGCCTCCATCAGGACGCCTCCCATGTACAGGAGCGCCTCCCACACCTCCCTCCCCGTCGGCACGATCTCGCTCCTCGGCAGCAGAAAGCCGTACGTGCCTCGATCCCGCAGCTTGATCTGGTACGCGTATTTGACGCGCATGGCGTGATAGAACCAGTCCAGCGCCGAGCCGCCGGCCGGCTGCATGCGGGGCCAGCCATCGCCGTTCGGCCGAGGGCCGGCGTCCGGGGCGGGCGCGGCGACGTTGCCTTCGCAGGCCGGCAGGACCTCGTAGTCGTGGCCGGCGGCGTTGCGGATGGCTTTCACGAGGCCGTAGGCGAGCTCCTGCAAGTTCTCCAGGCCCGGCGGCGGCTCGGCGCAGGAGAAGCTGTAGGGGTAGAGGATCTGCTGGCTGTAGCTGTGCAGGTCCAGGAAGGCGACGAAGTCGACCGCGTTCCGCGCCGTCTCGTTCCGCGCCCACTCGGCCAGGGCGCGGGCTTCCGCCGCTTCGAACGGGGCCTCGCCGGCGTAGGCTTCCGAGCACGGGTTCCCGCGGGTCGTGAGGGGCGCCGCGGCATCCTCGAAATGGAAGTCGAAACTGCGGTCGATGTCGAGGCCTTGGCAGAACCGGAGGCCGGTCGACTGGCGATTCTTGCGCCAGAGGCGGTCGGTGGAGAAGGTGTAGGCGTAGCCGTCCGGGTTGAGGGTGGGCACGAAGACGAAGTCGAATTGTTCGAGCAGCTTCGTCACCGCGGGAGCCTTGCCGTAGGCGGTGATGAGCGTGTATGCCAGGTACGACACGGTGGACGTGCTGATCCACTCCCGGGCGTGTGAGCCGCCGGTGACGAGCACGGTCTTGCGCGTCGGTTGCGGCTCGTCGCTGCGGAGGGTGGGGTGGACGCCGACGCGCAGGCCCGGGATGGGACGGCCGGACGCTGTGGTGCCGAGGGAAAGGGCGCGGACATGGGTGGGGAAGAGGGAGGCCATGAGGTGCAGCCAAGGCGTCAGGACGGAAAGGGGCTGGTAGTCGGAGAAGAAGAGATTCGACTCGTCGTTGTCGCTGTGCCTCGATCCATGCTTGCTCGCGCCCGGCCCAAACGGTCCCCCCCCCGCCGCGCGCCGGCCGCGAGGGACCGGATACGTGTCCCAGATCGCTTGCGCCAGCTCCCTCTCTCCCAGCAACGGCGCGTGCGCGTTCTGCAGTGACTCCGGCAGAAGGCCGAGGAGCGGGCCCACGATGTCCTTCGCCAGCCGGATATCCACCCAATCGTGTCCGTACTCCCAGACATCGAGGAGCAGCGTATCGGCCGCTTCGGCCAATGCCTTCACCTCCTCCGCATCGCTGACGTTGAATCGTAACAGAACATCATTCCCGTATCGCGCGAGGTTGTGCGCCGGAGCTGCGCGATCCGCCTGCTTCTGCTTCGTTGCCTCGTGGTCGAAGCCGAAGATGGCCTCCACGACGCCGTCGCGCACTTTCGTCCATCGCGACCGCGGCGGAGCGAGGAATGGCCGCTGGTCCGCACGAAGCTCCAGCGGGGCCTGTTGGTCGTAGGGCGGCAGTGACGGCGACGGCACGGCGAGGACGAGGGAGACCAGGAAGCCGGCGGGCAGCGCGAGGACGGCGGTGGGGATGCGCATGGTGACCGCGATGGCGTGTCGAGTCAAGTGCGAGTCATGGACGAGGCTGTCGACCGGCGTTTGTTGAGGAGCCAAAGGTACAGTAGCTGCCTGCGCCGTTGAAACGCTCCAGCTGGCCCCGCGCACGCGACCTACTGCTCGATCGGGAGGGGCGTGGAAAGCGTCATTTCGAGACACCAGCACATGAGTCCCGGGGCGCAACGGCTTCACGGATGGACATTGCGCCGCATGCATATCCAACCAAGATGGGCGGTGGTAAGTTCACTGTGGTCCAATGCTTCCATGCGAACCCGAGCTGCGGACGACGCTCCCTGTCCACACATGCCATGTAATTGCCACGTCCCCATTGCAATGCCTACGTATCGTAAAGTCATACAGTATCTGCTAGATGCGATCCAACTCTCACAGTCTTCGCCGACCTCAGATCTGCTCAGCTAGCGGCGCTGCCTGTAAGCCAAGTCCAAGGGACACGGAATGCTGCGATGACCGCAGACACCATCGGTAGGTGCGCGGACCGGTGCACGATCGCTTCTCCATTCCTTTCCCGTCGAGCGTTCTCGGCAGCCACCGCTTCCATGTCGTCGGGATCGAGGTATACTGTGCAGCGGTCAGCATCGTGTGCCGGAGACGGGGGATGTGCAAGGCCTTACCATGTGGCCGGATGAACCAGCTAATGACGAATGCCAGGCCGAAGGTGGCGGTCAAGCACACAAACACCGTCTGCGTGAACTTGCCCACCGTTGCAGCGTAGATCGCACTGAAGACCGTCGGGGCGATCACTCTCGCGAGCGCATGTAGCAGCCCGCTGGCTCCCAGGAGCTGCCCCGTCTGGTCTGCAGGGACGTGCTTCGTGAGAGCGGACTGCAGCGTCGGCGATCCGATCCCGCCAATCGCCGCCACGACACCGGAAAGAATAAAGGGATCGCTTGCGCGCGAGAGCGTGTAGCCTAGGTAGCCGAGCGTATCGAACACAATCGCGACTCGGATGACCGATAGGTCAAAGGTATCGCAACCAGTATTCCTCTTCTGCGAACTCGGTTTCCCCCGTACGAGCCTCGTGAGGATCGGCAGCACGACAATCAGACAAAGCACCCGACAGCTGTTCGCAATGCTCATGAACCTCGAGCTCTCGAACGTCCGCCACCCGAATGCATAGTTGGTGTAGATGAGCACGATGCCCATGTTTCCCATCGCCACCCCGAAAACGATCGTATCGACGGCAGCCAGCACAACCAAGTTCCACCTCAACGCCGGACTCGCATGCGGGCCCGTCGGCCACAGGATCTTCAGCGGCTCCAACAGAACGATATCCCGGACCCATTGCACCCAATCGGCCGCCGGTCCCAGCGCAGCGACCTGATCGTCGTATTTCTCCTGCGCGGCTTGCCGTCGCTTCTTCGACAGACTTTCGGGGACGACGAAACCAATGAATAAGACGAAGAAGACGTGGACGGCCAGCAAGACGTAGAAGACCGTGACGATCTGGCCGGTGTACTTCACCAGGTAGCCCGCAATGATGGGGCCGACGGCGATGCCGGAGAAGAGGCAGCCGTGGAAATAGCCGAAAGCTACGTTCCGGAGGTGCGGAGGGGTGCAGTCGGAGGCGTAGGAGTTGGCGATAGCCATGGCGACTATGAAGGAGCCGAAGAGGCCATCGATGGCGAAGCCGACGAGGAGGAAGTAGACGGGGAATGTCTCCGGGTACTTGGCGGCGAAGATGGTGATGATTTCGGAGCAGATGGTGCCGACGGAGGTGAAGATGAGGATCTTCTTCCTTCCGTATCGGTCGGATAGTGCGCCTAGCTTGGGAGAAGTGATGGCGGAGAAGATGCCGGCGAGCAAGCTGCCCCAGAGCTGGAAGATGGAGACGCGCGACTGCACCGCGGGGATTCGGCATTGGTCATTGCTGCCGCCGGCGAAGTCCACGGGAACCATGGTGAAGTTCGGGTCGGCGATGGCGCGGTCGGCAAAGTATTGTTGGCATACCAGCTCGAGGATGAGGTTGATCTTTGGCGCCAGGGAGCCGCCGAACGCCAGCGTCATCAGGAGAAAGGGTCCCAGGATCCAGAAGATGCTCGGCCGCTTGTACCAGGGCAGGCCCTCGAAGTCCTCGGTGCCGGCCCACGAGCCCTTGCGGTCGTCTCGGTCCCTCTCGAGCAGCGGCGAGCTTTCGCCTGCCTCAACTGTGCGATCGCGACCCTCTCCGCGGGCTGTGCCGGTGATGCCTCCTTTCGACGCTATCGCTGCCCTCTCGCCGCTCCGCGACTTCCTCCGTTCCCGCGTTCCATGCAGATCCGGTCTGTCGAGCTCCGCTTCCGCCTCGAAGGCGACTTCGTTGTTATCCATCTTGCCACTACAACAGCCCGATTGTTACCCAGTAGCTCCAATACCGCGCATGCGCCAGAGAGCAACCCGCCTTCGGGTTGGGCAGTCGTGGGCTCTCAACGCAATCGTCCCGTCTACATGCCTCGCAATCTCACGCAGCCAGGAAGAGGGGGGGGGGGGCAGCACCAAGAGATGTACAAGAGAAAGAGGAGGACGAGGCCAGGACTATGACACAAGCAACATCATGACGGAGTAATAGGAAGAAGCAGACGAAGAAGAAGCGAGGGCCAGGCGGAGATAGTGTGGCCTATCTACGGGGCGCGGCTCACGATGCACGGGAAGTTGGTACCGTCGATAAGGTCAGCCACGCGGATGTCGTGGAAGCTTCACGCTGTCATCCGTCGTCGGGCACGGGACCGGCGGTGCGATGACTGCAGTCCTCCGACACGATGATCTAGGCTGCACGAACATGCCCTTGCGGCGGCTCTCGACGATGGAGGCGTCGCGCGACAGGTGTCTGGTGTCGTCATGAAGGTCGAGAGATCGGAGATCCCATCTCGGAGCGGGATCTGCGGTGCCGAGGCATTGCCCAATCATCGTCGGCCGCGTCGACGTTTCATGGGCGGAAACATCTCCGGCGTATTGCGAGCGTCGAGTGCCTTGGGCCTGACCGGGCAACATCGCGGGCAACGCCGCTGGATGGTCGTGCCTTTTCCGTGGGGACAGGCCCTCCAGGAGCCCATCTGCGACAGTCGCAGAGTGAAAGCCATTGCCAACGACAGATTCGCAGCCTTGTTCCGGGTCGTGCCCAAGCTAAACAGATTCGGTACCATCAGGAGAACGTGGGCGGTCATATTCCTACCGAGGATCCCTACGACGAACGCCCGTTTGCCTCCCAGAACTGCGTCCGCAGGAAGCCGAGCAGCAACATCGTACGCTCTCAACTCCTTTTGGGATCGGAGGCCCAGGAAACAGGAAGGATGGACTTCATCGTCGGCTCCTTCAACCACGACCTCTACACCCTGCGCTTCGAGCCTCCCTCGACCCTGACGCTCATCCGCTCCACCCCAGCCATAGGCGGGCACTCCTGGCTCTCGCTCTCGCAGGACAAGGCGTTCCTCTACTGCACCGCCTGGACCGAGCCCAAGCCATCCATCGCCGCCTACCGCATCAAGCACTCGGGACGGGAGATCGAGTTCCTGAATGCTCAGCCCATCGATGCGTTGAGCGGCTATGTCTGCTGCGACAGCCAGCACGTCTACTCCGTCGGAGGGCCCACGGGCGAGGTGTTCCGCCTCGCTGCTGATGGGTCGATAGGCGACCTGGTGCAGAAGCTGGATTTCGTTGATCCTTCAGGCCAAAACATCTCAGAAAAGCGCGGAGAAGTGCCTCACGGAAGTTTCGGCGGACTGCGGCATGGCGCCCACTCTGTCGATCTCAGCCCCGATGGCAGGAGCCTGTACGTGGCGGACATCGGACGCAATTGCATCTGGACCTACGCGGTGGATACCAGGGCTCGCTACGGCGACCCTCCCCTCACGCTGGCGAGCAAGCACATCTCGCCTCGACCGACCGACGGTCCAAGACATACCTGGCCACACCCCAACGGGAAGATCTTATACAGCCTGCAGGAGCACACGAGCAGGGTGGACATCTTCGGCATCGCCGACGACGGCGTGACGCTGAAGCATCACTCTGGCGTCAAGATCATCCCAGCAGAGCAGGATCCCACACTGTACTGGGCAGATGAGGTCCGTCTCTCGACCGGACCCGACAGGGAGCAGCCGAAGTACATGTATGCCTCGACCCGGGGGCTGAACGCAGAGACCTTGGGTTGTGTGGCCGTCTTTGCGTTGAACCCGGATGGGACGCTGGCAAGCGAGGCCGCGATCGACATCTGGCAGACGCCCACCAGTGGTGGGATTGCCAACGCCATCGAGCCTGCGCCCTTCATGTCGGATCAGAGGGCGGTTGCAGATGGAGGGAAAGAGTATTTGGCGATGACCGACAGCGAGGAGGGCTGGGTGTTCATCCTGAGTTTCGATGGCAAGAACATGGATGAAGTGACGCGACTGAGCCTTGGGAAGACGGATGATGGGGAAGTCGTGAAAGCTGCTACTGCTGTTTGGCTATGAGGACGTGGAGAGCATGGCACCCTAAACGAGATTGGCTCAACACGTCGGCCGAAATGATTCACTTGGATCACTTGCACACAGTCTCGGTGCTCCCACTATCGCCGTGTGGTCGTGCAGTGCATGATGCCAAGAGAAACCAGCAACGGGCCCAAATGGTCGCTCGCCGTCTTCCTTGACCCGTCGAGTGTCTATCCGCGGCTGCTCGGAGTCGCCATGCAGCGACCAGGAGCAATCCGTGTCGTTTCTCGCGAACGCAGTCTTCCCCTGACCGCGCCTGCTCATTCGTGACACGGCTACCTGAGCATTCCCCAAGCGTTTTCGATTGAGCCAGCAGATTCGGGCATGGCGGAATGCTACGGTTCCACAACACCCGCTCTTTCAATGTCTCGGCCGGGTGGCGTAAAAGGAGGCAACCCATAGATGCTCAACGATCTGTAGCATGGAATTTGAGGCAATGGCGACTGGTCATTGGCGATAGTGATCAAGATAAATCAAGCCGAGTCAGCGGGCTGGGGCCTTTGCGCAGTCATTGCATACGAAGTCTGCCACTGGCGCAGGGAAGGCTAAGAGTGCGTTGATCCGGAACCTAGGCGCATGATTACCGTGGAGTCTTGAGACTCCTGGGACACAGGAGCCGCGTTCGCGATGTCAACGTCCCAGCCAGGTCGCTACCGATCGACTAGGTGTGCTGGCAACCTCCGACTTCTTCAATGGCGGGCCACAGCTCTCGCAGTTGCCGATCGAGCGCCGTATCGAGCCAAGCACAACGAAGCGGCGGCTATCTGGGCTTTGACCAGTCAGAGATCCTCTCCACCAATACCTCCACGTCGTCAAACTGCGCGCCCGGACTTGAACCCTCACGATTGATCTGTCAAACTGTCAGGGCGAATTCAGGCTGGGACGAGTTCCGGTGCTAGACGATAGGATCGACGGAAATCCTCGGCGCCGGGTTCTGCAGGCTATTGGGCTGACGACAAGCGCTCGGCTATGGTCACTCCCCCTGCTATCTTGCTTCCGCAGTCCAAACGGCTAGCGCACAGCCTTTTCTGCCCCCTGATTAGCGCCGTGTCAGGATCGCAGGAGGCGTACGTCTGTGTAATTTGACATGTTTCTCGATCTGTGTTAATGGGTTGAAGAATGCAGCCCGGCCTATAGAATTGCTCCGGACGCTTTCCGGACATAGGGCCTCTGTCAAAGCTTGGGGGCTTATCCGGCTTGCGGTTGCATCGTCGCCGACACCGGAGTCGCAATGGTTGTTTGTCGACGTATTGGCTGATGTTTGGATGAGATCGTCCACCGGAGTCGCATTGGTTGATTGTCGACGTCTTGGGTGATGTTTGGATGAGATCGTCCACCGGAGTCGCATTGGTTGATTGTCGACGTCTTGGGTGATGTTTTGACGAGATCGTGCACCGGAAGATCCGTAGGTACCCTGCCACCCGACTTCGTGTACGGGAGATCACCCACCGGGCCCAGCTCGGCCATAGTGACCGGGGACAGGATCTTCGACAAGGACCTTTTCAGCCTCTATGTCTTGCTGTCTAAGTTTCGTAGCGTACGTATGAGAAGAGCGAGCCATGACCGGCTGTTGCCCCGCTGCTTACCTAGCTCTACGCGTTCAACTCTGTAGAGCTCGGAAGATCTGGCATGGCCCGGTGGTAGTGATGCGGGTCGCCTAGTCTGCATCGTCCTCGTCGAGCGGTGAATCGTTTAGTACCTGTTCCGTGCGCCATCTTGGCGGCGATGGTGCGGCGGTGGAGTCTGTAGATGAGCCTCTGCGACAGGGGCGAATACTGCTGTGCTGCGTCGAAAGTGGGCTGGCGTGAACACATCGATGGCGCCTGTCATGCAAGGTTCCGCAGCTTCCCTATACGGAAGCCATGGTAAGTCGTCTGGGGGTCGACGTGCTTCATCGGCCCGCAGCCGACAGGTGCAGCGCTAGTAGGACACCTTGCGCCTCCTTGGGTCCAATGTGTGCCAGTGGAATCAGACGGGTCCACGAGGGACTGACGAGGCGGATCAGGAAGCACGGCACTTGGGGTCGGTAAGAGCGCGCTCCGGGGTGTCGAAGCTGGGCGGTGGGATCTGCCTCGCTCGATAAGACAATCTGCACGCTTGGTGTGCCGCCCGGTCTCGGCGAGGCCCGCCGCTGAGGCGGGCGTGAGAGGGTGGACGGGCATGGCTGATGTCGCGGGGCGCAACTGCAGGTGGTCGCATCCAGCTTGTTCCCGACACGTCGATAGGGGGCACATAGCGAGGCACTGGTTTGATCGATGACCAATTGTCGTACCATGCCGGTCCGAGTAGACCGCCCGACGCTGTGCCAGGCAGCGTCGGTTGCCCGACGGCTCGTCCGATTCTTCTGGACCGAGAACTCGTGTGACACCCGACGGGACGGACCATGCACCGCGTCAACTGCACGTCACCCCACCACGGTCGGAACACGAGCTCCGCTGGCCGGAGCGCGACTCCTGCATCCCGGTCGCTTCTGTGCATAACGGTCGCACGCCGGGAGAGCCGCCGAGGCGGGACGTCGGTACCGCACCGTCACAGGCCTTTCCGGCGTGCCGATGCCGCGCGGTGGGCCCCGCGGAGTGCTTCTCCCAAACGTGCGCCCCCCCCCCCCAAACACCCCCCCCCACCCCCCCTCGTGGCCCCCCCCGGCGTGCGTCCCGCCAGCCCAGCGTTCCCCATCAGGCTACCCGTCGATGCCAAGGGTCTCGGGGCCAGGCGGCAGCTGAGTTCGATAGCCCGGAAGAATCCGATAGTCAGCAAGCTTGGTCAAAAGCTTCCGCGTGGCAGCCCTGCGCCCGCTAGCGTGTGGAATGCGCAAAGCCCCCTCCTGTAAGCCTTGCAGCAGGCACGACGGCACAGTCGACGCAGCCGCCGCAATTGGGTGCGCAGGGAGCGTCACAGGGCGTTCTTCAGCATCACGCCAGTCATATCATGGATGCAGCGCCGGCGGCAGCTCCCTCGATCGGATGGTATGAGACCAGACGGACTCGACTCCGTGTCCGCCACGGATCTGCTCCTCGCCGCCGCCCAACCTTGCCAAATTCCCCCAGTGACTGCCTCCAGGCAGATCTCGCCTGCTGACCGATGCTCTAAGGAGGACTCGCCGCCTCCCGTCGTTCCACAAGCGGGTGGAGCAGAAAAATGACAACTCTATGTGCTCCTTTTGTCATTTCTGTCGCTGCCACACTTTCACGCTTGCCAGGCCGCGTCCAGGACGCATCGGCGCGAGCTGCTGACGAGTCGCGCTGTCGGAGGCTCGATTCGGCTCGCCGCCATGGCGGAGTCGCGAGTTAGAGAGAGGATGTCGGTCGCCTTCCTGGCGGGATCTACACCGACGGGGGCCCCAGTCGACCACGGCCTCAGACGCAACGGGCTCGCCATCCATGCCCCTCGTCTTCAGCAAACGAGCCACGCCGCTACCCCCTCTACCGCTAGCTCGACCAGCCCCGGATGCTACAATGACTCGCTCCAGCTCGCACCTCTACGCTCAAGCTTCGACGCCTATCCACCTTCGCGGACCGACGCTCATCGCCAGCGGCCGCCACACAGCTCGCCCGGATCTTCAGTCGACAGCGCCGACGACGCCGAACTGGGCCTGAGCGCCGCACGGCCAGCGCGACCCGCTTACAACAGCGAGCAGAAGTTCTTCATCATGTATGCTCGTATAGTGCTCGGCATGTCGTGGCCGGACATCGGCGCGGAGTTCAGTCGACAGTTCGGCGAGATGAGTCGAACTCGCGGCGGACTGACCGCCGTGTACTACCGCGTCAGAAAGCAGTGGGGGATGCAGGAAGTCCTGAAGACGGATCCCGGCATCACCATGGAGGACCGCAGGGCTGTTCACGAGCGAGCCCTGTGGATGCCCGCAGAGTTTCTCGGCCGGATCGGGTACCGGTATGTTCCCGTGTAGAAGTTCCGCGTAGAAAGTGCTGGGTTTAGTGTCAAGCAGGGCTGCTCGACAGCTCTCGACGTAGCTTGGCTGATCTCCATCATGCTAATTGCGGGCGTGAAAGATTGGCACACACGGGTGGATTGAGATGTCATGAAACGGTATGCTTTCGATCATAGTATTAAGCGCATTATCAGCGGGGTTCGCGCTTGGGTATAAAACAGGTGCTCAGTCCGCCTATGCTGGGTATGAGCCATCACTGCTAAACGCACCATCTTCTTCACAGTCAAATTCACCGTCGCAGGTCTTCTGCTCCACCATGGCAGCGTTGCCTACGCGTCGCCTTCGTCGTCAACAGCAGACGCACGAGCGAACTGCGCCGGCGTACGAGCCTTCCACGGATTCACCGTCCGGTCATACTCGTCGTCACTGTACGCCCCGGTATCCTCATCCCATTCCTCGTCGTCGGCCGCGCCCCGCACACGATACCCATGCACGTCGCGATCGTACTCATCGTCCGAGGCGAGCTCATCCTCAGGGTAGTCAGCGCCGTAGAAGTCCTCGGCGTTCGAATCGGCGTCGTCGGTGTCGTACTCCTTGTCGCTTTCCTCGTCCTCAAGGTAGGTCTCCCAGATGGACTGGTCCTCGTCGGCGATGACAAGGTAGCCGACATCGCCCATCTCGCCGTCCGTGTGGCCTTCGCTCGCGGTGGCGTCTTCGTGAGCGGGCGCTAAGACATAGGTGTCGTAGACGTAATCGTGCTCGGAGTCGACGTCCATCTCATCATCGCGGATTACTGGCTCTCGGGCTTGCGGTCTCGCGGCCTCGATGTCTCGCCTGCGTACGGTATGCTTGGGCAGGGCCGTGATGCGCTGCTGGGGTATCTCGTCCAGTGCAAACTGATGCAAGGTATCTGCGACCGACGCCAGCCGCTGCTCGTTTTGCACTCCACTCCTCTTCCCCATTTGCCCTTCAGCCGCCTTTGCTTGACCCACGGTGACCGCGGAACGCTTGCCTGGCCGCTTCAATGGTGCATCTTCAACAGACAGCTCGCCATCCTCTGCAACGGACTTGCTCGGCAGCCGTGTGCTGCTAGGCGGACCACTCGCCTCCACGAACGTGGCCAGATCCCTCGCCTCGGACGCGCCATCTCCCTTGCCAACATTCGCCGGCCTCCTGGCGCCACCGTGCCGCGGTCTCGTCAAGTGAAACGTCCTCCGCGCACTCCCTCCGCGACTGACCAGCGTGCTCCCTACCCCGGCCTGCCCAGCATCTCCGCGCAAACCCTCGCCGTCCGCTGCGTCGTCCACCTGCCTTCGATACTGTAGCGCGGCCCGAGCTGCTTCCTTCGCCGTCAACGACCGCTTGGCCCTCGGGCCCGGCTCGAGAATGAGAACATTGGGCGCAGCCGGCTCGTTCCTTTTACGCTTGAGCCGGAGGTGCTGCGGTCCCGCAGACGACATGGTGCTTGCAGAGGCGAGACGTCAAGTGTCAGAGAGGCAGTCACGAGCTGCAGAAGTGCTGTAGCTGCCGTGTAACCGGGTTCAATGTGAAGATTGACTGCTCGGCACCAGCTCCGATGACTCGGGCCGAACTTGACCAGGCGGCTCGCATGGGCTGGCTAAGCGAGACCTTAATGTGTGCACGCGGCTGGCCGACAAAGCATGCAATCTACGGGCATGCTGCCGTGTAGAAGATGTAAAAGAGTTGGGTCAATGGAGCGAAGGATCTAGATAGGCAGTTGCCGAGAAACCCGGCCTGCCGTGAGTACCTCGCGGCATTCACTCCTTTCACGACAACCCGCAGCGCATTAGTCTCCACCTACAAGAGGAGACAGAACCGACATCCCACTGCTGACGTGCGTCTTGTACAAAGGGAAAGCACTAAGAATAGCTAACGCCGCGCCATGCCATGCTCCTCGCCGCCCGGCCGCTCAATGCGAATCCGCCTTGACCCAGAAGTATCCCAAGCCGTTCATCGCTCTGCCTTCCCAGAGGCCTCCCTAATAGCGCCCTTGTTCCTCGCCACGGCAATTTTGAGCGCCCCCAAGCGCTCTTCCGTGATTTTGATAGCATCATCGATCTGCCTGTCACTCATCCGCTCGCTCTCGAGTTTCTTCGCCATCCCTCTAGACGCCAGTACCCTTTGCCGGTCCTTCCGCTCGGTAGATGGAGCGTAGAGATTGTTCAGTCCAACACGATCTTCCAGCCAGTCCCATAGCTCGCTTTCTTCTCTTTGCCACATCTCATTGTACGCCGCTATCCGATCGGGCCGGGTAGCCGGGTAGCCGATTGCATTGCCTCGAGGTGGTACGAGCCAAGTATACAGTAGTAAGGCAAAGAGCACCGCGATGATGACTTCGGACTTGATGAAAGGTCGTAGCAGAGCCAGGAGTGGCTGAAGGATCGCATGGAGAGGCTCCAGCATGCCCCAGTCTGACCTCTTCTGCTCTGGCATCACAGGCACAGGCTGAGCGCTTGTTATGTCTGCGTCCACTGCGTCCTTCTTGCTCCTCCGCTTACCCTTCTTGAGCGGGCCTTTTGCCACGGCCTTGGTTGCGACTGCTGCTTTGAGAGCCGCGGTCAAGCTCTTCAGATACTCGATCTGGCCATCGTTCGCTCCCTTCTCGATTGGGCCTGGTATCTGTCAGCTGGATGGCGTCTCATCAGACGCGGACGCACGTACCCTTCAGCCAACTCTTCCCGGTCCACTCAATCGTACAGTTGGCGATGATCCGGGTCGAGTTACCAGGAGCCCACATCAAGCAATACCGCGTCTTCGTCGTGAAGACGTTGCCGCTTGGTACATCAGGCGTTTGCGTGCTGCAATCGACTGTGACTGCTTTTTCAAGGTCCATAGTGATCAACGTGTTTGTAGTGATGCACTTCGTCTGCCTCGGTCCAACAGGTGCGTTCAAGGGCTTGATGTAGTCGAAGACCACGCTCTTGTGATCGTTGTCCAGTCCAATCTTGTCATCTGTGAGATTCAGCTCCCGCGACTTTTGGTCTTCGACCAGCCATTTCCGCATGAAGGCACCAGAAGCAGGCCCGAACATCATCGAGTAGACCTTGCCTAGAGGTGCGGGTATTGTCGTGTCTGTCAGCGGTCGGTCGTAGTGCTCTACGCCGTCCCCACAGTCGGTGGGCGCATGAGCAGCAGGACCCGGGAAGTCACCAGAACTTGCTATTCCCGTAGACACCGCCTCTGGACTGGCTTCGGTCATCTTTGACTGCGTTCCGTTCAACAGCGGTGCCCCGCTGACCGGCTGTGCGGATGTCTTCCGGTTGAGCGCGAGATCTCCAGCATCGCTGGCGGCCGCACTAGGAGCCATACCAGCGTCCGTGAAACTACCAACGTCGTCGTCGTCATCTTCGTCGTACACCTCGTCGTCGGAACCATCTGCGCTCTCCCCTTCCGAGCCTTCAGGCTCCGCCACCTCAGTCTTGTCGCCGGTGCTAGCGTCCGCGAGCGCCACGCCATTCAACGAGCTCTTCAAATTCGGATGGCTGATCTTCCATATACCTATTATGAGCTCATACGTGGAATCTCTCGCAACGAGACTAGCGAAGGTGTTCCGCGCCTGCTGCGTCTGGACCACGATTGCATTCGGGAAAATCATGGCGGTGCTCTTCTTTTCAACAGATACGATCTCGTCAAAGCTCATCACCAGATTTGTCACCCACCCTAAAATGTTGCTTGAGAAACAAATGTGCGCTTCCGAGACATATAGGCGACCATGCAACAGGATGTCGCGCTGTAACGCCGCGCTGTAGTCCTCGATAAGATAGTCATCCTCTGGAACGCTGCGAAACAATTGGTGGAAGTCCTTGTTCCGCTTACTGCTCGCAACAGCAAAGCCAGTCAACCGATGTCCTGGGCCGCCAGTGGCTGGGTTCGCCAGCGTCGACATAGATGCCTGCAAACCCGCCGCTATTGTGTTTGTGGTCCCTGTCGTCGCTGAGCTCGCGCGGTGGCGCCTAGTCTTACCGCTGATCTTGCTCCGAACACTGCCAGAGCGTTTGATGCCACCATCAGCGGCGCCATCACCATGCCGCGTTGGGCTCTGTTCACCATTCAACGTCAGGCGCTCATTCGACGCTACAGAAAGCGGACGGCCGGTAGCCTGACTGATGACCTTCTGCACCGGTTTCTCGTATGCTACCGATACAGCACGTGCTGCCGCTTCCTCCTCAGTCCTTTGGCTGCTGACATCATTGGTCACCGCTGGCGCCAGCTGTGGCAAGTCTACCGCCGATGTCATAGGACTTGTATCTTGACTCGCAGCAATGCCGACGTCACCCTTGCCAAGACTTTTGGCTGCGGGGCGCGCGGTCTCAATCAAAGGCGGTGACTTCTGCTCGCCGGATGCTATGATATCCCTAGAATTCTCTTCAGAAGCTGCCACAGATCCAGCCACAGCCTTGCTCTTTGTTTGCGTATTGATATTCTGGCTCAGCTGATCAGCGGCTTTTGTAGCTGCTGTGAGGAAGGACGAGAAGAACCCGGTCGCACTGGTAGGTTGCGTAAGTGTCCCGCCTGGCGTCTTCGTCTCCTCGACGGTCGGCGTCAGCGGCGCAGGCACAGCATTCGAGAGCTTGCTTGGGAGCTTCGCAGACTGCGCGCGGCGGTGTCGAATGCTCTCTACAGAGTTGAGCGGACGAGCGGACGGAGGTGACTGATCGGTCGGTTGCGAGGTGGCAGCGTTTCGAGCAGGGAAGACTTGAGTGTTGAAGCTCAGATCGGTGGGTGTAGGCGGCGTTACATAGGTGGTTGGGGTTTCCACGAGGTTCGGCGGGGTGCTCGGAGGCGGCTGACTGTCAGGAGCAGTGCTTGCTTGTGGTGTTACTGGTCTCGTATTGCCGTCTGCGCTTTGAAGCTTAGCGAGTGCTAGCGCAGACTGCTCCGGAACCGATATCTCGGGATCAGATGCTGAAGACACGAGCTCGTCCTTCGGCGGCTCCTGCGATACTTGCGACGCAACACTGCCTCTCCTGCTCTTAGTCCGAAGCAACGCACCCAGAGCACCTCCTCCGCTTGCCGATTTTGTGGAATCTGTGTCGCTGGTTGGTGGCTTTCGTGAAAGATTGAATGCGCTTCTGAACTTTTCGGCGGGTGTTAGAGCTGTGCTGCGAGGTGCTTCCAAAGGGGGAAACGGCAGGGTATCGTCGGGCTCGACAATGTGTGGGACGCTATCAACTGGCTGGAGGGCAGGAGATGAGGCTAAATCATCGACGGTAGCGACTGGCGGTTTTTGCGTATGCAATTCGGGGGACGACAACGTGAGAAGGCCGGCGTGGCTTTGGTGGGGTGAGAACGTAGGCCGGACCGGCTTTCTGGACGCAAGGCAGTGTCAATAAGGAATGCCTACGCCAAGCGCTGATGAGTGTGCGACAGTAAGGCCAGTAGGTGTGCACAGATTAGCGCAGGGTACATGGAGGCCTGTTGCTGTTGGTGTAGAAGGACGCTGTAGCGAGCAGGCCTTGACTTTCAGGCTGACATCAACGGCCGCGCTGGTTGTGAGGTGGCTTACGCGCGTGCCTCAGGGACTTGGCTCGGGAGGAGCCGAAAGCGAAGTCAAGTGCCATGGCCGTTGGTGGGCTCTCTTTCGGAGTGTCTGCCATTGTGTGGTGCCGCAACATGTAGGAAGGGGAATCACGTACCTTTCGACATCCGAATTGTCATCGGTTAAGAGGCTGCTGTGCCCGCTGTCGTCCAGGAGCGAATTAACGCTTAGATTCCTGCCACCAGCCTCAACGGAGAATGCGCCAAGACTGTTGGTCTGCTCGAGTCCAGCATTGCCTGTCTTATCGCCACGCCGGCGTTTGGGGATGAGTTTTGACAGACGTCGGCCTGCGTCGGCGCTGCCCCTGCGATCGTCTATAGACCTCCTGGTGCGCTGCCTGACCTTGTCGATTGAGCTGCGGAGGCCGCTTCCGCCGCCATGCTGACTCTCGGACGAACCATCTCCATCTCCGGAACCGCTGTCCAGTGAGATCTGCGATGCGTCCACGGACCTGGGGCCCGGGCGCAGCTTGGAAATGGATGGCATGGGGCCAGGTCCCAAAGGTCGTTGCACCGTGATCATGGGCTTGTGTGCAAAGCCAGAGCCAGAGTGTTCATAGATGCGGTGCGGTGATCACCAAGGTTGTGCCTTGCGCTCAATGGGTAGCAACGGCCAGATAAGCCAGGCCATCAGGGGCCAGCCTGCCGAATGCTGAAGGACATCAGGAAAATTTGATGCTGGCCAGGAGACGTTGGCGCTGGGCCAGAGAACATATGTGCGGTATCATGGGTGTGCGCAAGCCAGAGGTCACTTTGGGGGGTTGCGAAGCTCAGCTCGACAAAGTGGATGTCAAAAACGTCACCATTGTGGCTGGCTAGACAAGGAAGGTTTCCGGGGCCACGGGTGGAGTGAACAAAACGCGGGGTGAGATACCGGAGATGTGATGCGGGCCATCCCGATACAGTACTTGCGTCTTAGAGTGACCACATGGACGTTCAAAGTCGCACCTTTGACGTCAAATGACTCGACAACCTACACCGTTCCTCCTAGACCTAGCTCGTGGAGAGTATGGCAGATCACGCACCTCTGACAGCGGTAAAAGCATTGCTTCGCTACCCGGACTCGACCGGCTAATCATAGCAGGCACACGCCCATGTACGCAAAGGGGCTGAAGAGGCTCAACACCTGCACTGGAGCCCTGCAGCGGATGAGTTTGCCAGTGCGGCGAAGTACTTCGCGCGGGCAAGCAGAAGCACAAGTGACTGTGAGGTGCGTGCTCGCGCCGACGCTGCAGGAAACCTTGCTCACCTTGATGGCAGGCCTCCCGCGTCCTTGCGCTCCTTGAGGAGCAGCATCGAAGGCTGGCTCAGCTGGTGAAGCAACAAAATGGCCAGTACGACGGTGGAAGCCTGACAACACAGCCGATACACACCGATACACCCGCCACAAAAGTGTCCACCAAAGATTCTCCTGCACGCGATAAGTCAGCTTCGACAGCACCAAAGTCGACAACCAGTGCGCTTGCTGCTGCCGGAATGGGCAAGCAGGTCCGCGACTCGTCGCCTTCACTAGCTCGCGAAATCGCCTCAAGACGCGGTATTCCGCAGAAGGCATCACCAGGATCATCAGCAAAGATGCTGCAGCTACCGGCAGACTCGCCGCGCTCGACTCGTAGCGGCCTCACTTCGAGGATACCGCCTGCGATCGTAGACATTCAAGCTACTTTGACTAAGGCCAAGCAAACAAAGAAGGCCGCCGATGACGATGGCTTCTCGAAGTTCTACAACGACCTCACCACCGGCACTATGTCAAAGTTGTCGTCTGTGTTGGCCTACGCCGGTCTACCGCTTACCGCTGATGACATCAGACCGGATCAGAAGTCATCGCAATCATCCAAATCTACGGTGGCTGCCGGAAACGAGCCGGACATGAGGAAAATATTCTCAAAGGCGGCCCTTAACGCTATCGAAGAGCAGCAGCGCCAGCACGGGAATTTCGGCCACGGTTTTGGCCCAGCCGAGAGCTTCTATGTGGTACCGCCAACCGGCATGACGACCTCGTTTGCCGACATTGCTCGTCGGCGAGGCAGCCATGGCCAGGACGAGGATGACTTTGCAGAAGCCCGCGAGTGGCAGGGTCCTGCATCGCCCAAATCTAGCAGGGGGGGCCAGGCACAATTAGGGGCGACCGGCAGGAACACCGCGGAGGAACTCGAGCTCCAGAATGCGACGCTCAAACAAACCCTTGAGCAGCTTGCTGTTCGACTAGCCGAATTTGAGAACCATGCGCAAGATGCATCGATGGTAGCGCTCAACCAGAGCATGATGCTGCAAGGTCCGAGCGCTGGTGCGCCAGACGTGGTAATGCTCGAGCGGTTGCGCAGACTTGAAGGCGAGGTAGAGAAGGCGGCGGAAGACAAGCGCAAACTCCAAGCCCGTGCTGAAAAGCAAGAGCGCACAGTTCAGAAGTACGAGTCGAAGTACAAGGGCTTAATAGACGGTGCGAGAGCCCGCCAAAAGGCGAAGGAGGCACCGTCGGATGGAAAGGTCGATGCGTCCGGTGCCTCAAGGACGCCTGCGATAGGTTGAGAGATTGATAGGCCTTAGATGCCCAGTATGCGGTGACCGCCATAGGTGTCGTGAGAGCCAGCAATGGCCCTTCGGGAAAGAGCAACGCCATTGAGGGGACTACTCTGCATTCGGCACTCGAAACAACGGGCGCCTTCCAATCTATCCGCATGCGTAAGCGTAGGGGTAGGTCTGCGCTGCAGAGCGAGCTTACTCATGATCCTTCTCGGAAACCCACCTGCGCCCTACTTCGGCTTTTGCGGGGTTCGCCTTCAGCAAGCCCTGTGAGAGGTGTCACCACACCTCGGCAATGCCGAGGACTACAACGCACCAGAAGAAGCCTTCCTTCATGACTGATACTTCCCACTTCCAGAGTTGCAGAAGATTGTTAACAAGCCGTCCGTATCGAGGAGCTGCACGTAGAC
Organism: Acidiella bohemica; assembly: GCA_019670975.1. Taxonomy (NCBI): domain Eukaryota; kingdom Fungi; phylum Ascomycota; class Dothideomycetes; order Mycosphaerellales; family Teratosphaeriaceae; genus Acidiella; species Acidiella bohemica. The sequence goes on from JAGUCJ010000013.1 coordinate 170,308, forward strand.
ATGTCGGCGCATGAGCCCCAATTGCCGAGCTGACACGGCTGTCAGCCTTGCGGCGCTTGCGCTTGTGGAGCCTTCACCACTCGATAGCTCAGTTCCGCATTGCAGCTGGGACCAATACTTTCTTGGGTCGAAGCAAGGCGCCAAACAGAACTAAATTTAATCCTCGGTGCCACCCATCCTGGCTCTTCCGCATCTTCTAGTCGACAACTCCTCGACGCGCCCGACAAGATGCCATTCCTCGCACAGGAGCATTACCCTATCCCGCATAGCGACATCAACTCATGGCTATTCGATACACCTAGGTACGACTGGGACGAGCCAATCTACATTGACGGGACCCGACCGAAAGACAACTTCATTGCTGCCCGAAAAGCCAAGGCGACCATCCGTCGACTCGTTGCGGGACTTCGCAGGCTTGGTTTGCAGCAAGGCGATGCGGTCGATCTGCACAGCTTCAACCACATCTACTATCCCATCTTGTTCCTAGGCGTGATTGCAGCAGGTGGTGTATTTGTCGGAACGAACCCGGCATACACACCTTACGAGCTCAAGCATGCTTTCAAGATCGCAAAGGTCAAATGGGTATTCTGCGCACCGGATCTGCTCGCACCTGTGGAGAAGGCCATGAGCGAGCTGAGCCTGTCGAAGGATTGCCTGGTTTTGTTCAATCCTGATGGCAACGGAGCGACGTCAGGATACAAGCAATGGTCGGATCTGCTAGTTCACGGCGAGCAGGACTGGATCCGATTCAATGACTTGAGGAAGGCGAAGGAGACCGAGGCGTCTCGTATGTTCAGTAGTGGCACCACGGGCCTTCCCAAGGCAGCATCCGTCTCACACCACAACTTGATTGCCCAGCACGTGCTCGTTTTCGAAGCCAATCCGCGGCCCTGGCGTGCCTGTCGGCTGCTCTCGCTTCCAATGTTTCACGCCGCAACCGCGCCCGCAGCCTACTGCACTCCCTTGCGCGAAGGAAGCAAAGCTTACGTCTTTCCTCGATTCGACCTCGAGCAATGGTTCAGGTGCAGCGAAGAATATGGCGTCACTGATTTGGTTGCGGTACCGCCTGTGGTGGTCGCTGCGATCAACAGCCCTTTGCGGCACAAGTACAGCCTGAAGTCTGTCAGGGACTGCAAAGCTGGAGCAGCGCCGCTTGATGCAAAAGCGCAGGCGAGACTGCAGGCGCTGCTCGGAGATGCGCCGTTCACTCAGGTCTGGGGCATGACCGAGACGACTTGCATTGCTACTCGCTTCAAGTGGCCGAACACAGACACGACGGGCAGTGTCGGCTATCCAATCCCGAATATTGACCTTAAGTTGGTGGATGATGATGGGAAGGATATTTCGAGGGATGATATCCGTGGAGAGCTGTGCATTCGTGGACCTACTGTCGTTACAGGGTACTACGAAAACGAGGAGGCGAATAAGAGGGACTGGGATCAGGAGGGTTTCTTCCACACGGGTGATATTGCGTACCGCGACGGTCGAACCAAGCTGTGGTATATCGTGGACCGGAAGAAGGTAAGCGCATTGCACCATCTTTCTAAGGATGGAATCAGCTACTGACGATTTAAAAGGAGCTCATCAAAGTCCGTGGTTTCCAAGTAACGCCTCCAGAGCTCGAAGGCCAATTACTTGATCACCCCGACATTGTCGATGCTGCTGTCATCGGCGTGCCGGACCCATCACGCGAGTCAGAGCTCCCACGAGCTTATATTGTCCGGCGGCCGGGCGATGGCCAGAGGCTGACCGCGCAGCAAGTGCACAAGCACATGCGTGAGAGGCTAGCATCGTACAAGCAGCTTGAAGGAGGTGTAGTATTTGTGGACGCCATTCCAAAGAATGCCAGCGGCAAGATCCTGAAGCGCATACTCCGCGAGCAGGCGAAGACGGAGATGGCATCGAAGTTGTGATGTAGAAACCGTAGATTGTTTCGAAGAGGTGCCTTTCGCATGCCGAAGCACCGCCACACATTTGTCAGCGCCACACACTGGACTTTCACCTCAACTTTCGAGCACCTTCCTTCTCTGTTCTACACATACATACATCCCCTTCGGAATCCACACTCTGTCTCACAAGAACAACACCAAAGCTACGACCGCTATAGGAGTCTCCGAATATGTCGCGCCATCATCCCGATCTCGTCATGTGCCGCAAAACTTCAGGCATCGCCATCGGCCGGCTATGCGACAAATGCGACGGCAAATGCCCCGTCTGCGACTCATACGTACGGCCAACGACCCTCGTACGCATCTGCGACGAGTGTAGCTTCGGCAACTACCAGAACAAGTGCGTGGTCTGCGGCGGAGAGGGCATAAGCGATGCGTTCTACTGCTTTGAGTGTACCCGGCTGGAGAAAGATCGGGATGGGTGTCCGAAAATTATCAATCTGGGTAGTTCGAGGACGGATCTGTTTTACCAGAAGAAAAATTTCAGGAATCAGCATTGAGAGACCAGATGATATGGTACGGATTATGGTTGAGACGATCAAAAAGGTCGGTGGAGCATGACGGCAATGCCTTTGGACTCCAAGCAAGAAGTCATGCAAAACTTCGTGTTGAAAGCGCGGCATCAAATATATGCTGTCCCTCGACGACGAATGAAAAGATACGACGCTAGCACACTACACACTCGACAAGAGCGTTGCTTGGAGCTGGACGTAAAGGGACTGCATGACAGTCGCGGAGGTCTGCATCGAAGAGCAATGCAGGATGCGAATCGAAACGCTAACGGAAGAAGAAGCATGTTATGATCTTTAAGTGGTATGCAATGAATATTTCTGCGTTTGAAAACGCTCGCTCACAACAGTTTTGCAGCTTGAGACACCTACCCAATACTGCAATATGTGCGCGGTCAGCTGGCCTGATGAGCCCCTCCGGTGTGCAACACTCGGTCCACCATGACTTCGCTCAGGCCCAGATAGTTCGCCGGATCGCACAGTCTCGCCAGCTGCTCGTCAGACAGTCCAGCTTTCTTGATGTCTTCATTCTGCCGTAGCAGTTCGAGAAGGGATCTATCTTCTACCTGGGCTTGACGACACAGCTCGTAAACGATGTCATGGGCATCTGGGTTCCAGTCAGCAGGTAAAATGAGATCCCGTCCATTTTGCTTACATTGCCTCCCAATCGTCCTGCCCAGGCCCATCATCACCGCCTCGCTCACTATTGCGCCCTTCGACAATTCCAGGTTACGCTGCATGCCCTCCTTGTCGACCTCCAGGCCCTTGAGAAGGTACTCCGTCTGCATTAGGCAGGCGTGGCTCAACGCGCACTGTGGCGATATCAGCAGGCGCCTTACATTTCCGTGCACACGACGTACTATCTTCGGCAGCATGATCCATTCAATCTCCCATGCACCTGTCGACCGCTCAAAGTCCGCCACTACCGCTTCGACCATACCTGACGCCATGACCCGTACACTGCTGGCCATGGCGCAGATATACGCACTTCCGATTGGGTTGCGCTTTTGTGGCATCGTACTGCTGCTCCCTCGATGCGGCACGTACGGCTCTCGCGCCTCGCCAATTTCGATCTGCATCATCATCTTGAGATCGGTCGCAAATTTGGCACAAGTCGCAGTTAAAACTGCGAGGTAGTTCGCAAACTCGGCAAGGCTGTCGCGCTCGGTGTGCCATGCAATATCGGGGACCTCTAACCCAAGCTCGGCAGCCAAGAGCTCCTGGCACCGTAATGCCAAAGGCATGCCGTCGATTTCATCTGGAGCGTTGTACGAGGAGTCTGAAGTAATCGTGGCCAGAGTACCTGCTGCGCCGCTGAACTGCAGGACCAGCAGCCGAGACTTTAATGCAGCCAAGCGGTGTTGGTGCCGTTTAAACTGTGCGAGCAGGCGAGCCATCTTGAAACCGAAAGATATCGGGACCGCTTGCTGAAGGTTGGAGCGAGCTGCCATTGGTGTTGACCGATGTGTTTTGCATAGCTTTCGGAGAGCATTGGCTATGCCTTCAAGCGACTGCTCAAGCAAATGGATGGTGTCACGGAGTTGCATGACAACAGCAGTGTCAGTCAAGTCTTGTGTAGTTGCCTACAGGTACTTAGCGACGATTCCTGAAAAAAACGGTTCACTCACACCCCAATGCGCCCACTCTCCCAATCCAGCCTCAGCCTGATTAACCTTTCGTACAAGCTGTTGGACCACGGGAAGCACTGGGTAGCCGATCAACTCCGTCTGCTTTCGCAGCTCGTCAAAGTCCATCTCATCGACATCGCAATGTTTTACTATCTGATCAGCGGCATTTCGAGGAATGACACCAAGTTTTGCCTGGACTTTGGCTAGGGCCGCTTCGAAGTGCAGGAAATATGCTGTCCGCTGTCTGTCGGACCAAATGGCTCTGATCTCGGGCGTTGAGAAGACATTGCCGAAGATTTGCGAGTCTATGATTGTTGTACTTGTACAAAGGTGAGAGCCTTGGTGTATATATGATCTCTGTTGTCCGGTAAATACTGTAGTCGCTCCTTCTGGTCTCAAGGGAGCCTTTCGGATTTGAAGCGGTTGATGGCTTGTCAACGCCCAAAATCGTGAATGCCAAGACAGGGTGTGAGACTTAGAAGGCTTGACGCGGCAGAGCGGTCGTACTATCATAGTGTTGACCCGGTCCGGATGAAGGCAGCAACAGCAGCTCCGGCTCCCAGATGGCAGAAGCCGTTGCTGCTGCTTCCTACTGCGTCAGCAGGCCAAAGCGCCTATAGCACAAAGTTTAAGCCGAACCTCAACCCCACCACAAAGTTCGCGCCCAGACACAGACTGCCTACAATGACCATCGTCCACGACGCAGAGCCCCTGCAATACCGCGTCGAGCAGGCTCCGGACGAAAAAGCCAACATGTCTTTAGAACAAGACGCCGATACTCTTGTCCGCTCCTCAGACCCTCTCCACCCCGCCAACCACATCAGCGACCTCTGCCGCAAATTCTACACTTTGGGCTGGGTCACAGGAACTGGTGGGGGAGTGAGCATACGGCATGGCGATCACATCTACCTCGCGCCGTCGGGCGTGCAGAAAGAAATGATGCAGCCGACCGACATGTTTGTGATGGACTTCAGGACGAGGGAGTATCTTAGGCGGCCGAAGGTAGGGGCATCGTGTGCATCTCACAATGATGGGTGGCCATATATGTGGAGGAGAAGCAGTCGTCGCTGACGACGTAGAGGTAGGTCTATAAGCCTTCGGCCTGCACTCCCTTGTTCTTGGCGGCGTTTACGCATCGTAATGCTGGCTGCTGCATACATACGCATTCGCAGTGGGCTGTACTCATCACATTGATCTGCGAAGCTGGGCTACAGAATACTTCTGGGCGAGATGTCTTCTGCATCAAGGAGATTGAGCAGATCAAAGGTATCTCCCGTGGGGGATCTGGAAGCGATGAGATCGCCGAAGGCGGGCGAAAGCTGGGAAATTTGGGCTACTACGACACAATGAAAATTCCGATTATTGAAAATACCGCGCATGAAGAGGATCTGAAGGATACGCTGCAAAAGGCTATTGAGGAGTGGCCAGAGACCTGTGCGGTGTTGGTGAGGAGGCATGGGGTGTACGTGTGGGGCAAGGATGTGGCGCAGGCGAAGACGCAGGCGGAAAGTTTGGATTACTTGTTCCAGCTTGCAGTGGAGATGCATAAGCTGGGCCTAAAATGGACTTGAAGTCACTAACGGCTTGTTCTGCCCGTGATGAAGTCCTCGCGTGCAAGCAAACCGTCCCTTTGCAAATCGTCCCTTCAGTGCTTTCAACCACTCAAACGTCTTATCTCATGCGGAATCCTGGGCTAAGCTTCGCCAAGGGCTCATTTTAGACGCAACCCGACCTCAGCTTGTGGCGTGCCACGAAGCAGGATGATTCTGTCTGGTGATACAGCAAATCGGTCTGTCAGTCCTGGTGACCAGTGCTCGTGTAGGCGGCAGGGGTTGCCGACATTCAGCCGAGCAACATCGGCTCCTGTCGTGTTGGCGCGTGTCTGGACTTGGGTAGGCTTCTAAGTAGCGCCACCAAGAAGTCAGAGATGTCGTTTCCCAGTGGCACATGATGTCCATTGCTCAGTCTGCCGCAACAATCCCTGCCTGATTCTCGCCGCTCGCCTCATTGTTCGCCTTGACATTCCGTTTCCGTTTCCTCTTCCTCGCCTCCCTTTCAATACATACGTCCTCCTCTCCTTCGAACATACCAGCCTTCTCCGCTGCTTGAGGATCCTTCTTCATCGCCTTCCGAACTGCAGCCATATCGTCCTCTATCTCTCTGCCCGCAGACTTCTTCCCACCATCCTTCTTTGCCTTCTTCACGCTAAGCGGATTCGGCCCCTTTGGTCCCTTTATCTTGCGCTTCTTCCCTTGCTCACTTGCCTCGGCCTCGGCCGCCATGATCATTCGCGCGCGATCGGGCATCTCGCCATCCACTTCGTCACTCTCCTCTTCCCTCTTCCGCTTCTCGCCAGTCTTTGCAGCAGCGCCTGTAGGTCGTCGCCCTTTCAAACCAGCGCGGATTTTCCCCCTCTCATCCGTATCTCTCGCCTTCGCGGTCGCGGGACTCATCGGCTCCAGGATCATAACACTTCGGTTGATATATATCAACGGCACTCCAGGAATTTCCCTCATTCTCGCCCTGACCTCCTGGTCCTGCGTCGCAATCACATACCCAAACTTATTCCTCCCTCCAACCACACTCTCCAGACACTTCAGCTCGGTCAAAGGCTCCTCTAGCTCATGATGCCCACATCTTCTTCGCTCGGACTTCTTTGCGACATCTATCAATGCATCCTTCTCCCGCTTTTCTTGGTCATTGGTCGTTTCGAGATTATAGAGATGTCTTATACAGCATTGTGTTATCATCGGCTTGATCTGGCCATGGATCGTGCCTTGTAATAATGCGCCAAGTGGGAGCTTCGCGCGGGAAGCTGTAGCTATTATGCTTGCTGAAAGGAGGATCTGGTAGGGTTCGCGAAGGCCAAAATTGAGCGCATACTGCTGCATCAGCTTTCGATACTGCTTTGAGCGCTTGGCTCGCATCTTGACAGTTGCGAGGTGATGGCCACAAATGTGGTTCTGCGAGTGGTGCTCAATTGATGGTCTACAAATTTCCGGCGCAGGGAAATCCATCGTCATTTGGCCCAGGCTGACTGACAAGGTTTTGCGGGGAAGCAGAGCGTTTGCTCGCATTTGCTTGGCAGGAACGGCAGATTAAGTCCGGCTGGAGAGACACCCAATAGCGACGCTTTGTGTATTGCGGCATTTTCAGGCACAATTACAACAACATTCGCCAGGTCTGGCAAGGCAGTATTGCGTTACATGTTCATCCACACAGGTGACTATGCTGTGATACTAATCTGGGACCCGCAAGTGGAGGTGCGAATACCAATGCCAGCATTGTAATGGCGGAAGATGACGCGGAACGCAACCACGCGAGCACCAACCACGCGAGCACTGGCCACAACATTGGGAATGGGGAGGCAGAGAAGTCTTTGCCACAGCTCAAGGCTGCGGCGATGAAGGAGGAGAAGTACGACGATCCGCAGGCGCAGCCTCCTGAGGCGGATGAGTTTGGATTGCCGGTGAAGCCGCCCCGTAGGAGAAATTGGAGTCTGGATGAGATGGAGAGTCCGGAGAAGGCTGTCCCTACGGGATTGCCAGGGGTCCAGGAGGCGAAGAGCGGTGGCCCGGTCATTGGAGATGTAGAGGAAACCGAGAAGGGGAAGGAAAGGGCGGTGGATGCGCGGGCGGACACGCGGGCGGACACGGATGGGCCTTCAGGATCAGCACGTTCAGCGCCTGCACAGGATGCAGCACCGCCATCTCCCAAGTCTCCCACATTACCGACTTCTTCGCCGGTGTCATCAGCCCAGCATAAGCGTAACGCATCAAATCCAGTAAGTTCGGAATGGTCGCACCAGCAGATGGTCCCTCAGCAGGTTGGAAGCCCGGAGCCCGAGGACGAAGGCGAGTGGCAAGAAATGCCCGCCATAGCCGAGCACAGAATCTACGACGACTGGGGCAAGGTGCTTGCCAAATCGTACGATGAAATGCAGGACGACCAAGCCTACGGCTACGGCAACCTGGGTGGAGCAGGCAAAGGCTATACGCGGGTGCAAATGGACGAGGATGCTCAGTCGGCCACTAGCATGGATGACAACACTGCCTATCTATTCAAGCAAAATGACTACGCTCGCAATGCGCTGGATGCCGATGACGAGGAAGGGAGGGATCTGCAGTCGCAAATGCAGACCACCAAAGAACTGCTAACCGAGGGTCAGAAGATCGCGTACGTCGGGATAGTGAGGTTAGCCATTCTCGGCATGGTTAACGAGACCGATGCTTTGGCAAAGACGAAGGGTTCGAAAAAAGTCATCGAGCTCGCGACTGAGGCGCTTAAGATGTGGGGTCAGAAGTGCATGATGCGACTTTTCCAGCACATGGAGATTGAGGCTGCAGAGCAGATAATGGTCGAGCAGCTTGCTGAGCATGGTGTGCAAGTTGCCGACCTGGCGGAGGGTCTGATGCAGCACGCGAAGCTCAAGAAATCCGAGAAAGATGTCGAGCGAACCTCAGAGGTGGCCTCGCCCAGGCCTTCTTCGACTTCAAATGTCTCACGTGCCTCGGCACCAGATCCGTCTACTTCATCGCGTCCTACAACAGGGGTTGGCACATCGCAGAAGTCGACCTCGCCTGCGCCCTCACCTGCACTCGAGGCGCCGCCAGCCTATACAGAGCAAGCAGCCGATGATTTCCATATCGAAGATGGCTCGCAGCTTGACGCCAAGAACGTGGACTTGGATATCCGGTGGACCGTGCTGTGTGACCTTTTCTTACTTCTCATCGCCGACAGCAGCTACGATGCCCGCTCGCGTACACTTCTCGAGCGCGTAGGCGCCGCCCTGTCAGTACCGTGGCAAGAAATCGTGCGCTTCGAGAAGCGGGTCACGGAAGCCTTGGAGATGCAAGAAGCGGCCGAGAAGGAGAATTGGAATGAAGAAGAGCATCTTGCATCTCGGGAGAAGCGGGCGCGGAATAAGAGATTGATGGTCATGGGTCTTTGTACTGTGGGTGGTGGGCTTATCATTGGTCTCTCCGCTGGCGCGCTGGCGCCAGTCATCGGTGCTGGTCTTGCTGCAGGGTTTACTGGTATTGGCGTGGCTGGTACCGGAACATTCTTAGGTGGCACTGGCGCAGCCGCACTTATTGGCACGACTGGTACGCTTATTGGTGGGCACATTGGGCTCAAGGGCTCAGGGCGACGAACTGGTGCTGTCAAGACATTCGAGTATAAGCCGCTGTTCAACAACAAGCGCGCGAACCTCATCGTGACAGTTTCTGGCTGGATGACTGGCAAAGTGGACGATGTGCGGTTACCATTCTCGACAGTCTCTCCTATCATGGGCGACATCTACAGTGTGAACTGGGAACCTGACATGCTGCAATCAACCGGTCAGACCATCCAGATCCTGGGAACCGAGGCCTTGACGCAGACAATCCAGCAAATTCTTGGAGCGACGTTCCTTGCTACGCTGATGGCTGGTCTCTCCCTTCCGATAGTATTGACGAAGCTCGCGTATCTCATCGACAACCCTTGGACCGTCTCTTGCGCCCGTGCTGATGCCACCGGCCTCATCCTGGCCGACTCACTCATCGACCGGAATCTCGGCGAGCGGCCCATTACACTGGTTGGCTTCTCTCTCGGCTCACGAGTCATCTTCTCCTGTCTGCGCGAGCTCTCGAGACGAGGTGCTGTAGGCCTTGTCCAGAATGTCTACCTCTTCGGCTCGCCTGTAGTGGTCAAGCAAGATGAGTGGACGCGCGCGAAAGCCATGGTGTCCGGCCGCTTTGTGAATGGCTACGCCACCAATGACTGGATTCTCGCGTACCTCTTCCGAGCCACTGGAGGAGGTGTCATGCGAGTGGCTGGATTGGCGACGGTAGACATTCCAGGTATTGAAAACATCAATGTGACAGATGAAGTCCCAGGCCATATGGCTTACCGCGGCATGATGCCTACTCTCCTGCAACTTGTTGGCTGGGAAGTCGAAAGCGAGGAATTCACTGAGATCGAAGATCCGGATCCGGAAGACCATGCCCGACGGCAACGAGAGCTCATCTCCGAGATTGAAGAGGCGCGGAAAGCGCTCGAGGAAGGCGAAGCCAAAGGCCAGACAACGGAAAAGAAAGGGTTTCGCGCTTTCTTCTCGCGCAAGAAAGCACCCGCGCGCAAAGCGTGGGAGACATATGACGAAGCAGCGGGCAAGGAGCAAAACGCTAAGGCACGTGTGCTTGCTGGCGAAGCAGAGGCAGAAAAAGTCGCAGAAGAAAACTCGAATGTGATGTTCGACGTCGACGCTATTCGCCGAGAAGCGCTACAACTCGCGCTGAACGGCGAGAACGTCGACGAAATCAAAGCACACATGCAGATCCGTGAGATCGAGAGTACCATGCCTGCTCTACGGATCGAGAGTCCTGTGATGTCTTCGAGCAGTGGGACATTACAGCGGGCGAAGACGCACGATGGTACTAATGGGCGGGGAACGCCTAGTAAGCTTTCGCAGGATGGGTCACGATGTGATGGAGACGATGAGGGTGATGTGAACACGCGACATGATGAATCGAAGATTACGATGAGTTTTGACTCGCCCACCGATGAACGACATCCAGCCGCTACCAACAACGGGAATGGAAGTAATGCATACCTCCACGCGAATGGGACCGTGAGTCGGCAAGGTTCGCCGAATTCGAGCGAGCAACATGGGAAGTGGGAAGATCTGTATGCGCATAGGGATGGTAGTGCGGTTGACGAGCGGCCGCCTTGGCGAAGCGCGCATGCGACTCTTGTGGGTCCGAGCGTGGCGCAAGGGAGCGGTCATAGGAAGATATCGAATCCGGATTTCAACCCCTGGGGTCGAGAGGAGTTTGGGAGGGAGAAGGAGGTTGAAATGTCCTTTGAATAAGGGCTCGGACCGCATGGGGCAAGGTCGGGGTCGCAAGGGACTCAGGGCGCATTATGGGCTAGTCGTTCGCTTTCGGTGGCACTTGAATGAGAGCATTGTTTGGTGCTGGCGGTACACATTTGGCGGGATGTATCTGGACCATTCAGTACTTGGCCCAGCCCGCATTTGGAAACGGCGTTCGCTCCTGGATATGCTGCACGGAGAGGCACACCTCAGGACTGCTATTGAGGAAGGAAGCAATATGTAATAACAATTCATTCGTCTTGGGAGCGGCAAATGCCGATGCTCGCCCCGCACCACCATCTCGCGTCACGTATTTATAGTCTTTGTGAAGCCTGCATTATGCTACAGCCTACCAGCTCATGATCGCAATGTAGCAACATCATCCACTAATGCCTACTAGGATCCTCATCGTTGGCGCAGGCGCCATTGGCTCTTTCTACGGCTCACGACTGGCGTGCGCGCCTCATGCTCTGGTCTCCGCTCTCTGCAGGTCCAACTACAAAGCTGTCAAGAACAAGGGTTTCACGATCACAAGTCCGAAGTTTGAGAACTACTCCTTCCTCCCTGAGCATGTCTTCGCAAACCCGGCCGAAGCCAGGAATGCTGCTGTTAAATGGGACTACCTACTCGTCGCCACCAAAGTGCTGCCAGAATTCAGCGACGACAGCAGTCTGTTAGAGGGCCTAGTCGGTCCACAGACGAGCATTGTCCTGATGCAGAATGGTCTCGGTATCGAGGCGCCGTATGCCCGCCGCTTTCCAAAGGCTTCGATCTTAACCGCGACGACCATCGCGAGCGTGGCCCAGCCCAAGCCTGGCCATATCGCGCATCAGATCTACACCAAGATCTCGGTGGGACCATACATCCATGACCATAGTGGAGGCAGAAGCGAAGAGGCGATGCAAGACTGCTCTCGTTTCATCGAGCTGTTGAAAGCTGGAGGTATTGCAGACGCCGAGATGTACAATCACGAAGACATGCAATACGTCCGCTGGGGCAAAGTAGCCATCAACTGCGCCATGAACCCTTCTAGTGTTCTATCCGGAGGCCGTGACACGAAGGCCATGGCCTCTGATCCTGAGCTCTCCCGTCATTTGCTAGGCGTGATGGAAGAGGTCCTACATGCTGCCGAGAAAGTTCTGCGTCGACCTCCACCAGCTTTCATTCCGAAGCCAGAGGAAGTCTTACGGGCGCAGTTGAGGGCGGATAGAGGAAGTATACCTAGTATGTGGGTCGATTGGGAGAACGGAACTAGGCTAGAGTTGGAGGTGATTTTGGGAAACCCGTTGAGGATGGCGAGGGAGGTTGGGGTGGACACGGCGAGGGTACAGACGATGTATGCGTTGTTGCGCAAGATGCAGGAGAGCCGTGACAGGAGATCGAAGGGAAAATTATGACGTCTTGCCACAGGTCTATGGAGCACAATGTAGCACTGTCACTGCGTCTCATGTTAGATGTCCGCGGCAGAGGGCCCGCGGGAAGAGGCCATGAGATGATACTTGTTGAGGGAGTGGTAGGATTCGTCGCCTTATTCGCCGTAGATGAGGGGATAGAGCACCAAGATCATATATCGATCATTTGTTTGCTACGCTAAACCATCACTTCCTCGCTTCACTCAGCTTTCTCTTATGCATTTTCAGTCATCACATCATTACCTTCTCATTTGACATCTACCATCCACCATGGCCTCCACCCCAGCCACCTTGACCGTTGCCCCATTGACCACCATGACCCCACTGCTGACCCCACTGGTCCCAGTTCTTCCAGCCAGGACGTCCGCCTGGGTTGCCATAGTTCTGCCCGCCACCAGCATTCGCCGCAGTCACCTCCAAGATGGCGACACTGTACTCCGGCAGCTGGAAGCTGAACATACCGGTGTGCGAAGCAGGAACGGTCTCCGAGTGATACTCGACGATGCTGCCACCGATAGGGTTAGTCGCGTTCATCGGTGCGGTGATGTAAGTCAAGTTGCCAACAGCTCCGCTACCGACGCCATCGAACTTGATGTTCATCGTAGTGCTGCCCGTGCTGTTGTAGTTGGCAATCTTGGCCATGTGCGAGCCCGTATTGTCGTTGCGACCAGCGACGAAGAAAGCCGGGCCGAACTTGCCCTCAGTGATTGTTATGGGCAAGTTCTCGGTGATTAAGTTGTTGGATAAGAGTTTGATCATGTGCCAGCTGGTCGACATGGTGGTGTGGCCGGGATAGGCGTCGTATTCGATGAGATCCGGGATCCATTGCCAGCGGTTCAAGTTCTGAAAGGACGGTGCATACATGGCCGAGATGATCTTCTCGGAGTTGCGCTCGGCGCCCAGAAGGAAGATGGCCTCGGAGACGGAGCCATACCAGAAGGGAACGAAGGCACGGGGGGCACCTGTGTACCATTCTGGACCCGTGGTATTTGGCCGATCGTAATCGACGATGGCGTACTCGCCGATCAGGATTGGGTTCTGCGTGGTGTAGTTGTCGAAGTACGTAAACTGATTCGACATCTGGAGGGGAATGGCGTACTCGTGGAAGTCACCTGCGGCGCCGAAGGGTGGCGCGACCGGGCCAACGTCGAAGAAGGAGGCGATGATGGTGATGTTGGGGTAGGCAGCGTGAATGGCATCGTAAAAGGCCTGGAAACGGTAATTCGAATATGATGGCTGACCACCGCTGAGGGAGTCCTCGTTGCCACTGCGAGTTTATTAGCATGAGACGTTGTCACCGAGATCTCATGTAGCTTACATCTCCACGTATGGGATGTTCCAAGGGCCGTGGCCGAGCGACTCACGGACGGCACCCCACTTGGTGGAAGCGTCACCCATCAAGAACTCAAGCTCGTCCAAAGCAGCCTGGATGTAAGGCTGAAGCTCATCCTCGGCCAAGACCGTACCGTCAAGGTAGTGGCCATCCCAAACAGCAAGAGAGACGTCCATACCGAGATCGTCAGCCCACTCCATGTACTCAATCAGGCCAAGACCGTCAGTGTTCTCGTATCCCCAAGTGCCTGGATAGCCAGGGCGGTCCTCGAGTGGGCCAATGGTCTGTGTCCAATTCCACCAGTACGGAGCGGCATTGCCCTCAACATTGTTGCCACCTGGTGCACGGAAGAGCTTCGGTTTCAAGGCGTCCATGGCTTGCATCAAATCGATGCGGTTGCCATTGGGCCTGTTGTTGTAAGTCGGAGGGAAGAGGCTGAGGAGCTGAAAGTTGGCTGAGCCCTTGAGGTCAGAAGCCGCAAAGGTGAAGTTGAGAGTGTTGTTGCTGTTGGGGGCGCTGACACTGGGCGAGAAGGTGTAGTTGTACTGCGTCCACTCGCTCGAGCTCGCCACCTCTACGGATGCCTCGGCGTATTGAGTGTTGTCGATGGACGTTAGACAGACGGTGAGGTTACCGTCAAGACCACCCGAGACCCAGAAGCTGCCCTTGTACTCCCAGCCCGCAACGACAGGGAACCCCCAGAAACCAACGTTGGAGATACCAATGATACCACTGGTGGAGTTGCCCGCGCTCACCTGAAGGGACGTTGGCAGGGCAGAGGAAAGCGGATTGGTGAGGTTCTTGAGGGCTATGCTCGCACCACCAAGGGCATTCCAGTAGTCAGTCGTGCTTGGGTAAATCTAGAGCTAGTTAGCGAAGTCCCCTGATGAGATAATCGATCTACTTACGCTGTTGCCCTGGAAAGCACGATTCTGGATCAACTCAGCGTAGACACCGCCGTCGCCTGAATTGTTGATGTCCTGCTCATTGTCAGGAAAGTCTGATCGTTTCTCACACTGGCTGGTTCGTACCTCGAACATCAAACCATATTGGTAGGGTGATGTGGCATTGCCGCCGCCATTAGCAACAGTGACCGAAACTGTCGCCGCCTGAGCAGCAGCGGCCAGTGCGGCAGCCGACAAAGCCTTGGAGAACATATCGGCAGCAGTGATCGAGGAGAGAACACCTACCCATCATCCTCACAACCGGGAAGGAGGCGACATTATAAACACACCAGGCTGGGCTGCACCATTGTCAACCTCATCATTTCCCAGCCGGAGCTGGCAGGTCGTCGAGCGGGCACATTGCAGCTCATTAATCTCGTTCTTGCAGGCTGCATGGCTAGTCCAGGTACCATCCCCCGGCCCTGCACGGCATCCTGATGCTGACAACAACGCACGTCTGAGTCCTAGCCGTTTCAGGCCAAGCGCTGGAGGGCAGCCATTTCTAACAGGTGGATAAATAGGATTCAGAGTTCAAGTCCCGGCTGCAGGAAGGAGTTGTTGTCTCCAATGGCCGGGATGAGGTGGAGAAATGGTGGAGGGAGCGGAAGGCTGCTGCGAAAGTGTTGTCGCTGTGGAGACGTGCGGTGGCTGTTGCGGGGTAGAGGGCTTGTTATGGGTGCTCAGGAACAGGCAAAACTGTGAAATGGCTATGAATATCCGCCGTCAGCGGCGGGGGCGATCACCGGGTAAATTCATCGCAAGTTTCTCGGCACTTTGAGAGGAGCGTTGTCGAGAAAGTGACACCGGTGACGAGGCTCTTTAAGGATCAATTGATGGGATAGAAGCAGACGGGCAACGTTATCGGTGATGAAAGCGGAGGACATGAAGTCTGGCATGGGAAATGCAAGCGGTGTTTTCTATGGAGCGGTCGGTTTCTACTGATATGGAGAAACCCGTAAAATGCCCGCTCCGTAACGGACGAGCAACTTCAGTGAATCTAGATAAAATTTCCGATCTACACAAGTCGCCACATGTGTACTGCTAGCGAAGGAGCCCCCGGAAAGTGAAGGGCAACAGACAATCAAGCATGTCCTCCTCGACTGCAATGCCATCATGTGCCAAATGCCAGAAAATCGAGAGCGACGTCGACAATCCCGTCTTAAAGCCCTGCAATACCTGCAAAAGCGTCTGGTACTGCTCTCGGGAGTGCAAGAAAGCCGACTGGAAGGCACACAAGTCAGTGTGTAGCTCTCAGGCTCAGGAGTACATGAAGACTGCGGATATGAAGATGGCTACGCGAGCCCCTCCGAAAGCCCAGGATCACGACAAGGGCTACAAGAAGTGGCAGTTTGACACGTGAGCGGCTTCAGATGAGGACGGAATTAGTACTATGGACACAACACAAACCAGCAAGACCCAGAGATGGCATGGCTTAAGCTGCTGCTCAGGTAACGGCAAGTAAGCGACCTGCATGCTTACCAGACGAAGAAATCGCTTGGGGTGCCACAACTGCTGCATGGGGGAGCAACGATCGACAGACAAGCCGAGGTGTCCAGCTCAGGTTGCACGTCTGCTGCGAGAGTGCAGACAGCAGTTTATTCGTGATCGGCGACGTCACGAAAGCGGGCAATTGAGTAATGTGCTGGAATGAAATAAACTCATTTGTTGCGACCGCTCTTGGTAGATCCACTCGGACGTGGTCAGATCTCAAGGAACGGCGAGCTTGGTCCTGGTAGCAGGCTTGGGATAGGCAATGCAGGGGTTGATAGATAGGAGATATTCCAAGCTTACTATGCTGCTGCAAGCATAAAGCACCTCTATGAGCATACTCCACCAAGCTTCCCCCTTCAGTGAATAGCTCATCTCTCCCTTACGCCCATTCAGCGTCCAAGCAAGTACACATCACTCATCAACAACCATCTCCTCCCCCTTCCTGTCCCCATTCGCACCGTCACCCGCTGCCTCCTCCCTCCCATCCACCAAACCACTCCACACCTCATTCCTTCTCTCCACCTCTTCCTTAGTCAACCCCTTCATCCCTTCATGATTCATGACGAGCGAATCCCTAACTACGTCGTCCCTGTACCTCTTCTCTTCCTGCGCGAGCCTCGTACCGTCTTGCCCACCAGTACGTTCAGGGAAAGGCTCCGTGAAACTCTCCTGCGACTCTGGTTCGAATTTCGCGTGGTAGCGCATGACTTCGATTCGCATGACGAGGTTCTCCTCGTTCTTGGCAGCAAGGAGGCGGTTCATCATTCGCTCGGAGGTGCTTGGCGGGCCGCCGGAGCCTTCGCCGTCAGTGGCTTGGAGAGGTGGAGAGGGCGGGTAGGATGTAGACTTTGGGTCCGCGCCCGCGGCACGCACATTCCGGGGCAGGAATGGGTTGCGAAGATTGGCGCGGGGGATGTTGTCTGTGTCGTCAACGGCCTCGTAGGAGGCGATATAGGTGCGCCGGCGGTTTTGCAGGTCGAGGGGCGACATGCCGTTGTCGTAATAGGCTGGGTCGTCCTTTCTTGTGAGGTACATAGAGATCTTTTGGTTCTTCTGATCCTGTGACGTCGTTAGCGAAAAGTCACTTGATGCATTCACTCCGTGTTCACTCACCCAATCCAGCCGATACAGATCGCCATCCTTGATCAACCTCTCGACCGCCTTGCGGTAATCGGTGAGCATGCCGACCGTAATCGACTCCTTGATCCTGTCGCGCCTGAACAAGCCTAGGATCTCCCAGCTCTTCTCCTTGCCATCACTGTTGAGCACCTGCAGCGCGAAGCGATTCACCGCCATGATCATCTTTTCGAATGCGTACATCGGGTAGCCAGTCTGGAGGTAATACCGCCTGAGCGTCTCCTCAACGTCCGCAAACTCGAGGTCTCCCTTGATGACTTCGTCGAACTTCGCAAGCATCTGCCTGTAATAGTCCGCAGTCGGTCCGGTATTCGCGAAGAAGTCCGTAGGCAGCTTGTCAATGATGCCGAGATCGATGGCAGGCTTGGGCATCTCGGCGAGACGGATCGTCTCGGCGACGTTGGCTTCGGAGGCTTTGAGCTTGCACATGCGCTCGTAGAGCGTCATGATCATTTTGACGAAGCAGTAAATGTGCGTGTTGGCCCAACATTTGAAGACCGTCCGGATCTGGGGCTCATTCGGGTTGATGCTCAGGCCTTGATTGATGACTTGGTTGCCGTCGGACGGATGCTCAAACCAGCGTGCGACTGGCTTGGTAGCCTGTGCTTCGGAATGCTCTTCCGCAGGGTCGAGCGCCATGTCCTCGGGATCCCCAGCCTCCGAGCGTACATCCGGTGTTGAAGCACGGCTGGCAGAGGCGGCACTGTCGTCGCGCTCCTTGCGGCCACCCTTCCCGTTCCTACCACGATCGAGGGCCGTGCGAAGCAGATTGCCAGTCTTGCCAGGCTTGCGCCCACGTGCCAAAGGCTCATCGCTCCCGGACATGGCATCCTCTGCAGCCTCATTGGGCGGAGTATTGCCCCCCCGCTCAAGCAGCTTTGCATTCAGAACATCCTGATCAATGCCAAAGAATAACGCAACGAACTCCTTGATGAAGCCAGGCAGCTTCGTCTGCTCAGCGTCTGTAGTTGTCGCAGCGTGTTGGACCAACAGCCAAGTGACGTCCACAAGCACATCCAGATCTTCAACCGCATACTCCAGTTGCGGCTTTCTCATGGTGCCTGGCTGCGGGCCCTCAAGTCTCCGCATCTCCTCGTGCTTTGTCGCAATCTCCGACTGCAGACTCTTCGTCTGGAACTGTCTCTTGTCGCCTTTCGCATTATTGACAGCCTGATGATCCAGCGACTTCCAGAACATCTTCTGCGTCTGCTCGCGCCACACCTTCTCCCACTCCCGCTGCGCCATTTTCCACGTCTCCAACCGCTCCTTGAGCCGATTCAAAACGACCGGTATAACAGCATAAGGCTCGGCATGAAGCTGTTCGATTGTCTGATGGCCCTTTTCTCTACCATAGATCTTCATAATGATGCGCTTATAGATCGTCTCGCTCTGCCCACCAAGCCCAGGAGGTAGCACGTACTGCTTCTGCTCGGCATCAGACATCCTACGGAGTTGCTGTGCAATGGGCTCCAGAAGCTGAATCGTGCGCGCGCAAGCTTCTATGTTATAGTCATAGTCATGGCGCTCCTCTTCGATGCGGTGAAGTCCTTCTTCGTGAACATTCTTGCGATGGGCGATGAAGCCACTGTCTTCGGACGCCCATGTAGGGTGGGAGGCCCACTCGTCATTGAGCACGGAGTTGCAGAGCTCGTCGCGGCCGCTGCACGGCTTCTGCCGCTCGCGCTTCGGGAGGAGACGGTAGCTGGGACCGAGGCCGCGGCAGTTGCTGAGGCTAACCCTGCCAGTGGGGATGCGTGGCTTGTTCTGGATTTCGATGTCTTCAGCGTCGGCGCCGAGGAAGTTCTCGAACCACTTCATCAAGTCTGTGTTGTTGCCAATGAAGGCACGTGCGCGGTAGAGGAGCGTCGTGCGATCGATCAGGTCTTGGCTGAAGAGGTTGCATAACTTCAAGAACTCGTTGAACGTGCCCTTGTTGCTGATGGCCTTCTTGACGCGATCGAAGAAGTTGACCTCATCGCCCGTCGCGACAGACGTAGTGGTCGGCGGGATCGGCGCAGGGAGCGCAGGTATCAAAGACGGCGAAACCGGCGGCTGATCTGTCGTGCCCTTGGCAGCAACATGCGTCTGCTTCTGCCTCTTCCCAGCAGGGGCATTGAATGGCGCACGACCGCCACTGGGACCAGCCATGCTGTCGACGGTACCTTGGCGCTCCGGCTTGCGCTTCTTGTTGTCCTTGGTAATCGGCGTCGGCGCGAAATTACCGACCGGCGGAAGATTGCGACCGTGATTTGGAGTGCCTATGTGTGCTTCGCGCGACATCACGGGACTAGCGTAGTCGCGCATTTGCAGCATGGCATTCTCTTCGGCGACCTGACGCGCTCGTTCGGCAGCCTTGGCTTGCGACGCGGTCTCAGGCAGGAATTGCTTGAAGTCCTCCAGCAGATCTGGCGCGTTGTTGAACAAGCGCGTAACTTGTCCATACACATCCTGGATGGGTTTCGACTCTCGCTGGTATGTTTGCAATATTTCCAGGAATTGTTTATAGATGTCTGGGTGCTGGGAGAAGCGGTTCTGAAGGAATATATTAGCGTGCTGACCATTGAGTGGTGTTGATCAGCACTTGTCCTCAAGACATACCTTAATCTTGTTCACATAGCTTATCGCGTGGTTGAATTCAACGGGACCTCTCTTCTCCAATCCAGCGGCGTCACCCTGGGCATCCTGTTGCCCAGGCAGAGGTGTTGTACGTGGCGAGGCTCCAGCGCGGAGCCCACTCATGCCTGCCGCGGCCGACACAGCGTTTTGTAGGGAGCTCACACCACGCTGCTCCTGTGCATGCATTGCTTGCTGCTCTTGCTGCCGCTGCGCCTCTTGCGGCGAAAGATGCTGACCTGGTGCTGCCGGTCCGATGGGGCGACCACTCGGACTGAACATCATCTGCGCGCTCTGTACGCCAGGCTGAGGCGTGAAGGTACCATTCCCAGGCCTGGCACCATCACCATCGCGCGGCTGTGGCTGCGGCATAGACTGTACCGTCGTCCCCATTGGCGTTGTCACGCGGATCGAGTTGGGATCGTCGCCGGTGCCGCACTCAATGCGGTAGCCAGGTGGCAGGAAGGTGTTGAAGCCCTGGATGAGCTCCGGGTTGCCAGCAAAAAGGTGACTGACTCTGCCAATGACACCAGGAGTATCTATCTGCCCGGACTTGAAATCTTTCATGATGTCGAGGAATCTGTTGTAGACGTCCGGATGGTCGACAAACTGCACCTTCACTTGATCAAGGTAGCTGAGCGCGTCGTTCAGAATCGGTTGTTGACCCTGGCCTTGCGCTTGCTGTTGCTGTTGTACAGCCTGAGCTTGCGCCGGTGGAAAAGGCATTAAGAGACCAGGCTGCATTTGCTGACCTTGAGCTGGCTGAACAGGGCCACTAGCGAAGATGTTGCCAGGTCCAGAGGGCGCGCCGAGAGGCATCTGAGGTTGCGGTCCAGCTATAGCTGGGTTGCCTAAAATTCCGTTCGGACCATGTGCGCGAGCTGGACCAACAGCGACTGGCTGGTGCAGCATCGGCGGGCCAGGCTGAGCTTGATGCGGCGGCGCTTGTTCCAGCCTCTGCCGCTCTTGCTCGCGATGTCTCCGATCCTCTTCTTCCTTGATGTGGATCTGCTCCTCGCGTGCTCTTTCTCGATCACCAGGTGGCGGTGGCTGACCTGTTGCTTGGGTAATGCCAGGAAGTGGGAATCCAGGCGCTTGTTGTTGCGGCCGTTCTGGGCCGTGAAGTGGAGGTGGGCCTTGTCTTGGTGATGACTGGCCGATGCCGGGCAAGCTTGCCAGGCCGTGCGAAGGCGGAGGATGGAAAGGTGGGAAGGGTGCGCCGGGTGGTGGAGGTGGGAGGTTGCTGGGTCCCGACGGCGGTGACTGTGCGGATGGGTGTTGGGAGGGGCTGGGAAGGCAGCGTTAGCAATTGCTTGATCGTCCGTGATATTACACACGGCTATCCGCATCACTGTGGCAGATGTGAAAGATAGCTGCTGATCTCGTTGCGGCAGACAAAGACTTACCCGAAACTAGCTCCGGGTCGTGGAGCTTCGTTGGAGCCGTGTGCGTTGCCGCCAGGCCCTGGAGGCCAGCGATGGCCTGGTTCCATCTCTTTACGATCTCAAAAGCTCAAATGCGCCTCCTGATCCTGCTGCCGTGTTCTTCAGAGTGGTATTGTGGGGTCGTTGAGCGTTGCGACAAGCTCTCAGTCTATTCGCGTGCCGTACGCGGCTGAAATCCAGGCAGTGTCGCTTCGGTTGAGGGACGGTTTCGGTCAAATTGGACTTGTTGCCTGCACCTGGAACAGCATCGTCGTCATCGGTGTCTGGTACAATCTTGCAGTGAGTGTATGGTGCATCGACGCTGGTGTTCGACGAAGAAGATGCGCGAGCCAGGAGGGCGCCGCACCTGAACGAAGACAGCGGCACTGCTCCGCGCCTGATACGCCAGCTAAAATCCGCTGCTACTGCGTCATGCTCGGCGGCTACTCCCGTTGTGCCAATTCGGGCAGGACATGGAAGGGTCTGCCAAACACAATTAGAAACAGACGAATATTCTCCGAGGCAATCATCATGTCAGTCAACGACGAAGGCTTCAAAGCTGCATTGGAAGAAGCGAAGCAGGGCGCAAGCGAAGGCGGCATTCCCATTGGAGCTTGCCTCGTCGACAAGAATGGCAAAATCCTAGGCCGAGGCCATAATATGCGCGTGCAGAAGGGCAGCGCAACTTTACATGTATGTATTCTGTACTACTTTTGCTCGTCCGCTCGTCTTACACGCGACTCCAGGGTGAGATCTCTTGCCTTGAGAACACTGGCCGTCTTCCAGCCTCAGCATATGAAGGCTCAACGATGTACACGACGCTGTCGCCCTGCAACATGTGCACCGGCGCCTGCATCTTGTACAAAGTCTCTCGCGTCGTCATGGGCGAGAACAACACCTTCGTTGGTGGCGAAGACTGGCTGAAGCACAAGGGCATCGAGGTGGTGAACCTCAAGAATGCCGAGTGCGAGGCTCTGATGCAGAAGTTCATCAAGGAGCGCCCAGCTGATTGGTACGTTGCGATGGCAGATGACCGCTCGCGTGCGTTGGGTTGCTGATAATCTTCGCAGGTACGAGGACATCGGCGAACCGTCAAAGGATCAATAGACCCGCTTCACCAGTCGCTTTGGAGGATGTTGCGCTCGTGCATCTCTTGTTCAACAGCGGCGACGACCGCTTTGTGGGGCATGGACGTGTCGATGTGGAGTTCTAAGGTATTGTTGGCTTTGCGTCTTTACAATTCAGAGCGTAGTCATGTACCTGATTGTCTGTGTATCTCGGAAAAGAAGAACTTCAGATCGTCAGGGTTAACGAATGGTGTGATGCCTGCATACAATCAGCGGTGTCTGTAAGCAAGAGACTAGACCAAGCTCACCATGGCCAAGATTTGCGATCCACCCCTGCTTGCCGCCACCGAAGCCATCTACCATGTCGCCAACCACCTTGGTGATGGCATCATGCCCACCGTAGAGCACGCCAGGATCTGCGTTGCCTTGCAACACCTTAGCGTGCTTCTGCGCGACAGCATATGCCTCTTTCGGATCGTGCAGCCAGTCCAGACCTACAACATCATACTTCGTCTTGCATAGGTCTTCCAGAGCATACCAAGCACCCTTCGCAAACACCACCATTGGAACCACTTCCTGTCCTAGCTCCTCGATCCGTTTCGGCAAGTGGTTGCAGACGTACTCCAGGTATGGCAGCCCAAACTCTTTGAAGCACGCAGGCGATAGCTCTCCTGCCCAAGAGTCAAAGACTTGCACAATCTGTGCCCCTGCTACAACTTGCTGCGCCAGATACTCGACACACAACTCCGCAATCTTCTGCAACAACCTCTTACTCTCCTCCGGATACCTGAAAACCCACGTCTTGGCCTGCCTAAAAATCTTGCTCCCACCTCCCTCAACCATGTAGCACATCAACGTAAACGGTGCTCCACAAAATCCATACAACGGCACTCTTCCTTCCAACTTCTTCCTCGTCAAAGTAATAGCATCATAAACATAATTGAGACTACTCTTAACATCCACCTCCCTCTCCATGATCTCCGCATACTGTTTGTCCTCAGGACTTCCCAGCGGCTCCGGGAAATGCGGTCCCTTCCCATCAACCATCACGACTTCCATTCCCATCGCCTGCGGGATGACCAGAATGTCTGAGAATATGATCGCGGCATCAATCAATCCCTCATAGCGTTCGATGGGTTGTAAGGTGAGCTCGGAGGCTATTTCGGGGTCGCGACAGCATTCAAAGAAGTCTCTGGTGCCCTTGGCTTTGTGGTATTCGGGGAGGTAGCGGCCTGCTTGTCGCATTACCCAGCAGGGTGGTCGTTCGACTTTCTCGCCGCGGGCTGTGCGGAGGAGGAGGTCGTTGCGGAGGGGGGCGAAAAGATTGTAGAGGTCTGCTGCCATCATGTCGAGGTTCCGAGGATCGTTGACGTCTCTTGCTATGGAAGCGATGTAAATTGTCGTCGACAGAGGCGACGTATGACATTAATGGCCAAGGCGAAGCTTTTGTGGGGTCGGAGATCAATGTGTAGGGACTGAGGCAAACGCGTCTCGTCTCGCGTCTTAGGCATGTGCAACGTCACCTTTCCCATGCAAACCCACACCAGCAATTGGGGTTCCATCGACTTGAGAAGGATACAAAGGGCTCAGCTTGGAGCCGACTGACACTGACTCTGCGTGGCGTGGGATGGTCCCATCAGTTGGCGGACGCTCATGAGGTTTGCTGCGCCAACCAGCACTGTTCCGGGACTGTGTGCAACTTGCATTCAGCGGACTCTATACATTTGGACTAGGCGGCCATTAACATGGCGTCCTATGTCGATCCCCTGGTCTGTAGTGGGCTCAGTCCGCGGGGCCAAGACCCGGACTGTAGTCAAAGCAAGCAGTCTGCCCCAAGGCGCTTTACCCCCTCTGCCGCAGGATGAAGCAGACCGAACCCCGGCCAAATCTTACCCGACTGTCCTGCAGCAGCATCTTAACAACGTACGCAAATACAAGGATTGTGTGGTTCTCACCCGGGTCGGCGACTTCTACGAGATGTATTTCGACCAGGTTGAGCAGTATGCGCCCCTGCTGAATTTGAAGAAGGCAAAGCGCGCCACATCGCTTGGAGAAGTACCAATGGCAGGCTTCCAGCAATCTCAGCTTGATCGCTACCTCAAAATGCTTGTCCAGGATCTAGGAAAGCAGGTAGCCATCAGCGAGCAGATCCGCCTTCCGGAGACGGAACGCTTAGCGAAAGCCGGAGCACCCATGTATGATCGAAAGGTCTCGCGGATTATCACGGCTGGCACGTTGATCGACGAGAATTTCATGGATCCGTTTGAAAACAATTATCTTCTAGCTGTCTACTTTGATGGCGCAATTCCAGACGCGAACAAGCCAGGAAGCAGCATTCCTGTAACGGAACGATACCAGTGGACCACTAAAGTTGGCCTGAGCTGGGTCGACCTTTCAAGTGGCGACTTCTTCACGCAAGTCAGCGATCTCGCAACTCTACCTTCAATCATCGCTCGTATTGGACCGCGAGAGATTGTACTAGACGGGTCTTTAGAGCAAGTTGGAGCATTGCAGGTCCAGAAGCTCCTGGGCGATGGTGCTTTCTCTCTGCACTTTCAACCAAGCTTCAAGCTGGCCTCATCCGTGGCCGAGTGGGCGCCAATGCTCGAGCGCGCGGTATCTGAAAAGGATGCCGAAGGCTTCACCCCAGCGGAGCTCGCGGCAGGCAGCTTGCTGGTGGGCTACGTTGGCACCCACCTGATGGACACCACGATCCACCTCCAACCTCCACAACGACACTCGGACGAGGAGTACTTGGCTATTGATAAGCAAAGCCTCCGAGGGCTTGAAGTGCGGAGCACGCTGCGTGACAACACTTTTCAAGGCAGCCTACTGCACGCTTTCCGCCAGACAGTCACGAAAAGCGGCGCGCGACTGCTCAGTCAACGGCTAGTGTCTCCATCGATGTCGCTTCGCGTCATCAATGATCGTCTGGACCTGGTTCAAGAAATGCTGAGCTTCGATGCGCTACGCGAAGACATTGTCGTTCTTCTACGGCGGACAGCAGATACCCGCCGGCTCCTGCAGCGCTTCTCCATTGGTCGTGGAGACGCTGACGAGCTGCTTAGTCTCGCGCAAACCATTGAGGTTATGGACCGAATTGCGGAGGTTCTTCATGAGCATATCATAGCTCAGCAGGATCGACAAGTGATCGATGGTCATGAGAGCGCGCGGCCGCACAAGCTTGGCTTTCTTAGGGACGTCATGGCTCGACTCGACCTGCAAGGCCCTTCAAAGGTCGCTGAGAGTATTAAAGAAGCTATCGACGAAGAAGGTTTGAATCGTCAAAATTTGGCGGAAGCTGAGCAGCAAGAGCAGACTGAAAGCATGGCGGCTGAGGTGGAGGCGGCTGATCAGGACGGGGAGAAGGCTCCGAGACTGTCGCGCCGCTCAGCCACGAAGCCGTCCAGACGTGCTGAAGCTGATTCCGGTGATATCTGGATAATGAAGAAGAATGCCTCCGCCACCCTTGCACGGGCACATGAGGATCTAGCAAAGCTCTTCGCACTGAAAGCCGACCTCTCAAAGAAGGCACGACAGCAACTACAAACAGAAAGCTTGACGCTGAAATGGAGCGCTCAGCTAGGTCATTTCTGCCACATTAAAGGACGAGATGCGAAGGTCAACTTGTCGGCTCTCCCAGGCGCCCGCGTCATCGGCTCTACCAAGAGCACTCGCTCGTTCTACCTGTCAGACTGGACCAGCTTGGGCATTCGGATTGACGACTTCAAATTGCGCATCAGGGCAGAAGAGGAGCGGGTTTTTGGAAAGCTTCGCGTGAAAATCATAGAGAATCTCGCCAAGCTAAGAAGGAACGCCAGCGCGCTAGATGAGCTGGACGTAGCTTGTTCGTCCGCAGTACTCGCCAAACAGAGAAGCCTCGTCCGACCGATCTTAAATGAAACCACCCAACATCGTGTTATCGGTGGCCGTCATCCTACAGTCGACATTGGTCTAACCGAATCAGGCCGAGTCTTCACGGCCAACGACTGCTCCGTAGGCGGCAACGAGCGCATCTATCTTATCACCGGTCCCAACATGGCAGGCAAAAGCACCTACCTCCGCCAGAACGCTCTCATCACAATCCTTGCCCAAACCGGGTGTTTTGTGCCCGCTGACCACGCAGAGATCGGACTTGTCGACAAGATCTTCAGTCGTGTAGGCTCCGCCGACAATCTGTACCAGGACCAGTCCACTTTCATGGTCGAGATGCTCGAGACGGCTGAGATCCTTAAGCAAGCAACGCCTCGCTCGTTCGTCGTTATGGATGAGGTCGGCCGCGGCACCACGCCCGAAGATGGTATCGCGGTCGGGTATGCTTGTCTGCACAACCTGCACAACGTGAACAGATGCCGAGCGCTATTCGCGACGCATTTCCATGCTCTGGCAGATATGACTCGAGACTTTGACCATCTCGCGCGTTATTGCACGGATGTCGCGGAAGAGCATGACGGGAGTTGGTCGTATATTCACAAGCTCAGGCCAGGCGTGAACCGAGCAAGTCATGCGCTGAAGGTGGCAAGGCTTGCGGGCATGCCAGAGAGTGCCATCGGTGTGGCCGCGGACGTCTTGCGAAATCTTCAACAAGCGGGAACGTCGAGCTCGAGCCACCACATTCGCCAGGTTGATGGCCAGCTCCAAAGCCTAGCCGCTGCCCCGGGATAGATCAGCGCCCAAAGAATTGGTGTTTGTCCTCTTCTAAGACTGCTACAGCGCCGTCGTAGACTACCCTCGCCAAGGCTGCGTTGTCAAGGCTGTCGTTTTGCTGATCGGAATCACGACCCACGCAGCGCCGAACGGCATCGCCGTAGTGCTGGCCTTACTCGCCGTAGACTTTGTCCAGCAGCCTGTCAGCCGCGAAAAGATTGGAAGCCGGATGCCTAATACCATTCTTGTTCAGACCTGCTGCAGTCATGGGCTCATTGAAATGTCTCCGCAACCCGCGATCGATCAACGATGTGCCGGAAGGGCATGGTCGGATTCCGGATGAATGCATTCTCTTCGAAATACATGACCGAATCCATGACCGAGTGGTCGGCCGATGGCAAAGCTGCGGAGACGCATGGGTGGTCTGAAGAAATGCGGACGCTTTTCTTGAAGAGCACGATCACCTTCCAACTCCACTGCTTTTGCAGCCATGGTGTACCATGTAGGCCAAGCATGCCGCTCGCATCTGCAAGGGCAAGGCGTCTGCTACCCGCTACAGTCAGGCTATTCCAAAGCAACTGCGAGACGGTGATGGCTGCTGGGCTATCGCGGTCAATCAATGGCACTGCTGACCAGTAGAATTCGTGTTCGAACGTGGGAGAGGTCTCAACGTACCCAATTCCCGTGCCGCAGGGCAGAGCTCGGGGCACGCAAAGAGAGCGGCGGATGTCTTCGACTTTTGGCAAATACGTTCAGGGAGAAAAGATCCTACTCGGGACTATCACCTACGGCAATACGGTCATTCTCTGGATGGGTGCCAATGGGGCAAGACAAGTTGTGCGCGTAAAGAGGCGCTTCGTGACCGCGTATCCTGCGGCTAAACATGCTGCAGGCGGTGTGAGAGTTGAATTTGTATTGCAACCGGCAACTACGGCATACTAGAATTGTTGATGTATATCAGTTACAATCGGAGTCCTTGAATGCGAGTCCATGTTATAATTCCTGAATGTCTGAGTCAATATGAGCCATTGTCGAGTCGATCACAGACGCATGCAGCAAGACGGTATCGGCAAAGCATGGAATCGCTCACACCCTGCTACAGAAAACCGGCGGATTGCGGCCCAAGGCGCTCTACGAGCTCGATAACTTGCTCTCCTTCCCCTTCCCAATCCCCAGCGCATGTTTCGCCTTCTCCAACAGCCCCTCGTGCTGCTGACCCTGCGGTCCACTATGCCCACCGTACTTCTCCCTGTGGATATTACCCTCACCTCCTCTTCCCGTATGAAAGTTCTCATGTCCTTCACCGCTCCGCATCGCCGTCTCCGGAATCACGTCCTCTGATCGCACGCCTACTGGGGTACCAGTGCGGGGCGATGGTACCATGTTGCCTGCGCCACCGCGGCCGGCGCTGTACTCAGCCTGGTTTGCATGGTTGGCCTCGCCCAGATGGCCTTCGCGGGTGATGTCGCCTGGTGCGTATTCGTTGGCGTCGGGACCGATGTTGCCGGCGCCTTGAACTCATCAGTGCTTGCGACTCGGGGAGTTGTGGAGCATGGCCTTACCGCCTCGGCCTGTTGAGTGGATTGGATCAGTCATGTTGGCTTGTCAGTAGCGCGCTGTTCTCTTCGCTGTTCGAAGTTTGGCCTTGTGTATGCCGATGGAACAAATGCACTTCGAATGGATTGGTCGATCAGTTTGATACCAATCTCTCGTGCACTCTCACCACCAAACACAAAATACCAAACAAACCACATCAACCCATCGGCTAATAGGCGGCCGATGACGCAACGCCACGAGACCGAAGTGAAAATGCGCAAACCTGCCAGCAGTCGATCCTTTCACATGTTGGCCGCATTCAGCGCCGACGGCGAAGACGAACTTCACCGGTATGCAATTGCAGCAGCGTAGAGTGGTAATCAGCTTACTCGTACTGGGCGCAGGATGAGGTGATGTCGGCCAAGAGAAAGGCCGTGATAAGGTGCGGAGACTTGTCCGATTGGCTGGTGGCAGAGTTCATATTGGGAAATGGATTCGTCTCATCTTAGTAGCCACAAGGCTGTCAGCTCAAACTTTGCTGCACATCCTCGTAATAATACACCTTGGGAAGCATAGTCGCGCGGGCGACTGAAGCGGATGTGAAGGATGTGATCGGAGCAGAGGAGTCACATTGCAGCATGCAATTACAGTATTCTACAGTTCATACTTCAATCTCGTTTCTCGCTCGCCTACTTGACCAAGCTCGACGGTCCACCCTGAATCGGGCTCTCCTTTGGCGGCGGGGCACCACCCGTGGTCGGCAGACCCATGAAGATCTTGAAGCTGTCGTAGATCATCCATTGCAGACCCGTGAGCGTACCAATCATGACGATTCTGACCGGCAGACCGTTCCAGAGACCAGAGAATCCAATGTCCTTGTAGATGCGGCCCATGGCAGCGCCGAAGGCCTCACCAGGCAGACGGTTGGCGTTAAGTTTCGAGACCATGACATCAGCAGGGTGGGAGACGATGGCGCAGAGGATACCGGCGAGGTAGCCACCAGAGAAGGCGACGGCGGTCTGAGCACTCTTCGAGTAGTCGGATTTCTGGCCGGGGAGACGATGGTAGATCATCTCAACAATAGTCTCGAAGGAGGCGAATTTCATCATGGTGTAGGGGATTTGGCGGCCCCAGAGCGGGTAGAGGCCTTTGTACAGACTTCGAAGGTTGGTCAGTAATGTCAGAGATCCAATTTTGACTTCACTCACCCGCCAAAACCTTCAGCCGCGGTAATCTTGGTAATACCATCCATAGTACCCTTTGCGAACGGTGGGATTGTGGTCTGCATGCGAACCTTGACAGCCTCGAGCGGGCAGAGACCAATATCGGCGAAGAACTCAGCCGAGGCAGAACCGGCAAGGTAAATCCAGGTCTTGTATTTGACGGCACCCTCCTCGCCGGCAAGATCAGAGTAGAACTTCTTGAAGAACTCGTAACCACCGTACTTCAATGCACCCTGGATAGAGTAACCGAAGAAGGTTGGGGCACCACCCGTGTAGATACCCCGCATACCGTCTGCGGCAATGATCTTGCGCCAGCCATCCATGTTGCCCTTGTAGAGCTTGCTGTCAACCTGACGACGGCATTTGACAAGATCGAGGGGCGTGACGGCCCAATGGGTGAGGCCGCAGGCGAGTAAACCGCCGAAGGTGCAGCTATGTCAACCGCTTATCAGCTGTCGTGCTCGCCATTGAGGCGCATCGGACGGAACATACGCAGCGTAGTACTTCCCGCTGTACAGCTCAATCTTGCCAGCCTTGGCCTGTGCGGCCTCACTGGCCTTGTTGAACTCCTTCACGGCCGCATCGCTGAGCTGCGCAGCCTTCTTCTCCGCATCCTCGGTAACGCTCCACGCGCTGTAGCGGGCGGTCTGGGCGGAGTAGGAAGTCCTCTTGGCGGGAGAAGTCTGGTAAGGAGTCGCATGGCCGAATTTCGCGCTCAACGCGCTGGCAGAGGGGAAAAGGGACGGCATTCCTGCTGTATCTTCGCCTGCTGGTGAGATGGCGGGTATTAGCGTTATCCCCCGAGCTCGGTGGTCACAAGCGTAAGTGGAAAGGGTTAGAGGAAGCCGAGTGGCAGTCTGAAAATTTAACGCCCGTCACTGGTTGTACCTACCTTGTTGCGATTGGTTTTGGGTTGGGTGTTGGTGGTTGGAGAAGTGAAGATTGGAGATTGAGGAGAGCTGTCGCGAGGCGTCGCAAAGGATGGGAGCTTGGACCAGTGACGCAAGCGCGCGTTTCGGCCTGCTCGTGCCGAACATTGCTTTGTGCTATCCGTGATATGTACGTCGACGTGAGAAGTGACCCAGAGAGGGACTGTCTGCTCTTCACGAACAGGCGCGCGTCGTAACGATCTGTCCACCGATGCCCTCACGTTGTATGCCTGTGTCGCTCGTCTCACGGCGTCTGGGCGTAACCTGGATGGCCCTCTTGAACGGAGGCAACTTCGCGCGTGGATGAGCAAGTACACTTCCGCCTCGTTCCTGAGCAGCCATACCCTCGACCTTTTCAGCAATTATGGGGATTCTGGAAAGTCCACACTGCCTCTAAGTACGCTGTCGCCATCGAGCCGCCGGTATGTGCTACTTCTACATATCCCAACGTACTCGAACTTCCCGGTGCGGCTTGCGGATAGAGAACACAATCCATGTGTACGGCACTATTACCATAGAAATAACGGGGCCAATTGTGCTGGTCCATTATCACAATATCACTTTTGCGGCTATGTTGAGGGTGGAGTGGCCAGCTGCTGGGATTTCGCAAGCTGCCGCCTTGCAAAACTTGAACGCCAGCAATTGCAAGTGTTAGGGAGCCTTCCCCGAAAGGTGTACGATTCAAACTCACCAGGTTCATAAGATAGCCGTTGGATGGTCCCAAGAGGTGAGAATCTGGTATCGGGACTGAGAAGTTTACGCACTAGGATGGCAGGGGCTTGTCTTGCATTTTGCCACCGTTGGGAACCACGGATGGTGGAAAGATGAGCACCCGACCGTCTCAGCAGGCGAGATAGCTCATTGGTCTAGTGAAGACTTGAGCCAATGTCCTGTCATGGTCCGCTTTCATCCAAGCGGCTTCAATATACCGTCTCCAGGGCTTACTGAGCAACTTGTTGTATATGCTTTCGACACGGATATGGTCGCAGGCGCGGCCAATACCAGACCGAGAATGCCATACACTCGATCTCGTGGATCAGTAAAATTCTCCTGCGATGAAGCCATTAAAGTGATCGAACCTTTCTCCCGTACCGTTCAGCCGGTGAGGTTGTCTTTATGTGGTACTCAGTGCTCTCATTCCGAGGGTCGACAAGTTCCATGTTGTGCTGTCGATGCATCTCTCGAGACTTCAGCACGTGACTGGAAGGATGGTAAGTGCCCGGATGCCCAGGCTGCAGCTGGAAGGGGACCTTGACCGGTTTGAGGAGCGGACCGCGAAGACAGGCTGGAGCAACCTGGTGAGGTCTCCATCGCTACTTGAGGTTAATGCCAACCTGTCAAGGCGCTTGGCGAATTCGCTCTCTCCAATTCTGAAGGCATCCAGGAGGCCAGCAGCACCCATGGGTTCTTTGAAGGTGAAGCGATGTATCCGGCACAGAAGTTGCAGATTGAGAGCAGAGTGAAGCTCCTGGCGCAGCCGTACCTGATTGGAACACCCATTTCTAACGACTTGGATCGAGGCGTCGCGAAGCATTTAAAATGGCCATCGCAAGGACAGTACCAATACTTTTCGGCTCCATTGCAGCGGCGCTCTGCTGCCATACCTTCCTATTGACGTGAGGTGGCGATCGTCGGCACATGTTTGAATGATTGAGCTAAAAGTGCGATCCAAAGTTGAGGTCAAAAGCTGAGAGTCCAAATCACGTAACGACGCTCTCGGCTTTGCAGAATGTGGTCCCCATGTTTGCGACCTGCAGCGTCTTCTTGCTCATGTTTCACTGGTTGATACGGAGGTCATTGATAAAGAAGAGCCGTGAAGCGGAGACAAGGCGTTAGATGGCGCAAAGCATGCTCCACCGAAGAGGTAATAGATGTAGAGGACCATTGATGGGCACCAAGCATGGAAGGACTGGCTGTTCCCAAAAATGTCGGACAGTTTCGTGAGAATGAGGCATCGCTCTTCGGTGCGTGGTTGCGCACTCTGCATTAGAGGGGTCAATTACGTCCAGATCCAGGACGAGCGGATCTTCTTGCCCACTAGCATGTAACGTGAGGACTCGAGTCTGCCATTTGCTGACAGGTGCGTCGGTATAAGGAAGCAAGACTGAACCTCTGGGGAGAATCGATTTGAAGGATCATGGGTAGCGCTCAGCATCTTCGAGGTACAACTAACGCGGATATTTCGTCGCACGCTGGGCAGTTGGTTAGCGCAAGAACGGAGGCGACAGTTGTTGCGGAATCATGAGCACAGTCTATGCGCCGATCGCTCGTGTCGGAATCTCGGCAGGCTCAGTGCGCGACTTCATGGCCACAGATCCTGTCGATGGTGCACATTCGATGCTGGTTTGGGGGGGCCCGAGAACTTTTTTGCTCATATCACAGGACGAGGAAGGCTGAGCAATCCCATGGAGGCTGCCAGAGTTGGTCCATTCACAGCCATCCGCGTTCCAGCTAAAGTAAAGGTGACCTGCTACCACGGCCACTCAGCTCAGGTCGCAGCTTCGGGAAAATAGTCTTATTCGCTTCGAGCTGCTTGTGCACCGACATGAGCGTGCACGCCTGCAGCTTATGCGTGTCCCGATCGAAGGGTGTACCATAGGATGCCTCTGATCAAGAAGAAGAGGAAGTCCGGTCAAAGTAAGGCGGGGTTGCAGGTGCTGACCTGTGCGCCTATCGCTATCTCGGGACCATCCGTCGGCCACCCAGCTTAACTACGCTGGCACTGAATGTGGACAGCAGCGGTTTCCCGGAGTACCAGCCACTGCGAGGAGCATTCTTCTTCGCTCCCACCACAGGCATCATGGCGGCGCATGAACCACCTGCAAAGGACCCAGCAACGCCCCAGCCCTCCCCATGGTCCAACAAATACCGCGGCGCGACTGTCGAAGACCTCGACCCACCACCCGCCCTCTCAGTACATCCCTCTACTCCCTCGGGTCTGCCTTGATGACGGCATTCGAGCGCGACTACACACACCTTACCGTTCTCGACCCCGAAACAAAAGCTCTGCTCGGCTACCTCAGCATACCGCACCTGAAGCATCTTCTACAGATTAAAGAAGTCAAGGAGAACGATCCAGTAGAGAAAGCTATGGTCAAGTTTCAACGGAAGGGCGGAGCAAAGTACAGGGTCATCTCGCCTGAGACTCCGCTCGAGGAACTGGAGGGCTTTTTCGAGGGAGGTCATACAGGAAGGAAGGAGGAGTTCGCGGTGGTCACGGATGTGGGAAGGAGGTTCGTGTTAGGCGTGGCAACCCGAGGTGATCTGGAAGAGTTCTGTCGGAGGAGGCCGGGATGACAATGGATATTAGGCGCAGCCGTGAAGTTCATGGCTCTGGCATTTCTTTGGTTCTATCGGGGTTACCCGCTAAGCAACGCTCCAACAAAGGCCATCAGCATGCTCCCGCATACGACAGCAGCACAGGCTTCTAATCTCCGCTTTCCATGGAGGTCCGCGTAGCTCTGCGGACTCAGGAAGTCTTCGGCGAGTAATTGCACCTGCAACGAGCAATTAGTACGGCTATTGCGCGAATATAATGGGTGACACTCACCAGTCCAGCATACATCAGCAAGCCACTGGACACAGCATTCACGCAGCCAACCGTCAGCAGCCCGAATTGGCTCGACGGATCGTACAGCGTATGCACGCCCAAACCGATAGCCTGTCCTATCGGTGTAGTAATGCCATACAGCAAGCACATGATCCATGGCTTCAAGCTCGCCGTACTGAAGCTTCCTATTGCCGCAATTCGAGAGCCAAGCGCCAAGCCTTCGAACGCCTGGTGGAATGATATCGCAATCAGCAGAACGATGAATGCCGGCCCAGTCGAGACAGACAACGCCATGCCGATAAAGACGCTGTGAAATAGGATGCCAGCTTCAAGCAGCAGACACTGCAGCACCAGCCGCTGCTCGTCAGGGTCCTTTGCAGACGGATGAGCGTGATATAGTCGGCTCGCCAATGAACGTAAGCTCTCTCGAAGTCGGCGATGGACGTTCTCCGTTCGCTAGCGATGACTTTCTCGTCAGGGGCTTGCGTGGGTGACCATTCAACGGCATCTGGTCTCCTCCAACTCGTCCAGATCCAGATCCGAATCCTCATCCGCGAAAGGCGGCTCAGGAGGTAATGGCTTGTTCAGCGCATTATTGGAGTCGAGGGACGCTGGGCTGGCCTGCGGCTCCTGTAACGGCAAAGCCTCCTCTATCTCGCTATACTCTTGTCTCCGCCTGCCGCCCGTCGCACTGCTTCCACTCTTCCCGCCCCTCAACTCCTCGAAGTCCACGCTGTGACTGTGCCATGTCCTGCTCCTTTCGTCGCGAAGAACATCTCAATCCCGACCACGACCATCATAGCGCACATGGCGATGAAGCCACTCATGGCTGGGTACACCTCGTTCCAGAACCGGGGTAGACATGGATCCGTCAGACTAACATACGCAGTCGGCAGTAAATGCACAAACGCCGTCGCTATGAGTACCCCTGTGCCAAAGTGCCGTGAAAGAAAGAGCGCATGGTTGGGTATCGGTAAGGATGGGAATCGCCGGACAATGAGCGGAAAGCTGCAGGCGAGGGTTGACAGGACAAGGATGAGGATTAGGGCAAAGACATGGAGGGGCGTGTTGTATGTCCGGGTATTAATACCAGAGCCGCATTGTGGACGTTCATCGCTTTGGCGGCGCGCGAGCTCGGCGAAGAGGGCGGAGGGGGCCATGGAGGCCAGGTTGAGTGCTAGCACTGAGATCAGCATGAGCGGTGGAGGAAGTCGCTTGGAGGTATATACTCGGGAGACATGATCGTTCATGATCATAGTCATCTGAGCGAGGGGTCTGGTCGCATGCTCGGCAGCTCATGAAGATGTGCATGCGCAGGACCGGGGGGTTCATGGATGCGGCATGCGGCTCTGGGAATGTGACGTTGTGCTTCTGACTAAGCACTCTATCCGCACAGTGGACCCTGCATTTCTACAGCACATGTTGTGAATCTCACTCCTTTGGCCTCACGTTAACATACCGAAGTATCGACCGTCATCGAGGTAATGGTGGCGCCTCGTAGCAAACATCAGAAACACCGGCCAGCAGACCTGTCGCTTTCCCTCAGGACCTCCAAAGGCTTCCTCCAGCTCTGCAACACTGCGACGAAATCCCTCGTCTTCAAATCTCGCTGGGTTAAAGATCGGCATACTGGCTTTCGCGAACCTAAAGGCATCGCTGCATATTCAAGCCGCCTCACTCCAGAAATGACGGCCAATTTTGCGAATGACTTCCTCCTTAGTCCCATTTGCGCCGACGGCGCTTGGGGGGAACTCCGCGCTCATGCCCTCTTGATCAGGGCTGAAGTATATCATCTTAAGATCATGATCGAGTTCCTGACGCTGCGTACATAACCACTCTTCGCCGACTGCCATGTCATCGAACCAGCAGTGCATTTGCGTTGTCGGCGTCTGGTATCTCTCAGAATCTCCACGGATCAAAAAGGCGAAGATGTAATCTGAAAGTGTGATGTATGCTTTATTGACCTTCTCATCTAGCTCTCCGTTGGCTTCTAGGAAGTACGGCAGGCCATAGGGCCAGAGCACGAGCGTGCCTTTGGGCTTCAGAATCTTCGCCGCAGCTGACCGAAAGCGGCGGGAATCTACCAAAACAATGGCTTCCCCGCAGGGTATCAAGTCCACGGAAGACAACTCTGCATGCTTAAAGATGTTCTCAGCCGTCGAGACAATAACCGAGCAATTCGTGCTGCCCTGAGCCGTGACGCGGCGCTCGGCGACTCTGACATGCTCTGGATTCGTGTCACTTGCGACTACACGGCCGAAATGCTTTGTCAATTCTGCTGCGACTTGACCTGGCCCGCAGGCGACGTCGTGAGCAACTTCCAGCTTTCCGCTGTCCCATCTCAATGATACTCCAGAATCTTCTCGTAGTTCTCGGAAAGCTGGTACTTCGGCCGCGCAGCAAGTATGCATCCCAATAGGCATCGTCTTGGCTGTGGAAGGAATTGAGGTCTGATATGGCAGTGAAAGTCAAAAT
The DNA here is from genome assembly GCA_019670975.1 of Acidiella bohemica. Classification (NCBI taxonomy): domain Eukaryota; kingdom Fungi; phylum Ascomycota; class Dothideomycetes; order Mycosphaerellales; family Teratosphaeriaceae; genus Acidiella; species Acidiella bohemica. The sequence continues at coordinate 207,028 of JAGUCJ010000013.1, forward strand.
ACGCGAGTGCAGCGGTGTCTGAGGTATGTAGGAGGAAAACTTTGGAAGGGAAGACGAGAGATGGGCAAATTGTGCCATGCCATCAATGGCGTGTTTTTGTCGGACCCACGATATGGCTCATGCCACTTCAGCTGACCTTGATGCCACTTCAGCTGAGCTTGGCTTGTAGTTGCTTGCATTAGCACATGGGGCCTTCAGCATTGCTCCGACGTCCAGCACCCAACTCTGAAGTCAAACGACGCAAAGCTTCCAACCCAGAAGCATTTCGCATGTTGTGACCAATTCTATACACAAGATGGGAGTATCGGATCGGCGGTCTTGGCGAAAATCACAAAGGGACAAGCCAAGGGAGCAGCTCGCACTGGCGTAGTCACACATGGCAAGTGCTCGTATAGCTTTGACACATCATATTTGCAGTGAACCCTTACTGACGGAAGGAGGGTCGTAGCCAAGGTCGGAATATGTCTTGAGTATGCTACGGTAACTAAGTACCTTTGCAACCACTCAGCAGAATCAGTGGGGCCTGCCGTGCGACGATGGACAGATCGATCCGTAAAACCCGGCTGAGGGCCAGTAAGCTTGGGCGCAGCCTCCGTATGCTCAACCGCAGTTCGGAAATACTACAGTGCCCACGCTAGCGGCACCGTGGCAAGGCAGACCTCGGCAACGGCAATCCCAGTGGTTGAAGCCTCAAACACCAGCGCAGCAGCCAACTGGCTACTACAGCTAGAATACCTGGCGGTATTACCCAGCCTACGCTCAGCTGCCCATGCAAAGATCACAATGTACGCTGTCCACCAGATGTACCTGCGAAATATGAGGCTCCAGTTCTGGTGGAGGACGATGTGTGCAGTAGAAGCGCACAAGTACAAACAATATGGCCAACTGAGGGAGCCGTGTACTTGCGCCAAAGCGCTGGGCTTGCAAGTGGTCTCGTCCGTCGAGAGGTTGAGGTTCACGAGGAACCCGAAGCACACGGGAAACGGTGCTCTCGCAGCTCATGTTCTATGGAAGCGTCGAAGGCAAGCAAGGCCAGATGGATCGAAGAATGCTAGACAGGCTCCTCGAGACGTAAAAGCGCGAGACCTAAAGACAGTGGTAGCAAGCTTGAGTATTCGGAAGTAGTTGATGTATGTCCAAGCCTCGTATGTAACCAGATAGTGCTGGTACCTTACTTTCCCTTCGAGTGGTGCGAGCCTGCTACAAGTTCAATGTGGGCGATCACCTTCGTCCGAGTGCTACTGTCCAGCATAAACTCCAAGGTAGCTGCGCTGTGTACGCTGTATCAGTTTTCGAGCGAAGCCAGAAAAGTAATTCCCAAAGAACTGATCGATGTAATGAAGGAGATCGCAGGTGAGAGGTGAAGTCGAGGCTGCCTCGTCCGCCGCGACATATTACTTACGTCATCAGCACCGCCTCACCAATTGCGCACCTTGCGAAGGCTCCCATCGCTTCAAGAGGATCCGGCATTGGTAAGCGGTGCGACAACATCCCAATGCTTCATCCATCCTACGCGCGCTGTCGCCTCTAGCGACACCTCCTGACACCTCACTCCCATTTACTCTCCCTCCCCCGCACCTGAGAACAATAGACTCCCACCGCCACCACCATGTCCTCCTACTCCGACACCGCCCGCGCCCCGCCTCCCAAATCTCCTCCGACGACCCCATCTCCCCCATCGCCCGATCCGAACGCCCTCACTGGTCCCGACGCTCACCTTCCGCTCCTTCCGACACCCGCCCCAAATGGCTCCAAGACGCCGGCTCCCTACAACGAAAGCCACCCGCCTCTGGCTGACATTCACGCCTGTCCAACAAGGCGCCCTCATCATCTTCAACGTTCTCCTGCTAGTCCTCGTCATACTAGGCCTGATATACAATGAGCGCATTTTCGCCTACCTTGCCCCCGCTGCGGCGCGCTGGCGAAACCTCTCTGGCGGCTGGTTGATCCTGTGGTTCATGACATTCTTCGTCAGTTTCCCGCCGATGATTGGGTATTCGACTTGCGTCACGGTAGCTGGCTTCGTTTTTGGGATGAGGGGGTGGCTGATCGTATCGACCGCTACGGTCATCGGATCGACCTGCGCCTTCTTGGCTTCGAGGTCGGTGTTGAAGGATATGGTCAGCAGGAGGACGGAAGAGAATAAGCGGTTCCAAGCGCTGGCGCTGGTTCTGAAACATGATGGCTTGAAATTGCTGTTGATGATACGGTTGTGCCCGCTGCCGTATAGTCTGAGCAATGGGGCTATCAGCACGATACCTACCGTTACGTGGTACAACTTCGCGCTTGCGACGGCGGCCGTGAGTCCGAAGCTGTTGCTACATGTCTTCATCGGGAGCAGGTTGGGCGATCTGGCTGAGAATGGGGATAAGATGGATTTCAAGACCAGGCTGATCTCATACGTGAGCATTACTGTTGGCATGGTTGCTGGCATTGCGACGGGGTACTTCATCTATATCAGGACGAAAGCGCGGGCGAAGGAACTAGAGGCAGAGGAGGTAGAAGGTGGTTTGAGGGCAGAAGCTCCGCCAGGCGACTTCGCGGATGATCCGGATACGTGGAGAGGGGACGATGAGTTCTCGATGCACACGCAGGACGACGATGTCGAGCGCGGCAGAGGGTATGTTGATGATTATACGGATGACGAGATGCTCTAGAGCGGGACGTCTTCGTTGTTGGCGATGGCGAAGATAACCTTGAGCGACAAAAGAGTCGATAGACGGGATTTGGCTGACAACACCTATATTTGCTGGCTCCACTGTAGGATTGACGGGATGATTTGGATCAAGATGATAGACTTACTGTACAGCTTCTAAGCCTTCAATGTCGACGCTTGATTGGCATCCAGACACTGGCGTCTTCCAGTGGCGAAGCTGAACCAATTGCCGCGGAGCGACCGGAAGGCTCCTCGTCCATTGAGGATGCTTTCCCTTCTTTGCACTGGCGCACGTGTGTGGTGCAACAGGACTCGCCACATGGCCGAGGGCTCGGGCGCGACGACAACCCCTTTCCACGTGCTGTCACAGACGATGTATGCAACACTGTGTCTCGCCGTAAACATCCTCCACCGCCCGGTCGTACCTGCCCCAAGAAAAGTACCCTAATTCCCGACCTGCAGCGGTCCGCAGCCGCCAGATCCTCTCAGCTAATCAATGTACGACAAGGCTTCGTTCCACCACTGATGACCACGAGAATTCGAGACCGGGATAGTGTCACATTCCAGTGAAACCGGATCGGGGGTGTCGCACACAATTCCCAGCCTCCTCGCGTGCATCCTCGACTTGCAATCCTCTTGCGGCATCGAGGTTTATTCACTGTTGTTGTTGTTGTTGTTGTTGCGGTGGGCGGCGAGGACAATTGATTAAGAGAAGTCTATTGGTGCATACATGCGTTGAGCCGAGGGAAGGGCAAACAAGGATTTCAGTCGCTGCTGTTCGCCAAGAAGCAAACGAGGGCGCATTCTCGAAGACAAGCAATAGAGGAAGAACGAGGTCAACAATCTCGACAACGTCTTGCGAAGACAGACGAATCGCCTCTGGCAGGCTGTTCCCGCCAACAACGACTCAATAATGAAATACCTCATCCCAGCAACCGCGGCCCTCATCAGCTCACCGGTCCTAGCCGGCCCCAACCCCAACCCCAACCCCAGAACCGGCCCCGTCACCCAACGCGACAGCAGCACAAACACCGGCTGCGCCGAATCTGGCGGGAACTGGTACTGCAGCGCCGTAAGCGCCATAACCTACGAAGGCGTCGGTGGGACCGGCACCTACAACCGCGTAACAAACATGGATTCCTCGTCCGGCGACTGCAGCAACGCACCCTTCCGATATTCGGGTAGTATGTCGCCGTTGAACGAGGAAGTAAGCTTTCATTTTCGCGGGCCGTTGAGGCTGGTACAGTTTGGTGCTTACGTGCCTGCGAATGATGGGAATAGTGGGCAGGTGAAGAGGGCGCCGCATGAGCGTGGGCACGCGAAGAGGCACGTACATCATGCGAGGGATGCGAAGATCGGGGTATGGTTACGGCGACGATTGATGGGGTGACGCGACGTGGACGAACGAGTATGGCGGGTCGACGGGGGCACCGGTGGCGGAAGATATGGTCACGGCGACGATCGATGGGGTGGTGGTATCGTGGCATAATAATTACTTCGGCGCGGCGATCTCGTCGCCACTGTCTGTGGCATCGCCGGCCGCTTCCTACTCGACCTCCAATGCGAGCGGTAGACCCACCACGACCTCGTCTGCAGCATTTTCTGCCTCCGATGCGTCATCGTCCTCGTCATCAGACTCAAGTGGGCCCGCACCCTCTGGCTCCTGGCAACGAATGGCCTACTACTCCTCTCAAGCCGGCGCAGCCTCCGGCCTCGTCTTCCTGAATCACGAAGGCGGCCAAGGCTCGGGCGTCTTCGACTGGAAGTTCGGCGCCTCGCTTGCCTACGCCAGTGCAGACGGGACCGGAGGCTCGGATCAACCCAATACCCTCAAGGACACCACTCTACCATCAACCGCCGAAGTCGTAATTTTCACCAACAAGACCTGCACCGATTCGAGCTGTGGCTACACCCGCCCCGGAACCGTCGCCTACCATGGATTTGATGGCGCGGAGAAAGCGTTCTTCTTCGAGTTTGAGATGCCTAATATCGGCGAGACGACGGCGGCGAATGCGTATGAGCCTGTCAACATGCCTGCCATCTGGCTACTCAACGCACAAATACCCCACACGCTGCAATACGGCCAAGCGAACTGCTCCTGCTGGACAAGCGGATGTGGCGAGTTCGACCTCTTCGAAGTGCTGACACCAGGAGATTCGAGGATGAAGTCGACATACCATTCGAACAATTCCGGTGGAGACAGCAATTACTTCGATCGGCCGGAAAATGGGACGATGAAGGCGGCGATGATTCTGTCGAACAACAACATTCATCTCAAGGTGTTGAGCGATGGCACGGAGTGGGGAGATGTGTTGAGTGCGCAGACGGTTAGCCAGCTGTGCGAGGAGTCGATGGCGACGAATGCGCCGGGGGTGTCGTTGTTTAGGTTGAGTGGTCATAGTGGCTAAGAATAGGACAGCAGGGATGGTGTCTGAGGCGTTGGTGGAATATGCCCGGCCGGTGAAGCTTTTGCGCATTCTGGCTTCCCAGCGTCAGAGTCTAACGTGTAGGATAGGGATCGGAGGGTTTAGCAGTACGATAGCACTCGAAGTATTCAAAGACAAGTCTCTCCATATTACTTGCACAAGCCACTGCCTAAATTCACGCAGTCGGTGATTTGGTGGCTAAAGTATTATTGCCATCCATCTGGCAACCCTGTACTGCTCGCCTTCATACCCTCGAGGCCATTAGTCACTCCGACGGGTACTGCGAAGGAGTCAAGCCAGCTTCTCAGATGTCAGGGAGGGAAGGCTTATTAGTGCTGCGTGCAAGCAAACCCAGCCACTGAGTCCGCTTTATCCAACAGCAGGGAGAACAAGATGGTATTGGCGGACGTGTTGTGGTCATACATCCAGTCATTGTGGTTGATCGAAAGAGGAAAGAAAATCCGGGGCTTCTCCATGCTCGGCTAGAATACGGTGGCGGGCAACGAAAGGTCCCCGGTCTGAGCCGAGGCAGACAGACGCCGGGCAGGAAACTCTGAACGTCACCTCAGCCTCCGACCACTGCTTTCAACAACAACAAAGCATCAACCACCCCCACGCCATATCGACGCTCCGAGTGGGATACGACCAAATTGGAGAAGCAGAAGCAGAGCCACAAGAGCATGCGCTGAGCGAGAGAAGGCGAGGACAAACGGCCAGCGTGCGCCGGGCGCAGTAGCGCAGTCAAGGCAGTGGACTCGACATATACTACCACAATGGTGTCCCCCCCGAAGCCGTGGGACGAGTGGCGGCGCGACTACATCGGGTATGCATACATGGTCCCATTTCGCAAGACGGGATGCTAACATGCTGCCAGCCGCAGTACCGACTTCCACCACAACCACCAGCGCTACGCCGACCACGGATAGCGCCGCTGTACCCGCTCTGCCTAACAGACCCGACTCTTTAAACGCCCTCGCCACCCGAAATGCCTCTACATACACCTCTCCACTGAATCGGACGTCGCCCTACGGCTATGGCGGCGGCTACGGCAGCAGCATGTATTCGAGCCCGTTCAATCGCATGGGTGGCTACGGCGGCGGCATGTATGGCGGCGGAATGTACAGCTCACCCTACGGCGGCATGGGCTACGGCGGCTATGGGCAGCCCGGAATGTACGGGCCTGGCCAGAACAGTCTCTCACACAGACCATGAATCAGAGCACACAAGCGACCTTCCAAATGATCGAGAGCATTGTGGGAGCCTTCGGTGGCTTCGCTCAGATGCTAGAAAGCACCTACATGGCTACCCACTCTTCCTTCTTCGCCATGGTCTCCGTCGCAGACCAATTCGCCACCCTCAAACAACCCTTGGCAGCGTCCTCGGAATATTCACCCTCATGCGTTGGATTCGCACAGCAATCGCCAAACTTACCGGCCGACCACCTCCAGCATCCAGCAAGGACCTCACGCCCGCCAATTTTGCCTCTTTCACCGGCGGTACCCCACCCGAGGGAGCACAGCCCAAACCCAGCCGCAAACCCTTCATCTTCTTCGTCCTGGCTGTCTTCGGCCTACCGTACTTAATGAGCAAGCTCATCCGCACCCTCGCCGCCTCTCAAGAAGCAGAGCAACAACGACAACTCGCAAACGCGCCTTATGGCGCAGCAGCTGATGGCCAACCGCTCGATCCCAGCAAACTAGATTTCTGCCGTGTCCTCTACGACTACACACCTGCCCAACAGCCCGGCCAATCATTCACCGAAGGCATCGACCTTGCAGTCAAGAAAGGCGATCTTGTCGCCGTGCTTTCCAAGACCGACCCGATGGGTCAGGCGTCTGAGTGGTGGAGATGTCGAGCCAGGAATGGACAGATGGGATATCTCCCTGCGCCGTACCTGGAGACGATTCAGAGGAAGCCGCAAGCGGCCATCGCCACAAAGAGCAATGCGACAAGTCCAGCACACTCGAGGGTGAACACTATGACGGGGAGCATTACGGGGACGGGAAGCAGGGCGAACAGTATGAAAATTACGGAGAGGGAGAAGGCGGAGGTCAAGAAAGTTGGGCCAAAGGTGGAGGGCAAGCCTGGGATATCACGGTTGAGAGTTTCCAGAAAGCGGCGTTTCATTCTTGAGTGAGCAGGTTGGCCTGTTTTCCCTCTCGCTGTTAGTGCTGCGTTCAAGCGATCCGTGGGCAACAGATGGAAGGTAGGATAGCGAAATGTATGGGCATGTACACAGTCATGACCGGGAAAGGCACCCGTTCCGACATCTTCAATTTCACTTAGATTCCAAAACCTTATGTTCCTCATTATTCTGCTTGCTTTCTGGCTACACATTGCTGCAATAGACACACGTCTATCATCGCTGAGCCCTAAAAGCGCATAGAAGAAGCAAGCACACGCTCAAGCAGCCGCAGCAACCTCTGTGCCCTGAGATGACCAGCAGTCGCGACCACGCATCACTTCGCCTCTGAAACTCCAGCAAGCATGTCCCTTGATGATAGATCCGCAGATGCAGACCCGCGGTGTCCATTGCAAGGAGCTGCAAGAAAGCGTAAGCACTGCGTCCTGAGACCGCCGTTCACCTGAATCGTCCCCCATATGTCAGTGCATGACAGGCGATGTTGCCACAGAAAGAATACAAGAGAAAAGCGAAACGCGCAGACACTCACTTCAACTTCTCCAGCAACTCCTGCCGAAACTGCTCCACCTCATCCGCCCTCCACGGCGTTCCTTCTCCGCCGCCTTCGCCTTCCTCACCAACGCCATCTGTCCAAACTGCAGCACCGCGACCCCCGCAACCTTGTCTCCCTTAGCCGCGCCCATCGCTTCGAGAAACTTGTAAGCGTCGGCATAGAACGCTTTGACGGCTTTGGCGAGGTCGCTGGCATCGTTCACGACGCCGTTGTCGAAGCGAAGGGTCTCAAGGTTGCGGCATTCGGAGTAGGTGCAGGGTGATGCGCGCGGTGGATTTGATGTAGTTTTTTACTTCGACTTTGATGAGGTGGAGGCGGGTGGTGGAGGGGAGGCCGGTGAGGAAGTCCATCAGTGTGCTGGTGGATTCGAGGCGGATGACGTGGTCGTAGAGGATGGGGAGGGCTTGTCTTTGATCTGGAGAGCGGAGGTGTCAGTGGACCGGCAGGGATAGGAGAGGGAGGTGCACTTGGCGTACTTCTTTGCAGACAGTGAGCAGACCGAGGCGGTTCTTCATGCCGTCGGCGTACGATTGCTGAAGACGTCTTTGCTTGCGCGCTTGCCGTCCAAGCTGATGGGCTCGCCGACGATGCCCTTGGGTGCGAGGTAAAACTTGTAGACGCGGTTCTTGGCCTCCTCTGGTAGCTTGAGGAAGGCGACGACTTGGCCGGGTGTAAGAGAATGGCTTGATAGCCAGCGTACTCATGGCCATCAGGGAAGACGAGCTATATGAGAAGGTCAGTGATTTGCATTGCGTGCAAGTGGGAAGGTGGATGCTTACAGTCTTGCTGATGGAGAAGGCGTCGGAGGCGCTGAGCTTCAGGGTCTGCTCGAAGCCTCCCTTCTTGCCGGGCTTGGCCTGAGCAGCAGTGCCTTCGTACCGAATGTCGACCGGGATAGCACAACCAGCCTCCTTGTCCACGTTGCTGTACTGGGTGGGCTCCTTCGGCTTCTTGCTGGGTGAGACCTTCTTGGGTGTCTCCTGCTTGGGCTTGCGCGGAGGCTCTGGGGTAGCCTCTTTATTCACTTTCTGGGCCGGGTCAGCGCTCACTCTCGTATCATGGGACAGATTTGGAGTACCTTGACAGCCTTGGGAGACATGATGGCAATGCCGGGCAGTAGAGAGCTTATCCTGAATGTCTTCGTGGTCGAGGATGTGATGAGAGGACGTTGACCGTCCGAAGGGTCGGCGTCTTATTTGTTCAGGAGCTTGAGCTCGACATTGAATCCCCCCCCCCCCCCCCCCCCCCCCCCCCCCCCCCCCCCCCCCCCCCCCCCCCCCCCCCCCCCCCCCCGGCTTCAGGCTAACGAGTGTATTCAGGGTGAGGAGCCAGGAGGTGAAAGTGAGGGAAAGGTGGAGTACTTATGTCGGCCACAGACACTCACACTCACATACGTCGAAAAGCTTGCAGCACACACAGCCCGGCGTATTATGCGTCAGGCGACCTCGCCAACTGAAGTGAAGGCTCAGAAGCCACGACTGAGCAGCATTGAGCGCTCGCATAGGCCGACTCTCGGCACGGGCAGTGGTCAGCCTGGTTGGTGAGCCCTTCCGCCAGAGTTCTACGTTTTGACTGCCCGTCTGTAGTTTCATCAATCTCGGATTTGGATGTATAGAGGATAACAGCTCGACCGATGACCGAAGAGTCGCTGGCCGATCCGTTGGTGCATCTGTAGTTGGCCTCGTTGGGGCTTTGCACTCGATGCAGCCTTGACCTATCTAATGCTTTCGATTGGAAAGCCAGGCCCTCGAACAGTACGATCGGTGCAGTCATAAAGCTGTCTTGTGGCGACAAAGGAGGCATGATGAGGATATACGGGATCTTCGGCGTGGCCTTCCGCTCCATTTAGCTGCCATTGCCACCCTCTCGCAAGGCTGTTCTGCTTCGTTGATTCATTGCATCTCGTTATTCACAGTGACAGAGCCAGGGCGACGATGATGCTGCTTCGCTGCTGGGTCGGGTGTTGACGGAGGGCAGACGCTGCACATACTCAGGCCGTCTCGCCTGCAATCCAATCTTTATGCCATCAACGTGCCTGCCTTTGCGATGAGTATTTATTTACTCATAGAAGTCTAAGCTATAGGCGTGAGGACGTGTGGAGAAGTGCAGTGACGTCTCCACCTTCTTGGCCCCACTGCTGTGTGATAAACGCGTGCTTACACGCGCGGGGGCGCGCCTGTTCGTACATTACACCAGCCAAACATCGTGACACTTTTCTTCCTTCTACTTCCTTTCTCTCCAGAGCACAAGGACGGCTCCGTCTACTCTTGGATATCGTCGGTGGAAAATGGCGGAGCCGGTGCAGAACGGTAGCGCTCAACCGCACGGCGGCGACGTAGAGATGAATGAGCCTGGACTCGCGGATGCATGCTCGCTCTCTCCTCTGCTCCGCGAATTGTTGCTGATGAACCGCGCAGGCGAGCATGAACAGCACTACTGGCGATATGATCGATTCTCACCCTCCACCCGCACCAGCACCCACTGCGCTCGCCCAAGCCGAACAGCCTGCCGCTCCGGTACCTGCCCCGGTACCAACACCACAGCCATCCACCCGGCCAGCCTCCGTGGCGCCCTCCAGACCTGCTCAGCCGGTCGCACACGGCGGACCTACGCGGCAGTATCTCAATCAGCGCCTTACGCCGCACCTGCTGGAAGGCATGAAGTACATCGCCATGAATGAGCCGGAGAAACCGCTGCTATGGCTGTCGGAGTTCCTGAAAGATAGGAGCAAGGAGGTGGAGGGCTGAGACGGGCAGAGTTTCAGCGGTATGACGGCTGCCGAAGCATTACAGGTGCAGGCGCAAGGGCAGCGCGCAGCATTTCCCACGGCGTCTGGAAATGAGCTACCGCAATCAAGCTTTCAAGATACCCAACCGCGATAGGAACAAATGGACCTTCCCGATTCAGTCCCGCACGAGAGCGCATCCCGAGTCAGTTCAATACGAAGGCGGTGAAGCTTCATTGTCCGGGCCGCTTCAGTATTGCATGCCCAACAAAGTGAATGCGCGCTGCTCCGGAGTGCACCCAGACCCTTCCTGTCACCGCCGGTTATCCATTCCGACTTCCGCGGCGTCGCTATGCTATACGGCGAAAGATCACACGATAGCTCGGCCCGCTCGTCGCTTGGCTTGCTCGGCAGCGCACTTGCACTGCCATCAGGACCCTGAAGCAGCCTGTCATCGAACCCGAATTTGCCGAATTTGCGTACAGCAAACCGGTTATCTGACTCGAAGTACGGATCGATGCCACGCTAATCGTTCCGGAATGATGAATGTTCCCTGCAGCGATCACTTCGATAACAAAGCAAGCCGGTCTCAGCTGATAGGGCGCAATCTCGGCTGACGCATGGCCGTCAGTGCATTCCGTCGCAACCGGGTAGGCGTCGGCGATGCGGCGCATTACAAAGGGAGGGTCGTCGCGCACATAGCGTGGTTGCTCGATAGACATTGTCTTGCGCCGCCAACCACCTACAACAATAGCACAAATCACCACGACCAATAAGCTCGACAACATGTTTAACTTCAACCCCGCCAAGATTCAGCAAAAAGGCAACAACTCCAGAGACAGACCTCTATCGCCATGGACGTGCCGACACTTCGTCAGGTGCACCTGCGATAGCGACGTGCCGGTCAAGCCTTGCCTTTGGTTCCACATGTCGGAATGGAAAATATGAGCAGTGGCAAAAGTCTCTGACAATCTGCCGGTCGACAGCATTGTTGAAGAATACCGTCAGCCAACGTCATCCGCACAGGAGTTGCATCGCTACGGCCATGAGCCAGGACCGAACACGACAGCACCGGCGGTGGCGATAACACTGCTGAGCACTCGAAGCCTATGATCATTCCTCGCCGAAAGGACGGTCTGACCACCTGTCGCAAGCTATGACAAATCTGGCAACCACAGACGGCTCCACGTTCGAAGACTGCCGTCGTACTCATCGCCACATCGGCGTGGTTTGAAATGACTTGAAGCGGTGTAAGTTCAGCAAAATAAGCGCTCCAAATTCTCAGCCTTGCACCTCAAGTACCACGACCAGAGCGCACCAGGCACTCCGATGCAGCGGAATAGTCCAGCACTCCTCTATGTGCGCTGCCACTTCAGCGATCCGGAATACATAGTGCGCCTGCGCGCCAACTGCTCCGACGACGACGTATCGTGTGTTGCGCTGCCATATGCTTTCTCACACGAATATGACGCGGATAAGTTCACGCGTTCACGGTAGCTGTACAGTGTCCGCAAATGGCACGAACCGGGATATGGTCGCGGCTTAAGCTGGTAGCAGAATGCACAAACCACAACGTAACCTCGCAGACGGCTCAAGCGAAAGGGCAGTGCACACTGTCAAACAATACTAGCAGTACTCTATGCACGTCGCACGTCCTCCACTCCTACCTTCTTTTCTCATCGCACAATCTGTCTCAACCCCCACGAATGTGTCGCGCAGCGTTGTTGACGTTCCGACCGGCCTGCGCACAGAAGCCAGCTGCGAACACCCCTGCCTCACTTGCCAAGAACTTGGAATCGCTGACGACAGACGCTGAATAGAATGCATCACCGCGAACTTCGGAATTTCTTGCGAGCGCTCGATCCAATGAAGCAGATTTGTTGCGAAGTATTTGGCTGTGCGAACGAAGACCCAGATAAAACCATTACAACAAGGAACATTGGATGGAGCAGCAGAGGGCGGAATTTCTGCGGATGCTGGTGTTGGCGTATGGTAATTATATCGAAGCTGTGATGCGGAGGTAGAGGCCAGGTCGCAGAGGGGTCCCGAGATAACTTCGTTTGTGGTTCTGGTGTGGTGGAGCTGGAGCTCTCGACCAAATATCAACACCTCTACCATATTTCTGCGATGGAAAGATCAGCAGAACCATGGATGGTGAAGAGGGGTTACCCAGACTTACTGAAAAGTACATCCCATCTCCATCGCCGCGATCGTTTCTGGTGCTGCTATCATCAACGAAGGAATGATAATGGCGACCTCAAGCAAGCCCATGGCCCGCATGAACGACGGCCGCAGAGACAGCTACACAGCCCTCAGCCCGACCCAGTCACGCGCAGCAATCAGATACTACCATCGAACGCTTTACCGCACACAAAGCGACCAAGTTACTGCCCGCCTCGAGGAGAGTAGAGCATGCCGCCGCAAATCATCTGCTGCCAGCCGATCAACGAGCAATGAAGAAGACGCTGCTGGAGGTCGGCGTAAGTCCTCCGCTGCAAGCACGACATCAACCAGAGCCTCCGGTGAACAGCCCACGAGCCGTCGCAAGTCCGTCATCGACAGATTGAAAGATATCTTCCGCCTCCGCCCCTACGCCGAAGAAACTGGAGAAGTCGACGACGAGTTGGACCAGCTCGATCGTCAACGAGCAAACGATCAGGAAAATGCAAGCCTATGGTTCATGTTGGCGGCGGAATACAGCGACGTAATCGGCGATTATGGCGGAAGATACGTCGGCATGCCCGCCCTGCTCTGAAGCCGAAGGAGGGGTCGATTCCCGACGTTGCCTCGTGTCAGACGGCGTAGAACAAGCTGGTAGAGGCTCTTGAACAGTTTCACCGTGCGCCCTCCTGACATTGTCGTCCGTGACGCCTTCCATCCTTATCCCTTTGCCATGTTACCTAACACAGCCAATACGCAGGCCAGCAGCTCCCGTTCCGCCAGCCCAGTCTTCGGCGCCTCCTCACCTTTCACAAATCCCACAAACTCCCTTGAAAACCTTGAACGAAGGCGAATTCATCCTCAATCCCCTCTCCGTAGACTCCGCCCCATGGCTCACCCTCCAAGCATGCCGGTCCCCAATCCCCCATGACACTCCCATCGTCCTCCCACTACATGAACCTCTCACACTCATCGTGGTGCCATTCCTCCTCTTTCCCGTACACGTGTTCGTTCACTCAGGTCGCTGGTGCGGATTTGTCGACGCCCTGGTAAGGCCAGAGAAATTTCTCGTGGGTGGCCAACAAGCCGTTTATCGCTTTGTATGGTTCGATTGATAAGGGAAAGAGAAGAGGTTTGCGGCAGGGAGCCGCGGCGTAGTGGGTGAGGTGTTGGCGGATGAGCGCGAAGAAGGTGGTTTCTTGATCGGAGTGAGCGAGGAGTCCTAGGTGGAGGTAGGTGAGATTGTGTGAGGCGCGGTGGCTGTCGCAGTCATCGTTGTTGGGATACTTGTGTCTGTTCATGGTGGTGTTGTGGGTTTTGTCTAGACCGAGCGCCGTCTATGTGGCGTTGTGCATGTGTATTTGAGCGAACGTCGCCGTTTGCTGGTTCGATAGAATTATGTTTCGTGCCTGGTGTAGCGGTGAGAGCGCCTTGAAGTTTGTGAATGAACCTTCGAATGTGTGAATATGATACATCCGCTCAAATTGATGCAAGCATCAGCTCCTCCATCAATCACCAGCCCAGAACGCCACCGCTATGATTTTGATATCACTGCAAACTCCAGGGCCTCGTCCTCCATTACCGCCCCTCTTCCAACTCATTGAGATGCCTCTCGAACCTCTCCGCCTTCGCCTTCAGCAGTCTCACGCTATCAAGGAAAAGCTCATCGCTCTCAAATTGCCCCGTGCTCTCAACACTGAAAATAAAATGATCGCGGATTCTGCCCAGCTTCACCTTATCTTTGAACTCGTCATGCCGGAGACATTCTCGGCTGACCGTGTCTTTCATTGGATCGGCGACTACAGCGATCTTTTCGCCAGTTTCTTGATCAACCTTCAGATCAATCACGCCACGCGGGAAGCAACGCTGGAATTTCCGCGCTTCGGCACCCAGGATTGGTTTTGTGATCTCGATGTGTGGCAAAGCCGATATGATGCGGTGGCAACTGGCGAGAATTTGGCGTGGTCCATGCCGATGCCCTTGATGCAGTGGCAACGCAGATGGATTCTTTGACCAGGTCGTAGCTTCGCAATCAAGATGTCCGGATTCATAGGCCTGATGGCGTCCTCTCCAGAAAAGCGCTGCGCCTGTTCGCCTTGCGGCTCGAAGACGAGCTGTTTCGCATAGACATTGCTGTTCACGTAGCGAATCGTCGGATCGGTCTCGCCCTCTTTGGCCAGCTGTTTGCCGCCGCGGCCGTCTTCATCCATCGTCGCCCAGCGACACTCAACGTGCAGAGTCATAACAATCGTGTTGTGGTCGTTTGGCGTGCTGGCGCTGGGCTCAGCTTCGTCGTAGTCATACATGGCTTGCGCGGCATAGTCGTCCTTTGGTGGCGGCTTTTTGAACCACCGCAGCCACTCCAGACCTTCTTTGCCGCCGGTAAGTGGAATGAGGCCAAGTCGATGAGCGAGGACTTCGTCCTGGATTATCGAGGTGTTGTCGAAGATGAACACGTCCTCGATCGCCAGAGTGGGTACCTCGGCGATCAATATTCTCCTGAAAGCATTTGCTATTGAAGCATCGACGCCGATCAATGAGAAGGCGGAGTCGTATGGCTTATTCTGGTGGAATTTGACGTTGAGTTGGTGTTTGAAGCGCTCCAGATCCCAGCTATCATCTTGGCCAGGTCCCCAGTGGCCGGGAAAATCAGTGGCGGAGACATCGGTGACAGTCTCAGCGTTAACGTTGACTATCCGTCGCTTCTCGAGTTGCTCTTCGGTGAGCGGGGCCCAAGACTTGGACGGCGACATGGTCGTTGCTGTTATGTGCTCGGCAAGCGAAAGTGTCGAAGCGATGCCCGGAGCAACATTTTGTGCAGAGAGGCTCAAGCTCGGCTGTCTGCCGACTGGCTCCTCAGCCAAGCTTGCGCGCTAACCGGATTGGCTGCACCTTCTCCATCATCGACTTCGAACATTGAGCGTGAGAGTTATACGGTCGTTGTTCTCTCCTCTCCGCTCTCCGCCACCGACCCCTCCCAGTCCACCGCGAGGTCACTGCCACCAACCACAATGGCAGCCTCATTCGCCCGCCTCGCCGGCCACAGCGCCAAGCGACTCTGCCTCCGCCCACGCACCGCCACCCCGTCCTTCCGCCCACAGCAACTCCGCTGTCTCTCCTCCACTCCTGCCCGACGGTTCGCTGAGCCCGTGGAAAATGCTACAACACGCCTCGTACCCGTAGATCCCAGCTTTGGTGGTCCCGTGGAGGACGGCGCACTGGAAGCTGACCCAACAGATCCCAACCAGCGCAAGATCCGGCACTACACAGTCAATTTCGGCCCTCAGCATCCCGCCGCTCACGGTGTGCTGCGCCTGATTCTGGAGCTCAATGGTGAAGAGATCATCCGAGCAGATCCTCACGTGGGTTTGCTGCACAGAGGAACGGAGAAGTTGATCGAGTACCGGACATATTTGCAAGCGCTCCCGTACTTTGACCGCTTGGACTACGTGAGTATGATGACGAACGAGCAATGCTACAGTTTGGCCGTGGAGAAGCTGTTGAATATTGAAATTCCTGAGCGGGCCAAGTGGATTCGGACTCTATTTGCTGAGATTACGCGCATCCTGAACCACCTGATGTCTGTCCTGTCGCACGCTATGGATGTCGGTGCGCTCACGCCCTTCCTGTGGGGTTTCGAAGAGCGTGAGAAGCTTATGGTATGTCACGCCGCTTATGATGATTGGAACTTGCCACTGATGGTCTACAGGAATTCTACGAACGTGTATCCGGCGCTCGTCTCCACGCCGCCTACGTCCGCCCCGGCGGTGTCTCCCAGGACTTGCCAGTCGGCCTCCTTGACGACATCTACCAATGGGCCACTCAATTCGGTGACCGCATCGACGAAACCGAAGAACTCCTCACCGACAACCGTATCTGGATTGGCCGAACCAAGGGCGTCGGTGTCGTCCCCGCAGCCGACGCCCTCAACTATTCCTTCTCCGGCGTCATGCTCCGCGGGTCCGGCGTACCCTGGGATGTCCGCAAGAGTCAACCCTATGACGCCTATGACCAAGTCGAATTCGATGTCCCTGTCGGCGTCAACGGCGACTGCTACGACCGCTACCTTTGCCGCATGGAGGAATTCCGTCAATCGCTCCGCATCATCCATCAATGCTTGAACAAGATGCCCGCTGGACCTGTGAAGGTTGAGGATTACAAGGTCGCTCCTCCGCCTCGTGCGGCGATGAAGGAGAATATCGAGGCGCTGATCCACCATTTCTTGCTCTTCTCCAAGGGCTACGCGGTCCCGCCGGGTGAGACATACAGTGCGATTGAGGCGCCGAAGGGCGAGATGGGTGTGTATCTTGTCTCGGATGGGAGTGAGAGGCCCTACAGGTGCAAGATTCGGGCGCCTGGGTTCGCGCATTTGTCTTGCTTCGACCAGGTGAGCAGAGGGCATCTGTTGGCAGATGCGGTGGCCATCATCGGGACGATGGATCTGGTGTTTGGTGAGGTCGATCGGTGATAGGCTCGGAGAAGAGTTTGTATGTACATAGTGGCGTTCGGGCAGGGAGCATGTGCAGTAGACCGTGCAATACGTTCGACACAAGGGTCCGTTTCACGTGGACTCGGCGCTGAACGTCGTCGCCAAAACAACGGAGACGTTCTGGAGAGGAAGGAACGACTGCGCAAGTGACGTGGGCGTCAAACAACGTCGCGTTTGCACACCCCCAGCACATAAACACCAATTTATTCCCAATCTCACATCTCCTCAAGATGCTCATGCCACAAGACGTCTCCCAAGTGTTGACATGAAGCTTTATGGATCCACCAACAAGCAAAAGCCTCAGCAAAATCAACAATGAGCTGTTCCTCCGCGACGGCAGTGGCAGGTACTTAATCGCCTTGGCCAAGCATCATCGGGATGCGGTCAAGGCCACATTGTCCACCCAACACGATCCGGCAGCGACACTGGCTGTCACGTTCTCTCTGGAGTATGGCGATAGGCTGTGGCCGGCGGAGCATGTCACCCACCGAGTCAACCAAGACGTCACTAGAATGATGGTGTATAGAACGCAGCATCAGGAAAGCGAGGGTGACGAGTACAGGTAGTCTCTTAGAGCTGCTAGAGAAGCAGAGCTTGTGTTCGGTTGATTGGTATGTATCACAGAGATGGTCTTGTACACAGCACGCATGGGCCAGCAACTAACAGGCCACGAATTTGTTGCCGCGTTGATGATGGAAGGCACCCGACATGCAGCCACTGCTTCGCTACACCAAAACCTAACGGCGCAAAAACAAGTGAATTTGGAAGGAGCAGCACGCCGCCGACGACGGCGAACATTAGCGGGAGCTGTGACCACGACCAAATCGCTTCCTCCCAAATTGGCCGCAAGCTCCGGGAGTACTTCATTGCGCTTGAATCAGCTCAGACGCTGTACCACATGCGTGGCCGACTGCAGGATTGGCTTGCGGAGATTCTGAGTGCGAGACTGGCGCCATAGCTGGAGCGGAGGAAGAAGAGTCTACCGGCGCAGGAGCAGCAGGGTTGGCATAGGTCTCAGCCGATTCCGGCGACTCCAGGTGGGATGTCGACGCCGCATGTGGGATTCGGTGGACCGTTCATTGGCAATGTCTTGCCGCATGGCAGTCTAGGTGCGGACTTGAGAAGCAAATGTGTGTAGCTCGAAACACTATCGTCTACCATGCTTCAGGATGCGAACATATCCGCCACTGTCTCCTCCATCGGCTTGGTTTGACGCCTTTGATCGCCAAAAGCTGTTCAAGCGTTGGGTCATGGATCTCAAGCTCGCCATCTCTGATCGCATCATAAGTCGGGCTCCACCATTTCACATGAGCCTCATTCGCTCCCCTCTCGATGTGACTCGACTCATAATCTTCACGCGGGACCTCCTTCACCCTCACCTCCTTACCCCTTGCCTTGGATACCATCACAGCAACCTCTTTGAGGGTCCACGCCTTTTCTTGAGCCAGATAAAAGGTTCTCCCGGCCCATTCTTCCGATCGTGCCATCAGAATTATTGCGTTCGTCAAGCCCAGATCCGGAATGCTGGTCCAGCTGATCTTGGAGTCTCCACCGACCAGGATCTCACTCCGATTATCGTCCGGAACCTTATAATACCCCAAGTACAGCGGCCAGCTCTCATTATAGCAACCCTCCCGAATAATCGTGTAATCTCCCGTCCAATTTGCTTCAACCATGACTCCGTCCTAATATGAGCCTCCATAACATAACTCTTACTCGGATTGGCAAATGCCAAGCTGGTGTAATACACGTGCTTGACTCCCGCTCCCTTCGCTGCTCTAAGTACCTTGAAGTGATCTTCCTCCCGTCCCTTTCCGCCAGTGAAGTAGTTGTGGTCCGAAGATACTCTAGGAGATGAGATGAGGTAGAGCTTATCGACTCCTTGCAGTGCTGCTTGCCAGGCACCCTCATCGTCATCGTAGTCGACTCGGCGGACAGCTACACCTTTCCTCTCGGCATCTGCGAGTTTCTGGGCTCCGGAGTCTGAGGAAGTTGTTGCAACAATGTCCCTCGCGATCATGCCATTGTCCAAAAGGCTGTTGAGTGTGGCGAAGCCGAGTTTGCCGGAGGCACCTACGATTGCGAGGATCATTATGACAACCCTACTCGTCGATGGAAGAGTGGATGATGATAGGGTAGATTCTGCTTCCTAATTCAATGCGGTCTATATGAAGGGCTGCTTATACATGACGTATTACTATGCGTGGAAACCACCTCCAGCACAATGCTCGCCAATGGCGGGCCCCAACCTCTCGAACTTCTGATGAAATTCGTTTTGCGTGCCATTGTCGCTGGTCACGATGTTGTTGTGTTGTGTATGCACCATATTCAGCGAAGAAGGCTAATGATGGCGGGCCTGGTCCAAGCGTTGGGTGTGAGCTCACTTCCAGCAAGAAAGAAGGTGCTTCCAACTCCATACCTTAAGCGAGGAATGGCTCATCTAGGCCATTCAAAGGCAGAATCGCTACGAGCCGGGACATATCTTGTGGAAGGACCATGCAGGGAAGGAGAAAGCTCTGTGGTGTGATGGAATGATGTGCTACGGCCAGTATCCTCGCGGTCTTGTTCTTTCCTTAGCCTCATCTCGTCCCAGAAGTCGACTAATTCCGTCGTCGACACAACACCGATCTCGCTATGTTGGACAAACCACGGATCATTGATCCGGCCACGATCTACTTGCCACTCGTCCCTAGCTAAGGCCACAGTCAGATTCGCACTTCCCAGCAAATGTCCGCTGAAGATGCTGGCTCGACGCAGCAGCTCAATGTCTATCAACTCCTGCTGCGCTGCCATGAGCTGCGTGACGGCTCCCGAGTCTTGCTGGGAGAGTAGGTCGAGCTTTGAAACGACAAGAAGATGAGGTGCATGGTGGGCAGCAAGCGCCTTCACCACGTCAACGTCCTCGTCATTCTTCGCAGCCACATACATGACCTCCAGCTTTCCCTTCAACGCATAGTCAACGAACACTTTCGCCTGCGCCGTCAAGTTGTCATACGTCGCGTCACGAGCAATCTCCATACCTCCTCCTTCGATCCGAGACATCTCTGCACCACAGAAGCCCTTGGTCGACGCGGCGGTGCTCGGACCGATTTCCAGCCCTGGATGCCTCCTCGCCAAAGCCTGCACCACTCTGCCCGCCATCTCTCTCAACGCTGGTGCCGTCCTTACCAATCCTCCGAAGCGTCTTCTAATCTCTAGTGGCAGGCTCCTCGTATCCACCTCGCCCTTCACTCCTTCCACATTCGCCAGAGCCAATTCGCCCTTCTTGTACCTCTTGTTCTGTCTTAACCAAGTCCACAGATCCTTCCGATACAGCTCTGCAGTATTCCACTCACTCACATCCATCCTCCCACTCCTAGGCTGATACGTCCCCTCGAGCGCTTCCGCCATCGCATGCCCTACTTGAGGCATATATATAGCCATCTGCAGACACGCCTCACCCATCCTTTCAATGAGCGCTTGCTCATCGAAGAGCTTGCCAAGGGTAGGGCTAGCTGTCGCTACACACCGTCGAGCTGGCCTTGCGGAGCAATCTCGGGAAGCATGACGGAGGCGCCAGCCTCCATCGCAAAGAACAGGAAGTCCAGGATCTCCTGCCGCATCTCCATTACGTTGCCGCTAGCTCCTCCCACGAGCTGGAAGACGGGGTTCGGATCCCAGAATGTAGTGCGATGGCAGTACTGTGTTACTGGTGACGGGTCGAAGGGATAGATCAGGTCGATTCCAAGCCATTCTTCCAAGAAGGCTTCAGATGACGCCGAAGGAGAGGTGGGCCTGTTGTATACGGATGGGTGATCTATCCGGTATTGGTAGGATCCGATGTATAGTAGGAGGAGCGCGAGTGCTAGAAAGGTGGCGTAGAAGCGTGGCGAGCGGTTTTGCGAGAGGAGGAAGATGAGGTGGATTATGTACTTCAGTCTCGGCTCGATATGCATGGTGCAATATGAATCTTGTAGACTTGCTTCAATTTTTGTCTGTTAATGTCGATACGTTCAATCAATCAAGATCCCACGAAGGGTCTTCCTTTCCAAATCCCTCATCCCTTGCGCCAACATGCATTCCATGCCGCCCTATCCCACCGTGCCATGCAGAATCTATCAAGGGGGTTGTCATCAAGCTCTGTATACACCTCCGCAAAAAGAGCCAGCCCGGCGTAAAGCAGACTACCTCATCGAACGCAAACTGGAAGGCGCATGACTTCTCCCGCTAGCCGGACCAAAGCTTGCACTATCGCCCTGCGTTGCAGCCACACTGTCCGAATCGGCGCTCGTATCGCCAAGCGTGCCCTTCCTCTTAAGCTGACTGACGCGGTCGCCGCTACTTCCCGCCAGCTTCTCCATATTCTCCGCTGTCAGCGCTTGCTGTCCCGAAGCTGTGGTATCATGACCTTCACCTCTGCCAACTTTGGATTTCGGGTCCTCTCCACTTTCGATCAAGGCGTCGTCACGCAGCGAGATCGCTTTCTCTTCCGCCTGCTGTCTGCGCAGCGCATCATCACCGGGAGCCGTGGAAGAACGCTCGATGGCTTGACGGTGATACGCTTCCAATCGGTCCAGGGAGGAGTTAAGCTGTTCCTGCGGGCTTTGCGTCGAGCTATCCGACATGGTGAATGAAGATCCATGTCGGGAATTCGACGGTCGTTGCAACTTCGCGCTAGGAGGCGATTCCGCAATCTCAGCCCGCTTGCGCTTGCCTTCGATCGCCCATTTGATCAGCATGCGCTCCAGGTTGGGCTTCTTGACAGGCTTGGCGAGGTAGTCGTCCATGCCCGCCATTTGGCACTTCTCTCGATCCCCTTGAATGGCTGAGGCAGTCATGGCGACGATGGGAAGCTCACGGACTTCCGGGATGTTCATGAAGGTGGAGCCATTCCGGATAGTGTACGTGGCACGATAGCCGTCCATGATTGGCATCTGCACGTCCATCAAGATGATGTCTGGGCGTGGATGATCAGGACCTGCTGGTGCTTGCAGGTAGTCCAGCGCCTCTTTGCCGTTCCAGACAGCCTTAACGGGAAAGCCGAGCTTGCGGATAGTTTTCAGCGCGATCTGCTGATTGATAGGGTTGTCCTCCACGACCAAGACGTTGATGTGCTGCCGTTCGGCCTCGCTGAGCTCAGGCAAGGGGGCCTCCGCGGGTAACGAAGGAGGGCTCGGTGTGGGGTTAGCTGAAGGATCGCGGGTGTGCAGTGCCTTCCCCGGCGTCGTAGGAGTCGGTGGTGCACTATGCGTGCTACTAGTGCGCGACAGCGCCAGTTCTGACTGCAGTCGTTCGGGAATCGAGCCAAGGTCGACAAGCGCGGTGTCAGTGCTCTGGTACGGTGCTTTGTGGAACGGCACCCAGAAAGTAGCTGTGGTGCCTAAGCCAAGCTTTGATGTGAGCTCGATTTTCCCATGCATCAACTCCACGAGATTTTTGCTGATGGTCAAACCTAGCCCAGTACCGCCGAAACGCCGAGCTGTCGAGCTGTCTGCCTGCGAGAAGGGCTTGAAGAGCTTCTTGCGCACCTCCTCCTCGATGCCAATGCCGGTATCCTCCACAGTGAATTGCACCTCGACCTTGTCATCGGTCTCCTTCTGCACTTTGACCCTCATCGCGACGCTGCCTTCGGTAGTAAATTTGATCGAGTTAGTTAGCAGGTTCGTGATCACTTGCCGCAACCTGCCCGGATCACCCATAACTTTCCAATTCTTCAACTCCTGAATATCCGCGATATACCTCAACCCTTTCCTCTCTGCCGCAAAGCTCAGCATCTTGTTGACGTCGCGAATTACGACCGACAGATCGAACTGCACCTCCTCAATGTCCAATCTTCCGCTCTCGACCTTGGAGAAGTCAAGAATGTCGTTGATGACCGTAAGCAAACCGTTGGCGCTACGCTGAATGTTCTCCGCGCAATCCCGCTGTTCCTTCGTCAGTCCGCCTGCATCGTCGTCCAGTAACAGCTCCGACATGCCGATCACACCGGCAATAGGCGTCCGGATCTCATGGCTCATGTTAGCCAAGAATTGAGATTTCATTTTACTCGCTTCCTTCGCGGCAACCGACTGCGCCATTAGTCGCGCATTCTCTCGGTCCCGCTCTTTGAGCGCTTCAGATGCCGCCTTGATATCCGAAATGTCCATGCTGACACCAACCACGCCATCAATGAACTCCTGCCCTTCCTGGTCGCCAATTCGCACAGTCCGCATGAACGGGAAGAGCCGCGTACTGAACCAGCGTCCGGTCTGAGTTATCTGCACCTCCAGATGACGATCCTTCACTCGCCCCGATAACACTTCTTCGATGCAGGACGAGTATTGTGACCACTCATTCTCACGGCCTTGCTCCTTAAATATCTGATGCAGATCCATTCCGATGTAATGGTCCTTCTGTTCCCGATCCTCCGGCTCATACATGCTCCTTCCCTCAAACAAGATTAGCTTCCTCTCCGGATCAATTGCCCACAGCGTAATGCGCGCGTGCTCGATGACACGCTCCAGCGAAGCCTTGGTCTGCCGTGCTTGCTCGCGCGTCATGACCAGTTCGTGTATGTCTGTGCAGGTACCGAACCATTTGACAATCTTGCCATCTTCGTCCCGCATGGGCACGGCTCGACCCAGCATCCACCGCCATTCCTTGTCAACGCCGCTCCAGGCTCGGTATTCGGTCAAGTATTCCTCCCCGGTGGCCAAACAGTGTGCCCATCGCGGTTTCGCAATCTCGACGTCTTCCGGATGGAATGCCTGAGCCCAGCCAGCGCCCAGGCTCTGCTCGACGGTCAAGCCGGTGTAATCGTACCACCGGTCTGAGAAGTAATCGTGCGAGCCATCTGGCTCTGCTCGCCAGATCATCTGTGGGACCATGTTGCAGATATCCTCAAACTGCTCCTCGTTCTTCTTCTTTTCTCTCTGAATCGTACGGGCATAGTCGGTTACATCGTAGAACATTACCAGCCCGCCCAGAAATTCTCCCTTCTCATCCAGCAGCGGCTCACCTGTGCAGTCGAAAAGCAGACGACTGCCGTCTTTAGCGCTGTACATGCCAACACGGTATGCCTCGAAAGCCTTCTGCTCCCGCATCAAACGCATGATCGGAAAGTCCTCAAGCGGGATCTCTGAAGAGAAGTCTTCCCGGTACAGCACATATCTTGAGAGAAAATCGCGTGCTTGTTCCGTGGAGTCGAAGGCGCCATCCTCCAGCCAGGGATATAGTAGCTTCATGGCAGCTTTGTTTGGCAGGCCGAAGCTTTCGTCCTTCCACAGGGCGTAGGCTGGAATCGACATGCCGTTCAGAATCGCGTCTTTCAGCCTGTTCGATTTGCTGAACATTGTTGGTGCCGACGCTGACGTTGTCTTCGACGGTGGCCCCTTTGGTGGAAAGTCCATCAATGGTTGTGCGGCTGGGCTTGCTAGATTCGAGCCCGAGGTCGGCGTGCCGTTGAACTCAAGATGCTTGCGTCCTCCAGAATTGGAGCTGGACTCGGAGCTCAATGCTGAGCTCATACTTGTCGCAAGGCTAGTCTGGGTCCGCGTCACAGTTCGTGAGGATGTCTTCGGTGTACTACTTTGTTGGAGTTCCTCCGAAGCAGCCGTAAAGGTAAGAGTGAAGAGCTGCTGATCTTCCGTCGCCCATACTGATACAATCATCCGAGCTTGGACATGTTTGCCTGTATCATGACGGTCGACCAGAGGCAATCCGGTGCGCGGGTCACGGTCAGTCGAAAAGACCACATCAACTACAGCATCATGGACCTCGGTGCGCGAGCCACCAGCAACGCTCAGGCGTGTCGAAGAAGCTGCCGAAGGTGCTCGTTTGTGCTCGCCCTCAGTATGTGTTGGAGTCGTATTGCGGGGATGAAATGTATTGAGATGAGTCGTGGAGCATTGTGCGCGGCTTGCATCGTCGACGATTGTGTCGAGAAAGTCTTCCCAAGCAACAAATACCGCGCTGCCATTCTGCAGAAGGTCTACACCGAGCTGGGCCAGAGTTAACCCGAACAGCACATCAGTCGCGCTCTTCGATTCGACGTCATCGGAGCTGTCCGGCGGCGGCACAGCTTCGCCCTCCACCTTTCTGTCCAAGTTGCCTGGCACTTCTATGCCGAACAACCTCCCCATAGCTTCGTTGGCGAGCATGACAGTTTTTGCGCTCGACAGCACCAGTACTGGCATCGGCAAGTACTGCAGCGCCGCAAAAGCCAGGTCGGCCTTGACCTGCGGCGGGGGCAGCCGTATGGACAGGCCTGCGGATCTCCTCGGCGATGCATTGTCTTGCACGCTGCCTCCCGAGTTCGAGAAATAGTCATCTGCTTCCGGCAGGGCATTCTGGGCGACTGAGGTCGAACTCGCGCTCGTGCCAGTGTCGAGGAACGAGACCCGCCCTCTCGGCGGCGCCTCGTCCATGCTCACGGCCGCACCCCAACGCCACCTTTGCCTCGTGCAAACCCGCTGCGTCGTGCTGCTACTCGCGCCCAGCCTGGCGACCGCATCGGTGCCGGGCGCTTGACTCGGGATTACGGAGCAAGGGCGGGGAGGTCGCGTCGCGTGGCCGATCTGGAGATGTGCGTTGGCTGCGTTGTGTGTGCGGGTGAGCACGCGTCGGGCACACAACAGCGAGTGCGCAGGAGGATATCAGGATGGGAAATGGCAGGGCAAACCCCAAGCAACCTGGCCAATTGCGTCGTGCCGTCTTGACAGAGTTAGAGTTTCTGCCACAAGCGTCGGGATGCGAGCAGTTGAATGCCGGCGTGCGGTGCCCTGTTTGCCAACGATGCCGTGCGAGAGCCGAGCATGACTACTGCGTCTTGTCTTGTCTCGCTGGGTCCTTCGCAGCAAGCAGATGGCTCGTGCCCCACGCGAACTCGACGTCGATGCTCATTGTTCTCGCATTCCAGCCATCCAGATTGCCTGGCCAGATCTGGATCTGCAGCGATATGGACGGAAACGGACCGTTGGTGATCACTGATCAGGGTGTGGGGGACCGAGCTTGTCAGACCCGTCGATAAGAAACGCCCTTTGCGTCATCGGGCTTCGGTCGGTGACGAGCTATTTGCCCGACACGCCGAACATGTTCCCCCATCTCCGGTGGAATTTTGCATCTTGATGAGCACGCAAGATGGACATTTGAGAATGTGGCACGGATTTGAATGAGGCCGGTGTGTCTTAAACGAAGGCCTCGCTTCCATGCATCCGAATGACGATGGTCCTCTATCGAACCCAGAAAATGATCCTCCCAGCTACTGACCGCCTCGCATTCGCTCGGGGCACGTGAGGTCTTCATGCCAAGACACGGTCAGTCGTCGCGTGCGCTAGCGCAGAGCCGCGTCGAGGCGTCTCCAAGATGCCCCCGATCTAAGAACGCCGCTTTCGCCATATTTACCGGGTTCTCGGCTCACCAGGGTAGCAGGAGAGTTGCTGCAGGTGCGTACTTCGTGCGAGCACACGTGGCCCTGGGAGCCTCACGATCTTGAGCATTCGTCACCATAGTTTCCATCGCGACCGGCGGGCTTCCACCATCGCCAGCTCTCACACGGAGCGTGGCGGCCTGCGCGTCCTGAGCTGGCTGGAGCGGGTGCGTACATCGACATGAAGTGAAGCGCTGGCTATCAGCTCGTGATGCACCTCCCTGCAAACATTCAAGAAGCTGGTGGACTGGAGCCAAGACCACCATCTTCCTAGAAACCGGCCGCTGCAACCTCACCCGCCGCGCCCTCAGACCGACATGGCCGTCCCGCAGTACATTGGTCGCAACCGTGCTCCTGCACATGGCGGTCCTAGCGGTGTTCAGCGATCATATGCCTCCGAGTTGCGAGAGACAGAAGCTTTATTTAACTCCTACGAGCATCTTCAAGGCTTGCCTCGCAGTGATGTCGCCCTCACTATGCTCCGGAAAGTCGCCAGCCTCGTCAAGCCGATCATGCGGAAACGACGCTGGCGAGTGCAAATCCTGGCCGAGTTCCTCCCTGCCGAGCAGAACCTGCTCGGATTAAACATCAACAAAGGGTACAAGATATGTATTCGCTTACGGTACCACAACAATCCAGATCTCTTCCTGGCCATAGAGGAAGTGGTGGACACTATGCTCCATGAGCTCTCGCATAACATCTGGGGTGAACATGACAGTCGATTTCATGCGCTTTGGGACGAGCTGCGGGATGAGCATGAGACGCTTGTCCGCAAAGGCTACACTGGTGAAGGCTTCCTATCTGCAGGCCACAAGCTGGGCGGCGGTCGCAATCGTATGCCGCCACCACAAGAAATGCGCCGGCTGGCGAGAGCAAGTGCGGAGAAGCGGCGTTCGCAGAATAAGCTGACCAAAGGTTCCGGGCAACGACTGGGTGGCACTCCGCTGCATGCCTATGGTGGTGATGTGAGGCAGGTGATTGCGGACTCAGCCCTCCGACGGAACAAGATCAGTAAAGGCTGCGGCTCAGGGCGCCAGGACGCAATTAAGATCGCAGAGGACAACTCAAACCGAACTTTCAAAACGAAGGCAGAGGAAGACGACGCAAACGATCGCGCCATCGCGCAAGCATTATTCGAGCTCATGGAACAGGAGGAAGAACGTAAGATCAGGAATGAGACGTTCTCAGCCAGCTCCAAAGACGGCGGACTTGAGTGGCACCCAGCGACAGGACTGTACGACCCCGGCAACGGGCAGAAGCCTCCGATTTCTCGCTCACACACACCATCTGAGGAAGAGCAGATGCGTTGGGCCATGCAAGAGAGCAGCAAACCGCATACGCCACATCCGGAGCAAAGCTCGGCGACACGGTCCCCTGTTTCGCCATTGACACCAGAGGTGGAAGAAGGCGGCAGCATCGATAGCACCATATCGGATGCTTTGCAGAAACACCACCCAAATGGCTACACCGGGTCTCCTGTTGCTCAGGAATCCGCGGTCAGCCGGCCCGTACCTAATCAGCAAGAAATTCCTACAGCGCGACCAACGACCAACAGAAAAGGGACACTGGTCTCACCGACCATTTTCGACATCTCCGAGCCCTTCAATCCCGACGAATGGACCTGCGAAGTTTGCACCTGCATCAACCCTACGCAATTCCTTGCATGTGATGCCTGCGCTTGTGAAAAACCTCAAGGTGCGAAGGCGATTAAGTCCCATCGCAATACCTCAGCTACGACTACTACTAGCGCTCAGCGGCCAGCCCAGCCGAGCACGAAGCGACCTCGTTGGACAATGCCGCAAGCCGCGCAGCCGACGAGCTTGGGCTGGAACTGTGTCAGGTGCGGGGCGTTCATGGAGCATAAGTGGTGGACTTGCTCGGCTTGTGGTTTGATGAAGAGTGAGTCGTGACGAGATAAACGAGTTCATGATGGCATTAGCGAGGAGTTCGCAGAGCTTGTTGCGAGGCATCAGGAACGGCGTTGGTGGCGGGTTTTTCCTAGAAAAGGATTTGTGAGTACAAAGCTTGGTGTTCATCCTGGCCTGCCTGGCGCTCATTCAAGAGATGCTGTAGCCCAGCCATCAGCCGCCGAGAGTTGAGTGTGGAGATGTGGCCCTCCTTGTAGGGCGAAGCAGCTCTCCGAGTTTCGCTTCCAACCTCCTCGTGGTCGAGCGAAGGTAGTTCGCAGCAGAGAACTCGCAAATCGCCTCAGCGACATGATCTGGGGCAATCTCCCGAATAGTATCCTCACAAAAGGAGCGCACGGCGAGGCAGCATCGTTCGATGAAGTGCTCAGCAATCGGGCCCCACGGCACAGACTGCGAGTGGAAGACGTCAGCGGCAACATCCGGGTTGATGAGGCATGCGAGCTCAGTGCCTTCATTGAGACGCAAACACTCGCCCACGGCGTCAAGGTATGCTTGCTTGCCACCTTTGATAGGCGTGCCGACCTGCGAAATACGCTTCGGCGCGAAGTCAACTTGTACTCTCGGCCCGGAGACATCATCTACCACACAGTAGCTGTGGCCCTTCGTCTGCATGTGATCCGCAAATTCTTCGAGGATGTTTCGCGGCCGGGAGTGGAGCCTGCGAGTCGACCCCGGGACGCCAGGGTGGTCGTCAAAATCTCGCGACGGTAGATGCCGTTGAGAGCGTCGTTGATGAGCGCATGCCAGCCAAGATCGAGATAGATATGCTTGTTCTGGATGTAGTCGAGACAGCTGGCCTCGGATGGGGGCCCAATCGCGAGACGGTCAGGCTTCGTCACGATACCCAAGGTATGCCGACACTCAGGGTCGGCCACCTTGGCTAGCTGGAGCACGATCTGGTTGGCGAAGTTGTTGTCTGCTGCCAGGACAGCCAAGATAATACTGCTAGGCATTGCCATGCATGACTCCACGATACGCTTTACCGTCTCAATGTCGCGCTCGGCTTGTTGATGATTGGAAGCATGAATGAGCCCGGGCAGATCGACGAGCGTTAACAGCGGAAGCCCCGGGCCTCGAATGAACGCGACAACTTTGTCCTCATAGAACGCCTCATCTGTGACAAGGCCATCGATATGGCTCGCCGCGGCGTCCAGCACTTTGGCGAAGTCTTCTGGCCGAGTCAATCCTTCTGGCTGATTCCAGCCGGCGAGATATGCCTTGTATAAGAATCTTCACTGCGGTGGCTCGCTGGGCGGATGGTGACCCTGAAAGATGACTCGGTGGAGCGGCGAAGGCTCAATTCGGAAGCGAAGCGAGTGCAGAATCGGTCGCTGGCTGGGAACCGGACGCCTGAGATTGCTTCGAGAACAGAGCTCTTGCCCGATGAATGATCGCCGCAGACGATGATTTGAGGAAGATCAAGCTCCCATTGGAAGCCATCCCGGCGCTCCCGATCAATAGCGTCCAGGAGTTGGACCTGTGCTTCGGATTGAAGCTGGCTTAGAGGCCAGTCAGTGGGGGTGGCAGTCGTCATGGTGCTTTCTTTGGAAATTGGATAGCAGGGTAAAACGATGGCAAGGGATAGAATGCGAAGAGTGAACGATCTAAAGAGAGAAGGGAACAGTCCTGTGCAACCTTTCTCAACTTATAGCTTCGTGTCAGGTACGCAACGGCAAGCCAGACCCAAGTATAGCCTCGATGTCTACTGCGAGAGCTCCGTGACGCGATCAGATGGCTGAGGAGCACGGCAAGACGCAATCGTGGTGGCATGACGAGGCAGTGCTGCTGCAATGACTGCAGAAACGGCTCAACTGCCCGTCCATACGACCAGGACCCCGCGAGACATCCCACGTCGGCGTACGTAGGCGAGCTGGCTTGAGAGAAGATGGAGGTTACTGCGCGGCACAATCGCATCTTCTGCAGCAGACTCGGCAGTGCAGCGCGCAGAAAACACGGTCTGTGACGCTGGTCGACTTCGCCATGGAACGGGCATGCATTCGCTCATTGACCGTCTCTTCGCGTCAGCATAGATCATGAGCACCAGGACATCCCAATTACTGTGTTAGCAATGGGAAGATTCTTCGATAAAAAAATAAAAAGAAAGGCTTGCTGGTAGTCCCGCCAATACGCCTACACTCATAGACGTTCGCCGGGCCGGAGTGTACCTTCAAGATCCGTGCCGCCAGCTTGCATATTCTCGTGCAGGTTCAGAAGGTGGGCACAGGGCGTAGTGAAATCGAGGAGGTAGTTGACTCATTGCCGTCCGATCGTAGACACAGCATTGTCCGCGACAGCACGATAGCAGCTCGGGATCATTGAAATCCAGCGTCGCCTCGAGATAAGGTCTCCAATGCCGACGGTGCTTGCGGTGCCAGTCCAAGCCGTCCCAAAGAATTGGGCGGCGCCTGCATGAGGGAAGTGAGGGCTCGGAGTCCTGGCCGCGTCAGATGTCACTTGCTCGGTACATTCCCGTCATAATCCTCAAGTTTTGTCGATGAACTTCCCGCGTAGACTTGGATCTGCAACAACTTCTCATGGTGTTGGCGCTGGTGTGAAGGTGAAGTCGCGTTGCTGAGCGCGTCTCGAGTGGAGTCAGCAGCCAGCCAATCAGTGCGCGATGACATCGTCCGGCCAGCTACACATTTCCATTGGCTCGACTTCTTCTCTCTAACATTTCCATGTCACAAAGATGGCTAAAGAAGAGACGGAGGATCTATGGCTCTTCGGCTACGGGTATCGAGAGACCGTCATATGTGCCAATAGGCAGTGACAATCGCTAAGTCTGGTGTCCCAGATCGTTGATCTGGAAACCACCGCCTCACTATGGTATTCTGCAGAGACCGTGAATGCTCAAGGCAAGGTATCGCTAAAAATCCGCATCAGACCTTTGCGTACCCGGCTACATCGAAAACTACGTTCGCCGCTTCTGGCAGGTACGTACCCGGCGCACGTGCCTCACAGACTCCATCCCATCCATTCCGTGACGGCTTGGTTGAAGTGGCGAACGACATCAGGCTAGGTACGCCCGCGCGGCTCTCGCCTCTTAACAGCTCAAACTCATTTGCATCGCAGCCAAGACCACCGCGGCACTCCTCTCGCCCCCGGCCGTGTCGCAACCCTCATCGACCGCTCCCTCTGGGAAACTTTAACCGACCAGCACGCCTCCGCTCCGCCACGGGTATGGGGAGCAGCGTACCGGATACCGGCCAAGCATGTTGCGGAGGTGAAGGAGTATCTTGATATTCGGGAGATTAATGGGTATAGTATTCAGTCAGATGCCCCTCCCTTTTGTCAGCTCCCGACACTAGGATTGATGCTGATGGTTTGGGCAGATATACGCCTTTCACACAGCCGCCGAGCAACCAGGACATGACTGCGCAAACGACTACTGTGTACGCTCCCAAAGGAGTGGGCGCTTCGCAAGACGTTCCGGCCGAGATCTCGAAGTGCCTAGTGTACATTGGGTTGCCAGATAATCCCCAATTCCTTGGTCCGCAAGATCCGCAGGAGCTCGCTGAGCGAATTGTGAGGAGTCGGGGGCCGAGTGGGGAGAACAAGGTGATTTCATTCCTCGGACCCTCTTGGGATTGGGTAGCTAAAGTGTCCCAGGACTACCTCTACCAGCTCGAAACTGCCCTCAATGATCTGAGTGAAGAGAGTGGCGATGAGCATATCAGTGATCTTGCTCGGCGGTGTCGAGAAATCGAGGAAGTGTATAAACGAGAAGGCAGGGCGATCGTGTATGTGCAGGATGAGATTGAGGGCGGGAATGAGCCGTGGAAGGGATGATATGACGTAGATCCAGATCCCGCAGACTCATTATGCACGTCCATCAGTCTACAATGCTCATAGAAATCGAGCCCTTGAACGCCCGCTGTCACTGCAAAGCACCTCTTACAGACCACCATCTCCAATCCCTCACCTTCTCACCGGCCCGCTGACACCGGCTCCAATCACGGACGGCAATTCCTCCTGTCCCATCCCAAACACAGTGCCCACGGCAAATCCGACCAACCCGACCAATCCCACACTGAACAGCGCAATCATCCAGAATTCGGTGCTCACGTCCTTCTTCTGACACGCCGGTCCACCCCAGTACGTCGTCTTGGTCTTGCCATTCGAGTTCTTGCTGACACTGGCTTTGCAGCCGCAGGTCCAGCACTCCTTGTGCGGAGACTTATCCCCAGCAGTGGCGTCAGTGTACTTCTTGTAGCAGCTGCCATGGGACGTGCAGTTGTTCGTGCTAGACTGGCAGGCAGAGAGGGTGGAGAAGCAGGCGGGAAGGATGCCGGGTAGGTATGCTGAGGTGGTGTTGGACGAGGCGTAGGGTGTGAAGTCCTCGGAAGATACTTCTTCGAAGATGGGGGGAAGATCCAGTGGTTCCTCGGACGGCTGTGGGCGCTGGGCGGAGCGCTTCTTGAGCGGGGATTGGGAGTCAGGCATCCGGTAGGTTCCCCAGACGCTGGTGTCAGCCTTGTGATCTTGCGCAGAGGCTGGTGCGATTATGATATTCATAAGGTCGTTGGAAGATCGGGCGTATGTTTCGTGCAATGCAGCGAGATCAGACAGGGAGGTAGCTTCGAGGAATAGCTCGGTTCCCATGCCCGAGTGATGTGCTTGGGCCTGTAGATCCTCCCAAAGCGGCGCGATTTGCTCGAGGGTACTGGATGGCTTGATGTCGAGCCGGCGACATGATGCTCTGAGGAATGTCAGAGATGCTGATGCGCATGTTAGCTTCTGTAAAGACGCTCTATGCAGTCTTGATAGCTCACCTTCAGCGTCCTCATCGGTCCGCAGAAGCAGATTGATCGCTGGTCTGCGCTCTCCGCCCTTCTCATGCAATGATGTCCTCCGCCCGTACTCATTGATCGCTTCGAGTACACCCTCTGCGCCTACATCCGCCTCATGATAGTCCTCTGCGCCCGCTCTTTGCGCCAACACCATCCGCGCCGGCACTGGGGACAGCTCCTCCCGCGTAGGGTTTGTGTCCGGTCCATTGTACAGATATATTTGCGCGGCCACTAACCGCGCGCTCCAGCATAGTGCCGAGATGGCTGCACCTGCACTGAGCCTCATCGTGGTTGTGAGTTTCTTCAAGTTGCTTCTGATGACCTGCAGCTCCAGATAGAGATACCTGAGATGGCGTATGCGGGAGAGGAGAGTGGAGGCGCCGCACCGAGCACTAGCCACAGGCACACGCCGCCCGACCTATGACCAACCATCTCCAGATCAGCCAGGCCGTTGACGATACATGCGCTCACCACCACCACGGAAAAATCGCCATTCATGTCACGATAACACCGCCCACAAGCCATGCACCGCCTACCTTTGGCCTTCCGTCTCCGCCAACTGCGACCACCACCCTGCCGCAACTTCAGCCTCCTGCCCCGCCGACACCAACCACTCTCCCGCGCCGGCGCAAACACTGGCCAGCATGGCGCAATCAGGACACAGCCCGTACGCTTCCAGAAAGGCCCTTTCTTCACCACCCGCCGCGCCGTGACGTGGGCCATCTACTTCACAGCCTTCTATACCACCCTCAACCTCGTCTCAAAGTACATCGACATCGAGATTGAGATGCTCGAAGACGAAGAAGAGGATGAAGAAGACGCGGGGCAGGTGCAGGAAGGCGGAGATGGTCGTGAGATCACACCAGAGGAAGAGGAGAGCGGGATCTACTATGCCGACCCATCCTCGACCTTCATACCTTTAACCTGGTCCAAAAAGCTCCCCCGCACCTTCTACAAAGGCTCCGATCCGGAATGGCAGTCCTTCCTTGCTATTGCAAAAGACAAACCGCGGCATACAGCCCTGCAAACTGAGTTGCTGCGCACAGTGTTCACCGGCGCACAACAACATCCTTTGCTCGCGCGGCAACTAGGCAAAGACCCCAAGATCGGCAAGTACTGGCTCGACATCAGCTTTCCCGACGGACCTCCGCAGGAGTATGAGCGGCAGGGAATCGAGATTGGAGAGGGTTTCGTGGCTTGGAGTCGGCAGAAGATCGACGCTGAAGCCTACTGGAGGGTGAGGAGGGCAGTGTGGCCGAGAGCCGTGGCGGAGAGTGCTTGGAAGGCTGGAAGGGTACTGGGCGCAGTGCAATGGAGAAGGGTGAAGGAGGCCATGGGATGGGAGGTTGGAGTGACGGGAGGCCCGGCGGATCAATATTTCAAGCATATTGAGAGAGTGTTGGCGCAACGGGCCGGAAAGCAAGGCGGGAGTGCGAATGGGATTGAGAGGCAGCAGACGCCTGAGACGACTGCGACGGCTGCGGACCAGCCGAACGCGCCGGCGAGGCCTTCACCACCTGCGCGTGATCCGAATCAACCGCACCCACTCGGCTTGCTCTCCAACTTGCCCTTACCGAATGCGAACAGCAATCCGCTCATCCCACCCACGGACCTGGCGCTCTTCACGCACATCTTCCAGGCCTCGCTCTCCCAACGCTGGAATGATCCGTCGCTACTCAAAGAGCCACCGCGAGGAAGCTTCCTCGTCTCTGGGCTAGTAGAGCTAAGAGGGCAGAGAGGTAGGGTCGTCCTCGACGTGCGAGCTGCATACGATCCAAAGCAGAGCAAATATACGCACGTGAATGCCGGCGTGCGAACAGTGAAAGGGTGGCGGCAAGGACCAAAAGGTGGGCCGTAGGGTTCGAGTACAACCCAGATCATCAATCTTAAGTGATGGCGCGAGCTTTTATCCAGTGTACATGGCGTTCGAGCGGAACATGGCGTTCAATTAAGGGTTGGAGGGAAACGAAGCATTTCTACGAGGGGTTTCTTGCATAGCGGATATGACGAAGCGGGCGACGACGGTCACTACTTGTAGCGAAGACGGACTACTCTCATTTAAATTTGTACTCTACGAAGATGTGCTACCGTGCGTCGAATATCCCATGTTTTTCGCCCCCGTTGGACAGCATCGCTGCCGGTCCTTACGGCCGAGAACCTTCGTCAGATTGCGGCCAAATTTCGGGTTTTAAATTTTAGTTATATATTTGTTTTCAGCCACTTCGCCCTCAACAGTTCCTACTGTTAGCCCTTGCCGGGGTAGCTCAATCGGTAGAGCGTGTGGCTCTTAGTTGCCTCCTTCACAAGGAGACACGACGAGATCACCTCAAGGTCGCGGGTTCGAGCCCCGCCTTCGGCTGTTCCTATCCGGATTCGCGCGAGCAATCCATATCAAAGGCATCTCCAAGGCTCAACGCACCTTCTTTTTTCCTCTTCTTTTGGCATTTCCACCTGTGCGGCATTATCACAATCTTTGGCTCATCTTATCGTCCATGTCGGCCTCGTGCCGGGATTGATGCAAACGATGCTAGGAGAGTAATGGATTTCTTTTGCAGTGGATCTCTTGGAATACCTTGGTACGAAATCATTCCAATCCATATCCAAGCGCCACCCTGCTCGCTTAAAAAAAAGCATGTCGCTATGCAAGACATCGTGTTCGTCAAACTCGTCACGAAACCCTTTTCACCTCATCTCCCCCATACCTCCCCACACTCACCCTCTCCCCCATCCTCTCTGTATCAACTCCTAATCCCTCCCACTCCAGCCTCCCCAACCCATCTTCATCCAAGCATCCCAAACCCTCATTCCTGACCCATTGCTGCACCACACTCAACACGAACCCTAATTTCTCTGCCGTCTGATTCGCCTTCACGATCCGGGATCTTATCCTCCCGCCCTCGTGGAGGAGAGATTGGACGGTGTCGGTGAAGACTTCCCGGCTCGTGACGTGGTGGGGGAGCAAGTCGGAATTGGATTGCAGGTACGAGACAGCTTCAGGAGAGATGGTGGTGAGGGAGACGGAGAGGCCGGTGGGTGAGAGGACGAGTTTGGTGTGGTCTGGAAAATGAATCTGTAACGCCAAGGTCAGCAACATGTTTGAAGGTAGAGAGGTGCCAAAATTACCTGGAGAGCGCCGTCGGCAAAAACCCAGATACCCACGGTGCCGATGCGCTGGTAGAAGCGAATAAAGTTCCCATCTGGCTTGCCTTCTCCGACCAGTGAGTCGTCCATCGTCTGGCACATATACCGACCGAATTTCGCCCACAGAACGCAGAGTGTTCGTCTTCGTTCAGCTTCGGCCTTCAAGGGTCCCTCCTTGACGGATCCCAGGCCTTTGTACACTTTCCGACGAATGCCCTCGGCTCCCCTATCCTCCAGGATCTCGAAAGGCACAGAGTCGAGATGCTCAAAGTCTTTGCCGACCTTGTTCAGCCACTTCTGGCCGTTTCGGACGAAGACGTGCGTCACCGGAGTTCCGCCGTTCTTCGATGAGGCGTTCAGCATACAGCCTACGGTTCCTTCGGCCATGACGTACCCGACGCCATGCTTGCGGCTGTAATCCACCCATCGCGAGACAAATGGTAGGTCTTCAGGCTCGAGCGCGGGGGCGGAGGAAGGCGGCGTTCGATTCTTGAGCGCTGCTGCAAGATTCGTCCGCAGAGTCGAGAGGCGGGCGAGCACGGCTTCTGGATTGGTGTTCGGTATACAGTCGCGCTCTGCGCTAGTCTTACGAGGGACAGGTACCCTTCGCGGCATTGCTGGCGCAGCGGAGAGGTTCAGAGGTGCAGGGAAGAGCTCCTTGTCATCTGCGCCTTCGCCATCAGACAAGATTTCGATAACCTCTGCCTCGGGCTGTTTCTTCCGCGAGCGCTTGACGGGTAAGACGCGCTTCAGCTCATCCAGCTTAGCGAAAGGGCCTGGCGCCTCCTCGGGCGACAAAGGACGCTCTTGCTTAGTGGTCCGACTGGGTGCTCGAGGTCGACGAGCGAGGCTCGCGTCTGCGCTTCGTTTGACGGTGCCAGCACGTTTGAGCTTATCGGCGTCGGCATCGGCTTCGTAAGACTGTTGTGAGTGGCCAGAACGGGATGCGGAGCTGGAGGAGGAGGAGGAGGCGTTGATATCTCTGAGCGCCGAGGAGATCGTACTCGCTAGGACGCGTGGCCTAGATGCCCGAATTGTCTCTGCAGGCTGGTCGGGAGCGACCAGTACTGGCTCAGCAGCTTTCGCCGCCTCCTCGCTGATCGTCCGCGCATTCTTTCTTACGGTCCCGTTTCTGCTTAGTCTGTTTGGAAGTCCAAGAGGTGGTGGCATCAATTCAGCATCCCTCGCTGCCTTCCGCGCCGCAACCTCTGGTCTGGTGCTCTGCACCTCGTTGTGTGAAACTTCCTTCAAACCTTGATTCCGGCTCGCTGGTCTCCGGACCGTTGGAACAGGTGCTTCTTCTGCGACCGCAGGCTTGTCCCAGCTGCTCACTTCCGAGATGTACACGTGATCGTTCGGAATGGGCATTTGTGGCACGGTCCCCAGCTGCGCTTCACGGGCCATGTCGTGCACAATGGACCGTACTCGCTTGCCACCATTGAGAGGGAAAGCCTTCCCTTCAATAATCTCCCCCACCCCGGACGCCTTGCAAATGGTATACCAAGTATTGCTGTAACCTCTCCGAATCGTCTCTGCAGAAGGTACCGACACTTCTGGCCACGATGGTGCCTTTTCTCTCGCGGAGGATGGGATACTTGCTGGCACAAATGCAATCCTGAAGAAGTTCTGGCTGACGATCTTGTCCGGCGGCGGTCTTTGCTCCTCTGGCACCAGGAGGCTCGCGACCAGGTTGCGCAGGTCTGCGCTCTGATTTGTCGTTGCGCTAAGTTCTGGCCAGGTATATGTGCCGGACTTGAGCTTCTTATAGATCTCCTCCTTGGTGCTGGCATGGAACGGAGCCTTTCCGACCGCCAGCGTATATGCGATGACACCAATGGCCCACAAGTCCACCTTTTCGTCGTGCCCTTTGCCCTTCTCCAGAATCTCTGGGGCAAGATAATTTGGTGTCCCACACATCGTCGTCCGCCGCTTGACCTCCATTTCCTTTTCTGTCACCAACAACGCCGCCAATCCAAAATCTCCAACCTTGACGTTCATGCCTTCATCCAAGAAGAGATTGCCAGTCTTCAAGTCCCGATGTACAATGTGTCTGTGGTGTAAGTACTTGACAGCGCCGCATATCTGAATTACGAAGCGTCGAATCTCTGGGAGAGTAAGGTACTTTCGCCTCTTCAACATATCCGCCAGCGATCCGTTCGGACATAGCTCCATGACCACGTAAGTGCTTGTTTGGAAGGAGAAGGC
This sequence comes from Acidiella bohemica, assembly GCA_019670975.1. Lineage (NCBI taxonomy): Eukaryota > Fungi > Ascomycota > Dothideomycetes > Mycosphaerellales > Teratosphaeriaceae > Acidiella > Acidiella bohemica. Next base: position 245,629 of record JAGUCJ010000013.1, read on the forward strand.
TCGGTAGAATGTGACGACATTCGGATGCGATAGCTTCGAGTGAATCTGAAGCTCGGAAACAAACTGTGGGCTGTTAGCGATGCGATTTACCGCACACACACCTTGTCATCACCTTCTGAGCCAACTTCTGAGGTTCCATCTTGGACTTGACAATCTTCAGGGCAACCAAATGCCCTGTAGGTCTACTACCATCATACCTTTCGGCACGATGACAGATGGCGAAGCCGCCCTTCCCCAGCGCCGAGCCGGTGGCATAGTTGATCCCCGTTGGCTCCGTTACAATCGGCGGTGGCGGGTCGGCGTGCACTGAAGTCATTGTTGCTGTTGGACCTGCATTCGTACGATTCGCGTATACTCGAAGTCCTTCGCCGTTCGGGTTCTTGGAAGCGGATCATCAAAACAGTGCGCTGCTGCTCGGGGCAACGCGCTGTGCTAGCGCCGGCAGTACCCGTCAAGGTCTTGTCAGCCTGCCATGCGCAACTTCATCTTCGACGGCATCCCAATTGTCCGACTTGGCCTATGGACCTCAAGTCACACGCACAACACCGCTGCGCAGCGCCTCCGAGCGATTCGAAAACGGTGTGACGCTGTGTCATGGACGATTGTTCATTCCAACGGCTGCTATACAGCACACGCCGCTCGCAGCAGGTCTCACAAACCCCTCCAGATCTGCCGTCTGCGCCGATCAACCACACGACTCGCTCACACCCTCTTGCAGCCTGACTGACTGACCGAGCGATCGCCACACTTCTGTCCGCGATGGAGCCATCGCCCCGTTGTGCAAGACGTCCGCAAGGCATGAATTCGCGTTCCTAGCACTCGCAGCCTCGTATCATTGTTGGCTTGGACTTTGGCTTCGAGGCTGGAAAACTCGCGCCACCGATCCACGTTCGGGCTTACCGCACTTGCATCGTTATTCGGAGGTCAGTCCTGGTCGTTCTTACCCGCACATGAATCAGGCGAGGTCATTCGTCGCTGGTAGACAAAGGAAAGTACGACGTGGGCTCTGATGTAGAAGGCGCCTGGGCAGTCTCTTGACAGCCTAGTGGAGAGAGAGAGAGATAACCTTGTCCATTCCCATACCCATCAACGTTCACCTACGCTTCCTCTTGCGCCGATGTGAAAAAACCCCAGCAAACATGCGATCGAGCGTCACCCTAGCATTTGAGTCCGACGGTGCATACCCAACGTTTGCGCCTAGACATAATCGGATGATCAGCGTGTTCCTTGCTTGCTCTGAACAAGACATAGGGTCTATAAAGTTACACAGCAGCGCCATCACGGCATTGCGCACCCCATCCCCGTATGCCCGCCTTCCCTCAGATGACCACACTCAACATCGCCCTCCCGCACCCTCCCTTGCCAGCACCTTCTTCCACAGCAGCCGTAGGATAAAACGGCACCATGGCATCCGCACTCTGCACATAGGCCTCATTATACAAGCGCCAATACGGCACTCTGACCTTACGCGCTGGATGGAACAGGCCAGCCCACACGTAATTCATCACCACGCCGGTGCCCACCGCCAATCTCACGGCATCGATCGCCTCAATCACCCTATCAATGACGTGCGGGCTGGTTTCGAAAATGTTCGGGAAGAGCAAATTGAGCAGATGCAGCATCGCATCTTCGCAACCCAAGCCCACGACGCCGAGGGCGATGTGTTTCACCACGCTGGCCGCGGTTTGGCGATGCACTTGGTCGCGGTCGATGAGGGCGTCCTCGATGAGAGGCGTGACGGCGTAGACGTAGTCCTTGGCCATTTCGCCAATGTACTCGAACAAGAACGAGAGGGACTTCAGGACGCCATTCTGGACGTTGAGCTCGGGGACGCGGTATTCGTTCATCAATGCCGGCAGGACCGTGAACGGTGCGCAGGTCTCGGCAACGATGCCGATGGCAACGGCCGTGCAGACGCGCGACTGGCGTTCCTGCACACGCAGGTTGTTGAGGAGCGTGGCGAGGACGTCTTGAGGCCCGATGGCTTTGGCGATGAAGCCGAAGGTGTTGTTCGCCGCGCGCCGGATGCCCTTTTTGTGCGCTTTGAGCATGTCGAGGAGCTCGAAACAGATGCGCATCCATTCGCGGGCATTGACGGACTCGGGGCCGCGGTCCGCAATACGGCCGACGAGGTCGATGGTGTTTTCCTGCACCTTTTCGTGTCTGTTCCTCAGAATGGGCGTTAGGCGAGGGAGCAAGTCCTTGATAGGGGGTTGCATGCTGCTGATGCCGACGACGGTGACGATGCTCCTCATGGCTCCTAGGATGCTGCCGAGCACTTCCGGGTATTCTTCTCCAAGATATTCGTAGAGTACTGTGCCGAGTTTGCCCATCAGGGCGTCTTCACCGCACTGTTTCATGACGATGGCGATCCGGCTCACCAGATCTGCAGCTTGCTGTCGCACAGTAGCCGACTTGTTGTTTAACCGCCAAAGGATGGTCGACACGATCTGCGGCAGGTAGGGCTTGCATCGCACGCCCAGCGCGTTGACAACCGTGCCGAAACCGTTCAGCAACACAATGTCCTCCACACTCTGCTCCTGGAATGCGTGCAGGATACCATCCACCAGCCGCTCCTCTAGCCGCTCGTTGATATCTGCGGCACCTTGCGCCGCGATGACTTTCTCAATCGTCTCGACAGTCATCTTCCGATACGCCTCACTCTCATCCTTGAGATTACCCACGATGCGCTCGACAATCTCGCCTACGCCGACTTTGTTGCCAAGGTCGACCGTAGTCTCCACGACCTGCTTATAATTGCGCTTATCGAGCGCCATGCGCCGCACCCAGAAGCTCTTGAAGAAGTCGCCGAGCACCTTGTCCTTGAGGTACTGCGCAGTGACGCCAGAGGTACCTGCACATTGCGAGATGACCTTCAAGACAACTTTCTTCATCTCCTCGTCTGGACTTTGGAACTCGCGAAGCAGGATCTCCATGATCTGACCAGTGTAGTAGTTGGAATATTCCTCGTCCATCAACGGGATAATGTATCCAACAGCTTTCAAGAATCCAGCCAAACCCTTGCCTCTCTGCTTCCGCGCACCAGTCCAGAGAGGATTGAGAATGTCGTCAAAGCTCTCGATGCCGAACGGATTCGACGCCTCCGCCAGCGCAGCAAGGGCAAGCGAAGTGACCGTCCGCACCTTAGCTTGCTCGTCATTTAAATTCTCCGCGATACAATCCACTAAACCCTTCAGATGCGGTAGGACGGCGCAGCCCATCAGAATCGGGATCTGCTGCACGATCTTGACACCCGTGTGGCGCGCTTGCCACGACTTCTTACTCTTGCACACGGCTTTCAAGAATGGCAGAAGTGTGGGAATGCCGAGCGCACTTGCCACAACGGCGAAAGCTCGCGCAGTGGTGTTTCGGACGTACTCGTCCACGTGGTCGATATCCGGACGCATCGTACTGATCATGTGTGCGAGACCAGCGGCTTTGGCGAGATTGGAGATGATCTCGCGACCTTCGACGCGAGCATAGTAATCCTGGTCGATGAGAAGGGGTTCAATGACAACGAGGATCTTGTGGACATATGGCCGGACAAGGTCGTCGAGTTTGTAGAGGACGCGGTCGATGACTTTGACGAGTAAGTGGCGTTCTTGGTCTTCGAGCGATTTCTCCATAAGCAGGGGCAATATCTGGTCGAACAAAGGCCCAGCGCCGAAGTGTCGCGCGTTGTCTGTGAGCTGACGAAGAGCAGTTTTACGCATGGGTGGCGTGCCGTTCTTGACTTTGAGGAGGAGGCGCATGATCTTGCGCTGCTTCAGCTCTTCCACGCTAAGCTCGTTTTCGTCCGCACCATCCACGAGCTTGCCGAAGTAGTTCATGTCTTCCGCTTTGAAGAATTGCAGGTCGCCCACACCAGGGATATCCGACGGCAGCTGCTTGCCCATCGACCGCGGGTCGACCGACTCCTGCATCATAAAGCCACCCGTGTTCGCCGGCGTAGCAGGCACCGCACGCCTCACCGGTGCGCGCTGCGGCTCATATCCAGGCGGCGGCTCCAAGATCTTGTAGCCCTCAGAAGGCAACATCTCGTCCAGCTCCTCGTCTGACAATGGCGCATTGCGGCCCAAGACATCCGTCCCGAAACCAGCAATCGCCTGCACCGCGCCCACGCCCGGTGCCGGGGTCGAGCCAGCGGCTGCCGCAACATCCCACTTGGACCTTCTCTTCGCCGGCGGCGCCTCTCCATTCACCGCAGCAGGCAAATCCCACCGACTCTTCTTCGCCGCCGCCTCTCCGCTCGGTGCCGTCCCATTCCCATTCACGCCATTCGCAGCTCCATCACCATTCTCAGTAGAGACATCCCACCTCCTCTTCCTCGCCCTCGGCTTCTGCTCTCCACTCTTCTCTTCCTTCCCCGCCTCCGGCGTGCCTTCCCTCTCCTCCTTCAGCGTAGCCTTGTACTCGGCCGCCGCATCCACCTCATCGCCATTCACATCCTCCTTCTTCTTTTCCTCCTCGATCAGCCTCCTCACCCGCTCTTCCTCCCGCTCCAGCTCCCGCTCCTGCATCGTCTCCTTGTAGCTCTTTCCCTCTCCCTCCTCCAACCCGCGCCTGAAGCGCCGTTTCTGATAATCCGTTTCCCGATTCGCAATCTGGGCTTGCGCCTCTTTACTTTGCATCAGATCCATTTCCTCCGCGGCGTCCCCCGTCGCCCATTCGCCGATCTGCGCAGCGGTGGCTGTGTACTGTCCCACAAGTCTAGCGCCGCCGCCACCGCTCCCTCCCTCCCCCTCGTCGTCACCATCCGCCATATCCCCATCATCGTCCACGGCGATGGAAGTGTTGTATCCAGCCAACTTGTCGCCATTTTCATTGTCATATAAGTCGCGATCCATGGCCTCGGTGAGCGAGGCTTTAGTGTTGTTGTTCCGCTGACTGCTGCCGTTTAATTTGCCCTTCTTGTCTCGACTGCCGGCGGCGTTGCGCTCGGCCTGGGCTTGGCGCACACGCTCGAAATCGGCGTCGGACATGGTGGCTGTTATGGTCCGGGGGTTGAATAGATGAAGGGTAGGGCGGTGGTGGCGGGGTTGCGGTAGTAGAGACGAAGAAGGGGGCGATGCACTGCCCGAACTTCGCAGTGCCCACTGCCTGCTGCCCAAGGCCCAAAGTTCCCCTGTTCACAAGTTAGAGTGGTCTGTGCGCTTTCCATGCATGACTCGAGCGCCGGTTGATCTGCGAGCGGGTCGCGCTTGGTGGCGGCCGCCCACACGATCACAGTGAAGAACGGGAAGTGCTAAGGGCACACGTCCACAGCGGTAACAGAAAGCTCATGCCTGTGATGCGAGGCGAGCGTGTTGCCAATCTCGATGCAATTCTCGCAGGCCAATATTTGCTGCGTGTCCATGCTGCTCAAGCAGCTCGAATATCTCTGTCCCGTTTCCTATCCCAAGCGCCTTCGCTAATACATGTGGCAGTCTCATACTGTAGCGATCATCTTCCTCGTCCTTTCCTGCCCCTGATCTGCTCTTTGATTCCTCCTTAGACTTTGATGTCCGTAGCCCCCATTCCCTTCTTCTCCGCCCAATACCCACGCAAATCACGGGACTGCTCCTAGACAGTGCCGCCGAATGCCTCGGCCGGCAGATTCGCCTTGACGCCCTCGAAAGCCCTGACAGCCGCATCATACTGCCACCCCACTTGCTCTAAACAATCCTTCGCGTACTGCAGAGTCATCCCCGTCTGCTGCACCAACTGCGCCACCATCTGCTCCGCCTGCGCCATGTCCAGGCCCGCAGGAAGAGCGGGGGCGGGCATCTCGGCGGCCACCGCTGGCTGTATGTCTTGCTCATGATCGGGTTCGAAGGCTGCGAAGCCTCCATAACAGCGCAACGTGAGTTGATCCGAGACGATACGCACGCCTGCCGCGCCACCGGGACCTAGGATGAATGTGCGGTCGAAGCTCCTCTTCTTGCTCGCTTGACCATCCGTTCCAGCTGCTTCCTCGAACTCGCCATAGATCGTGATCAGGAAACCATCGACACCAGTAGGCGAGGCGCCGCTCGGGTCCGGAATTCCGGGTATCATCTTCGCCTCGACCATCCACTTCCGCGCATCCGACGCCAGGTCTGGATGCTTCGTCGCCGGCATCGAGGCAAAAATCTTGGCAATCGCCTCCGTGCCACGATACTTCCTCGCTTGGCGGGCGGGTAGCTGCGTGATCTTCCTAAGATTACGGCTGTTGCGCAAGTGGCCCTCCCATTCGCCAGCCTCACCAGGCTTGATGTTGCTTGGATCGCGTAGTGATGATGTGTTAACGGAATATGAAAACTCGGAGTTGTCGTCGTAATAGTGGGAGGCGAGTGTCGCGCGATCCGAGTCGAACCCAGCGAAGAATGTGCGTACGAACTGCTCGGCGATGCCGCCCTCGTCTTGAAAGTACGGGCTGCGGATCGGGAATGGGAGGTCGGGAATCCTGCCGCGATTGGCGATCTCCTCCTCGGTGCGGACCTGAACGCCGTTGAGCTGGCGCAGGTCTTTGAACCAGCTTACAATCTCGGCGTGATAATTTGGTTGATTCTGCTCGAGTGGGTTGCCGGTCAAGATCAAATGCTGGAGTCGGTGGAACCGGCGCCGCCAGTTCTGTAGCGCATCCAACTTTTCGAATTTGTTGTTCGATAAATCCAGATTCAATATCTTAGGCAAGGTCTGCGAGAGGGTAGTCACTGCCGTCAGATCCGTCAGGTCATTATTGGCGAGTGAGACGCTAGTGATTGCGCTGTCCTTCTCCTCCGGCTTGTCGAATGAGAGTTCCAGCACTCGCATCATGGCCGGGAAGAATTTGCTCGCCGTCGACTTCTGATCGAAGATGTGCTGGTTCTTCAGCTCCTCATCCATGCCCAGCGCACTGAGATTCAGGAACTTTGTCTCGTGATCGTACCGCCGCTCCAAAACGCTCCGCAACATCGCCTTTGTCTTCTCTGCTTCTGACGAAGGCAATTTGTCGACTTCGACCGGCCCACCAATCCTCTCAATCTTCACAGTAATGCCGGCCCATCCGTACCCATCCATCCGCATCAACGCGCCCACGTCCTCCGATGCCACTTTCAAGATCAGATCGGTGCCTTCTGTCGATGACTGCGTAACGATTAGTGTTGTTGAGGCCGAAAATAAGCGCAAGTTGCCCGGTATCCTCGCTCTCCTCCGACTTCGTTGCAGATGAAGCTAACCGAGACCACCACCCGCTGGGTATCGCAAACATACCTTCTTGATCTTTACGCTCCTCGCTCTTGACCCTAACCTGTTGCTCGCTTTCTTTTCCAGCCACGTGATGAGCGAGCTAACCCCTCCATCCGAATTCGTCGAAGCCTTGCTCTTGTCCCACCCCGTCACTCTCAGCCCGACCAGTTCTCCCCTCTTGCCCCCAACTCTGCCCTCCTTCATCGAGACATCTCTTGTGCCTGCGGCCTGCCGCAAAATCTCTCTCTGCGCATTCGCTGCTAGCAGTCCGCCTTTTGCTCCAACGCGTGACGCACGAGGACCGGTTGGTGGTGCCGAGGATTTGCTGATACCGCCGGGCCTACCCTTGACTGATAGTCCCATGGCAACGTCACCGTCGCGGTCGGCTTTTATGCCGGCACGTCGCTGAGCTGCGGGGCCGCGCGGAGCAGCCCTTGGGGCAGGCCGGTGGCTCACCATCCTGGGCGCCGACGAGGCTTTTTAACCCGCCAGCGAGCGTGTACTGGTTGGCGAGGCCAGCTATGCGCCCAATTATGTCCGTGGTGGGTTGCGAAAGAAGGTACTTGCGTCGAGCTTGCTGGTTGTATAAGCGGGCGGAGAGTTCCTTTGTTCGTTATTCGTAATGACCGCGTTGTCGTTGCTGATATTGCTACCACGATAGTCTGGATCGAGTTTTTGAGTGCAAGTGAGTTTGTTGATATCGAGAAGAAGGTGGATAGTCGGTGTGGGTGGTGACTGAGGGAAGAATGTAGCTGCGCACGTCGGCTCAAGTTTGTTAGTCACCCACTGACGTCCGCGCGCGAGTCAGTCCATGCTGCCTGAGGCTCAATTTTGTTGCCTGGAAAGCATTCGTCAACTCGATGTGGTGGAAACGACAGTCTACCTTACTGGGTCTCGAATACTCCTAATCTCTCATCATCTAGGAGCAGAGCCTTCGAGATGAGCTTCCGTTGCAAAGCGGTAAGTCATGAGATGCCCGTCTTGTCGTACTACGCAAAAGGTTTCAGGACATCTCACCGTAGCGTCATACCAGGGGAGTCCGGGTAAACAATTCATAGAGCGAATCCAGTGTCATGTTCGCCATGTTATCGGCATTTCTCACCAATTTCGTCTCTCACAGGAGGCCATTGTCCATTTCCCTAATTCTGCGGTACAGATGCCGCCTTACCACCAAGCCCCGGCCCCCCGAAGCCGCAGGAACAATTGCCTTTCTCCTGCAATGAGCCTTACAATGCTTGTGCCACCGCAGAATTGGTTTGCCGAGAGCGGGTGCTGCAAGCCACCGCATTTAGTCTTGTGAGCAGCGATAACATTAGAGAAATGGCGGTGCGATGATACCCCGGTCTCGCGCCCCCCTCCCTGAAGAGCGAACGTCCTTGAGTTGTTAGCTAAACATGAGATTGGCACAGCGTCGGCGACTTCGCTTCAACGAGCCCGTCAACCCCTAAGAAGGATTGGGATCATGGTTTCCAAGTTTTGCCCATCCAGCGAACAAAGTGCGAGCCTTGATCATGGGTGCTAGAAACAGGCAATTGACGGTGGTACAGCACGTCAAGCTATATTGCTGTCCGCAGCGATGTGCTGGAGGATGCCGACACAAGCCTGGTCCATCACGGGCGATGGCTGGACACCGAGCGAGCACCGGAGATATCCAGCGAGCGTCGGGTCGATGCTATTCTCACGCTGAGCAGGAATAGGCAAAGGCGAAGCCGACTGCAAGGATGGAGATTCGCCGTGGTCTGCTCCGCCCTCGCCGCCTCCGAAGTACTCATGCTCAATCTCATCCTGACCATCTACCTGAATGCATCCCGGCCTACGTTGTTTGCTTTGATTCCGGGTACAATGACGTTCTGGTCGGGTAATCACGATGACGCTTTGCATAGCCGCAGTCATCACTGCGGCTGCCCTTTTGGTTTCCGGCATCACCCATTGAGTCGCTCACCAGTGGCATCTCCGCTTTCTCCATGGGCTTCGGTGCCGTTGATCCAAGGGCTCTCATTGATGTAGACTTGCCACATGGAGAGACTGGGGGCTTGTGGCTGCGGTGTTGCTCGCCAATACCCCACGGCCGTTGAGTCTGCCCGACAGTGTAACCCAAAGAGGCACATGTTGATATTTGGTAAGATTATCAGTGTCTTGTACCTGGCCCTGAACGGGCTGCTGACGTCAATGCCACTCTGCTATGAGTACAGCAAGTACGGATTGGAAGGCCGCCGCAAGCCCCTGCGTGTGACCGCGCCGCGAGGACAGCAACGTGAGAGCACATCATTTGAGCGAAATCATTCTACGTCCTTGCTGCTTCCGGCACCTTACGCTGGCTTATGTCGCAGTCCATCTTCCTCGCCCGCATCGATTTGTACAACGATGGAATCACCAGTCCCTCCGGAGAGTTCTCCGAGGTCGGCTGTTCCTGTTTACCCATCCTTCTCGCGATGGTTCTTGGACTTGTGCTTCTAGCTACCACGTTGGGACTGGCACGCGAAAAGTTTCCCTCGACCATTCCGATGGCTGGGAGCTGTTCGGTGGCGATCGCGGCTGCGGCGCATAGGCCGAAAGGAGATGTGGGCACAGCGTATTTGCCTGTGAGATTGGGAGAGATAATTTGGGGGGAGGGGAAAGCGAATGAGGTTGGGCATTGTTGTTTCGCGAATGAGGAAGTAGGGGAATTAGTTGTCGGGTGTTGGCAGGAGGAGGTGCGGCGGAAATGGGCTCCGCGATGGTAGATGACTATGGCATCGCTTCCACATCTATGGTACTCACTATGCAGCAGCAGCATTGTGTAAATTCTAAAGTGCGGGCGCTTTCTGCGGTGCAGCTCCCTTTCGCGACAAGGCTGAGCTTCAGCCAGCTGCTCCGAAGTCGGAGATACAGCTCCGAGCTCACCTTAAGCTTCAACATTGCAATACATAAATGCAGCCTCGCATTCCTATCGACCCAGGGTGCTTACTGTTCGATCGCATCCACTTGATATGGCGCCCAAAGACCACTGGACGGCGGAAAAGTACAGCTCTGCAGCCAGCTTCGTCCCTCAGCTTACCACAACCGTATATTCGTACCTCGATCCTCGACCCAATGATCGTATCCTCGACATTGGCTGCGGAGATGGCGTCCTGACAGACAAAATCGCCAAAGCGGTTCCCTCCGGCGAAGTACTGGGCCTAGACGCATCAGAATCCTTCATTGCCACGGCGCAATCGAACAACAAGAACTTAAATTGCACTTATATGTTACAAGATTGCACTCAACTGGACCAATGCCCCGAAGCCGTGCATGGAAGCTGGGACAAAGTCTTTTCCAACGCAGCCTTGCACTGGATTCTTCGCAACCCGACAACCAGAACACATGTCTTCCGTGACGCCTACAAAGCACTCAAACCCGGTGGCCAATTAGTCTTCGAAATGGGAGGCAAAGGTAACGTCGCGGAGATCCACACAGCGTTTTTGGCCGCTCTTACGCATGCGGGATTACCGATCGATAGAGCGCGAGAAGCGAGCCCTTGGTTCTTTCCTAGTACGGAGTGGATGAAGAAAACATTGGAAGATGTTGGGTTTGAGGTGAAGATTTGTGAGTCGGAGTACAGGCCTACGAGATGTAATCCGAAGACCGCGGATGGGAGTGGTGGGCTGGAGGGGTGGTTGAGGTTGATGGGGGCGCAGTTCTTGGAGGCGGTTGAGGAGTGCAAGCGGGAAGGTGTGTTGAAGGAGGTGGCGGGGTTGCTGGAGACAGTCGTGACGCGTGAGGAGGATGGGTCGCAATGGATTGGGTATACGAGACTGAGAGCTGTTGCAAGAAAGGAGTAGCTGTGTATGCTGATGTCTGCCAATGTTCGATTACGATCGAATATCTCGTGGCTGACAGAGTGCGGAGTGCGACGTTCGCTGGAGTCACTCATGTGCAACAATTGTTGACGATATCAGCGCCTCTCCATTTCAGAACGAGATGCATGCGCGGCGTCGCTCCTCTTATTGACTGTGTCCTCCCGAGCGTGGGCGACACAGTGAAGAGGATGGTGACGCCGGTGCCCATCGCTTAGAACTGAGCGAGTAGTGGCCCTCGTCTGGTTTCATCTTGCGCCGTTCGTTGTGCACAACTTCATCCCTCACTACGCCGTCAGTTGACTTGTCTCTCACATTTCTTGAGCGATTTCACTTTTGATGATTTCTCATCGCTGAGATTTGTCGAGTACCGCCAGCAACTGACCTACTCGAATCATCAATCGCATGAGAATTCATCAAAGCCGCTTCACAATGGCAAGGTCACTAGAGTCGTCGCGGCACAGGAGTATGACCAGGGCAGTATCTATGCTTTATATCGGAAAGAGCACTGTGTCGGCGTATTTCGGCTCTCGCTCAGATTTCTTTCGTCCCTTCCATGAGCGTGTACCACAGACCTAGCATGGTCCTCACCCAGTACCCTAGCCCTCCCAAATTAGTCAAACAAAGCCTGGCATGTGGTCAAGCGGCACCGCCGCAACCACGCTGCCTCTCCTTCAATCCGCAGACTGTGGATTGTACTATGATGCTCGCCAAAATCATAGGGTGGCTTGGCCAGCAGCCGTGTTTCTCCCTCCAGCATCCACCCTTTAAAGCCTAACGATTCGGCTCTCCTGCAAGACCTGAAAGATTCTGTCTATTGGTTGTCGCAGGCATAGAGAGGCACGATGTCTCCCACCAAATCTCTACGCTTTCTAATGTATACGTCCCTTGTCTTGCAGCCAGACTTGCTGAACCGGAATACGCACTCTGACCTCAATTTCGTCGCTGAGCACTTCCTCGAAGCAAAACTGTCTCAACCGCAGCCTTCGTCAACCCGGCCTGAGGCTGCCTCGAATACGCCCCGACTGAGAATGGCCGTGTAGTACCTCAACTCAACTCGAAAAGCAAGGAGGAGCTCCTTGAGGCTATCGACAACCTCAGGGAGCAGAGCATCGACGCCGGGATAAGTGTCCCGCAAATTGCTGTTTGGGGCGACCAGGCCAGTGTACAGCAAAGCCTTTCGTTCGTTCTCTCAGCAAGCTACATGGTGGTGTCCATAGGGTAGAAGCTCGGTACTGGAGGCCATCACGGGTGTCCAGTTTCCGATCGGCGTCCCAACTGTGACCTGCCTCGCGACCGAGATCGTCCTTAGACATGCTGCAGATGTTGAGATCGACGTCAAGATGCGCCTGGTGATTAGGGGTGACAGCGAGCAGAAACAGTTCGACCGCGCTTTTTGATCGGCAGGAACAAGGCTGAAGATCTCGTGAACATTAATCTCGAGCAGTCCAGGACGCTTGGGCTGGCGGTCATCAGTGCAGGGTACGACTTGCATCTTCAATAAATAGTCGATGTCGTCCGTTCAACTCCGACCGTCCAGAAGCAGACTCTCGGCATCATCACCAAGCCAGACTGCGTCCGAGCAGGTTCCGACTCACAGGAAGAGGTCTTGAAGATCACAAGAGGTGAGAGGCTTCGCGTGGCGTATGGATGGCATGTCTGTAGTGATATTCCGCAAGAAGAGCCGAACCGGTCTGCCGACCTGAGAGACGAGGCATAGGCCGACTTCTTCCGCACCGGCGCCTGGTCTCAATTGCGTTTGAAGCAATGCAGGAGTGTCAGCGAGCAGAAGCTCAAAGGATTGGAATCGAGAGTACGATCCGGACCTGCAGAAGGCACACGCACTGCATTTCTGGTAGGCAGGGACTCCAGGTGCGGATAATCGTAGTAAGATGACTGATCCACCTGATGGCTGCGAAGACGAACATGTCGATGAAAGCCGTCTCCCACGCGCATGTTACCTCAAAGCCAGAGGCGCCAAGAAGAGGTGCCGCTGGCGATCCTGCACTCACAGGATCATCCAATTCCAGGAACGCGGCAAACGAATCGCCGGGTTTCACCTTCAGTGCCTCGTCCAACCTGCCAAGCTCGGGCAGTCCATCTCAGGGCCAGCGAGCTCCTTCTAGTGGCGGGACTTGAAAGTCGGGGGGCTCCGGCTGATCCTGACGATGATCGGAGATCACAGTAGCGCGCTGACTTGACTTTGCCGTGATCGAAAGCGCTCTACACTAGTTGAGAAGAGTCGGCTGACTTCAAGAAGCCAATACCGTTTGGGAGAGGATGGTTCGGAAGTCAGAGAGTGCTCGCCCTCAAGACATGACTTGGCGTTCACTGTTCTGCCAAGTTGATTTTGTCGTTAGGGAGGTGGAAAAGTGGCCTCAAGCAGGGTAGCCAAAACATCATGCGCCCAAGACTCCTCGCTCTAACGCTTCATCTCACGGTCAGTCATCATCATTCAATCGCGCGCGTAGGTGATCTTCCCGCGCTTGGGCGCTTTGCCATCGTCGTCGTCATCCTTTTCAGTCGGCCGCTTCTTCTTGTTCGGGACCTTGGAATTGCCGCCAGCAGAAGTTCCAGCATCGCTGCCGCGAGCAGTCAGTGCCGGCGTGGAGGACGCCGTTGGCGTGGCGGCATGTGATGGCGCGCTGGAATCCGAGCCATCTTGCGCCTATTCGATGGCTGCAATCAGCGATAAGCCGTCAAGTTGGTGCTGTAATACACACCCTCATCCAGCTAACAGAGCTCCGACTGAATATCCTATCCTCGTCACGCACTCTCCCTCTCCGCCTGTCATCCCCAGCTCTCCCACCGACCTGCACGCCTTTCACCCAGCCATCGAAGCCGCGGACTATGTTGCCCGAGCTGGCTGTGTCCTCCAGATACTGGCCCTCGGTCTTGTATATTTGCTCCTCGATCGCGGCCAGACTCTCGTCCAGCTTGCGCTTCTTCTCGAGCGTCGCGCGCAACGTCGTGCGCAAGGACTCATAGTATGGCCTTCCTGGCTGGTCAGCAGCAGCAACTGGGGCCGCTGACGATGGCGGAATATTCTCTGCCATGTTGACGGTATGTGTAAAAACAAACACGCGTTGAAGGTTCGCGGCCACCACTACAGAGTGAAGTTGGTAGCTGACTCATCATGACTGCACGTGACAGACATTCACATTGGCTACACACGCTCGGATATCAAAGCATGATCTGGCCAACCCATCGCCTTCGTCTGGATCTTCATACTCTCTAAAACCCTGAACTTGACTCGCTTGTCACGGACTTCCTGCCCTACAAAAGCACCGTGCGTGCTGTCGAAGTCGTACGGCTTGATCGCTTGCCACATTTTGTGCAAGGTATCTGGCGGCAGGGGAATCATATTCGGGACTGCCCACATGAAGGCGTATGACGTTGTGCCGGGCAGGCGATCAATATGGTATAAGGCAGACTGTATCGCCGTCAGCAGCTATCGAACCGAGCAGTGAACGGAATACGCACAGGCACAGTCACGAACGTATCCGCAATCATCAGCTTCTTCTGCCACAGCAACACGAGACTCCCAGGGAAGTGACCGCCAGGCTTGATAGCAGTCACGTCACCCAATATCTCCTCTGCCCTCGCAGTGAGCAGCTTTCGTCGACCTTCACCATCCTTTCGGTTCAGCCATTCCTCGTCATCCTTGGCGAGGTACACAGGACAGTCGAACGCCTTCGCCCATTCCAGATGCGTACTGTAATAATGCGGATGACTGATCACAATCGCCCTCAGCCCTCCCTTTCCTTTGACGAAGCCTACAGTCTCCTCGTCCAGATACGTAATGCAATCCCACAGCACGTTGCCTTCGTCCGTCTGGATCAAGATGCACCGCTGACCAATGGCGAACTTGGGCTCAGTCCAGATATTCCACATTCGATCCTCTCCATTCGAAGATCCGAGCTGCTGAAACTTGTTGCGGTACTTTCCACGCATTCCACTAAGTGAAGTCCATGCTTGCCCTGAAGGGGGGATGAATTGACGCGGATCCTGGGATCGTTTCAGTCATCGAGCGAAGAATGGCGCAGCTTGACTTTGCGCATACGTCGCAAATCCGGCATGCTTTCAACGGTCGATCTGCAGGAACGTCAAATTGCGTGCCACACGCGACGCAGATGAGGAGATCTTGGCTCATTTGTGGCCGCTGGTCGCCGGCAAACACAGAATCTAGGGCGAACTCAAACGACGAGGCTGTGGCTGGCATAGACCTCAAGTCCGAGACCACAGTGCGACGATTAGACGAGTTGTGCCGGTGGTTCATGAGTCAGATGGATCTGATGACGCGGTCCCGAGGTTAGTGCGATGTCAAGTGATCCTGCCGATGACGTCAATCGACAACCACAGGTGGCGGACGGCATCCATATCGCCAATCTCGATCTTTTTCCGACTTGCCTAGCTGACCAAACTCCTTTCACAAAATCTCAATCAAGTCAGCCAGGTACATGTTGGGTATTCATCTCCTGAACCGCCGTAGTCCACAGGGGAAAGACTCGCTCCTTCACCAATGCAATAAACTGTAAGGCACAAAGAAGGTCGTCAGGCTCACGACAGGTACAACATACTTCAGAAACCTTGGGACGATCGACCTCCTAATCCGTCCCTCTGCAAGCGTTTGCTTCATCCCCACGGCCCACGGGGCGCCTGAAAGCTAGAGATGACAACTCGCTTGGCGCTCTAATTCCTCGGCCTCATGCTTCCAATGATCAGCCGTCCCAGGCCTACCCGAGACCATTTTGAGCCGCCATATTGTATCATGTGATAGTAGCTTGGCAGTGAGTACCGGCTTCCTTCTCGCTGTTCTATGAAACCAAATGCAGGACAGCACCTCATACGAAGGCTGTGCAGGGTTCGCATATGTGCCCGCATGACCGGGTTTATATGACCCAATATTCCATTTCTGGCATCCTGCCCTGCGCTCCTTATCTTCCATAATGTCTGGCTCCGCCAAGGCCAACGTGGATCTATACAACAGTTGCGAGGACACGATCGCAGGCCACCCAGTCCTGCCGAATAGAACGGCTGCGCTGAAATGCGTCCTCAACATCTACTACAACAACAACGGTAGCGACTTCGCCGCCTGCTGTGGTGCCACCCCGAGCCAGTGTGGGTGCCGGCAGTACTGTTCCTACACCCTAGCGGCTTGCCCTGCCTTTTCGACTGCCTTCGAGAACGCAACGCAAGCTCAGCGCTCATTCGAAATATTGTTCGCTAGTCAGACGTCAATGCAACGGTCGCGAAAGGGACAATTTCGACGGGCTCAAGATTCGGGATCCGATTGCGAGGCTCGACGAGCGCTTGGTGGGCATCGTTGACTGCTGCTCGTTGCCTTCTTCCTCGGTCCACCAGCGGCAAATGTTTGCAGGGCTGGGCCAACGACTACGATGACAATACTTGTGGCGAAACGCAGCTAAGTGAGGATCACACCACAGTCTCACCCACGTAAAGGGTTTCCGACACGTTTGTCTGCGCCACGCAACCTTGCGTATTCGGGACGTTGGTACGACCGGCATCTCGAACAACAACCGGACATTGAGCGGAACGAGTGCTGCTAGGCCGCGCTGTAATCGTGTTTCCAAGCGGATCGGATTGTTGCCAGGGGTCCAATCACCGAACAACATATTTGCGGCGATGAGCTCGCTTGAGATGACTTAACAGTACGACACGACGTCTCCGTCGAATTTAACGAGTAGACGCCGTATTGGGTGAGTGCACATCATCGACAAGGTGTGAAATGGCTTGCTGAGATATTCTCCCGCAGTTCTGCGCAAACATCGCAGTATCGGACTGCAGGGGTCCAAGGCACCCCATATCCGGTGGTGAGGTTCCGGAGCGCGGCGTCTCTTCGTGATGGTCTGATGACTCGGGACTAGACTTACTGCGTAAGCTCGACGAGCTTCAGGCGCAAGAGTCTAGGAGGCAGATGGCATGCGGGGAACGCGTCGCTCGCTCCCCGTCGCATGGGACCCCTCTTCGGGTGCTGGGAGGGGCTTTGGCTCGCCGAGCGAAGAAGGGTCACAGCGGAGAGGGAGCGTTACGCCAAGCCTGGCAAGCGATAGCGGCGGTTTCAGCCGAGCCAATGACATGCCTGCAGCGTGTGATCAGTCCTAAATGGCGAGTATCTGGAAGATACTGTCCGGTCGAAGGATGGATGTGATATCTGGAGACATTCTCTTCTGCAATTCAAAGTTCTGTAGTGCGGCAAAGCCTTGTCGCCTAATGAGTCCCCAAGAAGCTCCCCTCTTTCTCCGCAGTGTTTTGTGAACAACATAAGGTGTGTCAATGTCAGCCTTGAACGCCTTCGCTAGTAGAAGTACAAGGACAGGCGCAACCGGAGTTTGCGCCGCGAAAATCAAACGGGTTGTGGCTACGAGAACTTCCAACGGTTGCCACAATTAGTGCACTCGCAGAACGTCGTCATCGGTTCGTCGGCGGAGCGGGTCTGGGCCTGCGTATAGGCGACACGAGACTGGCGGCACTTGCCGCAGGTCATCCTAAGAAGGAAACGTCAGTTCAAACCAACGTTAGAATGTGTGAATTCGCTGAACGCAAAGGAGACCCCACGCTCGCCACATCCATCGACTGAAGGATGTGGAGAGCGTGAGGTCTCAAAGCAGCTGGAGAGCACGTTCTGCTGCACATAATCAATGGAGTGGGGCCGAACATACGTCGTGGAAATCGCCTTCTCCTCCTGCGCCGTCATCGCCTTGCTCATGTTCTCCTTCTCCAGCTCCGCATCCCTCTGTCGCATCTCCTCGTTCTTCAATTCATCGCTCGTCATAGTCACGAACCGTTTGGGTGGGATCTTGCCGCTATACACATCCCGCCTCAGCTGCGTGTTACCCTTCATCTTAAGGTTCTGGAAGAGGCTTCGCATCTTCGACTTATATCCCGGCGACGTCTTGTAGCTGTGCACTTCGAACGCTGCTGCTTCCACGCTCTTGGCGACGACGAGGACGTCGTCGGGTGATTCGGTGGAGAGGAAAGCTAGACCGTTGTAGATCAGGCCTATGCAGCCATCTCGCGCGGTGTCGCCAGTAAGATGTGTGTCAACTTCGTCGGCAGTGAACGTGCGTTTCTCTGGCGGAACCTTGCTCCTCCTAGCGGACGCTGCAGGCTCCTTCTTCATCTCCGCCGGTTTCGTCGGTGCTGGACTGCTCGTGCCGTCTCTGCTGGCGCTTGCGCTTAACTTCGCTGCTCCTGATCCTGGCGCTGGACTTGCGCCACCTTTCTTTGCGCCGCCCTTGACGTCTTGCTTCCATTTGTTGATGAGCTGTCCGGCGAGCGAGGCGACCTTCTGGTCCTTGTTCTGCCGGAGCTTGTTGACTGCTATCCCGATTTTGCTCTGTCTGAGCAGGTCTTCGGTTGCGGTGAATTTCTGGAGGGGCTGCAGAAGGGAGAGGAGTGTGCTGGGGGGATCGCCGCCTTCTGCTGCTTTGACGATCTGACGACCGGTATCTGAGAGCTGGGATGCGGTCATGGTCGTGCTCGCGGCCATCTTGAGTGGTCGGCTGTGGGGACGAAGCGCGGCGTGCGCGAAGAGAATGCTGTGTCGATGAAATCGTGGCAGTCCGGCGACAAGAGCACGGCAGGATGGGCGAGATTGCTGATTGGATTGCGGGGGTGACCGTGGACGTGATCGTCGAACGGCAGGCTCGAGGTGGTGGTGTTTACTAGCCACAGATAGAGCGCCACTTTCACATGAGTCGCATCGCCTTCGCTCTCGGCGCTCGGTGAAACTGTCTCCGTGAAATATCAAGGAACTTCAGCTATCAATTGAGTGTCCGCAAGATGAAGCGAACATTAACATCAGTACTGCGAACAGTCGCAAGCGAGAGCATCGCTCTGAGACCTGCTCAGCGGCGTGTGAGGTACGTGATGTGGATGACAACATCTCCGATGGGTTGCTGATCTCCTCATAGCAATCAACGAATGTGCGGTGCGTGTGCATGGCAGCAATCCCAACAGACCGCTCGAAATAGTGCGATACCACCTAGCCGACCGTTTGCGACCTCGCAAATCCTACAGAAGAAGGGGGCGAAAGCCGCTCGCGAGGAGAAGGCGGCCTCTAGCAAGTCGTCAAGCGGTGGGAAGGATGCTAGCAGCGATGACCCTTTTGACTTCTCCACCCTAGAAGCGGACATTGCCACGACCGTCGAACGTCTGAAGAATGACCTCTCCAAACTTCGAGCTGGAGGGCGGTTCAATCCGGAGGCACTTCAGAATCTGAGGGTACAGCCTGAGAAAGCCAATTCGCAGACGGTGAAGCTCAGTGATCTGGCGCAAGTGATTCCGAAAGGCAGAGTGGTACAAATCATGGTTGGCGAGAAAGAGGTGCGTCGAACGACGCCGCAAAAGGCATATAGGAGGTCGCTAACGCCGGACATTGCAGCACATGAAACCAATCTCCTCAGCCATCCAATCCTCCAACTTCTCCCTCAACCCGCAACCTGATCCAACAGGCGCGAATCCGCTATTACTGGTGGTCTCCATTCCGCCGCCAACTGCCGAATCCCGGAAAGCCGCAGTCAACGAGGCTGTAAAAGCGGGTGAGAAGGCAGGCAATTCTGTCAGAGACGCGAGAGGGAAGCAGCAGAAGAAGCTGAGGGCGCTGCAGCTGAGCAAAAGTGCGAGACCGGATGATTTGAAGAAGGCAGGAGTGATGATGGAGAAGGTGGTAGAGAAGGGGACGGCGGAGGTCAAGAGGGTAGTCGACGGGGCCAAGAAGGTGCTCGAAAGCGGTTAGCGGTATTGCAGATCAGCGATGGACGGCAGAGGTTGTAAGATCAAGACGCACGACGAATCGTTGTCGCCACTCCTGCCTCGGGAGTATCAGTGTCAATCCTTTTGCGACAAAGTGACCGCCTCTGCCAGATCTACCACAGCGGGGAGGACAGTCGCGCCTTCCTGCGGCCACACTGCGGGCTATGACGACGGCCGATAAGAAGAATTGGACCTGGAGTTGTGGCCCAGGGGAAAGACACTGACGGTCCGAAGGCGATATCGTTGGCGCTAACCTTGTTGAGCTGTCTTCGTTCTTGATCCGAGGCCGTCTGTCCTCTGCCGCGGGGAGGGTTATCAGGGATGCCGGTTCGAGCGTGGCCTGATCCATGCATTTATGGGTCCTTGGCTGTTGCGATTTACAGACCCAGCACATCCGCCTTCGGACGGTTCGTAGGAAAGCGATGGACGGCTTTGTGGCCACGGCCACTTCCTCCACCACGAGGGTTTCGCTTCTTCTGTCAGACATACCCTCACCAGCATCCGGGCCCGCTGCCGGTCTCGGGAAAATCGCGGACTATAGACAATGAGCAGACATCTATGCTCCAGGAGCCCGCCGCTTGGAGTTGTGGTTCAGGGGCAAGACACAAGTGCACGGCTGTGTCTTATCACCGTATGTCGATGCGGTCATCCAGCGGTCCGCCGCCTCCTCTCGTGCTTTACCTGCCAGGACGCTTGCAACTCGTGCCCGCAGCCATGTGTTAGGGACGCAGGTCAGAGTCCGGCCTTATCCATTCATTCATTTTGCTGGTTGCATGGTGCAGCTGGTGTGCGATTGAGTACACCGTCGAAATGTCTGCTAGGTAAGCTTTGGATAGATTGCTGCCGCGTTCGGCCAGCGCAGATTCTGCGAGGGAAAGAAGTGAGTTGACCTCGGGAGGTTGGCCGCATTTCATGGGAAGCGACAGTCGGGCGCGACTTCCTGCTTTGGGCGTATCACGCGGTCAGAGTCAGATCTTCCCACAAATCGACCTCTCAGTTCGCAAGACACAACCCAGGACCGTCATTGGTAGGAGACATTACTTGAATTAGGCTATCTGCACAGCATCATACCAACCGTCCAACTCCGCGCTCATGCCCCACCTAGTCAATCGACCTATCAACGCCCTTTCTTTACAGCATCGATGTGCCAACCAAACACCTTCTCAAACACACCCTTACCGCCACTCTCGATCACATCACCATGGCAAGGAATGATCCTGTCAAAATCCCAGGCCGCAATCTTGGCGACGCCTTTATTGAATCCCGTCCGGTCCTTCGCACTGAGAAGGTACCACAAGAACCTCTTCTGCCAAATGGCGGAGCCCTGAGTGTTATTCAAGTGGTTCATGAGCCTGGTGAGAACGCCAGAGTGCACATTGACGTCCGTCTTGCTGAATTGCTCATTGGCCGGCAAGTTGAACATCAGGTCGGCCTCGATCAGTGTCCTGGTGGGCTTGTGGCAGAACACCAATTCCTGGTTCGGATGCGCCGCCACGTATTGGTACTCGAACTCCCGATTGAACTCATCGTCCAACCCTAGCCCACTCCCGCTCGAGTCATTCTTCTTGAACAGCCTCCAGCTGCTTTCAGCAATCTTGCCGTAGCCCTGCTTATCCCGGTACGCCGGCAAACCCTCCGGCGCAATTACTACGGCATTTGGAAATTCCTTGTGCCAGGGTTCGAGGTAAATGTGATGTTCCTGGTCCAACGCGGTGATGTACTTTACGTTACCGTTGCCGAAGGCTGCGATCTCTTTCTTCGCCGTGTCTGTCAACGCGACTGGCGAGAAGACTGCCAGGTTGCCGGAGGAGAGCTTCACCAGTGTTCCGCGACCGCCGATTTTGATGCGGCCCATACGAAAGAATGGCGCGGAGAAGGTGACGAGAGCGTCGCCAATGTGTCGCACTACGGTCACCTTCTCGGGGTCCGACGGGACGAGTTTACTGCTAGAGGAGGCCATGGTGGCTGTGTGTCGTGGGGCGCGTGATGTCGTCGAGGTACTGTGACTCGAGCTCGAAATCAAGACCGGAGACGAGAGGTCTTGTATACCCGCTGTTCGGATAGGAACGGCCGAGGGGTGCTGCAATAGCTGTGGTGTGATTTTTGTATCTCGCGGCTGATCAAGTGACCAGATTGACAATTGGCATGGGATGTGAGAAAGGTGAGGGTATTTGGAATGAGACTTAAGTGCTTGACTGTCAAGCCACGTCGCGGAGGGCGGCGGAAGGCCATCTAACAGGGTCGAATGTCGGGGCGTCTCGCGACCGACAGTGACAGGTCTCGCGACGTCATGCTGCCAGGGACTGGATTATCTCATACCGCGGCGCAAATCGAGTTTCTGAGAGGGAGGCTCGGCCCGGCGAGAGCTCGCGTGGCTGGCCGGCGCCGTCTCTTTCGCGATGTGCCAACCAACATTGCCTGAATAGCTGAGAAGCCGAGCATATCGAGCATATCGAGCATACCGTGTGTCGAAGAACACTGACCGAGTAGCTCGGAGGAAGCTCAGCACTTGCGTAGAACTACGACCCCCAACAACCTTTGCGTGCGAATCTCCAGCACGGAAAAGCTACTGCAGGCCTCGTTAGCGCATCGTTGCCGCCATCAACCCAATGGAGATGTGAGAGCCGGTCATCAGCCTCATACGTCCCAACGTCGCTGTCCAGAACGCCTCCCGCACAGTGTGCAACCAGCCAAGTCATTCTTCAAAGTGTACCTCCCGGGTCCAGTCACCATGTCATCAGCGCTGTTCCTCCGCCGCTTACTGGCACTTCCGCCAGCTCTCAGACGCAGCTTCTGGAGCTCTACGGCATCAGCAGCAGCAGTGTCCAGACCGGAGATCTACGATGTCGTATGCATCGGTGGAGGTCCAGCGGGACTGTCCTTCATCTCCGCGTTGCAGTCTCATCCAACCACGAGGAATCTGAAAATTGCTTTGGTGGACTCTCAGGACCTGAAGAAATCGAAGGCGCACAACGATCCAGACACCTTCTCCAACCGATGCTCCTCTCTCACACCTTCGACAGTGAGATTTCTGCGAGAGGCGGGAGCTTGGGCCCACATACAGAAGGAGAGAGTGCAGCACTACCATGCGATGGACGTTTGGGATGGCGTGAGCGGGAGCAAGATCCACTTTGACACGCTGGAAGGCCACGCACAGAGTTTCATGGCTGCATTGGGCGAGATGATTCCGGGGAGCAGGTTTCACGGGAGTCGGCGCAAGTACGGAGCAGCAGGTGAGGCAGGTGTGGTGGCGACCATGTGTGAGAACAACAATCTTTCACATGCATTTTTGCTGAGGCTGAACGAGCTGGGTTCCGAAGGTATCAAGGCGAAAATGTTGGACAGCACGAAAGTGGATTCGATTGATCTTGGCCCTAAGCCGGAAGATGAGACGGCCCTCAATCTGTCTCAATGGCCGGTCGTAACGACATCGCATGGCCAGCTCGCTGCCAGATTGCTGGTAGGCGCAGACGGCGCGAATAGCCCCGTTCGCCGCTTCGCCGACATTGCAAGTCCTGGCTGGGATTATAATCAGCACGGCATCGTCGCCACTCTCACGCTGGACCGCACATTCGCAGCTGAAGACTTGAGGACAGCATATCAGCGCTTCCTGCCCACCGGTCCTGTTGCCTTGCTGCCTCTTCCCGGCAACAAAGCTTCGCTTGTCTGGTCCACGACACCGCAGAACGCCGCCAAGCTGAAGTCTCTCACGTCGTCAGATTTCACCAGCATGGTGAATGCTGCCTTCCGACTCATGCCCGTGGATCTGAAATACATGCTGTCGCCCGTCGCCACCACCTCACCGACTGAAGAGTTCGCCTGGCGAATGTCCGCCACCTCAGCGTCGTCGACCGGCCTGCCCTCTGCCTTCCCAACCATACTTGCCGTACAAGACGGCAGCGTCGCATCCTTCCCGCTCAGAATGCGTCACGCATCAACCTACACTGGTGCCAGAGTCGCTCTCATCGGCGATGCGGCGCACACCATCCACCCCTTGGCAGGACAAGGTCTGAATCTTGGTCTTGCTGACGCAGAATCACTAGCGAAGCAGATCGTTTTCGGCATCGAGCATGGAATGGATATTGGGAGTGAATGGTGTCTGGATGGGTATCAGGCCGATAGATGGGCGAAGAATAACGCGATGCTGGGTGTGGTAGATAAGCTGGGAAAGATTTACAGTGCTGAGTCGGGTCCGGTGGTCTGGGGCAGGAGCTTGGGAGTTAGTGTGTTGGATCGGCTGGGGCCAGTGAAGGGAATGTTCATGGGGGCTGCTGGAACAAGATGAAGAGCCAGTAAATTGGAGAGGGTCCTTATTCTCTTATTATGGACTATGGTGCACGTAGCAGCTGAGCTACGACATTGTCGGTCCTGTCCGCCCAAACCAAATCCTCACACAGTCATCCGCAAGTCGAGGTGCACTTCGACCTGTGCACGAGACGGGAAGCGCGGGCTTCACGGCTGGCGGACCTTCGCTCCCTCTAAACTCTCCGCTCTTTTCGGCGGCCTCGTGCCAGGTAGGAGATTGCGCTGGTCAGCTGAAGCGAGGTCTCTGCAGCTGGAGCATACGTAGTAAGTCGCGAAGTAGCCTTGGAACGGCTTCGCATCGTTAGAACGTGTATTATCCATTTCTCATCTTTACGCTGCTGGCGATCTATTTTACAATATGTTGTACCTTGTTTCGTGACGTGCGCATCACCGCAGTATCAATCTGGTCGAATCGTCCCGGCTCCTCACAGACTACAAGCCAGAAGCCAATGTATATCCACCATCAACCTGGGTCAAGATCAGCAGGGCTTGGAACATCGAGACCATCCGCAGCACTCACCGTGATGGTCTGGCCATTGAGATACGTGTTCGTTGCAACGAACAAGAACGCGCTCGCCATATCCCTGTCATTGCCGGGACGCTTTGCCGGTACCTTGGACTCAAACTGGTCCTTCGGGAGTGAAGACTTCTGGTTGGCGCCACTGGACCCAGCAGTCATCTCTGACGGGAAGACGCCCGGGGCGATGCTGTTGACGCGGATCTTGATCTCGTTCTGAGCGATCTCGTTCGCGAGCATGCGCGTCAAGTGTATGGTCGCGGCTTTGCTGGCGTTGTATTGCGGGTGATGCTGCATGGTCTTGACCTGACCAGAGATACTGCAAGTGTTGATGATGACGCCAGACCAGCCATGCTCGTGTTCGGTGGCCTTCTCCAGGAGCGGCAGGAAAGCCGTGCTCATGAAGTAGCAATGCGAGACGTTGGTGCGGTAGATAGCGTCCCAGTCTTCGAACGAGTTCTTCTCGTCATCGAACATGTTCTTCTTCATCTCGCTTGCGTCCTTAGCTTCCGTGGTGATGGTGGCGTCGGACATTATGCCAGCGTTGTCTGTGGACGGTCAAAGGCGGCTTGGCAGAGGGCGAACATCAAGTGATACTTACTAACGAGGATGTCAAGATGCTCTTCCTTCTCAGCAATCTGCTTGTACAACTCCGCAATGTCCTTTTTGCTCGTGCAGTCCGCTTGAATGGGAATAATCTGACCCGGGACATCTTGGCTGTACGTCTTCGCCACAGTGTCGAGCTTCTCGCCAGTCCGGCCAACGATGTAGACTTTGCCGCCGTTTGCTGCCATGGCTTGGGCGAACATAAGACCAATTCCGGACCCGCCACCGGTCTGGAGAAGTCAGACGGATCACTCTGAGCTTTATTGACTACCACTTACTATCAGTGCCACCTTGTTGGAGACATTGAACAACTCAGACAGCTTGAAGTCCTGGTTATTGTGGGCACGAGCGTTGTCGGAAGACATGTTGGTTCCTCCTGAAGATCCTTTGATTTGTTGAGACAGCTGAGGTGTGGAGGGGACGCGTCTGTTGATCTGGTAAAGTCTAGCTGATGCTTTCGAGTCTCTTCTCATGTGCGAAATCGACGACGACTTATAGGAATGAGGAGGGCTATGGAGGTAGCGTGCTGATGTCACGATTCGTCGACTGAAGAGCTGAGATGCAGCCTCTGAGCTCCAGCGAGAAGTGGAGAGCATGATGGTGTGGACATTGATATTGAGACCAGCTGTGGAAGACTTACATCTCAAAAGCAATCCATTATTCGATGCCATCGACGCAACAAGGCTATGGATCAGAAAGTCGGTTGAGATCGTCATCTGAGCATCACAGACGTGAAGTTGGACCTCCCCGCAGCACACGAAAATGACGCGGCTGCCAATCAAGCACGTGAGTGAGAGAACTCGCCCTGGTGTCGGCAGCTACCAGTATCAAATCGTCCCCACTTCCCGACCAGCCTGGGAGTCCGTCAGAGATGCTTGGCAGCCAAAACGCTGTCAATCATCTGCGCCGCTGCACCGAGATAATGCGATGGATCACAAAGCTCGGCAAGACGGGACGGCGAAATCGACGAGGCCACAATGTCGATGCGGGATAGAGCGTCGAGCAGCGTCGCATCATATTTCGCTTCGATTGTCTCTTTGCACGCTGCATATACGATGTCATGAGCGCGCTGTCGTCCAAAGTGGTTCGCAAGCTCCATCATCACCGCCTCTGCAACTATCAGGCCTTTTGAAGAATCCAGGTTGCGCTTCATTTGTCCCTCATTGACCACGAGGCCGGAAAGGACAAATTCGGCCTGGGTAAGTGCGCCAACGGCCACCACGAAGCTTTCCGGTATCGCCACCCATTCCAGATGCCATGGCCCGCTTGCTCGTTCGAAGTCGGTGATCATAGCATCGAGACAGAGTCCCGCATTGGCTCGGAGAATCTTGGATGCAGCCAGCATTACTTCACTGGAGATTGGGTTCCGTTTCTGGGGCATGGTGGAGCTGGCGCCTCGATGAGGAACGAACGGTTCGCTGACCTCACCTACCTCGTTCGATGACATGACGATGAAGTCTGTGGCAAGCTTGCCAAGACTGCCACCGATCAAGGCCAATAGATTGAGAATCTCGGCGACACCGTCTCTCGCTGTATGCCAGGTGATGGCGGGATCGTACAAATCAAGCTCTGCAGCCAGTGCCTTGCGGACTCGTAAGCCCGAGTCACCACTTCCAAGCGAAGCCAAAGTACCGGCGGCGCCTCCAAATTGGACAGTGAGGCATCGTGGTCTCAACTGCTGTAATCGCTCGAGGTGCCTTTGGAAGCCAGAAAGATAGACCGCACACTTGTAGCCAAAAGTCACTGGCAATGCATGCTGCATATGAGTCCGCCCTGCCATTGGAACATCTCGGTATCGCGTAGCAAGCCTCGCAAGCGACTCAATGACAGCCTTCAAACTCAGCTCAACTTGGACCAGGCCTTGCTTGATCTGCAGTATCGAAGCAGTATCTTGGATGTCTTGCGTCGTCGCGCCCCAGTGAACGTACTTTCCGGCGTCTTCATTGCATGCCTCTGACAGCTGTCGGACCAAAGGTAGTATGGGATATCCAACAATTGCTGTCTCCGCGCTCAGCTTATCGTAGTCCAGTACGATCGTCTCGCAAGTCGCAGTGATTCGCTGGCCGGCATGTTCGGGGATAACACCAGCACGGCTTTCTGCTCGTGCCAATGCGCCTTCAACATCGAGGCATCCTTGGATGTAGGCTTTGTCGTCGAACACTGCGCGTATGTCCTTTGTGCCAAATAGATCACGAAAGAGCAATGAGTCCAGAGCGCTGACGGGCATATTGTACCTCTACAGGCGTTTGTTGCAATCTCTGAAGATTGTGGTTCTCTGAAAGGCGCCTTCGAAACGTTCCTGGCTGCATTAGCGACATCGGCTTGAGACATGAAGCTTCCCCTCACAAACGGCAACCCGAAGAATTGTAACGCGAAATCGGGGCCCGAGGCAACCACATCAGTCTACCGTCTTCCAGAATATGTCGTTATGCCGACCGCACAGCTTGACATGAAGAAAGATATGACAAGATATCTTTCATACTCACTCAGATTCGCTGTCGTCTATCACCCGTTTCTTCCTGCTAATTGCAACTCCAGCCGTAGCTCGAATGCCACCATCACCGCCATCCTCTTTGGGCGCGTGGGATAGCTCAGCTACCGGTCTAAT
This sequence comes from Acidiella bohemica, assembly GCA_019670975.1. Lineage (NCBI taxonomy): Eukaryota > Fungi > Ascomycota > Dothideomycetes > Mycosphaerellales > Teratosphaeriaceae > Acidiella > Acidiella bohemica. Next base: position 273,446 of record JAGUCJ010000013.1, read on the forward strand.
CCCACCCGCATGTCGCAGAACATGACTAGTTTTCCGTAGTTTCTGAGGCGTCACCTCCTGCAAGGCCGACTGTGAGGTAGTGTCGTGCTGCACAGGTTCGTCTGACCCGGCGATGAAGGCTTGGTCGTCACTGTCAGGTTGATCCTCCTCATCCTCGCCGCTCGTATCCCGCGAGCCAAGATCAATACCTTGCGTTCCGATCCGCATGTCGGCAGGGGTGGGCTCAGGCTCCGAGTCATCGCCCTCCATTACTGCGTATCCATACGATGCAGCCCGTAGCTGCGACTTTGTCTTACGCGGTTTGCGTTTGGGCTTGACGACTTTGGGTACTGGGAGAGGCAAGTCGTCTTCCGATTGTTCGACACCGGGGCTGACCAAGCGTCCCCGTGCTTCGCCGTACGAGATCAGCTGCTCCTGATCCAGTGCGGCCTTCATCCTCGCAACCTGGTCGTTACCGACCTCTTGGACAGCATGCATTGCTTGAGACACCAGCAACGAACGACCGCGACCGACGTACTTGCTTGGTCCAATGTCCCTCAGGGCAGCCGCGTGCGCTCCGGGATCAGGTGCGCGAACCATAACGTCGCTCGCAGAAGCTGAGTGCGCATATTTGCGCTCATGCTCTCTCTCTTCCACAGTGGTGAGTATAACATCTCCGAGATATGGTAATTGAACGGCTCCTGGCGGCGGAGACGGGGCGCGCGTCTTCAATCCTGCGGTTGCTTGCTTGCAACACGCGGCATTTCTTGCCTTGGGCACAGGCTCTTCGCTCCCATCATCTGATGCAAGCTTCGAAGCTTTGACAAACCCTGTTCGGACATTGTCTGGCATGTTGAATCTCTTGGCTGGCTTCGTCTGCTTTCTCTTGCCATTCGAGCGCCGCCTCTTTTCGTTAAGGTCAACTGGCTGACTGTTCTCTATCGGGATATTGATGACTCGCTTGTCGACCACGGGCCGCGCCTCCTTCGGCAGAATACGGGGGCTCTGATCATCTCGGTAATTGTACTTGCTTTCGTCGGCGATGGACTTCTGAATGTACTGATAATTGTCCTGAGCTTTAGCGTAGTCCCTTTCCTCCTTGTCCTTCATCAGAAGCAAAACGACTCTGCCAAGCCGTTTACGACCAGTGCGCCCGATCCGCTGCAGCATGCGGATTGGCGATGATGAGGCATCGTAGCAGACAATCAGATCGACGTCACCAATATCAAGACCTTCTTCGCCGATGGAGGTCGCAATGAGCGTATTGAATTTCCCTGCCCTGAAGTCCTGGATGACCTCGTTCTGCCGCTTCTGGTTCATGCCCTCGCTGGTGGAGCTGCTTGCTTGGCCAACAAACACCTGCGGTCGGATCATCGGCTCGCTGCGCTTGAGAACCCGGCATATCTCCTCCGTGCTGTCTCGATAGGACGCGAACACCATCACCCGTGTCGCACTAGGTGGCGCGTCGATTCCTAGCGTCCCTTCTCCGGCATCAAGAAAGTGGTTGAGCACAACTTCGCGAAGATATTGCAGCTTCGGATGACCGACGAAGTCGGGGTTCCTGAGCCAGCCATCTATGCGATTGGTCATCTGTACCCAGTCATTCGACTGCACAACCTCCCTGGCGTTCTTGCTCTTCGTTCGCCCGCTCTCGACATTGCGTTGGAATTCCTTCATTCCAGAATAGAATGGCCCAATGCCGTGAAACTTGAGCAGGCCGATGCTGTGTGCAAGCTGTGAGAGGACGGTGAAGCAAGACTGGACCATTCCCTTGACAGGCATTGGCGCCTTTCGGCCGGCATCGGAGGACGACCACCTCTGACGGGCCTGCGTGAGGCCATATGCGCTGAGCGCCATCGGATCTTTGGACCAGTATGCATTTTGGATGTTCAGCTTCTGGAGTATCGGCCTGATGGCGTTCCCAATGAGATCCATGATCAGATGCTGCTCATCGCTGTAGTCGAAGAGCTCCTCGTCGGTCTTCTTTTCGTGGGTATACGGCCGGATGTCAAGAGATTGCTCGGTTCGCAGCTCGACGCGCGCAATTCCAAGATTATCTATCACGGCTTGGACCGCTTCCACACTTGAACCGGGCGTTGCAGTGAGCGCGAGCACGCGGAAGCTGTTGTTGAAGCGGTGTAAGAAGGAGACGACCTCGGTGTAGGCGTAATTTCCAGTGGCTTTGTGCGCTTCGTCCACAACCAGCAGCACAATCTTCTTCGGGTCACAGATGCCTGTTTTGAGATCATTGATCACGGTCTGCGGTGTCATGAAGAACACGCGCTTCTCTGCCCACTCGTCTGCTCGGATGGCGGGCGTCGTCTCTCCAGTCATGAGGACGGTATCATGCCGGCTGATCCCCGCGACGTGATAGCAAGCTTCCATCTGCTGAGCAATCAAAGGCTTGGTGGGTGCCATGAAAATGGTCTGGGCGTTAGTGGTCCAGCGATAGTAATTAAGCATGACAGTCGCTGCTATGAAAGTCTTACCAAGACCCGTGGGAAGAGCAACCAACGTATTGTGGAAAAGGCTTCGCGAGACAATGTTGTATTGATAGTCTCGCACAGTGCCGAGGTTTGTCGGGTACATCCAGGTCTTCATTGCATCTTCGTCCAGGCGATGATGGGTAGGAGCCTCCTCGCGATCCTTCGCTGGCCATGCGTGTCTCTTGTTGGCCGCTTGCGAGGCGGTCAAGTCTTGTGTGGCAGCCTTGCCGAAGATCGTCAGCTGTTTCAAGCCAGTCCGTGGAGCTCGCAGCCCTTGTGCTGGGAGTCTCGAGGTCGGCTGGGAGGAAGTAATGTCAACGACGTCCTTGGTAGGCGACTTCTCCGGCGACGAGGACGAAGCGAAAGCATCTGATGGCAAATCTGCCAGCTCCTCATGCAGCTGACTCGGCGGTGGCAGATTGCTGGGTGGTGGCGCTGCTTGACGAAGCCCAAGGTCGACCGCGACAGCGTCCTCCTCAGCCTGCAGCCGTGCAGCATAAGCGGCGCCGTCATGGCCGTCCTTGCGTTTCCCTCGCGGTGGAGCGATGCTGTTCAGCGTAGTCTGCCGTTGACCATTTCGATCCGACGAGAAAGAAGGAGCGCAACCATTGCTTGTCTCGTTGACAGGTGGCGGTAAAGATGGCTTCGGCTGTTTCCAAACTGCACCTCGCAACCTGCTCGGACTGCTGTCGATCCTAACTTGGGTTTGCGTGAAGATCACGTCGGGCAGCTTCCCACCATTCTTGGGAATGTGGATCCTGTACTTTGGATTCTTGGCAAGTCCTTGTTGTTCGCCGAGCTCTCCGGGAGAATAACATTCAGGATCCACGCCGGGTTTATCAATACCCTTGGCCGCCGCCGTGGCCTGCGCCACGGGCTGAGTGGTATTGATGCCATCGTGGTGCTTGTCATCATCACTTGGCTCGCTGCGTCCTTCCCTGCGGCTGTCTAAGCGCCGCCGCTTCGCAAGGCGAGGCGAACCTGGAAACTCGTCGCCATCAGCTTGAGAGGCTCCGATTGGTGTTGCTGCGGCGAGGAACTCGGTATCGTCATCATCAATTCCGAAGTCATCGCTCATGTTCGTCGCGGCAGGTATTCGCTGGACTCCCGAGCTTCATGTCAATTCGATAGGGGTTTCCAGGTATGCCGTCGCTGAAAGTGAGGTTGCTGCTCTGGACAGACGCGACAAGGTCGACGCGTCCACTTCCGAGCTTTGCCCGATGACCCCGTCATACTGTACTCCGGGCAGCGACTTCACTTCCTCCCAGTATCGCTGCAACAGCGCCGATTGTCGCGCGTCCGTGTCGTGGTTGTACTAAAGTCCCCAGGGCTGCAGTCGAGCATGCTGCTTGCTCTGAGTGGACAGCGATGTGGTGGAACCAATTATCTCCGATCGGCCTAGCACTGTCAGCGGGGTCTGGACCGCAATGCTGCAGAGGGGCAGCAACGGATGTGGGTGCGGAGTGGTTATATAAGCTCGGGGCGCTGGATGACGCCCTGAGACGGGTGAAATGTGCCTCATTCCCGCACCTCAGTATCAATACTAGCCAAGGACACCAAGCGAAGACCTGCAGGCGCTGTCTCTCACGATGCCTGAGCTTACGGGAAATCCGAATCAGCACAGCCCGGACAAGTTCAAGGACTCACTCACCGGATCTTGTCTGTGCGGGAGCATTACTGTGACCATCACAGACAAGGATCTTTTCACGCGGCCCCGCGGTCATCTCTGCCATTGTGCCAATTGCCGAAAGGTCGCAGGCTCCTATGTGGCCAGCAACTTGACCATCGAGGAGGACAAGGTCAAGATCGAAGACCGAGATGGCACGTTGAGGACTTACGAAGACAAGGAGACGGGCAGTGGCAATTCCGTGTATCGCTCGTTTTGCAGCAAAGATGGAAAGTGAGTGGAAGCTGCTCTTCAACCCAACCGGTGTTGCTGACCTTGTCGATCAGCCCGATAAAATCAGAGACGAAGCTATATCCCGGTAAAGTGGTTGTGAAGATGGGCATCTTCCCGCGGATTCCTCAGCCTGAGCACGAGGCCTTTGGGCTCCATCGTCATGAATGGCAAGGTAAGCATGACGGCGTCAACCAATGGAAGACCAAGTGGGCTGGCCCAGACCGTGAGCCATTGTAATGAACAGCGTTGTCGACATGCGTGAGTTGGATGCGCTTTACTACGATCAGAAAGTTTCAAGAACTGTCAACCACGCTCGATCAACGTCCCAGCCGACCATAACTCATGCGCTTCACAGGAGCTGCGGCCGTGCGCCATGTTGTGGCTTTGCCAATCCGAGTCCCTTGATGTCTCGCATACCTCCGTCGTTATCGAAGATGCTCCACTTCTTCTGCCCGTCTCTCTTTACTTTGCCGTGCAATCCATTCAGGTAGTTGGTTGCATATGTCTGGCAAGTGAAGCTTGAGCTCGTGCTTGACGGATAGACGTAGCTGATGACAGTCTGCGGTGGCGCAGTAATCGTGGCGAACTGGCTGCCTCCTTCGGTAACAGTTACGTCGTGGAAGACCGTCGTCGCGAATGCGGACACGGATACTGACACCGATACGGTCAGAGTCGTGCTGACGGAAAGCGAGACGGATGTAGTCGTGACTGTGTTCGTGATGTAGACGACGCTGATAGCAGTCGTGACGTGGTACGTACTGACGGTTGTAATGCCGTCGGAAACGTATGTGCTGACCGCGGTGCTGACTCCATAGACCGGCGAAGGGATGTAGCTGACAGTCGGAACGTATTGTGTCGAGGCGACACTCGAAATGCCATACGTGGAGACCTTAGTAATGCCGTTGGTCACGTAGGTTGAGACCCCGTATGTCGAATATATTGTGACCCCGTTGGAGACGTAGGTCGAAACGAGGAACTGTCCACCAATGCCTCCTCCTCCTGCTCCGCCGCCGCCGCCGCCGCCTCCTCCAGCTGTCGCACTACCTCCGAAGGCACCAGACCCACCAGAACCTCCACTGCCGACAGACCCACCTGTACCGCCCGAGGTTCCGCCCTCGCCGTTGACTCCTGATCCGCCAGATCCTCCTGAGCCCCCGCTACCACTCCCTGCTGTGACTGTAGCTACGATGGTAGAGCCGCCGGAGACATATGTCGTCACAATTGGAGCGGGTGTCATAGTCCCGATGATAGTCGTCCCAAATCCACCACCGCCTCCATTGCCGCCTGAAGTGCCGTTCTGGGGCGGTGAGTAGGGAGTAGTCAAAAATGCGGAGTCAATGCCGCCCACATACACCCCATGCGTGCTTCTCTTGAGCAAGCAGTTATTGGTAGTCTGATTGCTGAGCCAGCTGACACCCAAGCATTGGCTCCCGCTTTGGAAGGACATCACATTGTACATGTCGCATGCTGACACGCAAGCTGCGATCGAGGTAGCAGTCCGCGGCTCGCCGATCGTGTCGTTCGTGAAGAAAGTGTTGCATTGAATGTAGTAGCCTTGACCCATTGCGTCAATGTAAAGCTCGCCGGCAGCATAGGGGCAAGTCGGCTGACTTGTTGATCCAGTCACAATCGTGACTGAGCCACTGACAGTAATTGTTTGAGTAGCGTTGGCGGCGCCGCCGTTCCCTCCAGTCCAACCAGCTCCTCCGTTTCCGCCGCTCCCGCCACTGCCTGAACCTCCCGTACCGCCTGGACCTCCGCCAAGCCCTCCACCAGATGGGGGCCCGATCGGAATCTGTGTGTACGTGATGAGCTGACCGCCATTGGCGGTAGTCGTTACGACTTGCTGCCCGCTCTGCGATGGACCTCCCCTGACGATGCCATAGCCAGAAGCTGGACAAGTCAGTGGCAGCCCGCAGCTGGTGACAGTATACGTAGTGAAGACCGTTGTAGTTCCTGTACCAGGCAGGGGCTTGCAGGTGCCATCACCCCCAAGCGTAGTTGTTGGCTGTCCAGAACCAGGGCTACCAGGACATAGCGTGCCAGTGAGGACTGTTGGAGTAAGACCACAGTTTTGCCAGCATAGACAGGCTGAACCACTCGGTCCCGTAGTCAAGGCGGATTGTGTGGTAATTCCGGAGGTTGTGGTATACACGTAGTACGATCCACTGGCCCCACTTGTGTAAGAGCCTCCGCTCGGCACGGTGGATAACACAGTGGTGGTTGACTGGATAGTGATTGTGGCGCCGTTTGATAGAGCTACGACAAGTCAGCGAGTTAGGCGGCGACGATGTGGGATACTCACACAGCGTTGTCGTGCTGGTGGCTGATTGCGACGCGGGCACCCTGACGGCCTGCCCCTTTCGACCGTAGATGAATGCTGCGTTGGGAGTCTGGGCCCCAGCGAATGAAGACTTCAGATAGCACAAATTCTGAGAAGTGTCGTATTGCGCGCCGGCGCAGCCGCTCATGGTGTCGCAGTACAACAGGCAAGCTACGAAAGATACCTCGGAGACAGGGGTACCAATGTCATTGCCGGCGAAGACACTTTGACAGCCAATGCCGTATGTGACATTGTTCACGTCCGTATACATCGTCCCGTCCGATGCAGGGCATGCTAACGCTTGTGATGTGGGCGGCGATAGTTGAGTACCAGCGAGAGCTCCAGGCACTGGCGTCTCGCCCGTGATCGAGCTCAGAAGTGTGCAAGCATTGCCAATGTAATTGAATGCCACGCATCCTTGAGTAGCATCGCAAAGATTCACACAAGAAGCATAAGTCGGCTCTGCGGTTTGGCGACGATGCTTCCCAGGGAAGCTGGCAGAGTTTAGCACGATACCTTGATATTCGAGCCCGCACGTAAAATTGTACGTCGCACCGTTGGCATCCGAGCACGTCGTCTGCTGTGTGGACGTGCTGCAAAAGCTACTGTAGCTTGTAGGGCAGGCTGACGCTGAAGTCGTTGATGTTGTGCTTGAGTGCATGCTCGAGCCGCTGTCGGTGGTCATGGTCGTGTTAGAAAACATAGACGAAGCCGAAGCTTTGCTGGTCGCGCTCAGGCTCATGGATGTCCAGCTGCTCGTTGTGGAGGGCGCAAATGCTCCTGAAGATCCAAACATGCTAAAAGTCATGCTCACACCGCTGCTCAAAGACGTTGTCGTTGACGCCGAAGTCGATGGTGGAGTGGTGTAGACGGTGCTGACACTCGCCGGTCGGGTGGCCGCGTAGACTGCGGGTGCCCCTGCAGGGACTTGTACAGTGGTTGTGCCAGTCACAGCGCTGAGCAACTGGCATGTACCGTTCACATAGTTGGCAGCAACGCAATTAGGGGTAGTGTCGCATGAAGTAAGACATGCGTTGATATCCGGTTGGCTCACCGCACGAAGGACCGTGCCTGTGTATTGTCGGCCATAAGTCACGTTGAAAGCGTTGCCGTACGAATCTTGACATGCTGATCCGGCCGACGCTGATACCGAGACTGATCCACAGGCGGCTAAGCTACTCGTGGTGGAGCTGGTGATTATGGCGATTGAGGAGCTTGACAGGCTACTGCCTGGAGACAACAGCGAGCTTCGAGCGGAGCTGGTCGTATCTGCTGTGGGATTCGCAGATGCGAGCACGCCGGCAACCAACGTGCTGGCGCCAGGGACGGCTGAGACCGAACCTGACTGGAAGAAGCACACACCTCCTGTGTTATAGGCCAGCCAAGTCCACCCAGAGCAAGGCACGTCTGTTCTGGCATCGCACGCTGCCATGCACTGGGTGAAGTCGCCAGATGGGAAGGACTGCGAGGCAAAGTTCCCCCCACTCGACTGTGCACTGCACACGATGGTGTAATTCTTGCCATTTGCATCGGTGAGGACTGAATTGTTGGATGCAGGGCACGACGCAGCCGTTGGTATTACACTGACGGAGCTGGTGACGCTTAAAACGGTTCCTGAGCTCGAGCTCGAGTCTGAGCCCGATATTGCGGAGCTCGACGAGATATCGAAGGAGGTCAGCATGTTGTTTACACCGGAGCTACTCTGGCTGGCAGTAGTGCTGCTTGGGGGCCCACTATGGACAGCGGCACTGCTGCTGGTAGACGCCATGAGCGAGGAGCTGGACGTGGCCCTTGACCCGGTTGTTCCAGAGGCTGTCGCCTTGACACCACCAATGATGGTTGGATTGGCCGTACCCAGTACAGGTGAGTGCTTGAGATAGCAGGCGGCACCACCTCCGATGGGATAAGCGGCCCAGGAGAAGCCTCCGCAAGTGGCGTCTGCATCGCAGAGAGCCTCGCACTGGGAGAAATTTCCGTTGCTGAAGATGGTGGCGCTGTAGGATCCTTCGGTGGTATCATAGCCACAGTAGAGCGTGTATACTACGCCCTGAGGGTCTGCTACCTGTGTGTTGTTCTGACAGGTCGTTGCACTCGCCGAAGCCGATGGCGGTGAAGCATTTGATGAGGAGCTGACCGACGACGAGCTGGCCGACGAAGAGTCGGCCGATGAAGAGCTGGCGGAGGATAAGCTACTTGGTAAAGAGCTGGAGGTTGACTCCGTGACGAAGCTAGTCGAAGATCCAGAAATTGGAGCAGAACCACCGAGTGATGCCGCTGATGAGGATGACGCCGCACTGGAAGACCTGGCCGCGCTTGATGACGCAGCCGAAAAACCCTGGCCGGAGAGTCTAGAGGCTGAATTTGAATGTCCGTCGTAGATGAATGCACCACTCGAAGACTTCATGTAGCAAGTCCCAGGTCCGTTACCGCCAGCAAAGCTGACCGCAATGCACCCAGTAGTGGTATCGCACTGCTCTAAACAGTTCTCGAAACTCGTCGCGCCGACCACACCTCCACCAGGTAGGTTGACGGATCCGCCGTTGTAATCCATGCCACAGGCGACCGTGTACTTGACGTTGTTATTGTCCGTGTAAGTAGACTGATTATAGCTTGGACAGATCGCCGCTGGCGTCGAAGTGGCAATGATAGTCGCTGATGGCGTACCCGAGGAGATTGGTCCCGAGTAAGGCACCGAACTGATACTAGAGCTGCTTGGCCCCATGCCAACCTGCGAGATAGAGGCGACGTTGCTCGGTGCCACTGTTGGTTGGCTTGTTGAATACGAGGAGCTGGGCTCAGCACCCACGGGCATCTGATACACTTTGATGGAGTTGATCTGCCAGTATGCATCCGAAAAGTAAGTGGGGTTGTTGCCAACAAAGTCAACGCAAGCGTCAAGACTGGAAGGCGCGCTTGCATTTTGCGGGCAGTCCGTGAAGCTCCGGTACACGTTGCCGGCCCAAGCACCACAAAAGTCGGTATTGATGATAATACTCATGTTGTTGAAATGCGAGTCGATATCACAGGTATAGCCGCCACCAGATTGCTGATTCACAGCCGGGGTACCGAACGTTGTGACATTTGGGGAGCCGCTGGTGATACTAGGAGGGATGCTGTCCCTTGGGAAGAACCACGTCTTGTAGTAATCGGATGTCCACTCGGTCACATAGACGCCGCCGCCGATACTATTCAGACCGTTGCCGTAATTATTCGGAATGGTATTGTTGTTAAGGGAAGAGCCACAGCCAGAATTCCCGTTCAAGCTAGCATCGCAGTTCGATTGCTGAAAAGTCGCCGTCTGCCCTGCTCCGTCGACAGAGCAATTCGCGCTCGTGTGAAGAGAGATTGAGTTAGATTCGCTTGTATGTACGCCTTCGATGATGTCGATCTCGCCATTGCTTGGCCAGTCCGGACCAAGTAGCCAGTAAGCCGGCCATGTCCCGCAGCCCCAAGGCATATGCACCAGATCAAGGATGAAAAGACCATGCGTATAGGTGTTGTCACTGATCAGCCGGACAGACGGACGCCCAGGCCCTCCATTTGGCCACAGATTTGTCTGATCCACGCTGATTCTCGCAGTGTTGTTGGGGGTAGTTACGTAGCCATTCTGTTGAGCAACCGTGGCATTGACATAGCTGGCGATGTCAGTGATACGTTGTCTTTTGAGGGTGCTCGGTGGATCTTACTAAACGTGACCGTATGTACCAGGGTCCATACCCTATTGCAAATCAGCCTCAGCGGTGGATGTGGTCTCCAACAAGCGCACCGAGTAGAAATTGAACTTCGTGAAGAAGACATCTGGAGTATAGTTGTCCACGAGCTGGTACGCACCCGCTCCAGGAGCTCCGTTGCCCTTCAGGAAAGCCGCGCCGGGAATGCTTTGCGCAACAGCGAAAGATATAAAGGAAAGGATTTCGAGGACCTTGGTCCCCGAGACGAGCGGCGAGGACGACATGACGCCGTGATCGACGGACACACAGTATGCTGTCGCAGGGCGAGATGCACAGTGCGATGGACTCGGTAACGTCTGAGGCTCTCCGCTGCTACGCGTTGTTGATGGCCAGGCGTGCATTCCAATGCGCGGGCCGACGGCCCAGAAATACGAACAAGCATTCTCGCCCAGACAGCCATACCGACACCGCGGTGCTGTAAAGTTCTAACGCCAGACTGGCCAGACAAAGGCGTGGCGTGAGAGCATCTCAGCCATCCACCAGCCTGTGGGCTAGATGTGTAGAAGCCAGGCGCGCCTCAGACTGCATCCTTGTGAATCTGCTCCGTGTTGCCAGGAGCTTCGTTGGCCGGTGACATTCGTAAGGCCATGAAGATCTGCTCTACCTGTGCTGATACGCAGGTACTACATCCCGCTACCAGCACCTCTCCACGAGTTCTCAACCTCATACGAAGCGTAGGCCGCATCAACTGCCAGATGCTGCGGTAGAGGAAGAACTCCATACGGCCGCGTCAGTGCTTGCGCGATTGCACAGTCTTGTTGCTGGTTTTTGAAGGGACGAGGAAGCGCGACGCTTCAAGATTCGCGAGCGCCATGCCAAGACAATCTGCGCCGGGAGGACGGGATTGAGAGAACAGCATAGCAGCAGTAGCGTTTCATGTCTACATGGTAAACAGGAAACAAGCTCGCCTGGACTATCCTTTTGCAACTCTCCGCAATAGCTAAGATCAAGGATACTCAAAAACCGCCAACGTCTGACAGAAACCATTCGGGTTTGCCGCCTGGGGCACGATCGCCACACCATCTACCTCAACCATATTTGCTGCAGCCTTCGTGCTCAGAGCGTATAGATAGATCCCCTCACTCTGCTCGAGCGACACCATGTATTGTTGGCAATTTTCGGTGAGTAAGCAGCCCTGGTCGTAATTATTGAAGAAGCTGTAGAGTCCGGCACCGAAGTTGAAGATGTAGGTGCTGTTGAAGATGCGCAGTCCCATGGTCTTGTAGCAAGTCGCGACGAAACAATCGCTGAAGGTCGGATCGCTGTAGGCAGCATTGGGCTGGAAGGGGTCGAGAGCGTTTGGATTGTCTTGTGCGTACCTGCAGCTGATGTCAATAGAGCTCCGCAGCCGTGGATGTGGAGAACTCACATCGTTTCACTTTGTATTATGCCCATATACACTTCCTTGGCATTGGCAAGTTGATAATTGTACAGCATGCTGTGCTCGAAAGAAGTGCCGTACAGCCACACTGGGCCTTGGCTCTCCACGAGTATGCCGCGACCATTGTAGATGTCAATTTGGTTGTGATCCGTCAAGTCTAATTCGTGATCGGCGACCCATCCCCAGTTGTTTGACATGATGAGCGACGCGGTATTTCGAATGTGCATGAGCAAAAATGAACCCACGCAGCTCGGATTGGACGCGTGTTGTACAGTAGGCTGCTTTGTGCAAGTGTTCGACTGCAGTAGAGTGCCGTTCGAGCCGCCAATGCGGAAATGGACGTCCCACATGCCCGTGGCCGTCGGCTGTGTCCCCGCCAGATTCCACTCCAGTATGACGCAGCCAGGCGCCGGACCTCGAGTCTCAAAGACGAGTTCTACCATCTCGGTCGTACCCGTGTCACCAGGCGCACCGACGACGAAGGCAGGCTTGGGATCGTTCACATTCTGCCACACTGCTGAGGCACCATCGACCATGAACAATGGCCATATTTCTCCCTGGATCTTGATGTTATTCGGAATCGTGATAGTCCTGCTCACGAGGTAAGCGCCGTGGTCGACGTAAGCAATGTTGTTGGTGCCGTCCAGAGCATTGAAGAAGTTCTGAACACAATCTGAGTCGTCTGTGACACCATCACCAGCGCAGCCATAATCGAGAATGTGTATGAAGTTAGCCACAGGCACACCCTCATACTGCGGTTTGCTTCTTTCATAGAAAATCGGTCCCAGGCCCGCTGGCACGTTCGAGTCGAGCAGACTAGCGCTTTTTGGAGGCGATGTCACCAGCTGTTGCACACGACCAGCGTTGGCCGACATGGGATATGTTAGCTCCTGGATGCGCGAATAATTGGCTGTGGGCTCCCAACACGTGAGATTCTGGATCACCTCCTCATGCTCATATGCCGAGTATGCATTTCCTTGGACAAAGCTGTCAATTCGCTGATTTCCAGGAATGATGACCGTGCCGTTAGGCCAGAGGACGGCGTAGGGAGTGTTTGCGAAGAGCACATTGTCTACAACCAATGTACCTGCAGCGACGGGGGTGCTGTTCGAGCTGAAACTGCTGATGATGCCGTAGCCGCAATTGTTAATTACGGAGTCTTGCACAACAACGGAACCTGTAGCTGGGACTTCGCCGCCTTGAGACAGGTCAATCGCAGTACCGCAACCGTTGAAGGTCATGCTCTTGTAGTTGAATACCCAGTTCCAATTCTGGAAAATGCCGGTTTCACATCCGTTGAACGTGAGATTCCGGACGGTGAATTGCTGATTACCGCTGAAGAAGCCGATGGAGCCACCGTTGAAGATCAGGTCCTCCATGAAGCCTCCGGAGCCATTGTCCATGAAGATACCCATTTGCTGATTGCCATCATTGGGTGTTCCTTGTACCATGTTGAACACGATATTCTGCAGACTAGTCGCTTGCGCGACTTGCCAGTGCAAGCAGTGGGAAGACTGCTTCGGCGGTATTGCCGTGATATCCAGGACAAAGTTGCGAATCTGGCGGTAGAAGTTGTTCTGATTGGTGTACCATGAGAAACCGTATGGTAGATAGACATCACTGTCAATCAGACCAATGCCATAGAACTTCGGTGTAGCCTTAATGGTCGGCAAGTTGTTCGCATCACCGATGAACTGCGTGTAGTAGAGCTGGATGAGCGGCGTGGAAACAAGGTATGTTCCCGCAGGGAAGTAGACAATGGCGGGTGTTGTTGTCTGGCTATCGCAGCCGAGTTCGCAGCGGACGCCTTCAAAAGTTGCGTTGTTGATGGCGTAAGTATCATCTGTGATCCCATCGCCTTTCGCGCCATAGTCCATCACGTTTCTCCAAATCACATACGAGGAGTTGCCATTCCCGTAAGCGACTTTGCCTCGTCGTGCAATTTGCGAGACCCAGTAAGGCTGTCCGGAGCCATATCGCTTGACATGGCTGTGCGTGCCGGCCGGCGCCTCGTTGACCGGCAAGGTGTGGAATTGTTCGCCTAGCTGAGGCTCCAGGAATGGGGCGGTCGCGGTATCTGAGAGAGCTTCGCTCATCTGCTGCGCCTGGAAGGATGATGCATCGATGGTCGCGGCGGTCCTTGGAACTAGATACAGGAATGACAGCAAAAATAGCGTGAGGAAAGCCATCCTCGTATTGGACGGCGCCATATTTGGTTGACGAGCGAAGCACGATCGCAGCGGCCGCGCAGTCATCAAACGGTCAGAGTAAGAATTTGCGTGAGCCACGTCTGAAGCTCAACGCTGATTCTGAGAAACCCGACAGTGTCGCGTCGCGTCCAGAGAATGTTGTGGAGCTGGAATGTGCCGATTTGCAAGTTCATCCCTGGTGCCAACCAGCTCGCATCGCCAAGGAATCTTCATCTCGCCGGTTTTTGAGGACACAGGTCTCCAGAACGGACAAGAATGAAGTAGGATACCAATTGCGATCTTCCCAGGGAACGAGGAAAGTATCTGCCTTACTTCAGTAGCTTCGAACAACACATGATGTCCTGCCGGCCTTGGAAGAGGTTTTGGATTGCGTGTAACCGAAAGGAGCTCACGGGGTGCACTCGCTCATTGAATCACCTCAGAAGGCTCACGCTCGCCCAGATCCGCCCACGCCAATTCTTGCCTCTCGCGCTGCTTTGGTCCTCGCCGCCCGCGTCTGCTGAGCGGGCATCAGGTCCTTTTGAGTGATGCTGTCCTCGTCAACATCTCCCACAGTGCTTTCGGACGTGGCTTGAGATGCGTCCATCTGCTCTTCGCGTTCGGCATCGCGTATGGCTTTGCGATGTTCGTACACGATGATGTCCTCGACCGTGAGCGTAATGCGAGTCGCTGGTCTGGACAACATGATTTCAAGCAGGAGCTGCAGATGTCTTCTCCTGAAATTTGTCCAAAACTCGCAGGAGGATGTGCGAAGAGAAGAGGAAGTGGAAGTGTCGTAGCAGTTTCACGCGAGTCATGCCGTCGTGGGAGCTGGAAGAGCAACGCTCACGATGCGCCACCGTTGCGAGTGCGAGTATGAACAAAGTAATCCCTGCAGAAAGATAGCATTAATGTACTCGATGAGATAGCATATATTCAGCCAGGGCAGGCCCGTCGCCCTTGGCCTTCTTACCAATGTCGCTGACTTTCAAGCTTCTATCCTTGGCGATCAGGACCGCCGCAAAGCCAATTGGCGTGAGTATCGAAAGCATCTTCCAAGCTGCACACAGCGCTAACATCTCCCTAAGAACTATATCAAACGCCAGGCAAAGGAGCATGATGGCTTCCGCAGATTCGCAATCGCACAAGCGCAACGAGTGCATCGAATCGACATGCGAATGCGGCTTGGCATACTCCATGATGCGGACGCCCAGCAGAAGATGCACGAGCGAGAGCAAAGAGCGGCTGAAGAGCGTAGAAAGAGAGCGGAAGCACCAACAGTAAGGACGGAAGAGGAGCAGCAGAAGCACGACGAGGAGAAAGCGAGGCAGGAGAAGGAAGGCGAACCTAAGAAGAAGAAGGAGGAGCAGCCGAAGGTCAAGATCCGGCCTTTGAGCGAGGCCAAGGCCATTGAGCTCGGAGCGAACTTCTTCTCGGAGGCTTTCATCTTTGCTGTGGCTGCCGGACTGCTGGTTTGGGACAGCTGGAGAAGCCGGAGGAAGGAGAGTGCTCGGCGGGACGATGTAGCTGAGCGGCTGGCTGAGCTGGAAGGAGAGGTCGAGAGGCTACGGACCAAGTATGAGCCGGAGCTTGCCGCATTGAGGGCGAGAGCCAGCCCCCCAGAGGTGAAGTACAGGTGGTACAATCCAGCGGGGTGGTGGAAAATGACCGAGCCGTTGGATGGAGGCGAGGTGCCAGCAGCGGAAGAGCCAATACCGGGCAACGTACCTGTGGCCCAGCCGGATAAGGCCGTCAAGCCTGCAGTAAATCAAGTGGCGAAACCGCAATCTGCGTCCAAGGCAGCGGTCCCCCATGAAGAGGTGAAGAAGGCTGTCAGGTCGTCAGGAGGGGTGGCTGAGAAATAGAGCCGGCGAACTCTTCGAAAGTCGCATGTTGAAGATGTACAGCATACTCGCATTGTGATGTACCCCACTCAGGCAATGTTGTGAATTAGCGACGGCGTTGGAGGTGAAGTCGGAATTAAGAGTACAGCTGTATGCACCGGACTGCTCTACTTCACCCATCCCTTCTAACATCACCTGCTTCGGCGCCACGACGGTCAGCCAGCACCCGTCATTCACACTGACGTCGAGTTCTTCAACACAGGGGTAGGACTAGCGCATGGCGAACACGTTCTGCACAAACCTTCGGCGGCGGGCATCGTTTAGCTCGGCTATACCATCGCTGGCCACTTCGCCTGGCCTGCAGCTCAAAGGTGCGCGGGTCGCCATGTGCGCTTATTGGGGCAATGCTGATACGCATAGAGTCGCGTCTCGAAAGCCATGATGTTGCGATCCGGCTTGCTGGGAGTCTTAACGGCAACGCTCGAACGCTTCGCTTTCTCCTGCTCTCCCCGAACTCAGTTGCTGCGACCAGACTGGAAGGGACACTGGGACGAGTCGAGCGCTTTGTTGCGTTGACAGGCGGCAGCGATATAGCGATTGCGTTCCTATTGCAGCCGCCAGCAGCTACTGCTTCCATGACAGCGAAGCAAGTCGTCGAAGACACGGAGACAGCGAGTTCGCCGAACGGTCTGCAGCGTTTCACTTTCCTACAGGCGAGATTGGCTGGCCGTACAGACATACCATATGTTCCGCTGCTACCTCTGTCATGCTTGGAGAAGCTGCCAGACCTCCTGACCAGACACAAGTCGAACCTTCAGCCTCCACCACACAGGCTCCCCAGCCCACGCTCGGCGCCTTCTCAGCTGCTCAGATACTGCAGCGCAGCGCCGCCCTTGCCAGACTCGACAGCCTTCTTCGTTGCAGACATTTTCACAAGCTACCGCGACCTCGCCCGAGCTTGCATGGCAGCAGCACTCGGACCGCCAGAGTCTACCTCGCCACAATGGACGGAAGCAGTGTCCTCGCAACGCATGCAGATCCAGACGCTGTCGCAAATCGAGGCAGGCAGCAGCCAGACGATCGCGGCGCAGTCAGAGGGCACGGACAGCGATGCTTTGAGCAAACTACAGCGTCTGCGACTATTAGTGGGTGAGGAGCAGTACCAGAATGTCGTACAGTTCTGGCGGGAAGAATGGGTGCTTGAGTGAGCATTGTGGCCAAGAGCCTGACAGAGCTATCGAAATAGAAGGCGTTGTACATGTCGCTATACGTATAAGTTGCACTGCAGGGCACTCTAGGCTGCCTTGGCGGGCGGTGACTTGGCCGGCGCCTTCGCTGCAGCGGCAGCAGGCAGCAAAGCCTTCACTTTCTGCAAAAACCGCTCACTGTCTTTCATGGCGTAAGTCCCATTCCGTGCCGTCATCCTCACAATCTGGTTCAGCGCCGGCTGATTGTGTGGCGTTTGACCATGGAAGATTCCGCTTGTGTCATAGGAGCCTTTCACCATCTTTTCTTGCATCTCTGTCCTGATGCTTGCTCGCAGCGGGCTCCAGTAATAGTGATTGATCCTCTTCTCCACAGTGTCGCCAAGCGCAGCCTTCTGCTGGTCCGTTGGACCCGACCTTGGTGCAATGATCTGGCGGACAGCTTGCAATACCGCGTCCTTCTCCTCTTGTGAGTTGAAGCGGATGGTTTGCTTTGAGATGAGTTTGTGTGCCAGTGACTGTATATCGCGAGACGGGTCTCGGTTGGAGCCAGGCTCAGCGACAATGTGTAGGCGATCCGCGATGACGCCGGGGAAGTTGTTCGAAGCAATAGTGGCAGAGTTATTGCCAACTTCGACCAAGTTCTCGTAGGTCAGGTCCTCTGGAGAAAAAGGAGGTCCAGCGTGTAGCACTTTGCGCTGCACCTTCCTTGCGGTTTGCGCAGTCTCTGCGCTCGCCAGGGGTTTTGCTGACTTGTCCAATCGCTCCTCTTGCGTGCCTTCCAGCACTGAAGCACCGCCAAGCTGAGGATCTTCCACTCCATTTCCCGGCGCCCTGATACCCCTGATCGCCTGATTGTCCGCGCCCATGCTGTCATCTTCCCGTGGATTCAACGGCTCTCTGCCCACACCCTGTGCCAGAGGCCCTTCCCTCGATGGATTTTCATTCTCGCCCATCACTCCAGGCGCCAAAGAGTTCTCAGGTCCAGCTAGGTCCTTAGCAGGCTCCGCGAGTCCATCGCTGGGGGGCTTCGCGGGTCCAAGGTTCGGTACATTGCGGTTCAGTAAACGAACTTCTTCGGAGATCTGGGCGGCTCGCTGGTGTCGTGATGGGCCTCGCTGTGGCTCTACTCTGCATCAGCATCCGACAACAATCGAGCCAAGACATCGGATACGTACGATTATTCGGCGTGCCACTATCATTGCCATTCCCAGGACGGTCGTTCCGTGATGCTGAGCCCGGCTTACCAGCGCGCCGCTGCAGCGAGGCATGGAAGCACCGCACGCATTTCCCACTTTGCTGACATTGCCGTCGTAACAGCTGCCGCTCCGCCGAGCTCAGCAAGTACCACGTATTCCTTGATAACATGACGTGTGGGAAGAAGGTGGGTTCTCGTTGCTCGACACCCATTGGATGGCAGTTCATGGCGGGGCTCCTTCCCCTTTAGGGAGGCACGGTGGCTCGCTGGACTCGGCTCAACTCACCATATCACCGCTTCAACAATATTGACATGACATACGGACGCACGAATCTTTGAGTTAGGGCGTAAATCCCAGAAATTATCGCAACACCACTCTCGCCAGCGCTCTTATCTGCATCTTGTGACTAGATTAGAGACGCGCAACGGGCAACAAGCTAAGTGGCCCGCAACAGATTTAACAACACCTATGTAATGGCATCCCCTGGTCGACGCTCTGTTCCCCTTCCATGTACCCGCGAGCCTCGTCTGATCCTGGTCTTATTTCTCCACACCCCGGCTTACAGCCATCGGTAGCCACTCGTTGGCCCCACGAACTCAGGCATCAGTGTGTCAAGGATAGTCTTGATCTTTCCAGGCGCCTGCGCATTTCCCAGCTGTGTGCTGTCAATGGCACTGCGATAATCTCTCTCTTTCTCTCCCTCTCCCGCCTCGCAGCCTCAGAAGCCCGTGAGATACATGTCGTGTGACAACACGGCCTCGGAGCATTCCGCCACAGCCATATGCTCCGGCTCCGCCTCCAGTTATTGATATTGAGATGGGCTCTTCCAGTTGGCATCGATATGACGGAGACTGGGCTTTCGATTGAGTTGTACACTCGAGGCACACGCAGGAGCCAGGAGATGCATTTCAGTGGTAAAGGCTTGCCAAAGCGCTTCATATGTACGCAGTCTCCACGCTGGCAAAGAAAAAAGTACGTTCTACAGCACCAAAATTGCCATCTTTCGCCCATTGCGCAGCTGGGAGCGCATTTCCGTTTCTGGCCCACACAGTCACCACGAATCTGGACCCGTTATCAACGGGACAACAGTAATCGTTAACGCAAGCTACGATCATGTAGAGACAGAAGGTATGCCCGCTCCCTGTAAGCGGTCAAAGTCCGAGTCCTGCTGTCTAATCCAAGATTTCGGCAGCTTGCGAGAACCACATGCTGCTCAAAGCCTTCCATTGGCCTCTGGTGAAACTCGTGATACTGATGCTCTCGGGCGAGCCACTGAGCTAATATCAGAATCGGGAGCACAATCACCTCCGCGCAACTTTGTAAAGCGGGACGCACTGGCTTTCCGCAGTCCTGACGCGGCCTCAGCATGCACCTTATTAGGAAATGTGGCGACACCAAGCATACATGGTAACTCAGGCCCTGGTCAATGATCAGGAAAAGTGTGTCATCCTCCTCGAGCAGGACCTCGCAAAGCTGCATGCGAGCTCAGTCGAAGCATCCATAGACTTGAAGATCTTAGAATTCTTGCTGGCCGCCTTTGACTGTTTGTCAACCTGTTTCATGCTAAGGCTGTTCATCACCTTGTGCTTGACCATGGCACGCTGGTGATCGCGAGGCACTGCGTGATATTAGCAAGTCGCAATAGGGGCACAGTGAAAGCGTAAGATATAATGCTGTTGAAAGTAAAGTGAATGGCGCAAGCAGTTGAGGGCCGTACTATGCCGAAACGTATCTGTCGACGAATTCGTTTCAGCTGCAAACGAGCGTGGTCAGCTCTTCCAGAAGCATCTCCGCCGGCTTGCCGCCGTGCCAACTAAATTCATGACGGCACAAGAGAAGGGTTCCAGACAGTAGCCGCGGAGGCAAGCATAAAGAAGGGGCACAAAAAGGTGCACTGGAGCGATCAAAGAAAGTTCGGCCTTTGTTGACTTCGCAGGCGTTCACATGCCTTTTCTCTTACATATCCACCCGCTTGTCGCTCCCTCGGCCGGCTTGTGCGTGGCACACGGACGAGCGACAGAAGTACATCGCGGAGTTCTGCGGATTGTGTGCGAAGGCCATGATCCATAGAGCAGCCCGTGATGGGACAATCACGCATGATTTGAGAGCCTGACAGCTGTGGTACGTCGCTCATCGTTATTTTGGGCGTATAGTCCCTAGGGTTGAAGTGCAGCCATAGTTCCATCGACGTCTCGTCGTCAGCATATCTCGACTTTACCTCTCCGCCCACGTTCAGCTCCAAATTGCCACCGTTCCGCACTACCGCCCCATCTTACTGATGACATCTCTATGCGCATCTCGGTCTCTTCCCACCTCGCTCAGTGGCTGGATACTTCTCAAATCACCCACCACGTCCTTTGCCTTCCCAAAATATACTTCTTGCAATAAGTTTCGCATGCGCGTTTCCATATCTTCTACCATGCGACCAATATTCACTACATGGCTCTGCTCAACTTCCGGATCCCGATGTCCAGAGAGCTGGCAATCGCTCTGCGTCTGTCTCGTCAAGTTTCCGGCAAGGTCCAGGTTGTCTACCGTACCTGAGGAGAGGCCAAGATCCAAAATGACAGTCGACGTGAGTTTATAGTGGGCCGATCGCTTACCAGCCGCCTCCGTGACTTCAAGCACGTGTATGCTGTCCCAACCTCCCTTGCCACTCCCACTCACGGTCTTCTTGAACAACACCACACCCGCGAACCCTTCCTCTAACGCCCAGAGATAGGCCGAACTCACGCCCCCCTCATAGTACAGCTCCCGGTACACATCGACAGCGGCGTTCAGGCTCTCTTCCATCCGCCGGACCCTGCCTCCGGGGACAAGATCTGCGGCGTCTTCCGGGTCTATCGGCGGTTCGAACTCATTGGACCAGGGTGAGCGGTAGGAGTTGCCGTCGCGGTTATAGTCGCAGCAGAGGTAGTCACGGCCAGACTTCTTGCAGCGTTTCAATGCGAGGGCGACATCGACGGAGGAGAGAAGGTCTTCTTCTAGTTCGGGGCGGAGAGAGATGATGCCATTGAGGTTCTGCTGGGTAGAGGAGGGCGGCAGACGGCGGAGGAGGTCGCTGGCGGTCTGTCAGTATTGTAGTTCAGGGATAGGAGGCATGCTTACTCACAGCGCCGCATCAAATGGGTCTGCCATGGTTGTGTGTGGTGTCCAATGTAAAGCTTGAGCTCAGCGCCGGATGAAGTGAAGTCGCCTGGGGCGCTGGACAGCGGGGCAGGAGGATCTTGAGGCAACAAGGCATCTATCACTCGAAGTTACACCCCGCTGGGACACGATGGGTATTGGTTACCACGAGATGAATTCTCCCGCATACATTGATCAGGTGCTTAAGCAGCATTGAGACCTAAAAGTTTGGCGTAGATCACGTCATGTATGCGAGCGCTGGGCCTTTGGAGTGATATGGATTAACGGCCGAAAAGCCACCCTCACGATCGATGTTTGGTCGCACTGCAGGGTAGGCACATTGTTGATGGACGATGGACGTTCGTACGGTCCCGTCTTCTTGTCGCTTTCTGTCGCGCATATCTGTACTCTCTAGCCATGCTCATCCTCCGTCAAGCCCGGACAACCGTCAAATGTGTCGTCGGGATACCGATACTTACACCAGAAGCAGTAATTGTACTTCTCGCGCAACGCGGCGACAACACTTCCTAGCCTCTCTGCAGAGCTTAGAGCCTCAAAATCTTCCAGCTCCGGATCTTCTTCGTCCAGGTCCTCAATCGCAGTATTATTTGCCACCTTGGCTTCGCCTTCTGCGTCCGGGTCATCACAGTCCCGCCGGCTGGACAAGCTCTGCTCAAGGTCGTACTTCATCCTCCTCTCCCGCTCCTTTTCTAATCTCTGCTTGACCAATGGCCGCAACAACAGATTGACGGACCTCAATGGCTTCGAATTCGCCTTCCCACCCTCCTTCTCACCATCCTCCTCCTCGAAGCCTTCAAGCACCCTCATCGCACTCCACCACATCCCCTCACACCTCCTCTCTTCCCGCTCCTCCCGCGTCCTCTGCACGTACTCGCCCTCATCCACTTTCTGCCTCTTCTCCTTCCCGGCCGCTTCTTCCGCCGCCTCTCGGACCCTTTTCCTCTTCTCGCTATCCATCCCAATCCCGCCACGATCATCTTTCATTAGCAGTTCAATGGGCTGCGTTCGCGCATCTTCACTTCTACCCAAGGCGCCACCCTTGAAACCCATCTTTGCCATCATCTTGGCGCCTTTGTTCGAGGCATCCAGCTGAGTGGCGAGGGCTTGTTCGCGGGCTAGGCGCTGTTCCTCTGCTATTTCCTTTTTGGACTTTATGCGACCGCGCTCTGCTGCCTCGCGCTTCAAGCGAGCGGCGCGCTGGAGAGAAGTCTCCTTTGTCGCCCCCACTGGCTCGCCAAAGGACATTGAGAGATAATCATCTTCTTCATCGTCGGTGGCAGCCATGCCTGCAGCAAGACAGTCTTTCAGCCTCCTCGCGCAAGCGATCTCAAGGACCTTTGGGCGTGCTCGCTTCGCGGAAGAGGCAGATGTTACACTACACTCAAAGATCGAGAATGGCCTTAAGCGAGGCCGGAAAGCAGTCAGTCGCAAAGCACTCAAGCTCAGCAGGAAGAAGCTATCCCCGATCTTGACTGCCCCTCGCACGCGCTGCTGCAGGAACGCCTCCCTCACGCGCGGCTCGTCTTCGTAAGATGCCTCGCCCCAACCGAGCACCCGAGGGCAAATGCAGCTAAACGACGAGAAGGGCAGACTTTCCGACGTTCTGCCCCTCCGTTGCCGTCGATCCGCCCGTCACCGCCTGCCGCGAAGATTCGAGGAATTGTGAGGGGTGGCGCGATTTCTCAGCCTTTGTCAGGCATTAGCAAAGAGTGTGTCTGACTCGCTAGTTCGTCATTGGTTGGCAGCAGTCACAGGTGGAGAGACAGTAATTAGGCATGTGTTCCGGCAGCAAAATGCAGGCTAAAAAGATACGTACGGCAAGGCGGGGTTTGCAGTTCTGTTGCTTGGGAAGGCGTGACGACAGTAGCGGCAATCGAATCGTGAGAATATATAATCTGCGTCTGTCCCTCCGCGTGGAAGTCGATTTGTGCAGTAGAGCCTTTTTGACCTCTTCACATCCTTCACGATATCCAGGAAACATTGTCAAAATGGCGCCCAAGATTGCCATTGTCTTTGTAAGTCCATTCCGGCTCCCATAGCAGCTCTAAACAGCCCCCGCTATGCGCCGCGGACTGCCATTGACGCCGCATAAACCACTTTACTAACAAACTACTCCAAGTACTCCATGTACGGCCATGTCAAGACCCTCGCCGAAGCCGAATTGAAGGGCATTAAAGAGGCTGGCGGCACTGCCGACCTCTACCAAATCGAGGAGACTCTCCCGCAGGAAGTGCTCTCCAAAATGCACGCCCCGGGCCAGGACAACGGTGTCACCATCTTGTCTGATCCGAAGACCTTGGAGCAGTACGACGCTTTTCTCTTTGGCATCCCAACCCGATACGGCAACTTCCCGGCGCAGTGGAAGTCGTTTTGGGATAAGACCGGGGGGCAGTGGCAGAGTGGGGCGTACTGGGGCAAGTACGGTGGAGTGTTCATCTCCACTGGCACCCAGGGTGGTGGGCAGGAGAGCACTGCGCTTGCTGCGATGAGCACGTTCGCCCACCACGGTATCATCTATGTGCCGCTTGGCTACAAGACCACGTTCCAGCTTCTTGCTGGTCTTGACAACGTCCGTGGCGGCAGCCCATGGGGCGCTGGCACTTTCGCTGTACGTCCTGGAAGTGATCGACTTTCCTATAATTATGCTGACTCTATTACAGGGTCCCACCGGCGCCCGCCAGCCCACCGAGGAGGAGCTCCAGCTCGCCACCCTCCAGGGCAAGGCCTTCTACGAGGCTGTCGCAAAGGCTCACCCGTGACTAGATGGTAGTGCCGCCGGGAGGCAAGCTACCAGCGCCAACACGACGGCTGCGGGCGGTCCTGAATCAAGCGAGGCGAAGCCCGCTGGTACGCAGAGTGCCGGTCAGCAACAGCAGACACAGACACAACCACAACAACAAACGTCAACACAGCCGCAGCAGAGAGAGGAGAATGAGAGTAAGGGGCCTTGTGGGCTGCCGTTCAAATGTTCGGTAGCGTAAGTAATGCGATAAACGACATTGAAGACCTTGCTGCATGAAGCTTCACTTCCCGTAGGCGGATCCTACTATCCGAGAGGTTCATGCGAAACCCTCACTTTTCCTGTCTTTCCCGTCTCTCATGCAGGTTGTAATCTACGCACAAGTCTGTGCATACCTTCATGTTAGCGGTGCAGTATTTTTGTCCATGCTTGCCATCGTCTGCCATCCCTTGCCGTTGAATAGCAGCCTCTGAGTCCCTAAACCAGGTCGGCCGACCATACTACCAGTGTTCTGATGGTGACCGCGGCCGACGACATGCTCGACGGGCCTGTCCTGGTTCCGAAATCACTCGTGGCAGACCTTACAGCGAGGGTGTCTCAGTCTGAGGAATTGGACAACCACAATGAGCTCGGGCGACCTTCGTGCCGGCGGAGCTCTTGCGGGGTGACTGTGTCATTCTTGTAGGTGAAGACTTCCTGGTAGATGGAATATTGGCAGAGGAGCTCTCCGTGTTCCGAACGCAGATGCTCGTACAGCTCGGGCCAGTCTTTGCATGGTAGCTGGCAGTTTCCCTTATAGCGGTTCGCAGCATCGTGCAAGTGTGCGATCAGCTGCGCCAAAGTGCGGAGCGCATTTCGCGGTCGCGTTCGATGCACCTTCTTCAAGCAGCACGGTGGTCTGGACTCGTAGACGCTCGTTCTCGGCTTCGAGATCCTCGTTTTCTCGTCCCTCTGCTGCAACTTGCTCGATCAGCAGCTGCATCTGTTTGATGAATTAGTCAAATGCGTCGCTCGCTGGCACGTCCGGGAACCATGTGGAAGAACTCCAGCCGTCCTCGTCATGGTAAACACGGTGCTTGAGTGCTGGCGTCCCATCTGGTTTGCCAGCCAGTAACGATTGTAAAGTGTATTTGCCAGACTCGCTACTCACGTCTCCTGCAGAGGGCTATTGTGGAGGGTTTGACGGTCTTATCTTGCTGCACATACTGTCGAGGATGGACGAGCGGGTGTAGACGATGATGGGATATGAACCTGATGTCGTTGTAGCAGCACTAGTCCGATGAGACTAGCGGGCGGATTCGAAACGCCACATTCTCTGAACGAGGAAGGAGCGACCTAGGTCAGCTGTCAGCACCCACTCCCCCTCAGTTTGCCACCTACTCTCGCAACTTGGTCCATGGAGACAGGTGTGTTGCTCTCAATTCCTATTCATCCGCTGGCATGAGATCGCCTCAACGAACCCATTTGGCGCTTCGAAAGGACTTTGCGTTTGGCAATTCCAGTCGATTCAATGTAGCCGAGCTTCCAAGCTAGTGGGCACGGTTCGCTCTCGCTCTGCTCATTAGCGATGCCCACGCTCAGTCTCACCCCAACAATACAATCAGCCTATTGTCCTAAGATCGAAGCAGCATCCCTCAAAGAGCCGACTTCGTCGAAAGTGCCACGATGACGAAGGTCGATCGATTGACGACTAGATAAGTCTCCCTTCCAGCTTGAGGATGATCGCCTCGCTGACGTGTGTCGCAAGGAGATACTCGGAGCACTCATCAACGTCGAATTCGGCGGGTGTGACTCAGAAGTTGCCGCTGATGCTGAGAACCGAGTGTCCGAGCATGACATGTTCCGCACTTTCTCCCTGTACAAAGAAGTCCTAGCCTTCTGCTCCGGCTACTTCGCCGCCGTTATCGACAGCCCGGGTTTCGTGGAGACTCAGGATGGCGTCGTGAAGCTTCCACCCGAAGATCCGATCACCTTCAAGCTGTTCGCACACTGGCTCTACACTCGCCGCGTCTACGAGAGAACTCTCGCACGGGAGGTGCTAATGGACTTCTTGGAGCTGGCGAAGCTGTGGGTCTTCGGCGATACCCATGACATGCTGCTCCTGCAGAACGACACTATTCTCATCTTCATCCGACGCTAGGATATCAAGTACAAGCGACATGATGAGGAGACCATCCGGTTCGTGTGGGAGGACACTGTGGAGTAGTCGAACCTGAGAAAGCTCGTGAAGGACTGCACCCGGTACATTGCTATGGCGGAAAGAATGGCGCTGACGTCTAGGTTTTGGGTAGCCATAGTAAAAAGTCGGCCGCGTGACTATTGCCAGCCAGATTTCGGGGAGGTCGAAGACGTCTGGAGCTTGTTACTGGGAGGATACCCGCTCGAAAGCGCTGCTACTGCAAAACACCTTGAGCTGAACGATCCGAAGTACCTTGTTGGGAAAGAGTAAATACTGGAGCATCGGAGCAGCCGGTGGCGAACTGGCAAGGAGCTAGCTGTTTGAAACGCGCCGTGACGCGCGAAGGCGAGAGCGAAATCCGATGATAATGTTAGGACAAGGTGTTCTTGCATGTACTAGAGACAGCCCGTGCATGGCGTGGGAGGATCTTCCTTCTCCAGTGGACGATCGTGCCTTCCCCAATCATGACCCACGCTTTCCCACCAGCCTGAGTTCGTCGAAAGAGGTCAAGAGCAGGGGGGCGGCGAAAACAAAGATTGCGCCTTGGATGGTCCAAGCTTTCAAATCCGAAGGACGCTTCTGCATAAAGTCACAGCTTTCCCCGCCGCGCGCGAGCGCGAAGGCTTTTGAGGTTTCACGACTTCTCACGTGATACAACGCCCCACCGTTAGCGCCAAACACGACGTCAGCGCGAGAGCTACGAGTCGAGACGCCGGCTGGTTACTGTTTGCGGGTCGAAACATTCCGGCGTGGGAAGCTTGAGCCAAAAATTTGAAAATGGATTATCGCCCGCAATCGCCAGATCTTTCCTATGCGCCCCGTTCGCCAGATCTGTCGGGGTTAGCCTCACCAGACCATGCGGAATTCGGACATATGAAATCGCCTGGATTTGCTGGCGGTCCAATCCTACAACAATATCACCACAACCAACACCATCACTTGGGCCCTGCGTTCAATGGCAATACGGTCCTCCAACCACCTAGCTATTCTCCGACATCAGTACC
The DNA here is from genome assembly GCA_019670975.1 of Acidiella bohemica. NCBI lineage: Eukaryota > Fungi > Ascomycota > Dothideomycetes > Mycosphaerellales > Teratosphaeriaceae > Acidiella > Acidiella bohemica. The sequence continues at coordinate 300,753 of JAGUCJ010000013.1, forward strand.
GCAGCACCATATCCCACCACAGCCGGACCAGTTCAATTACAATTACCAGCAATCACCGCGAATGGCAACAGTGAAGCACGAGGATGACGATGAGTATATGCCGAACGCACCGGCAGCGGCATTGTCGAAACGACCACGCAACAAAGGCCAACAACAACTACCCGGCCAACCATCTCAACCGACCACAGACCCAACTCTCGGCGTGACCCTCCGCACATCCTTCCCTGTCGCCCGAATAAAGCGCCTCATGCAAGCCGACGAGGACATTGGCAAAGTTGCCCAAGTAACGCCTCACGCTGTCAGCCGCGCGCTCGAGCTCTTCATGATCAAGTTGATCTCTACGTCGGCACAGACTGCTGCTGGCGGTGGCGCGGGAGGTGGGAAAGGCCCGAGGAAAGTGCTGGCGCAGCATATGAAAAGGGCGATACAGGCGGACGACACGTTCGACTTCTTGGGCGAGATTGCGCAGAAAGTACCCGATGCGCCGAGTAAGGCGGCTAAGAAGGAGGGCAGTGACTCGGACGAGGCGAAGCCGGTGAAGAAGAGGGCGGGCGGTGGGAAGAGGAGAAGGGATTCCGGGGATGACATGTGAAGGGCGGTCGCATGGATGGCATAAGTTTATCCAGAAGACGTTGTTTGCCGGAAGAGCATTCAGGAGACATCGTCATAAACGCTGCAGATATTGGTTGCGAGGGCATCCGAACAGCGCTTTGAAGCTGGGCCTTGTGTGAGCCCACCAAGCGCGTGCGCAAGCGGCACGCGCCGAGGGAAGAAGGCCGTGGAGAGCTCGAGTAATCGGTGCTGATGCGGGAAACGTCAGAGACACATGGAAGAGGGGTGCCAAGGTCAAGACAGAGCTTCGCGCTTGCCCCGCACGTCGACGCGCTTGCCTCGGGAACAGGGAACGAAGTGATGGGCAGGCACCTCACTACTAGTATGATGCGACCCCGATTTCGGATGAGGAACCCATGAATCATTCACTACTCTTACATCTTGTTAACAACCTTCCAATCCACACAAACCTATCGTTTCGCTACCACTGATCGCCGCAGTATCAACGTCCGGGAATTCGCAGCAATGGCTACTCAGAAGAAGACCCTCGACAACATCAAGAACAAGGACCTGCTCCGCCATGCAGGCCTCATCAATGGCGAATGGGTCTCGCAAGCAGCTAGTAAGAGCACCTTCGACGTCGTCGATCCCGCTACGCTCGACAAGCTCGCCACCCTCCCGGAAATGGGCGCCAGTGATACCGCCAAGGCCGTCGACGCCGCGCATGAAGCATTCAAGTCCTGGAAGAAGACCTCGGCACGCTCTCGTGCACGCATGCTCCGTAAATGGAGCGACCTCTGCCACGAGAATGTTGACGACCTTGCCCTGATCATGACACTCGAGAACGGCAAGACCCTCACCGAAGCCAAAGGCGAGGTCATCTATGGCGCCAGCTTCCTCGAATGGTTTGCCACACAAGCAGAGATGACCCACGGTGAGGTCGTGCCGCCAGCGAACCTCAATCAGCGCATCGTGACATTCAAGCAGCCCGTAGGCGTGGCTGCCTGCCTCGCCCCATGGAATTTCCCCATAGCCATGATCACTCGCAAATGCGGTGCCGCACTGGCTGCTGGCTGCACAACTGTCTGGAAGCCTGCCGGAGAGACTCCGCTCAGCGCGATCGCTCAAGCTGTATTGGCCGAAAAGGCGGGGTTCCCCAAAGGCACCATCAACCTCATCACCTCCCTCACCACCGTAGCCGAAGTGGGTGAGGAGCTCTGCCGCAACCCGAAGGTGCACAAACTATCCTTCACAGGCAGCACGCGCGTGGGAAGGCTTCTTATGCAGCAATGCGCCCCGACACTAAAGAAACTCTCCCTCGAGCTCGGGGGCAACAGTCCCTTCATCGTCTTCAACGACGCCAAGATGTCCACTGCCCTCGATGCTGCCATCCTAGCCAAATTCAGGAACTCCGGTCAAACTTGCGTTACGGCGAACCGCGTATTCGTTCAGAGCGGAATCTACGACGAATTCGCCAAACAACTCACCGAGCGCATCGCCAAGCTCAAAGTTGGTGCCGGAACCGACGACGACGTCTTCGTCGGTCCTTTGACCCACGAACGTGCTGTGGAGAAAGCAATGAACCACATCAAGGACGCCAAGTCCAAGGGTGGGAATGTCATCTACGGCGGAAAGCCCATGGAGGGGCAGAAAGGCTACTTCATGACTCCTACCGTCATCACGAACATGAACACGGAAATGCTCACGACCCGCGAAGAGACCTTCGCTCCTGTCGTAGGACTGTACAAGTTCGAGACCGAGGAGGAAGTAATCGAGCTCGCGAACGATTGTGATGTTGGACTTGGGAGTTTCGTGATTACGGAGAACATGGCGCGGTCGTGGCGGGTGGCGGAGGCGCTTGAGGTGGGTATGGTGGGTGTGAATCTGGGCTTGCTGAGTGCGTGTGAGAGCCCTTTTGGAGGCGTGAAGGGGAGTGGTTTTGGGAGGGAGGGCGGGACGCAGGGGATCAACGAGTATCTGGTTACGAAGAGTATGCTGATCAACGTCGCCAATTGAGACAGTACGTAGCGCCGTGCAAATAGCCTGCCGTATGTACACACAGCACCTATCTTATCCTGCATCGCCAAGTCCAGTTCCACCGTAAAAGGGACAGCGAAAGAGTCTCGCCCGCTGACCAGGATCCCGATCAGCGCACCCAAATCTTATCTCAGTAAAGCAATTGCCCAAAGCAGCTCTTGCGATCGGAGGCGGTAAGGTTCAGCCAATCTTGCGAGGCAGTGTGCCTCCCTCGACGTGCGTATGGCGGAAGTCATGAAGATCTGCGTTGCGAAACCTGCTGGGAAGCTGTTTGCGTGTGCTGCGCCACCTAACCTGGCTAAGAGGTGCTGGGATGTGCTCGAAGTGGGCTGACGTAGCCACAGGGCATAGGGTTTATATAGAGTGGGTGGCTCTTGTGGTGCACAAGTGTGACTTTGCACAGCTTGAGCAAACCAAATAACGCGAGGACATAACAGCCACTTATCAATCACAATGTCTTTGAATAATAAGGATTCTGGCGCCGAGGGTGCGGCCAAGGGTGTGACTTCGACCGTGAGCTCGGACCCCGTTTCAGACGATCACTTTCCACAATGCTGATGTGTGCATAGCTGGGCAACCTTGCAGGCGGTGTGACCAGGACTGCCGGCAATGTCGTTGGCTCCGCAGGCCAGGGCATCGGTAAGCACGATGGGCGGTGTCGGACTTGACGGTGCTGACTGGATCGCAGGTGACACCATCAACAGCACTACGGGAACAAAGCAGGCTGGTGATGGGCTGAAGGGCGTTACAGACGGTGTCCAGGATGGTGCCAACAGTGTGGGAAAGGGTGCTGAGAATGCTGGCCAGTGGAAAAAGTAGATGTCCTTGAGGGATGATTCGGTCTGGCGCTGTTCTTCGTGTCTTGTCGTTGTACCGATGCTCGCCGCCATATCGCCCATGGTGTGTCTATTTGTCTATTGCAGCTGTGCAGCAGCCACCCTACTGAATCCAGTCTTCAAAGCACGTCTCGTGTGCCGCGCTTGTCGTTCATCTCAGTCGCAGATCTTCTGCCTTCCATCGGACCAAGCACTCAGTCGACTGCAACCCTGCGGCGCTTCCTAGGAGTACCTTCGGCTTCCACGAGCTCGTACACCGTGGCTCTGCCAGCAGGTCCACTGGTTCCGCTGCTGAGAGTCAGTCACGCAAGCTTCGTATCGCACTGTCAGGCAGGCTCACCCCTTGTCACCCATCGCCGTGCTCGAATTGACCGTCATGCCGTTTGAATCGCCATTGCGCGACACCACGATCAAATCCTCGTCCGCATCCGCCTGACCGGTGAACTTCTGATAGCGCCTCATAACTTTTGCGAGCGTAGCCTTCTTCTGATGTACGAACGTCATCGCCGGGTCCCCAGCGCGGAACATGACAATTACACGCTGCTTGACTGCCGCCGCCTCTGCTGCTGCTATGCCCGTGGCCTCATGTGCGTCAACCTTTGCTCGCAACTCATCGATCTCGCGATCCTTGACATCTTGACTCTCACGACTGGCTCGCAGGTCCATGACCTGCTGATCAATGTCGTCCAGCGCCTCAAGCCTCATTCTCGACTCTGCAATCTCGCGGTCCTTGGCCACCTGGTCCTCAATTATGGCTCGCAAGTCCTCTAGTTGGCTTCCGAGGTCTTCGTACGCCCCGAGACTAGCTCGCAAATTTGCGATCTCGCGATCTTTGACTACCTGCTCCTCGATGTTGGCTCGCAAGTCTGCAAGATTGCGCTCGATGGCTTCCTGCGCCTCCAGTTTCGCACGCAGCTTAGCAATCTCGAGATCCTTGGCATCTTGCTTCCCAATGCCAGCTTGAATGTCTGCAAAATCACATCTCATGGCTTCGTGCGCCTCAAGCTTGGCACGCAAGTCCGAGATCTCGCGATCTTTCGCCTGCATCTCCTCGAGGAGCTGCGTATTAGCCTCCTGCCCGCGCTTGAGCAGCTCCGCGAAGATGGCCTGGCTGACTACAATATTGCCGCTAAGCGTTGCCATAGTGTCGCCTGCCTGGGCACTCTGCATAGCTTTCTCCGCTCTCACAGCAGCTCTCCTCGCGCTCGACAATTCTGGTTGCCAGCCCTCTGCTGTGATGAGGTTGTAATCGTGTCCGTGATCGTAGTCGATTTCGGGTCCACATGCTTTGCTGGCAAGTCGTTTTATTGCGGCCATTTTCGGTCATGCGTCAATGAGGGTCTGATGGTCTTCTTGAGGTCAGAGATCGGAGCTTTCTATGCTCAGCAGCCTGGGTGGGTGCGAGCAGTGCGGTTTGCCACAAGATGCGAGTTCGATTGGTTCAGTGAGCTCAATGTTGTCAACGATGGGAATGTATGGCAACGAGTGGGCAAGTCAATGGCACTTCGCCAGAACGACGAACAGCATGACTGTGCGCAACAGTGAATGGCGACAAGGGGAACAGCAGATACCGATGGATGATGCGAAACCTCGTTCGGCCCCACCAGAGCAAGAGAAAAAGAGCATGTCAACCTCATCTCATTGACACACCTGCCCATCGTGCCCCACCAATTCCGCGCTCTATCACAACGTCGAGCATTCTCGACGAGACTGCCACTGTTGTTGCGATATAGGTGATGATGTGCGTCTGAGCATATCAATGACCTCGACATGAGTCGGACCGGCGGCAAGTTGGTGAGAGGCTGCATTGTTCGCGGAGGATTGTGTCTAATGCGCTTCTCGCGGGACATGGCCCGGATGAGGATGATGCGGGCATTGTTGCAGATATGAAGGTGGATGGAGGAGAGATGGCAGCGGCGAGGGAGAAGCTGCAAGCTGGCACCAAGCCCGACATTGACCTGACCCTGCCGATCACCTCAAATGCCTCATCCCACCTTCCCAATGTCTCACCTGGACATCTTCTCACATATGCACCCAATTCTCATACGCTGATGGTCGCCAGCAAATCTGCGGCCTCGTCGGCCGTCAAGAATATCACCAACATGACCATGGACAGCGCCGACTCAATCAACGAAGCAATTGGGGAGACGATCGGAGCGGTGGATTCGGTGCCAACCTGGCTATGGGCCGGCATACTATGGGCTGGCCTGGCAGTCTTGGGCCTATTTGGTACTATTGTCTTGGTATTTCCTTTCAACGATATCTCATATAGCGGAACACCTCTCACCTTCGCCGTCTCATCCGTCCATCGTCTCCCACGCTGACGGGTCGCTTCTCCAGGCCTACCTGTCCCTCTGCTTCCTCGCCCCGACTCCTCGACCCCCTAGACGCTCCGAAAAACAATACATAACCGTTCAATCCAACGGCAGACCCTCCTCACCACAACCCTTACCATGTTGGTACGACAACTTCGTCGCCCTCAAGCAAATGGCTCGCGAAAAACAAATCCCCCCCGAGGAAGCGAACCAAGTCGCCGAAGCCGAGGTCTTCATGTCCCTTGTCGTCCCAGCCTTCAACGAAGAAGAACGCCTTCCGGGAATGCTAGAAGAAGCAGTCGAGTACCTTGAGGAACACTACGGCCATCACGGAACCAAAAGCACCAGCTCCAGCAACGGCAGTCTGCAGGCAAGTGGTCGCCAGGGCGATCCTCGACGAGGTTGGGAAGTGCTCATAGTGAGTGACGGGAGCACGGACAAGACTGTCGAGACTGCACTGGATTTTGCGAGGACGCACCAGCTCAATAAGCCTGCGCCTACGCCGAGAGGTCCGTGGAATGGGAGTCTGAGGCCGACGAACATTACGCCTGGGGCGATCAGGGTCGTGCAGCTGGAGCAGAATCGTGGGAAGGGAGGGGCGGTCACGCATGGGATGAGGCATGCGCGGGGGACGTATGTGGTCTTTGCCGATGCGGATGGAGCAAGTCGGTTTAGTGATCTAGGCTCGCTGGTGCTGGGGTGTGAGAGGGCGAAGGATAAGCTCGGTAGAGCGGTGGGCGTGGGGAGCCGGGCGCATATGGTGGGAACGGATGCTGTGGTCAAGGTGAGCGATTGTTTGGTGGAGGTCGGTGGTGGGATGCTAATAGAGTTGCAGCGATCTATACTCCGGAACACGCTGATGCGACTGTTTCATTTGTTCATCCGGACGCTCACGACGCCAAAGACGGCGCAGATCAAGGATACACAGTGCGGATTCAAGCTGTTTTCGAGACCGAGCTTACCATACATCATCCCGTACATGCATTCGGAAGGCTGGATCTTTGATGTCGAGATGCTAATGCTGGCCGAGAGCGCGGATATACCGATGGTCGAGGTGCCTATTGGATGGAAGGAGGTGCAGGGCAGCAAGCTGAATGTGATCAAAGACAGTCTTGGTATGGCAATCGGGCTTGGGCTGCTAAGGGTGTGTTGGGGTGCCGGGATATACAGAAGAGACTGAGGAGCTTCCTCGTGAACCCGGTCTCGCCGTCACAGCCTCCTCCTCACTTTCAAGTGGGTTATACCTGTCGCAATGTTTGATACGCTCGCGATGCAAGAGCGACCGTGATGCAGCTCGCGCTGTCCACTTTCGCTGGGACCCTTGCTAAGCTCCCTTCAATCTCTTAGCCTGCATTTCAATTTACAGCTGAGCTGCCGCAGCAACCTCTCCCTCATCCGACATCGAAAGACGTCAACCGACACCCACCTACACGGGTCGCAGGCGCCATGGCAAGCCCTCTCGAGCTCCCATCGACGCGGGACAACTCGCCACCTAGTTAGTCACATCGGTATTGGTGACCAAGGGGCGTTCGATAGATGTTGACGTTGGCGCAGCGACTCCTACGCCGAGATCATCTACGTCAAGGTTGGCTAAGATCTCGATGCGAAGTTCCACATCCACGAAGGCCTCGCCAGCCCCTGTTCTGGCTATTAGCAAGCTACCAGCAAAGACAACTTCGCGGAGAGAGCAAGAGCGGCGGCGTCGAGCTTAATACAGAAGATCCCGTCACATTCAAAAGCTTCGTTACCTGGCTGTACACTTACAAATTGAACAGACCGGTGAAAACTGCAATATTCGCCCACGGCAAGCCCCTCGACTCTCACGAAGAGATCCTGACTCTCTAGTACCCCGGCGATCGGCGAGAGATCCCGCTGCTGATGAACGAGACCGCGAACGCCGTCAGAGGCCATGCAGTCGACACCTGGATCATGCCTCTCGCCGACATCGCAAAGATCTACGAGCAGACCTCTGACAACGCACCCCCGCGACGGCTTGTAGGATACCTTACTGCCCTCACGAATCCAGCGGATTCGAGCAGCTGGCGAGGCCGCGCGCTGGCGGCGCCGAGAGTGTGCCGGATGCTGTGGTAGTGTTTGATCAGGAGACGGACAGTGTCTGGTGCTGTGAGCGGTAGCGTGGTGTCGAAGGTGGCTGATGGTGTGCGCAGGTTCGAGGTCGGCCGGTAAAGAGCGCGCGGGGCTACTGCTTGGGAGAGACGGGCGGAGGAGACGAGGCGTGTGGATCAGCGGATAGGTGAGGTGTAGGGGTCGGAACATTTGTTCGAGCGGAAGATCGATCGCGCGCGGGCGTAGGAGTTTTGTGTTTGAAGAGAAGGGTGCGTGGTTGCGGCGCTCCGGTGCGTTGTATAGATATTAGGGATCGGTGGAGGCGTCCGCGGTGTGTCCGGGGGGCTCGGACATCGAAGATGGCTACATGCTTAACTGAAACTGGGGAGGATGCGAAGGTATAAGCTGCTTGTCAACGATTGCGAGAGTCTGATGACCAGGCCAAATTTGCAAGTTCGACCGCATGGGTTCAGGGGATCGTATGGTTAAAGTACACACATGGACCAATAGTACATACCAGCTTCGCGATCGTGGTCTGTTCCCACGGCCACGAGCTTCTCCTGCTTTCCATATGACCGTGAGCGCGGATCGCTGTCGGCGTGGGCCATAATCTGGGGCAACGTGGTGCAGCTCCACAAGGTAGTATTTGAGTGCGCCTCACTGCTGGCCATGAAAAACTGCCTCCTCAACGCTGCCCGCCCAACTTGTCCTACATCCCGCTGCTATTCATCTTCACCGCTCCACAAGCATATTCCGCACGCTGCTCCAATACTCCCTCGTTACCACCTCTCCCACCTCCTCCTTCGCCAGCCACCTGAACTCCTTGTCCCCGAACTCGTTCTTGCTCAGATCCACCTGACCCGCCATGATCCTACCCTTCATGAAGAAGACCTTCTCACCATAATCTTCCTCCTCGTACTCGGGCTTGCTGGTAGGTACGAGTCGGCAGGGGGAGACCTTGGAGAGGATCGGGGAGGCGTAATGGTGCACATGGTGGCCAATTGGGTGGTTGCCGACGATCCAGGTATTCATGTTGATGCCGCAGGATTGGATGAGGATGCGTTCGGCGGCCTGGAATAGCTATGTTAGAGAGACTTGGCAGGTTGCGAAGAGGGGTTGCTCAGGTGCTCACCTGATGCAGATTCTCCCTGCCATGGATCCGGTCTTCGGGAAATTTCCACCGCCCATCCTGCCCCTTCACCACCAGATACAGCGTCCGATCCATTTTCCGGCTCAGGCTCCGCAGATCACCCTTCCGATCGGCCTCGGTAATCCTTGGCGCAGGCCTCTCCACGGTCACTTTCGATAATTCTTTCCTCGGCCCCTCACCGGCCCTGGCATCGCCCGTCACAGCCCTACCATCCTTGTCTGCGTCGCCAACCCGCTCGTCCTCGATGATGCTCTTCCCTTCCGCGTCCCGTATCAAGGCCTCTACCACGCTCTCTCTCTCCGCGAGCTTGTCGCCCACAAGCACCTCGTCGTTCCACTTCTCGTCCCCGTACGCATTATAAACCCCAATATCCTTCGCGGGCGTCTGCCGAGCTTTGATCTTCCGCTTCCATTCCTCGTCTCCGGGTGTACCCTTTTTGTAGTAGAAGTACCGTCCAAACGGGAGGGCTAGCCGCTCGTTCAGACGCTTTTGGTAGAGGTAGTACGCCTTTTCGAAGGATGTCAGGTCGCGGGTGATAAGGGGTGGGCGGGACAGGACGGGAGAGGCGCTGAGGCGGTAGGCTTTTTTGGGGCCTTTGGCGGTCACGGGAGGGTTGGGGCGGGGAGTCGTCTGCCGTGGTGGTGGTGGCGCCGGCGCTGAGGAGTTGTCTGCTACGGCGGCGGCAGTGGCGGCATTGCGAATTGATTGATGGGCGAGGCGGTGTCGGCACGTGAGGCAGACGGTATCGCGGGAGAAGGGGGCTTTTGGAGAACATGTTAGCGAAGGCTTTCCGCGGCAATAATCTAATACTTGCTCTTCCTCGACGACGCCAATCGCCTCGCGCTCTTCTGTCCAGCGTTCATCTTCTACAACTATACGCTGACACTCGATACCATGCACAACTATCCTATGACCGCAATGCCGTCGGCGATGGAGTGCCATGCAACTTTCCCCGCGGGAGTGCCAAGACGCCATCGTGCCCGTGAACACAAAACTTATGCGTCAACCTCGCAGAATCCCTTCTTCCTCACCTTTTCACGGCAACGTCCTTATTACCAGTCGTTCAGTCACAGCTTCACAGCGACGAGGTCATTCAGGTTGCCCAGACCAAACTGTCTTTGACAAAGCAGTCTTTTTCGCTAGCGGCACCTTCGTATTCTTACCAGAGGAGAGCGGTTAGATAGACACTGCAGACATCCGTTATCGCGTTGTGAAAACTTCTTGATAGTGGGCGGAGAGCGCGTGATGCTCGTAGTTGAGGAATACAGTGGCTCTCGGCTATCCTGCTGACAGCGCTGGGCGCTGATGGGCATGTCTTCCCGGCCAGTCGCCACTGTAAGTGCCATCGATCAGTGAGCGTGCACGTCTGCTGTCGCATACATATCAGTAGTCCACCGAACCCCCATCTTCCTGTCAGTGAAGACATGAGCATCATCTGCATAGCAAGCCCCCAGCCCCTGGCACGCATGCCCGAAGCCCGATGGCCTACACAACAGTCAGCCAACCAACAGCGGGGATACGACCGTCTTCGTCTCCGGTCTGCCGTGGTTCGTTCGCTCCGTCGGTCGGTCGGCCGGGAGGGAGGACAGGCCAGATCCCTAGGACACCATTCCATACCGGGCCACGACCAGAGGCTGATAACACAATGCTCGGTTGCTGCCGGGCAGGTTGTGGGCCGCGTCGCCGGCATCGAACGGTAACAAGTACTGCCAAGGGCAGCGGTGCAACTTTCACACGCGCCGCGTACGCATTGCATTCGCCCAGGTCGCTGATGCTTCGAGGTCGATGAAGGAGAGCAGAAGAAGCTGGTAGGGGAAGACAACTTTACAAGTAGAATGTCCGCATCGAGCTCCTTGCTTGTGATACTCGCTCATATCACTCCACCATGACCCGCGAAGCCCTCATCCCTCACATCCACCATTTTTGCGCCGCGCACGGCAATTTCATCATCGTGTTCGGCGTGAACCACACCCTCTACTGCCAACTCTCGCAGCGCTTCGCACCCATCGTCGCCTGCGTCATCCCAAGGCCAGAAGTCATCGCGAAGTCCGGCAGCAAATGGGAGCCGGGCGGTATCGTGGATGTCCGAGGACACCGGCCGCTTCATTCACTTCGACGTACTCCGTGCGATCAGGCATAGGCTGGACGGAAGCGATCTCTAGCCCCTGCACAAGTGACGCAAGGGTTGCTTGAGGTAGCCAACTTGCCGCCCTGGGTTGTCACGGCAGCGGCGAGGGAGCCACGAGAGCATTGGCAGTGGCAGGAGCGCATTCGGGAGCGTCCGTCGGCGCGGCTCCGAGCTGACGAGACGTCCTCATTCAAGGCACGCGATGACAATGAGACGGGGAGGAGTACCTTTTAGCGGGGTCAGAGGGCTTGTACTGTGGATAATTGATCCTCTATGAGCGGTGAGCGGCGTCGTATGATGGCAGGAGGGCCCCGGGCGAAGAGCAGGAAGAAATATCAGACGAGTGTGTGAGCGAGCGAGCGGCTGCAGTCGGAAGTGCTTCACAGACGGGTCCGGCTGGCCGAGGCTCAAGTGCGCTGGACTACGAGGGTAGAGATAGGAGATTAGAGATGCCCTGCAATGACTTGACGACCTGATCCCGCCCCAAACCGCTCTCTCCTCATCACTGAGCCGTGCTTGAGGTACACGGCCATGATCGACGGTTTGCAAGATTACTGGACGCTGCGGAGATGAGCAAGTGCTCTGGCAGCACACCCTGACCGTAGGCGGTAACGGCCAGCCGCATCGATCGAGACATGAAGGCAGTCAAAGCATCCTGGCCGCTTGGGGGTCTTGACTCTCTCCGCCTAGACATGGCTATTGGGCGGCGGGCGTATGCTTCGGTGGTTCGCAAGGCCTGCGAGTGACGGAAAGCAAGCAAGGATGACAGAGTCTGCTGCGCTTCATGGTATGAAGGCAGAATAGCCGAGACGTTGGAGAGAACTGGACCGACGCATGGTCCAGGCATGCGTCAGTGTGCTTCCCAGCCGCTCACGGTCCTTCACGAGCGAGCCATGTGCACACAGCCCCGTCGTAATGGTACACCGCATCACCACCGGTTCTGGCGCTTTCCACCTCCCTCCCTCACTACTCCACCCGGACATACGCTACAAATTGGGTCAGCACCGATCCACGCGGGCCCTCGCAAAGTTCCACACCCCAGGGCAGTACTCACTAGCATCGATCTTCCCCACCCTCGGCAGCGCCAGCCGTACCTTGTTTCCGATACAATACCGGCTGGCTCGTCTGCACCGGATTGCCCTCGAAATACACCTCCTCCAATGTCCGCTTGTCTCTCAGCACTCTCTCGATCTCCGCAAAGGAGGCAATCTGGCAGTTGCTCGCCCATACATTCTCCAACTCGCTCAGACCCTCCAGCCCTTGAGGCTTGAGATGGGATTCGATTGGAAATCCAGGATCTCGAGTTTCGTATTTGAAGCCAGGGGTTCAAGTGACGGATCTTGTTGTCCGAGACGTAGAGCTCCGTCAGCTGAGGCAGGGTCTCGATGCCGGAGAGGGATGTGAGGCGGTTGGCTTGTATGCTGAGTGATCGCAGGTTCGTCAGGGTGCTCAGCCCCTTCAGCTCTGTGATCTTGTTTTGGCCTAGCCATAATGACTCGAGCTTCGTCAGTGTCTCCAGCCCTTCGATCTCGCGGATGCGGTTGGCTCCAAGCTCAAGGTAGGTTAAATTTACTAGCTTCTCGAGGTTCTCGATTTTCGATATTCGATTCTGCACGAAGTAGAGGTGGTCCAGCGTGGTAAGGTAGACAGGCCTTTGATGTGTTTAGTTTGTTGTAGCTGAGATCGAGACTTGTGAGGTGGGTGAATGCTTCAAGACCGGAGGCGTGTTTGATGAGGTTGTCGTAGAGTTCTAACTCTTCGAGGGTGGCGGCGAGTTCGGGCGGGAGCTGGATGTGTTTGGATGAGATTCTGCCGCAAACATAGTCTCCGTAGTTGCTGAATCGCTCCAGATGTAATGCCTCCATGGACTGTATACGGGACTGCTGCGCATCGATTTCCTACGACCGGTAGTATCAGCACCCACCCACTTCCTCCCTCGCCACTCAAACAACTCACCTCAACCCCCGGATCCTCCCCCGCAAGCAGATCTACCTCCCCCAAAAGTATCAGCCCAGCGCCCTCCGGATCCCGTCTTCTTCAACCCTTCGAATGATAGATCCTCACATACCTTCATCCGCCTCAATCTCCTCCACCTTCGGCGCATCTTCGTCCGAGTACTCCGGATCACTCAACGCCTCGGGATTGACCAGCGTGGCCTGCCTATTGACTCGGAGTTTCCCATCCCAGCCGCTGACTCTGCTGTGTGCGCCGGTGCCGTTTGCGGTGGGTGCCGAGGGAGGGGAGGAGCCGTTGGTGGGGGGTGCGTCGGCTGCGCGGTCGGGCGCGCCGTTCGGTTGCGACATGCCCGGGAGAGCGGTTTTCCCTCGCAGCAATGGTGATATGCTCTTTCAGTGAGTGTGGGAAGTCAGGGCGGCAGCCTGATATGAAGTGGATATCGCTGATATGGTGGCGGTGGAGGTGTCGAAGTGATGTGTCAGCGGCGGTGACTGTGCGACTGCGGCGAATTGCTCCCGAGCCTAGTCTTCTGTGACGACGGAGAGAGCAAGGTAGTCTTCTTCCCTCCCTGTGAGCTCAAGGTTGGTATTCGTGTTGTGCGTAGCGTTGTGCCGACGAGGTGACGCTCCGTCGTTCCAGACGTGAAATGCGGAAGCAAGGTGGGGCTATCTATGAATGGCGGGGTCGAATTGGGAAGGCACATCCCCTCATCTCTCTTACGAGGCTAGACTGACACTCACAGGGCATTTTCCGAGATGCATGCCGACTGACCTGAAGGTCTTTATCATGATTGTACGAGTCCACGAAATTTGCGAGCAATCTCATTCCTACACAACAGCATACGTAACTTTTCTCATCCACATATCCCGCGCTCACACCATGCGTCGCGAAAGTGGGTATTCCCAAATCAGCACCCCCCTTGGTATATGCACTTCACACTCCATCCGCATCTACAAGACCTCATCCAGCGTCTGGGGGTAGCCGGCCCCTACATCCTCCCTCCCTTCACGCACTCATCAAACATCCGCCAGAACGTCGTGCTCCTTACCCTCCCCTCGTCCTCGCCCTTGACCCAGCCTCTTGGTCCGACTCGAACCGCCCGTCTGCCCTACCCACAAGTCTTCGCCGCCACGACAGCGACGATGAGCTTCCGTGCACTGTGCTGTGGCAAACCAGCAATGGACTGGACCCGCTTAGGCTTCTCGCCAGGCTGCGCAGGAGCGACGGTGTTAGTGGCGGCGAAGATGGAGTTGACGAAGTCCTCCGGATATGGGAGGAGGTGGCCTAGTGCGTGGAATTCGGTAAGCGCCGCTTGCATATAAGCCGGTGATTGCAAGGTATGATGTGCTAAGCTGATGGCAGAGATGAGGCGGCGAGCTGAGCAGTCCAGATGGTATTCAGGACTTGTCTCCGTTGGCGGGTGAGGGAGAATGCGCCCATACCGCGTCCAATACAGGAAGTCCGCAAAATCGGATGCGCAGACGCCGGGAGGTAGATCCCTTCGCAGATCCTGGGTTCTTCACCCGCGCGGGTGGCAGGTATGGTTATTGTCTGTGCCTCGAGGGTAGAGACAAGATGAAGGATATGTTTTCGCGGAATGTCGAAAAGACATTGACTTCGCTGGTCAACAATGAGGGTCGTAGTGTCGAGATCGGAATGCTAGAGGCAGTTGGGTCAGTTGAGGGAGGAGAAGACAATGAGGGTGGAGGGACGTACTCCGGGAAGGAAACGGGGCGGGTTCCATTGTTCCAAACAGGCGGGCTCAATGCGGAACCGCCATCGGACAGTGGCCTTGCAATGCCCATGGGCTTTCTTCGCATGCGCGCCTGGAGTGGGCTGTTCATATCGATGACTGGCGCATCTTTTTCCATCCCACTCGAGCGTCCTTCTTCGATATGCTAGGATCGGTATTCGTACTCGCCGCCTCGTCCTGATCCTCCTCCCACTCCGCTGGAGTGACAGGCGCACTTTCCAAGTCGTCGAACTTCTCCTTCCTCGGACTCGTAAACAATCGTTTCAGCATCTCGGTCCCGTACGACTGCAGGTCCGTCAAGTCCGCCCGAAGCACATCTCCCTCCTCTTCCCTGGCGGCAAAAGTCTTCGCTCGCCTCCTCACCGCAATGGGGGACGTCGGCGTTGCTGATCGGGCAGCAGTGACTGTGACTGTCCGCGAATGCGATGCTTGGGTGCTGCTTGCTGGTGCTTGGCGAAAAGACCAGGACGGCATGGTGTCGATGTCGCAGTCGGCCGAGGGTGTGGGCTATAAAGCGAACCTCGCGGTTGAAAGAGGCGAGCTTGGAGTCCAAGTCGGTGAAGGGACTGAGGCTGGTGGGGGAGAGGGGGAGGTCGGAGATCATTGCTGCGGTTGGGGAGGAGGGCCGAGCTCGTTCAGCGGTATGGTGTCATGATCCGGGGCATATGCCCTCGACTCGATGCGACAGCGCTGACGGGAGTCTGTCCCCGCAAAAGCCGCAAACGAGCACGAGCGTCAAAGAAAGGGAGGATGGGAGACCGAGACAAAGAACGGCGAGGGGCGGGGAGTGGTTGCTTGTGTCTACTCAGCTGACGAGGCGTGTGGCAGCACGAAGAGGTGAGCGGGGGGCGCGGGGGGAGGCCTGGGCCGGGAACGCTCTCGCAGCACCTGATGTCCACACCGACTGTGTGCCGCCAGCGTGGAGGTGCAGTAGCGACGAGGTCGAAGTCCCCGTTTCACCTCACCGCTCGCACTTGCCTTTGGCGCCGCGTGAGCACGCAGCTCCGCGATTGGTGCAGAGGGGCAAGGTGCGGGCCGGGGCCCGTCGCGCCAGTGTTCCTGCTTCTTGTGGGTCGCGCGACCGCTCTTTCTTCGCCAGCGCGTGAGAGACGCGTTCGGAGAGGCAGGAGCGAGTGCAAGCGTGTCGACGCAGGAACGCGCGAGCCGATGGTCGCGTCCGCAGAGAGGCGCACGGCACGACCGCTGCTGGAAGAAAGCTTGCGGCCGTGGCGGGCGATCGCTGATGCCTCAGGCGCGCCAGCTCTCGGAGACAGCCATTCACCGCTGTAGACTTTCTTCCGCGAGAGGCCTCTCCCACGTCAACCTGGTACTTGCTCGACGCTCCACCAGACGATCGTAGGCCTCTGGCGATCCCCTACACCTGCGTAGTCCTCGGGACGACTGTTCAGCCGGCTGTCGCTCAGAGAAAGGCTTTGGTCGACAGCGACAGGTGCCTCAGGCAAGCGTGACCACCGCTAACCCAAAGTTAGAGAGAGCGCACTTGCTTGCATGACTAGCTTCACACACCTGCCTCCCGCACTCGCTCCCATCTTCCGCCCGTAGCGAGCACAGAAGCGCACAGTCGCCTCTCTCGGCCATGGGGTCGGCAATCAACCTATCTGACATCGGCACGCTCCTCGGCCGCGACGATGCGCAGTTCCAGCAAGAAAGCGTGGCCGACCTGCTCCACGCCACCAGCCGCAGATTCCCCGGCGCTCAGCCCGTCTCCTTCTGCAAGGAGCACTTCGAGGAGCTGCTCCGGGAAGACTACTTCATGTGTGAGAAGACCGACGGCATAAGATGTCTCCTCTACCTCACCAAGTTCGTCGACGAGGTCGGCCGGGACGTCGAGATGCAGTTCCTCATTGATCGCAAGAATGACTACTACTTCGTGCCTACCGATGCGGTCCATATTCCCTGCGTACCAGACCCAAGAAACCGCGAGAGCGTGGCTCAAGGCTTCGAACTCGCCGGCTTTCACACCGGCACCCTTGTCGACGGCGAGCTGGTCCGGCAACGCTCGCGCGACGGTGGCACCCGCCTCGCCTACCTCATGTTCGACATCCTCGCTTTGGACCACCAGCAGATCATGGATCGGCCCTTCGACAAACGTATGGCGCGCCTCGAGGCGTTCGTGTGGAAGCCCTACCGCAAGTTCGCCGAGAAGTACCGCGAAGATGCCGACGCGCAGCCCTTCCAGCTGGCCATGAAGGGAATGGACTTCCCATACGCCACTCAACAAATGTTCAGAGAGAAAATTCCCAAACTACCTCACGGCAACGACGGGCTTATCTTCACCTGCGTCAGCACACCCTATCGCATGGGCACCGATGACCACATTCTCAAATGGAAGCCCCCGCACGAAAACACGATCGACTTCCGGCTCCAGATCGCCGCCTTCCCTACCCTGGAAGACTCAGAAGGCGAATATGAAGACTACGATGCCATCCCCACCATCGAACTTCTCATCTACCTCGGCCACAACAACCCAGAAGGCCCCTACCGTCGGCACGCCTACCTACATCTCACGTCCTCGGAATGGGAGGCCATGAAACGCATGAACCAAGCCTTCGACCACCGCATCATCGAATGCTGGCGCGAGCCCACGACGGGCCACTGGCGGCCGAAAATCGAGGGACGGTACGCCGAGGTTCCGGGATGACAAGGATGAGGCGAACCATGTGAGCACGGTCAATAGTGTTATTAGGAGTATCGAGGATGCCGTCAGCGAGGAGGATTTGATGAGGGCTGCGGAGGATCAGGGCGAGGTATAAGGAGAGGTTGAGACGGAGGGAGGAGGAGGCGAAGAGGGCGGAGGAGGAGGAGAGGAGGAAGGGCGGTGGCGCAGCAGCAGCAGCAGCAGCAAAAGAGGGAGGAGGAGGTGGATGACGGGCCGCGGTATGAGGATTAGGGATCCAGGTTCATGTGCCATTTAGCGTAGGCGTTTGAGTGGCGTGCTGTATGGATCTGACATCCTGGAGACCATTGCACGACTTTGGGAAAAGCTCTTTACATCGACCTTTCGGCAACCGCTCTCGGAGTGAACTTGCTGTCGATGGAGCTACAATTTCAAAAGCATCAGCGCAAAGAGATCGGCAAAGCTACTGAAGACTCCTTCAAGGGACACGACTCACAACGTGTGAATGCCCTGCACGACCGGTCCGGAAGCGTGGTCCGCGTTTGGGGCGGTGCCTGGACTCGTCGAGATGCGGTACCATGTGCTGCAGGAGGTGATCACTCACAATAACGGACCGAGTGGATTCCGCCCAGCGAACTCGAAACAGAGCGCAAGGACGATGGCCGACTGGCTTTTCAGACATTGCTGTCGCGAGCCGGTGCGTATTGAGCGGGAAGCGCTCGTAGGCGCTCGTCTCGTGCTTGTCGGAGATTGGTGTGCCGTGGGACCCGGTCGCATGCGCTTCGGACTGCTATCGTTGGAGGTTCCATCCGAAACAATACATCGCATACTTGATCCTGTTATTTGGTACCGAAGCAGCGATGACACTCCTTCGATTGGGCTCGTTGGTGGGGACCTCCTCGGAAGCCCTAAGGATTGGAAGCAGCGTTTGGGACGAATGCTGCGCGGTGATCGGGCTGTCGAACTGAATGGAACGAATGATAGATGCACGACTTGGATGCTGAGGGCTCTTGAGAGGGGCTCCAGTAGCTCTGTTACATTGACTCCGGACGCGACCGTTGCATACGTAAAGTGCCGGTCGAACGCGTCAGCAGACTGGCAGGTGTGGCCGTAGAGGCGCCAACCAGAGACCCTCTTGACCAGACGGAAGACCCATTGCAGCCTCATCGGTCCGCATGTCTTCTTGAAGCTGCACAAACGCTCGGAGCAGACTGTCGGCGAGAGGTGCGAGCGAGAGGACAAAATGGCCACTTATGTCGGGCGGGAATGCCGCCTTTATAGGCACTTGGGGGGAGATAGGCGAGCACTGCTGTGCCGCCGTTGGCAATGCTGCTGTCCGGTCTCTCCTATGGTACCAGTAGGAATGGCTCTTGAGGTGATGAGCTGACACTGCGAAGCATGGACAAGTGAGTTTGATGTACAATGAATGATGCTCGCGAGGCTGCGTGGTGCTTGAAGGCTGCGTGGGCATTTTGTTGGCCTGCGTCGACCGGTGCTTCAAGATTCAACGACGACGTACAGCGATGTCGATGTTGAAACGGTTCCTAGCAAGACGGCGTTCTGCAAGGTCAACGTTGTCATCTATACGCAAATGCTATATGGGTATCTCGAATAGCTTGCAACTCTCCCCCAGCTCAATCAAGTATACCGGACCTCTCTCTCACCGAAGACGGACGCTCGTACTTGCAACGCTGCCAGCAGCTCCAGCGAAAACTGCTGCAGCACCACTATGTTGGTCAAGACGTGGTTGAGGGTTGCACTGCGCTCGCTCGCTCGGGCCTCGTCGTGATCAGAGTTGACAGCAGGCAGGACGATCTTGCGCATGAGCACATCTGTCGTGGATGGCTGCTCTGGCGGCGGGGGCTGGAAAATCGATCGTGAAGTGGAGGGGAAGCCATGGTTCGCATCGAGCGAGACGCCCGAGCTGCGGTCTGACAATGGTGGCGATGTGGCCTGATCATCATAGTGCGAATCCGGTGAATGCAACCCGTGGACCTGCGCCATGGAGCGATGTCGTCGATACGTGCGTGATGACATGCTCGAGCTCCTCCCGTGGACTGGTGGCGCCCTTATCTGTGCTTCAAGTGAGGCTGGTCGCATAGCTTGGACGCTTGAATTGCCTTCCTGCAGTTCGTTTCCAGATTCGGCTGGGGACGCTGAAGCCTGCAGCATATGGCGTCTTGCGGCCAACAGCGGCCCAAGATCCGTCACAGTGGATCGCACGCTGTCAAGATCCCTTGTAAGGCTCGACATACAATCGTAAAGCAACGGGTGTCTTCCTTTGGCCACTGAGGCCGACGAGAGGCGGCCTGCAAGGCTGACCAGGTCGCACTTTCTTCTTCCTCTAGGTGTGTTTGCCAAGACTGCGCCGGCGCTTGCTCCGGTGACGTGTAGCCAATAAAAGACGCAGGGTCCAATGCGAACCACGAGTCCAAGCGTAGCTCGCCGCACGTCGCGAGGGCTATCACGGTTTCGGTCAAAGCCAGGTTGACATCGACACTGTTCGTGAGGAATGCTCGCAAGAGGCCTGAGAGCGCTTTCAACATACTTCCGCCGCGGGGGACACTGTAGACTCCAATGGCACCGTGCTGGTGTGGCTCTGCCTCAGTTGGAAGCTCGCTCTGGCTTTCAATGACATACCGCAGGTCATCGCAGAGGCCACCATACTCATTTTCGGGAAACTTGCCCTCGTATAAGACATGAACCAAGTCGCGTATGCTTCAACCTCGGTCTCAAGCGTTCCGATCGTGCGTGATGGCCGTGGAGAGCGTCCTTCGGTGGTGGCGATTCCTACGTCTACGACCAAGCCGGGTGCTGCATCTTCGTCTTGACCGGGAAGCGCATCTGGATTTGTTTTCTCATTGTCGTCCGAGACCCGGCGGACCCGGAGCAGACTATGGACAGCATAGTAGCGGTGTTTGACCAGCATCGTCGAGGCCAGCTTCAGGGCTGCAAATACCGTCGACGCATTTGTGGACTGTACGCTGTTCAGGAGGAGATCCTGCAAGTTGAACACATCCGGTTCCAATGCCGAATCCGGATCCTTGGGCGCAGTCAGGAGCATCAGGCTTTGTCGTCTCCGCACCGTGGTTGGTGATCGCGGCGGCATTGAGGGCCTCACGGCATTGGCAGCGCTGTTGCGACCGCATCCTTCTCATCTGGCAAGGCCAGGAGATAAGTGAGCATGATGCGGACAAGCTGAGGGTATTCAAGCGCCTCCAGCATTGCCCGCACGTACGTGAGTACTGCCACCGAGCTGCCCGCGTCCGTGTCGCTTGACTGTAGCAGTGACGGATAGAGGAGCTGCTGTAGAAACAGGATCTGGAAGTGGTCCATGAGCGTCTCCTTTACGTCCGCGCTCCGGCAATGATCGAGCACGTCTTGCCAGAACAGCAGATACGACAGGAATGTTGCCATGTGTGCCTGATGCCGGTCGGAGAACGCAGACTCCGCAGTCGCTCGGGGATGGGTTGTAGTGTAATCACTCATCGCTAGTAATGGTGAAAGAGTTGAATCCGGATGCAATATTGACAGTTCGCGGCTTAGCTGGCTGTAAAGCGCGCCCAGTCCGGAAGCCATGAGCGTTGGCTGTATGGCGAGTTTTGTTAGCACACAATCTTCAAAGTAGGGCTGAGTGCATACCAAATCACTTGAAAGAACCCATTCCTCAAGCTCTACTGAGCGTCCTGTTGCTTCGAAAATGTACAGAAGGCCAGTTCGGGCGAAGTCACCCAGCCGACCTTCCTGCCGTGTACGTCAGATATAGCTCTCTCGTCGACTCGCGCTCACTCGCACACCTACATGGTGGACTCTGTCGATGAACATATAGCATAAGGGAAAATCGGCCTTGGAAGTGATCCCAACGAAACTCTTCTTTTCTTACAAAACACATCTTCCAGCTCCGGCTTCACACTTGATCGGAACCATACAGGTAGAATCTCCGGCTGAAGCCTGATCTTGGCGGATATGGTAAAGAGCAGTTCCAGGATTGCGGTCTCGGTCTCAACGCCAATGAGTACGTTGTCACTGTCTGCGACCTTGGTTACCAGTCTCATGAGACTCTTGGCGAACGACTGATTTGCCAAGAAGTCCCCTTCCTCGCTCTCCACGAGCGCGGCGAAGAGCGCTACTGCGGAACCGATGACGGGCTCATACTGCGAGACCAGGGCGGCTCGGCCGATAACGGTATACAGCTGGCTACTGGACGCATACTGAAGACAAAGATGCGGTACAGAAGCTCGGTTTTCGTCCCGGGTAGAGTCGCTAGGCGGTCTATCGTCGCTCGCAGCCGATCAAAGAGCGGACGCTCGCTGGAAGGGTTCCGGGGCTTGTTGGCGATTTCGAGAATGCTGTTGAAGACCCGCTTGTACCGGAGAAGTCTTGATCGGGGGTCATTGGTGGCCGAACGCGTCGGCTGCCTGCGTTGCACATTGTTGTTGCCGACTAGTCTGTTGAACCACTCCATTCAGTGGCAGTCATGTTGTTGGAGGACCAATTTGGCGACAGGGATCTGCTATGGTGCCATGCGTGAGTGCCTGAGGCGAGAACTGTAGGTGCTCTCACCGGTGAACCCTACCCCAACTTGCCCAACTGACTATGCCCTTGACTTCACTTCATCCTGTTCTGGCTCGTTCGTATGCTGTTGAGCACTCACAAGAGATACGTCTTCCTGTGTGATGCGAATGGGAGCCAAACAGCACTCGAGAATCGGCGGCTCCATTCATGCAAAGTGATCTCATCCATCCGATTGTCTAGCTGTGGCTACCCGATCATGCTCACCGGCATACGTTGTCCTCTTGAGATGCCGGACGCCTGATGTTTCATCACTTTGCCACTGGGACACCTCAATCACAGTGAGCAGGCAACGCGACTGTAGCTGGGGTTTGTGTCTGGACTTCTGGAGGGCGACTTGTTTTCAAGTATCTATCAGTTGACAACGCAAGGCTGAGGTCAAGTCTGACTCTCGCGTTCTCCACATGTCGATGGCGGTCACGATTCAGCCATGACTCTTTTGTCTCGATGTCCTCCCTGCTGGGTGTATGGTCCTGCCACTCAAAAATGTCGAATTCAACACAGGTGGGCAGACCTGAACTTGCATGGAACAAATGTTGTTCGCACCTGGTCGTTCAATATCGATGGCCATGCTCTCTTATCGACGTACTTGTCACATCGTCACTGCTGAATTTGAACAGGCTCTCCACACGTGTCAGTGTGCTGCGAGCCTTATTTCGGTGATCGGGCCCATTATGAATGCTCCACCAATTCGCGAGCCCTTGCGCTTCTCCAACATGGCGCGCCTGACATCGCTAGCGAACGTGAACCGTCCGGACTGCTCATCTGACAGCCCACAGGTGACCGAATGGTGACCATCGAACAGGCTCCGACTCTTTGATGGTGTTGAGCCAATCACGAAGACTCCACTGAATTACTGGTCTCGTTCTTCCTTCAGCGAGCTTATTGGTTCGGTCAACATCTAATGATGCTCCTGTTTCTCTTATGCGTGTGTGCCAAGATCTCCGCGACGGAATCATATACTCTCGGCACCGTGGCCAGGGTGGTATGGCAGCTCTAGCAGCTCATACTCACCAAAACGGTGGCGACCACAGGCGCCTCGGCAAGGACCTTTCGGCCGATAGTATTGCCTGGGAGACGAATGTTCGATCAATGAGGCGTGAGTTGTCGAGTTGGCGGGACGAATCAGGTCCTGTCGCTGAACCCCGCCTAAAACGCACTAGTAACAACGAAGCGTCCGTCAAGAACACGCGCAGGAAGCGCGCAGGCAATGCGCAGCATGCCCGCTGTCTCGTCCTTCTGCGAGAGCAAGCTCGCCTAGGACATGACCCCGCAGCGGCTGCGTTGCCATGCAGGCAGCCTTATTGCCTTCTGTTGCGTCGGATGTTTCAAGAAACGATATATTGGACTACATTCAAAGCGCGTAATGTCAGGTGAGATTCTGCACATGCTGAGTTTTGTGCAAGTGACAGAAACCACGCCGATGGCTTCGCCGCAGATTCAACGGCCCCTGTCATTCTAAATCAGCCCCCGGCTACGCTGTGGAACTGTGCACAGTACACACGGTTTCCACGGCCGTGCAACTGCTCACAGTTCCCCGTGCAATCCAAGGTGCCTGGGTCGCGAATACTTCGACGAAGGAGTCCAGTACAATTGCGCCGTGGAGGCTGGGCATTCCGGCAAATGCGAGCGAGCCGATTCTGCGCCTTGTGCGCCCAGCGGCCCAAGGCTGTCATGAGATCTCGTTGCCAGGCCTCGCGATTTGTTGGTCAGGTTTGAGAGGCCATGTTCCGGGTGCGATTGGGACGTCAAGACAGACATGGTGTTATCGCGCAACGTTGTCCAACACAGAGCAGGCTGTGCTTTGACCAGAAGGCAACGCCGCTTGAGAGGAGGGCACAGATCAAGAAAGCTTGGGGAGATTTCATTTGCGAAAGCGCGAGATGTGTTAGCAGCGGGTTGCAGCGGCCCTGCTCGCATCTTCGTTAGCTGGACCGAATTATGTATTACCACCGGCGACGGCCAGTCTTTGACTGCCGAGTCAGGCAGTCGGGAATTGCGACAAGCTTACTGCGCTCACGCCTCGTTCGCATCCGCGCCTTAAGGCTATTTGTGGTTCGAGCGTGGGCGAACAGCGCCCTGTTGTCAGCCGCGCGGGCAGAATGGCTGGCTGGAGGGCTGAATGGCACTCGACCGTTGGTGAAGGTGGCGAAGCGGCACGCTGGATGCAGAGAGTGCGTTCCAGTGATTGCCTGTCTCATGCGGACGGACCTCCGGGGTGCTGAGTGCGTGATTTATACGGATACGTTCGGCGACTCGTCACGCCATCTGTGACATTCAAAGCAGCGATGGAACAACCTGACCGGCCTCACGATTTGGGGTCGAAGGCAGCAGCTGCGTCATTGGTCGTGCGACCCGTGTACAGTAAGGCGACGGCGGGCGGCTGCCTTCTTACGCAGGTGGCTGCATGAAAGACGAGGGGATATGGTTCGCAAAAGATCCATCATAGACGTGCAAAGTGAGCTGGAACGCATCCGTCCTCCTCGCACCCTTCTCCTCGCGCCCGGCGACCTCGCGTCGACCAGAGTTTGAGCATTGCACCGATCTGCACATTCCGCCCGGAAAAACGTCGGTCGTCGTGTGCGCGGCATTTCGCAGCAATGCCCGCAGTCCAACAGGAAAGCGCGGCAGTCACTGACCGGGACCCTTCAAGCATTGCCCCCGCGTCCAGCAGCTTCGCACGCACGATGGCGGCGTCGCGCTGACCGCACCACATGTCGCTGCCACTGGACATCATTGCAACCTCGTATTTCCATACGTGATGGCCCGGACGGCTGACAGTCACATTCATCGCCTTCGCGAACAGCGAGCATGTGAGCAAAGGTGATCCGACCCGTGTCGCAGGCTCCCACCCCGGCGATTGTTCGCTAGCGGGAGCGTGGTGGTGCTCGACTTGCTAGCACAGTTCGCGTGGCGAATTCGAAGGCGACAAGTCTCACGACTGCATGGCGGCCTAAATGGCGAAGCGCGCTGACCCAGCTGCAGGTATCTCGAGTCCGGGGACGGACTCGTAGAATCATCAGCTTCTTCAGTCGTTTCCAGCGCCTCCAACGACTCCATGCTACCCACCGGCGCCCGCTTCACTCCTCCGGGAAGCCCTCCAATTGGCATTCTCCCGGCGCTGAATCTGGCCGGGTGAGTCTCTCTCTGCAAGAAGCGCGACATCATTCCGCGCCTTCTACCTCGCGCGGCACAGGAGTGAAGATCATAGGACCATCCAAGCGAGCTCCCAGCTCAGAACTCCAACGAGAATGTGGGCGACCACGCTCGACCTACTTCCCGGAACCAGGGCCAAGGGCTGCTGGTATCAAGGCACGTGGTGCCGCAGGAGGCCGCCCATGGCAGCGCGCCAGGGACTTTAGGCCTCGGCCCCGGACATTGTCAAGTGACATGAATGACCTCACGGCCAACAGCGGGTAGGTCATGTGCGCTCATGCTTCAGGGGCGGCCGAGGAGGGCCGTCACTGTACCAAACGCCGGACCGGCAGGATTCTGTGTACGTCTCACGAAAAGCAACACTTCCGCAGATGGCAACCACGTCATGCAAACTCCCGATTCAGGGATCATTCAGCCCAGTCCCATGCCCGACGCCCCAGACCACACCGGCCATCAAAGAGCCATCAGCTGTGGTGCCTGACCAGCAAGCCAAGTGGCCGGAGGTGTTGCCGCCACCAATGAGTTGCTTGATCACCGAGGCGCAGCTGACCGCCGAGATCAAGGCGATCTATGCTGGCGTCGTCGTAGTAGAGGCCGATGCATGAACGTTGATGCAGCTGAGGCAACGATCCTTCTCCGGACTTGATCAAGCACGCTGGCAAGAACTCATTGGCCTGCATCGAACGCTCTTGTACGAGCACCATGACTTCCTCATGGCAAACTCAGCACCCATCTGCTACACCGGCACTCCGTGCGCTTCAAACGAGATATTCCATGCCTGCAAGGATGTGGAAGCATGCCATTCACGGATTCTTGGAAGTGCTCCGCCATCGCCGGCCAGAACTGCAAGACTGCATGGTCAGCTTCATTTATTTGGCTTACTCGATGGTGACTCTCCTGTACGAGACTGTGACCGCTTATTTGGACACCTGGATAGAGTGCCTCGGTGACTTGGCGAGATATCGCATGGCCATCGAGCAGGATAGAGAGGAGCACGCTCAATGGGCCAGCGTGGCCGCATCGTGGTACATCAAGGCGTCAGACCGCCACCCTCAGATTGGTCGCCTGTACCATCATCTAGCCATTCTGGAACGGCCGAGCCTGCGGAAGATTGCATGCTATGGCAAGTCCTTGACTTGCGTCGTGCCGTTCTTGAACGCCCGAGAATCCCTGACCACGCTCTGTAAACCGATCGCAGAGGAAGCTCAGCCCGCGCCGCAAACCACACTCCAAGCCGAGGCCGCTTTCTGCAAGCTTCATGCACTCATGTTTCTCGCCAAGCCCGACAGCGAGGTACAGCCAGCCTTCAACATCGCTCTCTCCTTTCTACCGCGACCCGGCGCATTCAAGTGGCGCGAGTGCGGCGTCCCACTGGCGGTAGCCAACATCTCCGCCCTCCTCGAGTACGGTGCTCCGTCCAATGCTCTCCGCATCGCCTTCGACCGCACAATCCGACGACATGTGCAACGAACACGGCAGTCACACGCGGGCCATCCCCTGAAGGTCGTCGAAACACCACAGCCGCCAACCTTGTCAGCCACAGAACACGAAGAGTCCCGGCGCCTGGTTGCCATTGCGAAGCAGCTCACACTTGCATCGTTCTACACGTGTATGCGGTGTCATCGACCCGGCACGGCAGCTCTCCGCGATTCCTTTGCGTTCGTCGGCATCATGCTGTGCTTCTTACACTCCGCTTCGTTGACCGAGAAAGAGAGCAGTAGTGAGCCTGATTCGACTATGGCATTGGACATGGTACTTCGGCTCGATGAGGTTGATTGGGGAGATGTTGCTTCCTTCATGACTATCCTTACGACTGAATTCCCGGTATTGCCGCACACTATCGCGTGTGCTCAACAAGGCGTTTGGCCAGCGCAGACAGGGGATTCATCAATAGTTTTACCGGAGGACTGGGCGATTCGCGGGCTTGTCTGGGCATACTTCACCTTTTCCCCCGAATGGTTCAAACCAGATGAGGATCAGGATCAAGGCCGTGCAACAGAGACTGCCGGCATGGACGCCATCAGAGCGCGCCGCATCCAATACCATGCACTGCGTATTGCCTTTGTGCGTAGCGTAATTTTAGATTCCTCCAAAACCTACTGATTTGTAATTAGGAGACCGGCCATCTTTCGTACGATACGAGAACGGGAATCTGGACTGCCAAATCGACCACTCGACCGCCTTTAGCCTTCCAGGCCAACTCCAACATCAACGCTGGTGCTCTCGCTCCATCTCCACGCCCGTCCGCTCGTGCAATTGGCCTGGCCTCACCCTCCACCACCGTCCGCTCGCCCTCCGTCTCAAGTCAGTCAAGCAGTCAGACTCAACCAGCAGCCTTCAGCATGCGAAACCAGGTCACGGCGTCCCGATGGGCTGACATCGCAAAGCGGTCCGCTCCAAGCAGATGAGATCTCGCAAAAGCCGCGTGGCTGGTGACAGCGTCAAAGTGTACGACGACGACGACGACGACGAAGAAGAAGAAGTAGGCGTTGACTTTGTTGGGTAGGTGAGTAAATACGTCGGGTTCGCTTACGTCCTTGCGCGGACAGCTGCTGCAGCGGTCTGGGGCCTCGATGACACTCCTCAGCCGTACCTTGATCTGCACTGCCGAGCCGCGCCTGTGGATGGGAGACGCGAGACGCAGCCGCTGCTAGCTGCCGTTGCGATCTCGAAGCACCAGGTCTGGCAGCGTCCCTCTCATGGCCAGAGAGGACGAAGTAGCGGCTCACGATCGAGGACTGTCAGGCGAGGGTATCATGTCATCAGGCCCAGGAGATCGAGGCGCAAGCTAGACGATGGTCGAGAAGGTACTTTGCTCTGTTTCACGAGGCACTCGCCCCGGCGTGCACCTGGCGATCTGGTCACGCAATACACCGGCGACCTGCGCCGCGTGATTAGGTAGCTTGTAGATGACCACCCACTGAACCCATCGAAATCGGCTCGTATCACAGCCGATGCTCGTTGCGTCTCCTTCCCCAAAAGTTGGCATTCTCACCAAGTCCTGCATGGTATGATCACCAACCATCCACGCCTTGGGGAGTTTCCGCGGCTGACTCGTGTCACAGAGCCGTCCATTGCATCGGCTAAAGCGCTTCGACGGAGCAGGAAGAGCCTTCGTTTGCCTTCTGCAAGTCTGTACAATGCCGGTGATGGTGCTGCCTGCGAGTGACGAACCTTGTGCTGCACTCTGTGGACGATTGGTTTAGAACGAGGCGACCAATCATGTGAGACGTCCTTCTAGCCGGCCGACAACACGCCTTCTCTTCGAGCAGATCCGTCAGCGGTCTCTAGCTTCATTCTTTGGGTAGGTGTGCGTTGAAGGCAACAAGGATCCAAACCCTTGGACTCGGTAGACGCATTTCGTCGTCAGCCGGCAGTCCGCAGATGAACTCCGGCAGCCGGCTGCGCCTTCGTGAACCCGAGCACGACTTTGTATGCTCGTAGCCACATTGGTGTCACAAGTCTTTGGCGCCATGGTCAGTGACGGCCGCTAACGTCGAGCGGGAACCAGTTCAGCCGAGCCTGCCGCCAAGAGCCGGAATAGATCTCTATACAAATATTTCTACATGCGCGACTCCCTCACTGCTGCTCGTGCCCCGTGAGATCGTCTGCTGAGAAGCCCTTTTGCATCCAGTGGCTCTCCTTGCCGACCAACGCCTTCAACGACTCGGCACCCTCAAACGTCACCTTGCCTTCCCCAACAACATCATCGCTCATCTCGCCCACGCGCCTCAACTCCCGTCGTAGGTAGGCCGTCACCATCGCCACATCCCCCACATCCGCATCCTCCGACGCCTTGAACATGTTCCTCCAGACCGCCGCCGCCATCACGGCATCGCCTTTGATCAGTCCCTCGTCGTAGCTCAGGAGCAGACCCCTCCACTGATGCCACAGGTCCTTCAAGTACTTGTTCCTCACGCCCCGCGCGCTCATCCCGTGCCATACCGCCATCCTGTCCTCGGCCGCGTAGAAGAAATGATCCAGCAGATTCTGGTGCCAGATCTTCGCGTGCTCGGCGGGGAAGCCCCGCAAGCGCACCGTCAAGACGTACATGTGCAACATCACTACCTGCGCCCAGGCGTTGAACGTCACATCCAGGCCCAATCCTCCCTGCGCTTTGGGCGTCAGCCACCATCCTTCGCCCACGCCTATGTCCTCGCCCCCGGCATTCTTGGGCGCGGGTTCCGGCGGCGTGGCGAGGATGGAGGGGATGGTGTAATTGCATTGGGCCGCGCAGGTGCGGAAGAGGTCTTCGGTGCTGCCGTACGCGATGTAGGGTTCCGTTGTGCCGCGCAGGGCGGAGGAGGTGCGGAGGGAGGCTGCGAGCTGGGAGAAGCCTTCCGGTGCTGCGGAGGCTGATTTCGCTTTCGGAGGAGGTGGCGGCGGTGGGGGCGATCGCTTTGTAGGGGGCGCTGCTTGCTGTCTGTGGTTTCTCGCTGTTGAGAATGCTCGCAAAGCCTGAATTCGCGGAGTATTGGGCGATCGCTGTAGTTCCTGCCGAGCTTGCTGGCGCAGTGCCCGCAGGCATGCCGTGCAGACGCTACTCGAAGACATTTGCAGGGGTTCGCCCGAGACAGCAGATTATCTGTCGAGGGTGGTATGGAGGGCCGTCAATGGCAGTTTGTAGCACTGGCTGAAGAAAGTCAACAAGGTCGAGTCGGAGAAGAAGCGCCCCAGATCTCGCATGCATGATCTCATGAGATTGCGCTAGCCCAAACAGTATGGTATATCCGACACGAAGAACGAGTTCGACATTGTTCGACGTACTCGATAATCGTCATTGAGTTGCTTGAACATTGGTACAGCCATGGATGCTATCTTACACATCGCGGTATCCACATCGCGCATACCCCATCAGCTTTGCTCCCGCAACATTAAATCAACTCCCGAACGCCACGCTTTTGGTATCTCGAATAACGATGCCGTCGCCAATGCTCTCTGGCTGGGTATAACGGTTGTTCTGCAGTCCGCCGACGTCCCAGACCGCTACGGGTATCACAATCGCCATCGCGATCTCAGCTCGAGCGCCAATCTGCTCATGATTCCGTCCCGCCTCTCTCTGAATCGCTGGGGACATCCATGATATCCTCTTCTCTCTTACTTTTCGCTGCCCTCGTATTGCGTTGCGATGGCTGGCGAACAGCAGCCTTCTTGGCCTTGCCATTGACGGCTTTTGACTTCGCGGTGGTCTTCGCTGCGGCGGCCGCTGGCTGCGCCTGTGCCTTTGCCGCCCTTGACGGTCTTCCCTTTGCTGAGGCGGCCTCCTTGACGGGTGTCGCCTCAAGCACAGGTGAGTCTGCCTCGTCCGCATCCCCCATCTCCTCGTTCCCATCGTCGACAGCCGGCTCGCTCCTTGCCGTTGGCTTGGCGGCAGCCGCGCGTTTCGTTTTCGCGGGAGCGCGCTTCTTCACTGACGGGGGTGAAGGCGACAAGCTCTTGGAGCTCCGCACGTCTTCCTCGTCCACCACCACCTCCTCCTCGACGGCTTCAACGTCTCCCTCCTCGACCTCATCTTGGTCTGCGTCGCCGGCTTGCCATTTCTCCAGCTCCTCGTCGTCCTTACTATCATCCTCCTCAACGTAGTTGACCGCCTTCGAAGCACTGCTGTGCCTCGCACTTTTCCTCACAGCTGAGGAAGGAACCGAAGAACTCGTCGCCTTCTTCTTCGGCGTCTTGGTCGCCTTCGGAGCCTTCCGGACTGGCAACTTCTTCTCCTTCTCCGCGCCCGCAGTCGCCTGATCTCCTTTCACCCTCTTCGCCGTCTGCTTCGAAGCCGAACCTTCTGCTTTCCGCTTCTTCGGCTTCAGACTAGCCTTGACTAGGTCCTCGATGTTTTCCGCAAGCTCGTCGGGCAAGTATCGCTTCTCTGCTACCTCTTGGGCCATAGCATGCGATGGCATACTCGCAAAGATGCCGGCAGGCATCCGCGGCTTTGTCGAGACGATCTGCAAAGACCAGCCTTGGACGTCCCGGAAGGCGCGAATGGTAGCTTCTGCGAGATCGCTCATTACCCAAAGCCTTTCGCTCATGTCAGGGTGGACGCCGTCCTGCACAGTCTTCACCCGCTGGACGATGGCGTAGATCAACGGCAGGTTGGCTTGAGTGGCAACGTTCTTGAGGTAGAACATGATGTACTCCACGAACTCCGCAAGCTCGTCTGGCTCCGTGCCGAAATCCTGGTGATGCGCAAGCAAGCTGAGCAGTCTCGCGATTACTGACTCCATCACGATGTCGGCGCCTTTGGCGCCCATTGCCGCGCGTGCTTTTAGCCATGTCGACGTGGACTCCAAAGTCTGTCGGGACGGGTCGTAGGCGTAGAGGAAGACGAGAGCGTAGAAGCGATTTGGTAGTTTGCCCTGACCAAGGTACTTCTTCAAGGTCCGAACGAAGCCAGCGCGGACATCAGGTAGAGCGTCTTGTGCAATGATGGTCAGGCGATCGAAATCTCTGGGCGACAATTGCGCGTCGAGTATCCGGTTGCATGATAGTTTGAGGATTTGGTTTGCCGCGGCCAGCCTGAGATGCGCCTTGTGATTTCGCGCAGTACTTGCGCTCTTGGTAAGTTCACCTCCTTTCTCTATCAACGTGTTGAGCAGGCGGTAGACGTTGGGCGCGGTTCTGTTGATCTCTTCGCGCATTTCGTCCGATTCAGGTTGCGCCGCTAGCCCACGCAAACCATTCACGAGAATCTTCAGAGCCCAGAGCTTCGCGCACAGGTCGTCATCAATTTCATCTGTCCAAGCTGGCAGGCTGTCGTCGTCTTCTGTCCGGACTTGGCCCAATATCTTCGTCACAGCTAGTTCCATGATCTCGTCCGCCTTGTCTTCCGTGTCCGGATACGCAACGAGCCGCAGCTGGCTCAGTGCAGCCAGCCGAGAGAGGAAGCACTCCGCACCGTATTCGAAGTTCTCTAGAGCGTAGTTCAGTACGTCCTTGACATACATCTCTCGCTTTTGCATGCCGTGCGCAATGATTGTGACAGCGTGCTTCGCGGCTTCTGGCGGCGTGCCATATCTTGCAAATGCAGACATCGCCTTGTAAAACTCGCGGTCCTTCGGCATTTCATCCGGGTAGCGAGTGGCGAAACCAGCGCAAGCTTTCAGCTCACTAACCGCGGACGGCTGATTGGGCATCGTGGGCGTGGGAGCTTGCTTGCGCAACCCATCGCAGAGCTCACGGACATGTACCTTGAAGATGTCCGGTGCGCTCGATGACAGCTCCTTGAGGTACTCGTGAGCTGCACCGCCTAGCTCCTTCTCATCCGTTCTCGCGAAGTGCATGACGGCGGGCACGTGGCTGCGATTGTTGACCAAGTTCGAGACAGACTGGACCAGTGGGAGAAGAGTCTCCAGCACTTCAGGCACGCCGCTTGGCGCGTCCTCTATTCGCTTCGTCATCTCTTTCATAGCCTTCATGATCTTGCGATAATCACTATCGGGCGAGTAGCACAGTCGGATTAGGTGGTAGCTGCGGCGGTCGTGATGTTTCGCGAAGCGTCTCAGGTGCAAAGTTGCCTTCTCAGCATCCGGCATCATGCCGGCAAGAGCAGCAGATATGGCCTCCAGCTCCTTCTTGTTGCTCTTCGCATCCTTGCCCTTCACGTCCTTGCCCTCGCCGTCGTCATCTTTGGCATTGCTACCGTAAACTGCTTCGCAAGCGTTGAGATAGCGCTCGAGATATTTTGCCTTGCTCACTTGACGTTGCTGCAAGCTGAAGAAGACCTTCTTCGCCTTCTCATCCAGGTCACGGATGAGCACAAGAATCCGCTCGGCTCGCAAAGCATCCGGATCCGCTTCCGCATGGGCAGTTTGGCTGTCGGCGACTCGCTGGGAGTCTCCGTTTGGTACAGGCTTGCTCTTAATGGGCGGGTAGTTCATTGGGAGCACGGATTCGTACATTACACGCTGTATGAGCGCGTTGACTTCTTTGTCGTTGATGTAGAAAGCCTCCAGGATCTTGCCCGGCATAGAGCCGAGAAGCTCACGAAGGCGCTGAGAACCTTCTGCGATGGCGCCCGAAGCGACACCCCATATCCGTCCAAGAAGCTCCATCGCGGCCACCCGGACAAGATGCTTGCGATCTTTGATGCGATCACTCAAATTGGCTAGCAAGGAGCCTTGCACCTCGACACCACCGCTGATTGATAGCTTCTGGATCAAGGTGTTGTAGTCAAACGTCGCGAGTGCTTCGACGGCGGCCAAACGGACTTTCTCGTCGTTGTCGCAAAGCATGTCTGACATGTATCGGAGCAGTTGCGACTCTTGCGAAGCGTCCAGACCTTTGCTGCCACCATTTGTCGAAAGAACTCTTCCAGCGGCGGTAGCCCATGCACTTCGTACTTGAGCGTTCTTGTCGCGATGGCGATCAATGAAGCCTTGGTATGCACCAGGATATATCGCCGCGAAAGCATGCGGCGCGCGAGGAGCCAGCAACGAGTTGTCGTACTGAATGCTAGTAGAGCTGCTCACTACACTTTGCGACGGATAGGCAGCAGGATCGAGTACAGGTGGAGGTGGTGGTCCGGCAGCACCGATCCCAGAGATCATGTCCCCCATGGTTTCAACTGCCAAAGCGCGGAGTTGCTGAGCCTCTGCACCAATCTCTGCCTCCATCTGCGGGATGATATTTCGAATGATGTCTGGGGACGACCGCCAAAGCTCGCGAAGTAGTCGGTGTGCCTTCTCCACTTCGCGCCAGTCCGGTCCAGCAAGTGGCGTCAAGAGACCGTCGTCAGACTCATCCTCGCTTTCGTCATGTGTGCGCTTCTTGCCTCTCGGCTTGCTTACTTTCGCTGCGGAAAAGCTGTCGGATGCATCTATTAGGACTGAGCTGAAGTACTGGCCCACGTAGCGCGTCATCTTGTCCGCGCACATGTTGCACACAGACTGCGCCATTCTGTACGCTGGCGACATCTCACGTGGCATATTTGCTTCCGCATCCGCGCCTTTCTTGGTGTGTGCAGCGTAGGTGCCTGGGTCAGCACGCAGGAACTGGGCTAGGATGATGTCGACGACACCGCTCGGGAGCGATTGGCACTCATCGATCAGCGTTGACAGCATGTTAGTCATGTGGTATTCCACATTTTTGCTGATTTGCTCGCCATGTCCGCCCTTGACGGTGCCTGCCATGACATCGAAGCAATTGCCAAAGAGCTTGACCAGAAGCGCATCGGAGCCGGGAATATCTGTGATCAAGACAATACTCTTGATGGTGGTCAGAGAGTGCAGAATTGCCTGGTGCTGCTGGTTGTAAGGATCCGTAGGGCTGGCCAGAGCGGGAACGACCATGTCTACGAATATCTCGAAGATCTTCTTGAGCTGTCCGCTTTTGTACGGGGCATCTGGAGCCAGTAGCTTGAACATTTCCACGATACACGCCAAAGCCCATGCCTTCACGCCCTTGTCTCTGTGATCCAGAAGTTGTTTGTTCGCCAGCTCCTGGGCCTTCGGTACCAGCGTCTCCCGGTCAGCATCTCCCTGCTCCATGGATTGCAGCTCGGTATAAAGGCCCGTCATGCGGCGCATGAGGTCGCCGACCGGTATAGGCTTGCCGGCCTTCCATGTCAACGGCTCGTCGAACTGTAGGGCGACACCTGAGTCTTGCATCTCTTCGTCGTGCTGTTCCTCAACCACCTCCTCCAGGCTGTCTGCGCGTTTCCTTGCGCGGGGCATGTTGGCGACCTTGTGTCAGTGTCGGAGACCGTGCTGGATGTTCAGTTATCACCATCAATCCATCAAGTATTCCTCAAAGTCTTGTTCGAGCGTGGGACTGGGACTGAGTGAATGTGCAAAGGCGGGACGATTAATTAATGCTCCGCGCGTGAGGTTGACGCGACACGCGACGACGAACTGAGTTTCGAGCTTGGGCTGCTGGCTCGCGAGTCATGAGACCTCAGCCTTGCGATCACCGTAGACAAAAGACACGATGAGCAGCGCAGTTGCAGAAATGATTGATACGAGGAGTATGATCGAGTTATCGGCCATCTGCGTGTAGAATTTATTTGTATATCCGAGCATTGTTGCTGGGTTCACATTGTTAGTAGCAATTGAGGTATTCACGCATTCGTTGATAAGGTGGAATGTCATGCTTGACAGAAAGGTATTTGTGTCCTTCCAGAAAACGTTGACGATAATCTCCGTGTCGACGAACATGAAGATGTGTGACAGTATCCACGCCCCAAAAGTAGCAGCCAACTCTAGCGTGACCGTCGAGGTTTGTCCAGCTTTGCTGAGACGTCCGTGTCTCTTTGCTATCTCTCCATCCAAGTTGCTAGAAGGTGATGTCGTCGGACGCGTACCATACGTGCATTTCTAGATCACTCGAAAAGGCAGCACCCGCGCCGTTCGGAGGTGGAGTGTGCGCCTAGTCGCTATCGCCGTGGTCGTTGCCATACCAGCAGGCTTGAAGGCCGACTCGGTCTGGGTTGTTAGCAGTCAGGTTGGCTTGGATGATTGGGCCGTCGACACTGATGTTGATCGTGTGCGTGTGACTATCCGAGTATTGCTTGATTTGAATATCCTTGCCAATTTCTGAAACGCTGTCAGCGCCTTCTCAATAAGCCTAAGCTGCGAAGAGGTTTAAAAAAGATGTGCAATGTGCTGATGCCATTCCATGCGCAAGCGACTGCCGAGAGCGCGGTAACGCTCTTGGCGTCAGTGACAACGACCTCGGACGGACCCCCGATGTCCCGAGAGAGGTCGGACGTGAGCTCTAGGTATCGAATAGAGCCGTCGTAGTGCTGGAAATACATCACAAGACTACCTTCGACTGCCAATATCCAGATACCTGGCAAAGGATCGAGAAGTGAGCGCAATGCTGGAGCCATGGAAGGCGCCGATGGTGGAGTGATAGGCTGATTCGATCGCTCATCCAATCCTGTATTGGATGCCGGCGGGGGATGCTGGCCCTGCCGCAGCGAAGCCTGGAGTTGTCGGTGTCGGTATTGGCGAGCTAACAGATCTATTCGAAATCAATGATTGCTTCCCTAGAGGTAAATGCCTCCACCCACGAGCTCAAGTGCTCGGTTTTGGTATCCATTCCAGCGCGCAGTCCGGCGCCTAGTCCCGCGGCCAGTGCAAGAAGGACGGCCAGCAAAATGGGGAAGCCCAACGCGGCAGGTCACATACCCTCTGCTGCCGCTCATGGGTGGGCGGGACATATGGCTGTTGCTGACAAGGCACGGCTTGTTGCATATCGAGCGAATGCTGCATTGGTGGCACTGCGACTTCTCTCGCGCCTTCACCAGCCCCCACCGACTCCAGACCTGCTGCCATGATCTCTGGCGAGTATGAACCATCTTTCCCGCCAGTTTGATATGTTTACTGATTTCCTGGCGTCTTTTCCAAATTATCGGGCTGTGTCTGAGCAAATGAATGACCTGGGCCTTGTGAAGATCCGCAATGGTGATGCGCACGGTGGAAGCAGGCCGCTACATAGCGGTCAACTTACAACTGCTCCGTGAACCGGGGCGCTGCACGCCAAAAGCTATCGGAAAACGGTGGTGACGGGCTTCTGCTGTTGACCATTCTGTCCGCCATGGTAAAAAGGATAGGTATGGCGACTAGAGTGTCAGTAATTTTGGCATGTCACCAGCAACGAGCCGAAGGGGTGAATGCAATGTGCTAGAAAAGCCTGTCCAAACTGAGCAAAAACAGGAAAATGAGGCATCGCGAGATCCTGGATACCTGCCAGCCCATGCCACAGGGCGGCGTAAATGACGCTGCATGCCAGAGCATGACCGCAGAACGCCTTTTAGGCCCAAAGCGTCGATGCTGAGTGCTAGATCGGCCAGAGCGTGTTGCATGATCTCCGCCAAAAGCTTCTAGAGCTCACGTTACGGACATAGGCGACGAGGTGTAGCGGCCGCAGAGAGTCTTCGCACGAAAGCAAGCTGTAGCGCTGAAGTGATGCAGCTTCAAGCAAGGCTCATGCCATGCAGGATGCCTCCGCTGTAGGATATTCGCATGGGTTGTACAGTTCCTCAAGTACACGCGATCTCAGCTGCTTCAGTAGAAGCATTGCGGCCGCTTGTCATCATCTCCTCATCGTGATGTTCGGCAGAGGTTTGGCGTGCCCTTAGAGGGCGATGAACAGAGTTTCATGAGCACTCCTTCAGGAAAGAGCCTCGTCTCAGGGGCTGACAGCAGTGACAAGCTGTTTGGGGCCGAGCAGATTGATCACTTGGTGCTCGTGCACCACCGTGTCAGGCTGTCAGCATGCTGAGACCTTATGCACAGCTCACAGGCAGTCAGCAATATATGCATGAACAACAGCTATGCCGCTGACGCTGCTGGTGGCGTCTGCTGCTTTAGCCATCGAGGCGTACGAGGGCTGACTGCTGGCCGGGACAAAGATCGCAGCATCATCGGGCACCGCAGTATTGGCCACGCCTTATACCGGAACTTTTGCCGTCAGTCTGAGGCCGCGGCGATCGGATACCGCGCGGACATGTCGTTTGGTATTCTCTCACAATATTACCCTGGCCCCTTCAAGGAGTAGCCACCGCGTTCCAAGCGCAAGAGCGGCAGACATGGTGCTTCGGCGGGATTCTTGATGTCCGAGCTGCGTTACTGCCGACAGGGGATATACAAAGTAGCTGCAACCATGAATGGGCCCGGGAGACATGGAATGGATCGCAGGCGACATCTTCGAGATCGGAAGAAGGGAAAGAGTTGCCGGGAAGAAGCTCGTTAGAGTAGGGCTCGGGCCGCAGTACCGGCGTCACTGGTTTATACACTCATGCCGGCGTCCATCGCCTCTGACCATTCGTCACCACCGTCTCCAAATCGCATGCAACCTTTACGGCGCGTGGTAGTCACAGGCTTAGGCGCAGTCACGCCTCTGGGTGCGGGTGTGGAGCACACATGGCGAAGACTCCTCGAGTCCTCTTCAGGCATTGTGTCGACCACGGTTAAGGGGCCAAAGTTCGAAAGCCTTCCCAGCCGAGTCGCAGGACTCGTACCGCATGGGCGCCGTCAAGATGGCGGTTGGCAAGCCAAAGATTGGCTGCCGGCGAGCGAAGAGCGGCAGATGGCTCTATTCGCCCAGTACGCGGTCGCGTCTGCGGACGAAGCCCTGACTGACGCTGGTTGGCATCCTACATCACAAACTGACCTCGAGGCTACTGGTGTCACCATCGGCTCAGGAATTGGCAATCTGGACGAAGCTTATAATACGTCAGTCGCATTCGAACATGGCGGATATCGCAAGGTGTCGCCTCTCTTCGTGCCACGCTTGCTCATCAACCTTGCTGCTGGCCATGTCTCAATCAGATATGGCTTCAAAGGGCCCAATCATGCCGCAACGACTGCCTGCACCACTGGCGTGCATGCCATTGGAGATGCTTCAAGGCTGATCGCATTTGGAGACGCCGATGTTATGGTCGCGGGCGGTGCCGAATCCTGCATTCACCCGCTTGCGATTGCTGGCTTTGCACGAGCCCGCAGTCTGGCGACTGACTGGAACGACAACCCAAGCGCATCGTCTCGGCCATTCGACAAGCATAGAGCTGGTTTTGTGATCGGAGAAGGCGCGGGCGTAATGGTCCTCGAGGTAAGATGATTGCCAGCAAAGCCTGACTGAGGATCACGTTGCTTACTGGACGTAGGAGCTCGAACATGCAAAAGCGCGAGGCGCCAACATCTATGCAGAGATCAGAGGCTACGGCTTGTCATCCGACGCTTACCACATGACCGCTCCGGAGGAGAATGGCGTTGGTGCGTATCTTGCAATGAGGCAAGCGCTCCGCCATGCCGGTGCGAAGCCGAAAGACGTCGACTACGTCAATGCCCACGCTACGTCCACAATTCTTGGCGACGCTGCTGAGAACAGAGCGATCAAGCGTCTGCTGCTGGGTGCAGATGGTTGGCAGCGGTCTTCACAAGTCAATGTCAGCAGCACCAAAGGAGCCATCGGGCATCTTCTCGGCGCTGCCGGCGCTATTGAGGCAATCTTCACGACACTTGCTATTCGAGACGTGAGTGCATATCACCTCTTTCCATGTTTGCCGTTATGCTGACATGCGCAGAACGTGCTCCCGCCGACGCTGAATCTGGACGAAGTGGGCAGTCCTGATGATGAGTTTGACTGCAATTATGTTGCCCACGTCTCGCAACAACACCAGGTTAGGCTGGCACTGAGTAATAGCTTTGGCTTCGGAGGAACGAACGCCAGCCTGTGTCTGGCCGCCTATCCCTGACGTGCATTTCTGACCATCTGTAAGGGCCAATGACCCGGTAGCAGGTTTGCGCGCCTCACACTGCAGCGGTCAACGGCTGTGTGCTGTGCAGAGCATGACAGCAAGCTTCCCGTGTCACACGATCAACATTGCTGGCTGGTCGTCGGCTCTTACTGCGGCAGAGCTTAACTCCCTCCTCTTTGTGCATACTGGAGCTCGACAGCAGCGGATCCCGCCCCGATGACCGATCGCACGCCGAAATAGAATGTTGTGATCAGCAAGCTACGGTCGAAAGCCGTCAGATACCACTCGTGGATACCGTTGCTCAAAGTTCTACCAGGCAGCGTCATCGCTATCATTCTATTGCTCATCGGAATCAACATCCTCGTCTGGGCCACTGTCGGAATCGTCCTCCACTGGTTAACAATGTAGTAACATTGGTAACCACGTCCGTACTAGCAGGGACGCTTGGTCTTTGGCACGCCCTCGATGCCAACCACATCTCAGCCTATTCGGCCTCGCCTTCGATCCCTCCAGCGAGATCGCCCTCTGGGAAATACTTCGATCGAAGCAGCACAAGCCACCTCTGTCTGCTTGATCCTCATCTTCCCGCTTCTGTCCACTGCGGGCATGTGCCTACCTGACACCTTGGATGGCGCAGCGACGATGAGTCTCTAGACTTGCGCGAAAACGGCGAAGGACACAATCGCTATCCTCTACTACCAATGCGTCCTGATGGCCATCACAATAGGCGTACCAACGGCCGTCAGCAACCGGCAACTCCTGAATTTGATCTCGAGCGTCACGCCAGAGTTGCATGGGACTTTTTGGCATGGGGTACAAGTCGCGGCGCGGGCGATGCCTATGACATTATCGGCGGAGCCATCTGCAGGTCCTTCCTAGTCTTCGGCCTTTTGTCCGTGGTGATGTACAAGCTCCAGCGGAGATGGATGGATAAGAAGAGGGATCTGTCGCGGCTGGCTTTGGAGGACGGCGAACTGGAAGCGCACTCGGATTCCGAAACCACTGCGTCGTCCCCAGAGCGAGAGAGAGAGAGAGAGAGAGAGAGAGAGAGAGAGAGAGAGAGAGAGAGAGAGAGAGAGAGAGAGAGAGAGAGGGAGGGAGGGAGGGAGAGAGAGAGAGAAAGAGCAGTCCCCGATGCGGACAGGTTGACGTTAGCGAGCAGTCGTCTAGCTCTCAGATGTAGGAGAAGGCAGAAGCGTAGCCAGCCATCAAGTTGCTGTTAGCCATCGTACTATGCCATGTTCTATCACGGTCTATCTGTATACGTTTTATCTCTAGGTCTATGTCATGCCGACCATGCACATGCTCTCCCCCATGACGCCTGATGTTGAACACTACGCTGATCGAACGCTCACAAGGACACCTACTCAACAAAAAAAAAACAAAGGATTCCGGGGGCTTGCGCCACGGAAGGGTCATCATGCATGCTCTTTGGCTCCCGCGGGCGGCGCCGTCATGGCGCTGTGTTTGAACAGCTGCTTCAGGCTGGCAGGACTCCCAGGCCGTCTGCGGGTTGCGGACGGGGAGCTCGCGCCGCCAACGTGAATGGCAGTCTGCACGCTGGTGCCACTGTGGGCGCTGGAGGCCATGGCAATCGCATCAGGACGCTCTGGCGGGCTTGCCGGGGTCTGCGTCGGCCAGAGATCCAACGGCTCGTTCGAGTAGATCGAGTACGATTTGTTCCGTCTTGTCGGCAAAGGCCGGCTGGTCGGCAGGTGTGATGCGTTCGAGGCATACGACGAGCTGGTGGAATGGACCAAGGAGGGGAGATTGCTGCTGGACCAGCAGGAATACGCGGCCGGCGTTTCGAGGGAGGACTCATCCTGTTCCGGGGTGGTCTCGAAGCGATCTGAGTGGCAATGTGAAGATTCAGGCCGCTCGTCTTCCGGAAACAAGTCATCTATGGTCAGGTTTGAGAAAGCGAATGACG
This sequence comes from Acidiella bohemica, assembly GCA_019670975.1. Lineage (NCBI taxonomy): Eukaryota > Fungi > Ascomycota > Dothideomycetes > Mycosphaerellales > Teratosphaeriaceae > Acidiella > Acidiella bohemica. The sequence goes on from JAGUCJ010000013.1 coordinate 342,043, forward strand.
TCGTTTGTGGCACCGTCGGCGACATTTGTGGTAGGATGTCGGGTAGATGCAGGTCGAAGTATGCGGCAGACGAGGGTGATAAGGGCGGTGATTGCGGCATCATGGTAGGAGAAGGCTTCGCGTCGTCTCGCCTGCGGCACCTTTCATTCGAAAATCAGACGAGTGGGAACCATGTTTCGGTCAAGCACTTACGCCTCAGAGCAGTACAGACTCGAGCCGGGGGAGACGATCTGTTTCTCACAGGTGGTGCTAGGTCGAATTAGTGTTTGCTTTCAGCATTAACGGCGGTGACTTTCACACCAGAACTCAAGGAAGCCAGCCATCTCGTCCTCGTCATTACTGGCATCAGGCTTGACCGGCTCCGTCACAGTCCGCTTAGCCGTAGGAGGTCGGGCAGCAGGGATCTGGACGTTGGCGTGGTTGTGGCTCTGATTCCTCTTCAGATACGGCGCAGCCTTGGAGGGACGGGCATGTGCTGGCAGCACTCTTCGGCCGTGCGAAGACGACCGATTGTGGGTTCTTGGATTCATTGCAGACCACGGTCAGCGGACAGAGCCAGTCGCGGCGGGACGATGAAACCGGTCGGCTCGCTTGGAAAGCCAGACGTGGGGCGGTGTGACTCTGTTGCGGTTGCCAAAAGAGAAGGTTCGCGGCCGTGTGCTCCTCGGCGGAAGGGCGGTGAGATCGACTGTACACGAGAGCAGAACCTGCACAGCTGGTGCCGGAGATGGAAGATGCGACCTTGAACACACGGGCGTGCGCAGCCTCGCTGTGCAGCCAGGCGTGCACCCGTGAGAATTTCCTGGCAGTATCCCCCACGTGCAGTCGTCCAAGACGCGACGAAGCAGGTGGGGCGGGTGTCCTCGGCGGGCTTGGTGTCAGGGCTGGGCTTTGGGGATGGTGGAAAGCGAGTGGATGAAACGCGACGGAGAGGAAATGTTGCCCATCGACGCTGTGCCCAGCACTCCTCTTGATAGCGGCGACACCGCCCGGGAGCCGAGACAAATTGCTGCGCACAAGACCGTTACCACGCGGAGGCCCACCGACATGGTGCGGTGGCAGGCCGAGCACGCCGGTGACCGATGACCGGTGGCCGGTGGCCCTGCTGCGCCGGCGAAGACGCGCTCGTCAGCAGCGGTCTTCGTCAGCTACACGAGTCCACTCATGCTGCGGTCCACAAAATTGCACCAAATTGCCGTGCGAAGGGCGTGGGCCGGGCGGGTGCTCTCGGTGGCCATTACTCGCAGCTGGTGCCGCTGCTGCAGGACCTGCAACGCGAAAGCCGAGTCCCGCGGAAGCTCCCGCGCGGCCACGCGTGTCCTGAAGCGGCTAGACGCGAATCGCTTCTGCACGAAATCGGACCCTGCGGATCTTGGGGCAGGCGTGACTCTGCATTCAATCGCCGACACAGATCACCGCTGATCACCACGTTGTCCTAGCCTCACATGGCATTACATGATATGGACTGGGCTCCACAGAATTGCGATGCGAGGGTGCTGCGGGTTCTCCTTCTCACAAAGCATACCACACAAGCCAAGCCATGTATCTGGAGATCTCGTCTTTGGAGAATATTCATGGCAGGCTTACCGCTCGATTCGCCGGTGCGATGGGGCTGCCCCAGCTCCTAGCCAGGACGGCAAAGGGCGTTTCTGCACGTTACTGGAATGAGGAGATCCCCTTAAGACGGGGGCGCACATTTCTCACCTCTGTAGACATTGCCTTTCGCGAACTGCCGCCGTGGCGCATCGTTGGGTCTCGCAAAGGAGCGTTCGAAGAAGAAGACGGTGTAGGTCGATGCTACTCAAATACTCTCGATACTGCGTCCCTAATACTCTCATGTGATCTCCGGACCAGCTCAATCAACCCGAAGTCATAGCTGTATGCCAAACCTCAACTCGGCAACAGTAACGCAGACTGTCTTTGAGCTCCGTCCATAGCCGCTATCGCTTTCCTGGCCAGTGAATCAGATGTCCGGGACTCGCCTTCCACATCGCCACCCCTAGGTCATCGCCAATGACTTCCGTATCAGAAAGCAGGGCGACGCGCTCAACCGAGTCGCACATGTGCTCTTCATGTGGTCATAGAAGGTAGCCAATATCACCTGCTCGCCATCCTGTCCAAAGTTCCATCATCGCCTGGTTCTGGCGTAGCCGACCCTCGCATTCTCAACGATTTGCGCCAAGTGTCCTTGTTTACCTCTCCGGGTTGAAGCAAGTATCTCACCTGCTGGTCCTGTACAGCCTAGTAAACGCACCCTCGAGCAGTCGATATGTTTGAAATGCCTCTTGAGCCGAGGAGACGTCCTGTATTGTACGCAATAGTGAGCGGTGTGCGGATGCCCTGGTCTATTGCGTTGATAATTGAACCGTGCCACGAAGGCGACCAGAACGGACAAACACGGTGCCTTTCCACAGTTGTGTGTGACCACGAATGGAACCGGGCGACGACCGGTGATTCTTTCCGTCTGAAGAGTAGCGGATGGCGAAAGACCCCTATGGGACCTGGCAAAGTCGCAGCGAGTGCAGGCATGCACCGTCCTGAGGCATGTGGGTTTGATGCAACGTAGAGCTTGACGGATCTGGACTGAGCCAGTGCCGACGCCAGAATTAGCCACGAAGAGGGAGAGGCTTCGCATCCCGCCAGGGGGCCTTGTCGGCCCGCCGACACTTGGCGAGGATCCGTGCTTGCAAGGTCTTTTCGTCAAGATTGAAGTCGTCCTCCCTCGGCGCCATCGGTACGGTCATGCTGGTCAAAGTGCTGTCCAGTGAAGAAGTGGAGCTGGAGCTGAGCTTCCGGCCGGTGGAAGTGCGGGACGCCTTCGTAAAATGCATGTTGAAGGTATAGTGGTCGGAAGTGACGAGCGTTGCGATGCTTCGCTAAGGGCAGTGTCGTGCTGCTCTGAAACCCCTCAAGTGAAGTGGAGTGTTCTTTTGGGCAATGGTGATGTCAACCAAGACCAGGAAATATACCGGGGGGATGAAGCTGTACTTATCTTCCCAACAGTCTGGGGTTACGCGGCGTTACAGGCATCAAGCGCGACGTTCAGGTTGACTGATCCGCTAGGTTACGAATCTATCGCCGAGCAAAGAACGAAAGAGGTCAGCTCTCGGGGTTTGTAAGGAACAAGCGGGCATACGCTGTCCAATCAGCGACGAGTAGTCGGAGATCCGGCGGGTTTGTTCCCGGACCCGAGCGGACGCGGACGACGACATCAAGTCCGCGAAACCATGTCTGACGGCTCTCCTCGGAAGTCAAGACGTTCCTCCGAACACATGATCAGTTGTCCTCGAGAACGGTTGCTGTGCTTGAATGCAAGGGCTGTCGCTGGCGAATGCAGATCCTCCCCGTCAGACATGACAAGTCCTGGGTGGATAGGCCCTGAAGGCGGCTCACAACCCCGCCCGAAAAGGCAGTACAGTAGCCTTGGTAATGCATCTGGCGACATCACTCGCTGACTTCAGTCCGATGTGGTGTTCTCACTGTTTCCACTCCAGAGTAATATCAGCATGAACGTCCAACAGGTGAAGTCCGTGGGCATCTACCATGGCCTCCCCGTATACCCGGATAATCTCTTCGGCCTGACAGCCATCGTCACCGGTGCGAATGGCATCTCGGGCCATTACATGCTTCGGGTACTGTCTCAGGACCCCAAGCGATGGGAGAAGATATACTGTCTCAGTCGGAGGCCGCCCCTGATGCCCGGTGGCTTGCCTCAGAATGCCGAGCACATTCCTTGCGACTTTCTCAAGGAGCCAAAGGAGATCGCCGAAGTACTAAAGCAACATAGTGTAACGGCAGATCATGTCTTCTTCTTCTCGTACATTCAGCCACCGCCCAAGAAAGGCTCGACAGGCATCTGGAGTGATGCCGAGGAGCTGGTCCGGGTCAATTCTGCTCTGCTCTCGAGCTTTCTCGAGGCGATGAAGATCGCTGAAGTCAAGCCGAAGCGTTTCATGCTGCAGACTGGGGCGAAGAACTACGGTTAGGACGGTGAACAGACTTTCAACGCGTACCGCTGATTTGACATCGGACAGGCGTGCACCTAGGTCCGACCAAGCAACCACAAGAGGAAAGTGACCGGAGAGTCACACTCGAGCCGAACTTTTACTATCCTCAGGAAGACCTAGTCGATGCGTACTGTCAAGCGACCGGCTCAGCCTGGAATGTCTGCATGCCGGGTCCGATCCTCGGGGCTGTGCCGGATGCCGCGATGAATGTAGCATTCCCACTCGCTGTCTACGCCGCTGTCAGCGCACAACTCGGTCAGCCTTTGGACTTTCCCGGAGACATCGTGTCCTGGCAAGCCAACCAAAGCATGTCCAGCTCCATGATGAATGCGTACATGGAAGAGTGGGCGGTGCTTTTGGGTCCGCCGAACCAGAAATACAACACCTGCGACAGTAGTGCTTTCGCCTGGGAGAGTGCGTGGCCGAGGATCGCTGGATGGTACGGAATCGGTTGGAAGGGTCCACAGGACGGGGCTCAGTACAAAGAGAGCGCGACTCCATTCAATCCCAGAGGTTATGGGCCGAACGGCGTGACGAGGCGCAGGTTCAGTACAGTGGAGTGGGCGAAGAGGGATGATGTGAAGAAGGCGGTGCGTATTGCTGCTGCGTAGGAGCTATCGATGCTGATCAATACTTCTAGTGGGCCGAGCTCGTTGCTCAGCACGACCTGACGCAGGAGGAGCTTGTTGATGTGGACCGTGTCTTCGGCTTGTAAGTGCTTCCGTATTGGAAGGATCGGTGGAAAAGAGACTGACTTACAATTTTTCCCAAGCCTCGACGGCACACTTTGCCGGCATTCTCCGCTGAACTTCAGGTATGTCCTCGTTGCTGGTGAGCGCATTGCTGGCGATCTGACGCTGTGTAGCATGGATAAGAGCCGCAAATTGGGCTGGCATGGTTTCGTCGATTCAACCGAGTCATTTCTGGAGGTCTTCCGAGACCTGGCCAAAATCAAGATGATACCGCCTGTTCCAGAGGTCAGAGTGAAGTTCAATTGATCAATAGGATACAAACTCACGAACCAAACCCACAACTTCAGGCCCTTGCCAGCCTTGCTCTTCCTGCTCTTCCTCCTCGGCCTGTAGTCTTCGTCTTCAGGGTCGCCACCGCCGTCATCGCTGTCATAACCGGAGTCGTAGCCTTTGACCGGCCTCCAGTTCTTCGGCTTGGCCTCCACCTTTTGAGCTGGTCCCGGTCGTGCCGCAGCCTCCTCAGGCGCCAACGTCGGCATCAGGTCGTCTGACACGGCTGTCCCGCGCTGGAGAAGCGCAATCACAGACAACGTCTCCGCCGTAGCAGAGCGCTCGGGTGCCGCCCATGCCGGGATCAGATCCTCCAGGACCGCCGTACCGTGACGGAGAGGGGGCGGAATGCTTCTGGGCTCGGTTTTGACCTCCGCCACGAGGTGACCTGCCAGAGGGAAGGACTTGGCGCCCTCTCCGCCAACGTGTACGAACGTAGTACCGGCTTCGAAGTCTGCACTTCTGAGCGTCACTTATTTATGCTGAAGAACGAGCAGGATGGGCCCTCCGTCAACCTCCCACGATATCTCTACGTCCTCTCTATATGAGTGGCGTTCGTCGTCCTTTCGAACGAGCCCAGGCGACTCGGGCCCCACACAAAATGCCAATGATCCTCAACTACGGCTACTTTGGTGCGGAGAGTGTCATGAATGCGCCGGGGGATAATCTCGGTGCAATTGACGATTGCACTGAGGATTATGGCGCGTTGCTAAAGCTCTCCGGACAGTCATGTTGACTCGGTGGATGACTCAGTGGAGCTCGGGGCCCAGCCAGCAGTCGCTCCTTCCTCGCACACAAACGGGAAGGCACGCTAAACCAGCGCATCCGCAAGGAGTCACCCGCAGCTGGCCAGAGCTTGGAGCAGGTATTTCAACCTTCACTTCTGCCCCTCTGCACTTTCTTTCTTCTCCACCACACCATTCGCACATCGCTGCGCCTTCGACCGTCGACACATACCAAGCTCTCGGAAACCCTCTACACGGAGAGTGGCGGAGACCAGCTGATCAGCCCTCAAGGCAGCGGCCAGGGGAAACCACATCGCTCGCGCGCGAAGAGTAAACGCCTGGTAGCCGGCGTCAGAAAATGCGTAGGGCGCGCACCTTCATGGTGGTGGCTGAGTCTTTTGATTCGCTGCAGTCGTCGTTTTACTGCCAACAAGCCCGCGGTAGAGCCTGTTCCTCAGCACCTCGTGTGCTGAATTGAATGCTCGGTGGGTCGGGTGGGAGTCGGGTGTAGAGCGTATCCGAGCCAGGTGCTGTAAGCGTATGCCAGTCCGCCGTTCGTTTAGGCGGGACTTACCTCCTCCTCCTACTACCTACCTACCTTCTTGAAGCTACTACGAGATCCCAGTCAAGGATCTTGTCGGCGACAACCCTCACCTACGACGACCTCTGGAACTCGACTATGTCGCCAAACGCCCGTGTGAAAGCCCTCATGCTCACCACACTTGCGCGAGCCGAATTCGCCCTTGTCATTCTTTTTCATCGCTCTTCAGCTACAGCAGCTGGGGTCGGAGAAGAAGAATTCATAACGTGGAAGCCTTGGTATTCAGATTGAGCCTTACCTTCCTGATCCGCCGCTGCCACGTGGTGGTGCGCCAGTCTTTGTACGGGCGTGGAAGCATCTCATGACCCCGGTTCTTTTCATCTTGTTCAGGGCGACTCGTGCATGTCTGCTGGGCCCACATCCCAAGCCATTGCCCTTCGACACGCGGCATGAAGTCTCGACGTGCCTGATTCGGACAGCAAATGTTACGGCCCAGGGAGGAAGAAAGGAATGTCGTCGGTGGCTGGGCGCTGACTGTGCAGGATCGTTCTTGTGCAAGGTTATGCAGGCGCCGATGACTTCGCAACGCTCCGTCTTCTCTTCGAGTGCCTTGGCGACGAAGAAGCAACAAGATGTGCAAATACAGGCGGTAGTGTCACAGATCTGTGCAGGCGGAGCCCGCAGCGAGACGCCGTCGCCGTCGCCGTTTCAAACTAGCGTCAAGTACAAAAGGTGGTATCCTCCCCCTTCCATCCGTCTCCTAGCTTCTCTTCCGCACACCAGTACGCATAGCCTTCACGCGGAATACGCGACACTGACACGAGGTATGGAGACCGTCACTTTCAGCATCCCACGGGAGTATGGCTATGTCCTGTGAGTACATACCTGGCCAGCAGCTTATAAGCTTCAAGAGCTGATTACCACCTTTCCTTCAGCATCTCGACCGTAGCCAGCTACTTCGTACGTCAAGCGTACCAGCAATTCCCCCCTCGCATCGATTGACCCTTCCAGGTTGCCACTTGGCACGGCGCTCGAGTTGGCGGGTTCCGCAGCCGGGCTCAAATTCCATACCCTCAGGTCAGGATATCGTTGCAATAGGGGCAGTGCCTGAAGCCTGACATGCCATGGACAGTGCTACGCGGACAATGCCGACTTTGACGCTGCCAAAGACAATGCGGAGAGGAAGAAGGCTCTGTACCTTTTCAACTGCGCTCAGCGCGCCCATGGTACGCTTCTGGAGCTCACGCGCAGGTTCTCCATCGTGATTGACTTTCCCCCCCACAGCCAACTTCCTCGAGAACTACACCGCCGTCGTCACGGCGTCGCTGGTCGCCGGCATACGACAGCCAATTGCGACAGCCATTCTCACAGGTGGATGGCTCGTAGGACGATGCATCTATGCCTGGGGATACACCAGGCCGAACATGGAGAAGGGGAAGGGCAGGCTGTTTGGGTCGCCGCTCATCTACATCTGCCAGCTGGGTTTGTGGGGTATGCTGGGATGGACCGGCATCAAAATGGTGATGTAGGGGTAACAAAGAGCATGGCCTTCGAAGTACCGTGGTTGCAACTGGCTTCAGTGACGGAGGACCCGGAGCGCTGGGATGTAGACGGCGAGCATAAATGTATTGCCTTCCGCTGCAGTCTCTTGACCATTCTGGTGGTGCACAAGCTTCTCGTTCTTTGAGGATTCTCGTTTGGTCTGGAACGAGCTTACACTTTAGGATCTCGGTGAGGACCAGCGACAGCATTCTTGCGGATAGCAGCGACATCGATCGAGTCAGGACTACAAACAATAACACAGCCACATAATCATTCGTAAGTCTGAAGAAGAGATCAACACAGTCACAAGCTCGCAGCGTACAATCTCAGCACCTTCGCGCGTGTGTATTAACATCACCGCACAGAGCCTCGCAAAGACCAAGCTCGCCACGCCGCGCTTTGCGCTTCGCAAGCTCCATCGAGGATACTCGTACTCGCTCACGCTCTTGTTCAGCTGCCCGATATGAGCCTCCGGCGGATGCTGACGCGACGTCAAGCTCGCGAAGATACCAACGCCGCACCAAGCAATGATGGCGAAGAAACTCAGCAATGGCCGTCGCCGTCATTCACTGTCACCCACAGCTACACGTCTTTCCATGAAGACATCGAATCTTCGCCACCGCCACCGCCAGTGCCAGAGAAGTCGACCGAGCAGAATCTCCGCCGTGCATCCCCATCACGGAGTCTGATCGATCGGTACAAATTGCGAGCACCAGCGATTCTCGCGCCGCAAGTCTCGCCCGCGAGGTCGACGAGGTCTTACAGCAGTACGAGAGCATCAACTTGCACCGAGAGCTTTTACACCAGCGACGACAGCCCATCGAGAGTGGGGACAGAGCCCAATTCGCCTGTCGTCACTCCAATGAACGAAGTCGAATATCCGGTCAAGGTGGAGGGAGCGAATATCGAAGTCATCACATCACCTTACACTGAGGGTATAAGTAGAACTCATAGCGTTGAGGTACTGGCGAAGCCAGCTCCTGTCTACAGCAAAGCAGGCTGGCGAGATGTCAGCGATCAGCCGCGTGAAAAGAGATCCAAGGCGAGACGGCAGCAGAGAGCTGATTCAGGTGCTGGGGCGGACGATATGCTGGACACAGAGGGTAAAGAAGCTCCTGCACTTCACGCAAGCCAGGAACTGAGCACAGCACCAGAGAGCGTGTCGCAAGACCATGAACGGCCTCTGAAGCTGAGCGTGCGCAAGGTCGACCAAACATCTCGTGCTCCATCTCCTGAAAGCCAAGACAGAACACAGAAGAGTGGATCGGGCGAGGACGCGCCGACCGATACGTCTCAGCATTCTGCACCCAAGACCGCGAACCTCAGCCGTTCCACTACCTCCACTCGTAAGAAGAAACGCTTCGCGAAGCCCGCCGCTGTCCACGCTGCCAACCATTCTCGAAGTCTCGCCAACGACGCCAGCAACATCGCTACCGCCACCATACCATCGCCCTCCCTCTCCCCCGCGCCTCTCGAAATCAAAAAGGTCTTCGAAAGCGACGCCGTCATCACCAATCTCCCACGATACGATCCTACCTGTCTGCCAGCCTTCCAGTGGCTCAGTAGCGCTGGGGTTTCGAGCAGGCCGGAACAGCCGTGGGAGTGGTGTTCGAGGTGGACTTGCTGTCGCTGTAATGCGCAGACAATTGTGGAGCAGAACGCATGTGCGAGGCTGACGTGTGGGCATGGGAGGTGTGCGGAGCAATGTAAGGTTGTGAGGAATGGGCACCGGCGTTTGCATGTGGAGTGAAATAGGGGTGGGAGCAGACGGACGGTCGCGGAGCGAGCAACTCGTGCGATGCGGTGTCTTTCTGAGAGACAGATCGCACGGCTGCGTTGGGCAATCCTGTCTCCACAGCAAATCGATAATCGTGAATCCTTCCTCCTCTTTGCGGCCCCACAATTCGAATCAAGCTCTTTCCGCTTTGAGTCACCTTTCGGCGGATTGCCGGACCCCGCAACCGCCGGCTCAAAGAGTTACAGCTACATAAGCATTTTGAAACGACTCACGTGCCAGGGAAGTAGCTCATACCAAGCAATAATCTCGCGATTGTCGTCACTCCGGTGACTCTTCCCTTTTGCAGGTATTAGGCTAAACGCTGCCCCGTTCGACTCCCTTCTGAGAGAGAGATCTTTCTGTGTGCTCATTGCTTTTTCTTTTGCTATGCATGCATGTTCGACCCTGCTTGAACGCTATCAACGCCCGTCGCGTGGCACTCCAACAGGCTCAGAACCGATCCCTCTGCCGCGATCGATACATGGTGAATCCGACATATGCCGCGACCACGAGCAGCCCGAACAAGATGAACTTGAGGAAGAACATCATCCAGCTTCCGCCCTTTTTCGACCTCCTGCTGCCACCCTTAGACCTGCTGTAGTCCTTGCTGCCCGCCGCACCAGCGTTCGTCGATGAAGATCCAGACGCCGAATACAGATTCCGCGTCTGTACACTGATGATATCGTGGTTGTCGCTGAGCTCGCCCGTTTCTGCGCTGAAGCCGAGGTAGGGTACGCCTGGTAGCTTGATATTCTTGACCTCAAAGCACCTCGTCCACTCATCCTCCTTCTTGTACATGATGTCCACCGTCAACGACTTGTCCTGGAAATACGTGACGAGCGCCTTGGTCGGGATGTCCGCATTCCGCACCCCTCTGACTGAGCACCCAGCTAGCTCGTTCGCCTTCCCATCGTTCGCTTGGTCATAGGTCGTCTTGCCGTCTCCGATCATGGCCATGACGTACGGGAAGACCGTACCAGGTCTGTTGTTCTTGTATGTGTCGAAGAACAACCCCAGCCCTTCGAACTGATCCTTCATGCCGAACACCGGTCCGCCCTGCGCCCTCTCTGTCGTGAACCACATCGCCATGCCGTCCCCGAACAGGTTGCCAGTGCCATGGATCTTGAACTCGACCTCCACTGCCCAGTTCGTCGCAGTGAGCGGCACGCGACTGAAGACCCATCCTGCTGACGAGGGGTGTTGGCCAGTGAGGCGGATGTACTGGTCTGTTCGTACTACGGTGCTGCCTCCGAAGTCGAACCAGCGGGACTGCATGTCACTGTCCAAGTACGGCTACACACGTGTTAGATGTCTCGCTGGATCATGTCCGCGGCACACGCACCTGCTGTAGACTGTGCGTTCGCAACGGTATTGTTTTGATGTCCGAGCCATCGTCCTGTGCTGAAGCGAACGGTGCCCATGCCGCCAGCAGCACAGGGAGAAGAGACCAGAGGAAGAACGCCATGGCGGGTATTGTCACCGTTCCTGCATGCAGTCGTGGAGTCGTAGGAAGGGGAAGTGTATATCTGCATTCAGGAACATCACATGCGACCAGCTGGCGGTTCCAGCGAAAGCGCGGAGTGGGTGGAGGAGCATTGACAGGGAACGGGGAGCGCCACCAAAACTTCTGATGTCACTTGACATTGTGCTTCCTCGGACATATCGCTTCTGTCAGGACATGCGCAAGTGAGCAATGTCATCGTGGTCGACATGGCTAGCAGAGAGAAGCCATGAGATCGCTTCCTCGCATCGAGTCCAGCTCGGGCTCACCGCCGCAGTGGCGGGAGGCATTGGCATCGGCGCGACTATTGGATTGCAGAATGCAAGGAGGTGGCACAATGTCCATGATCTGAAAGAGTCCATACCGGCGCTTGACTCGCCTCACGATGTTGAGAGGGTTGGCGACTCCCAAGCGAAAGCAGTCGCAGAAAGCTAACCCCTCGCTCAGATCAACGAGTTCGGTGCCGCAGTGCCAGACGAAGATGCCGAGCGAAAGGACGACGAACGGAGCGCTGCCCTCGCACGAAGAGCGCGTCTAGGTGACTACGACGAGGGCCTCATCCTGGAGCAGTTGGCTCGCAATCGAGTCTTCCTCACGGACGGTGGCCTCGCCAAGCTGCGCAAAGCGTTCGTCGTTGTCGTAGGCTGTGGAGGCGTTGGCTCGCATGCCACAGCTGCTTTGGCTCGGTCAGGTTGCGGCAAGCTACGTCTCATCGACTTCGACCAAGTGACGCTCAGCTCGCTGAACCGGCATGCCGTTGCAACCCTGGCCGACGTGGGAACGCCAAAGGTACACTGTCTACAGAAGCGGCTTGAGCAGATTGTTCCCTGGACGCACTTCGACTGCCGAAACCAACTATTCAGCGAGAAATCTGCTGCTGCCCAGCTTGAGCCATGGCAGGATGGGCAGGAACCGGATTATGTGGTCGATGCAATCGATAATATCGATTCGAAGGTCGCCTTGCTACATCACTGCCACACGAACGGGATAAAGGTCATCTCCTCGATGGGAGCAGGCTGTAAATCGGATCCCACTCGAGTCTTCATCGGCGATATATCTGCATCCACCGAGGATCCACTTTCGCGAAGGACGCGGCAGAAGCTCCGCTTGATGGGGGTGAAAGATGGCATCCCAGTAGTCTTCTCCACCGAGAAAGCAGGTCCCGGCAAAGCTCAACTGCTGCCATTGCCGGAAGACGAGTTCGCAAAGGGCTCAGTAGGCGAGCTCGGGGTGCTGCCAGACTTCAGGGTGCGGATCCTACCTGTCTTGGGAACCATGCCAGCAGTCTTTGGTCTTTGCGTTGCGAATCACATCATGCTGGAGATTGCTGGCTACCCAAACGAGTATCTGCCCAGCAAAGGTCGCGAGAAAATGTATGATGGCATCATGGCGCAGCTTCAGGGGCTTGAGGAGCGGGTTGCTCGCCATCAGCATCTGGACCCAGTCGGCCTACGAGTACCGATCAATGCGGACGATGTAGGATACCTAGTCGAGGAGGTGTGGCGCGGACGCAGTGTTGTGTCAGGCTTGACCAGCAGACTAGCGCTGACACGATGGCGGAAGCCAGAGGGCAAGTGGGTGGACACGCAGACTCCTCGGCAAAAGGTCGATAAGTTGCAGCTTGATCAGCTGGTGTGCATGAGTAAGGACGAAATGCTGAGGCATGAGAGGGAAGTGCTCAAAGGCAGCAAGTCGCCTGAGCAGATGTACGATCACAAGGTGTGCGAGGAGGTGGAGAGGAGATGGCGAGAAGATCGTGCGCTGAGAGCGCAGCGCTGATGGATACTTACCTGCATCTGTATAATCATGCGGGGCGGCTCTTGGATCCATGTAGCTGATCAAGGCCCGCCCTAGTAGAGACCCCCTGCAGCAAGCAAGCAAAAGGTCCTCAGATTAGCTCTCTTACGTTCTCATCGACAACCAGAGCCCTCCTGACCCGCCTCGTGAGAGAACGAGCAAGAAAGCCGGTTGCCTGGCAAATTTGGCTTTTGAATTTCATCATCACCGGACGATGCTTGCTTGCTACGTCTAAACCACATCTCCAACCACAGCAGCAGATCCGGTTCATCAGGCATGCCGTCCTTACTAGTCTTGCAGCCAGTCAACCACAGGCGGAGCGAGTCCGCTACTCCGATTGAAAACTATTCGGTAAGCTCATCGCTTCGCCTATCCTTACCGCCGAAGCAGCGAGGATGGCATCGAAGCTTTTGCGAAGAAGGTGTCGGTCATGGGCGCACTGTAGGTGCTACACGCCTTGGCCCAACGGCTGCGACGACCAGCTAGGCACACCAGCGCCAGAGGAATGCTGCGGGTTGGCAGAGAGTTTGAGGGGATAAGCGCTCTGTGAGCTTTCGAGTGCAAACAACGAGGCGACTCTCCGATTTCTGTTCATGGCTCAGCCATAGTGCGCCTCTGCTTGCGTGCGAACATGCCGCATCCCGTGACGTGAGACAGGCCATGGGTGCGTGCAGGAGGCGGGTACTGATAGCTCGGTGATTGCTTTCGTCAAAGAGTCTTGCTGCGCGTTGTCAGCACACTGACGTGCATGCTCTGGACATCCGAGATTGCATACCTTGCTGTCACATCATCGAAACCTCACAATGAAGGTGTCTCGACGGCGAAGACTGCCGGGATGTTTGCGCACTCTCGCGAGTCATGGGTTGTCACGTGTCTACGCGTCGAGCTATCGTGTGCCTGCATTTGCCATTGTCTACAGCTTCTCGTTCCACTTTACGACATTACATCTTTCCGATGGCGGAAGACATGTCCATCAGGCAGCCAACGCTCACATTGATCGTAGCTGCGACAGCGCGGAATGGCATTGGACAGAATGGAACGCTGCCATGGCCGATGCTGAAGAAAGAAATGGCCTATTTCGCCCGAGTTACGAAGCGAGTACTTATGCCTTCCGGAACCGGCTCAGTTCAGTCTGACGCTTGGAAACAAGCCAATCTTGAAGGTGCGAGGAGGAATGCTGTCATCATGGGCCGTAAGACTTGGGAAAGCATCCCGCCAAAATTCCGGCCGCTCAAGGACAGGACCAACATCGTTATCAGCTCACAAAGCCGGACTCAGCTCGGGGAGGTGCCGGAAGAAGTCATCGTTGCCGGAGACATTATGTCTGGCCTGCGGCTGCTGGATCAATCTGTCTCGGAAGGTCGCACTCTGCCACTTGGCCGCGCCTTTGTTATAGGAGGGTCAAGCATCTACAAAGCAGCTCTTGACCTTCCGCAGACCAACAGAATACTCTTAACGCGCATTAGCAAGGAGTATGACTGCGACACCTTCTTCCCCGTGGACGTGGAGGATTCTAGCTCTGGCTGGCAGCGCAGTTCGCGGGAAGATCTTGAGGCGTTTGTAGGCGAGCCCGTGCCTGCGGAAGGCTTGGTTGAGGGAGAAGGCGAGAACACAGTCGCTTATGATTTCCGGCTCTATGAAAGAGCCTGAAGGCCTCGACGCCCGAGACCGCTCACGATTGCGAAAGTCACGTGACTCATCGAAGGGCTTGTGCGGCGAGACCGCTCAGATTCCAGATCCCCGCACTCCCACAAGCCTCCACCGAAGCTTCACATGCAGATCCAGGAAATCAACACCGAGCATCATCACGGAGCAAACCGGACAAGAGCACTTGCATGCGGCTGCTATGCGAATGAGTCGTGTGCGACGGTAGCCGGAACAAATTGAATTGCGAGCCAGCCGCGACCATCCTCGGTGATCGTACGCCATTGCATCCCGGTCGTGCCCGCCAACATCCGAGGCACAAGCTCCGCTCGTCCAGGCGCGCATCGCGTCGTCCGATCTCAAACATGGCTTTAGCTGGGCCGAGCGCACTACGTAATCGCTCGTCTTCCTCGGTCCTGAACTTTTACTCACAAGCTGCCATTCTGTCACTCTGACACCTTTTCATTGGCATTTAATTATTTGCGACGGTGAGCATCGTCTTACACTGGCGACTTACCGAGGTACACCATCGCAATATACCAGACACACCCTGCGCATCTAGTCGCAAGAGGGCACGCAAGTCTCTACTCTACCTTGTGGAGCAGGCACAAGCATGTCAGCAAAAAGTACGTCCGGGCCAGGAGGCAGAAAGCCGGCGTCGGCAGCGACGAATCTGATCGGTGAGTCAATCAAGAAAGTGGTCCTCATGTGAGGTTCTGACAATCAGAAGCTGGTGGAGGCGCCGGAGCCATGGAAGCCTTGTTCTGCCATCCGCTCGACACGATCAAAGTGCGAATGCAGCTCTCCCGACGCAGCCGACAGCCTGGAGCCAAGCGTCGAGGCTTCCTAAAGACTGGCATGGAAATCGCGAAGAAGGAAACACCATTAGGCTTATACAAGGGTCTGGGTGCTGTGTTGACCGGCATCGTGCCGAAGATGGCTTGCCGATTCACCAGTTACGAATGGTACAAACAGCTCCTCAGCAAAGACGGCAGAGTCTCCACTGCGTCGAACTTCTGGGCGGGTCTAGCGGCTGGCGTCACAGAGGCAGTGGCCGTTGTCTGTCCTATGGAAGTGGTGAAGATCAGATTGCAGGCCCAGCATCACAGCATGGCCGACCCTCTTGATATTCCAAAATATCGCAATGCTGCCCACGCTCTGTTTACCGTTGTAAGGGAGGAAGGGGTTGGAGCGCTGTATCGAGGCGTCACACTTACTGCTTTGCGACAAGGGACCAATCAGGCCGCCAACTTCACTGCCTACACCGAGATCAAGGAATATGTGCAAAAGACTCAGGAAGACCCGACAGCTCCCCTTGCGAGTTGGAAAACGGCGATCATCGGGCTGATCTCAGGGGCCGTCGGACCGTTCACAAATGCTCCCATTGATACCATCAAGACCCGTCTGCAACGAAGTCCTGCCGAGCCCGGCCAAACGGCCATGGGTCGCATCACAGCCATTGCGAACCAGATGCTAAAGCAAGAAGGCGCCCGGGCCTTCTGGATGGGCATCACGCCGCGCGTGATGAGAGTAGCGCCAGGACAAGCGGTGACTTTCGCAGTATATGAATACTTGAAGGGTGTGTTGGAGAAGGGCCGGGAGATGCTACCGGGTGGATCATACGAAGAATAAGATTCAAGTCGTTGGAAGGCCGACGAGGGGAAACCGTTGTGGAGACCAGCAGGCTGTGCGATAGGTGAACGCAGAGTGGACTTGAGTGCACGTCGAAGGAGAAGGGAAAGTTTGGCTCTGCAAACGAATAGCGGCCAGGCTCCGCTTGGCATGTCGCTGCGGAGAGAAAGCGCCGGATTCGGCAGGTGGTTCGCAGCCGTGCATGCTCCTGCCCCTCCAACCTTATCGACACCCCGCACACTCACAGCACCATGTGCCGGTACGCAAGATGTAAAACCCAGTCCGTCGCCGTACCGGCTTTGTGAGTATCCTAGATACAGTCAACCTTGCGATTACTTCTTCCTTATTTTCAGAACCTCCCAAGTACACTGATTGCTGACACTGACAACCAATGGCATCCAACGGCGATACCCACCACCGCCGAGCCGTCATTGGCAACGCATCGAACTTTTGGCTGCACTCAACCAGAACAGGCTTCGATCTGACGCACCCTGCAACACCAGAGTCGCCGCCAGTGTCGCCCAGAGTCACGATTGAAACCACGAACACGCCCATCACCATCGACCCTGCCAAGTCAGCACTCGTGATCATCGACATGCAGAACTTCTTCCTCTCGGCAGCTTTTGGGCGACAGAAAGGCCCAGGCCACGCAGCGCAAGAGCAGCTGATACAGCATGCTATTCCCGCAGCGAGACGAGCGAAGATGCAAATCATCTGGCTCAACTGGGGTTTGACGGACAAGGAGATCAAGGAGATGCCTCCCGGAGTGAACCGATCTTTTGGATTTGAGACGGTGAGCGAAGACGAGGCTAAGCTCAATGGCCGTGTGTTCGAGGCTAAAGGATCTGGTGTCGCTGCGAATAAGCATGGGAAGCTGGAGGGGCAGGAGATTGTTGAGAACAACAAGAAGGGAAAGATATACAAAGGACTTGGCAGCGAGTGTGGACTTGTCATAGATCCTGACTCCGGCAAGGAGGTTGATGGCGGTAGGTTGCTGATGCGGGATGCCTGGAACAGCGCTCTGCATCCGCCCCTGAACAAGATGTACGAGGAAGGTCGCAAGGTTGAGAGCAGGCCGGATGTTTGGATACACAAGAACAGGATGTCGGGCATGTGGGGCGTGAAGACCGAATGCGAGGAGTACCTCGAGAAGGAGGGAATCCGAACGCTGTTCTTCACCGGCGTGAATACGGATCAGTGTGTCGGCGGCACTCTGACCGACAGCTTCTCCAAAGGCTACGACTGTAAGTGCGGAAGCGCTCATCGGTGGCTGACCTGCTTATGTTGACTCACAAGGCATTCTGCTCAACGATGGAGCCGCTACTTCGAGTCCACAGTATGCTCAGCAATGCTTGTAAGTTCGCTCGCTGACTCTGCATTACTCCTGACTTTTCCATGAACTAAACGTCCTCGCAGTGAGTACAATGCCGGCAACACGTTCGGTTTCGCAACGACCTGTGAAGCTCTCGCGAAAGGAGTCGCGGCGATGGCGAATTGAGCGCTCGCGAGCGTGAAGTGACACCGAAGCTTAGGTGTAACAGCAGCAAACGAACAATAGGCCTTGCAACGACATCGCACCAAACCAGCTCAATTCATCAGCGCAGTCTATTTCCTCTACAATCTCGCAATCACACGAACATACTTACTATTCTGTGATACCATCGTTGTCCAACAATGTAAGGTCAACACTCACCACCATGGCTCGCCTTCAAGCGGCCACTACTGCTCCTCAGAGCCCCCAAAACAACAAATCTCGCTCCGGCTACCGTGTCACAGGCGACAAAGGTCAGAATGAAGCTGACTTACTGTCGTTTGCTCCCACTCAACGCCGGGACAGAGAGCACGATGCCAATGCTTAACAAGAGGAAACGCAGGGATGACCACCATCCACCGCAAACGAGCACGCCTGCCGCGCCTGAGACCGTCGATCTGACTGACGACGGTCTGCTCACCTTCCCAAGCACACCTATCAAGAGGGTCCGCGTTGTCACGAGCCCGCAAGACAGCGCAGTCAAGATCAAGCGAGCGCCCTCCGCCACGCCATCCAAAGCCACTCCTGTGGCAATTTTCGGCGGTAACGAGCCTCCCGTGCCTTCTCAGCCAGTCCAGTCGCGAACCTCAGATCAACCGACCGCCCCGACTCCGACGCCAGCGAAGAACGCAAGTACGCAAGCACCAGCAACCACCACAGCCATTCCCGACCTCTATCAAATCCCCGAGCCAGCCGACCGCTACATCCCTCAAACTTCCACCGACCAGCAGTGCGAGTTCGTCAATCCCCAGCGCTTCTGCCTCCAGTCTCGGGACTGACACCGCTGGTCCCCAACAGAGTATGCTACCTTCGCTTCCATCGTCAGCGAGCACTTCGAATTCATCTCCGCCGCTCGCACGCTCAATAAACCCGTCGAAGAGATCCAGGATTGCTTGGACGTCCTCTTCCGCCAACCACTGCGAAATGCGAGCGAAGCCGCGCGTCGGGGCGAGAGCGGCATGGTCCGCCTGATGCGTGTGTCCCGACGATTTGACCACCGGCGCTGGGGCCGCGGTGGGGCGAACGAGGTACGGGCGTACGCCTTCATTGCCGGAGTGCAGAAAGGTGTCGTGGGACTGACGCTGGAGAGCGGGAATTAGCTCGAGATGACGAGCCATCAGCTCGCGAGGGAGGACGAGCAGTTCTGCTCGGGCACCTGACTCGGTGGGATAGGGAGATGTTGTGGGGGGATCGAGTGCCGGGAGAAGTGGAGGCTGCGGCGTTGCAGGAGATGGAGGGGACGCAGGTTAGGCTCTGGGGGAGGCTGCATGAGGACCAGAGGAATAAGCGGGTGTGCGGGCGGTTGGCTGTGGTTAGGAAGGGGGCTGTTGAGGTTCTGACTAAGGCGAACTGGGCGTCCCGTCTCCAGGCTGGGGATTTGGTGGACGAGGATCGGCAGTGTCTTAAGAATTGGTTGGCAAGAAGCAAGCGCGAAGTTTTGTGGGCGGAGAAGGTTGTGGATGAGGAGTAGACGCCGTAGGGCGAGTTCTTCGAGCGTTGCTAGGTGACTAGGATGGGGCTCGGATGGGGCTCGGATGGGGCTCGGCAAAGGGTAAAGAGGACAGGATGCGATAGCTGGAGAGAGGGTCGACGACATCCATTCTTTGTTGACTCAGGCACAGGCGACCAGCGTTGCAGTGCAACATAACGGCATCAAGTTCATACGATAGTGTACACTTCTGCTATGCCTACCAAATGCTTCCCGAGCGAACGCAGACTCAATGCCTGCCTCCTCACCCCTTCCCCATCAACCCAAGGACCTCCTCACAAGATCCCCTCAACCTCGTCTAGCAGACTCCTCGGCATCGACTTCGCAAACTCCGGCCGCTCCCCCTTCTTCCTCTCCTAGAGCTCCGCAACACCCCTCGCGAACGTCCGCTGAAACTCCCGACTAACCCTTGGGTCCCCCAAAACCGTCAACAGCCTCCCAGCAGTGATGACCTCGGACCCCCAATCCCACACTCTCTCCCCGTAGGAATTGACAGCCGTCCACACGAAACGATCATTGGCTGGGAAAGAGAGGGCGATTTCTATCAGATCTTCTACGTAGCCTAGAGAGCAAATGCGGCCTAGAAGAATGTCTGCTAAATGATCTGGATGCGGCTCGATTCTAAGCGCCACAGCTGCGGCATAGAGATCGATGGTGTCGCCCGGGTGTCCAGAGAGTCCGTAGCCTGGCGGCCAGTCGAGGGGTTTGATTGGGCCGAAGAACGATGCGTTTTCGTACATCCAGTGTAGACAGCGGCTAAGGCCATTCCTTGCTCGTCTGGGGCGATCGGCGTTCGGGAAGTCGATGTCTATCCTCGTGCAGCCGTCCACTTCTACCGTGGTTGGGAGCAGAGATTGTAGGATTGAGCGTATGACGCCGGAGAAGCGAGCGCCGAGTGCCATGTCGATTGCGCCTATGGACGTCCCGCGAAGGTAGACGTGGACACGGGTTCCGGGATAGTGGTACGTTGTAAGATCGACCGCAACTGCGGCGCTGCTTCTTGTCCGGAACAGATGAGCGGGAGAGTCCGTGGCGGAACTGAAAATTTGAGGGATCTGGGCGAGCGAATCCTGTCGTGTATCGGTCGGCGGCGGGGCAGGTGGCGGGTGGGAGCCGTTCACTATGATGGGACCGTCTTTCGGCGGCGACGGTGGAAGATCGAAGCCGTTGACGAAGATGGGGCCATGTTGCTCCTGCTCTCTTGTTGAGCTGGTGAAAGCGAAAGGTTCAGCCTCGGGATTCAACCGGGATGCCATGCCTGAAGTATGGTCCAGCAATTGACCAGTGGATGTTGTCCGTCACAAAATGCTGCGGATAGACAACTCGGACGTGTGAGTAGCGATGGCAATGAGATGGACGATGGAGCTTGGCAGACATGGCGGGATATGAGAGGAGCAGGCGACGAGATGGAAAACAGCGAGTGCCTGCCATGACGGACGTGGAAGGCGGGATGGGAGGGTGCATGATGGAAGGAAGAAGGAAGGAAGAACACCGCAGGCGCTGTCCAGGTCCACGACGATAATCGGTCTCACTGTATCTTCAGCCGTTCCAGGGGTGGCAGGATCGGCCTTGACCATTCGGCGTTGCTCGTGGTGTCGACGAAGGAGTATTTCCTCGAGTCCGGTCATGTCCAGACTATGCAGCAAGGCGCACTGCCATAGTCCCCTCGACGGAGTATCATGACAAACGCTTTGTAGCGACAGCGGCCTGGGCACTAGGAGCGCTCCATATCGTTGGTGATGTGGATGTGGTTGTGATGGTCGAAGGTGGAGGTCAATCAACCTGCAATTCGACCACATGGTCCAAGCTCCTGCCTCGTGAGGGGAGCGGTACTGTACGGCTGCCAACAGGTGATCCCTCTGTCTGTCGCCCGCTTCCCGCTTGCATCAACAAACGCCCCATCACGATGACGGACGCGCAATACCTCTTCGACTACGCCCGCCGGCAATTCAACGAGATCGCCGACGACGTCGAGCGCCACTTCGAGCACGTCGCCGGCCAGCTGCGGGAGTGGATGCCGGCGGACATCCGCGCTCCGGTTGCACCGCCGAAACGCCTGCCCCCGCCGACGACATACCAGGTCCTGCAGCGATGGGCAGCGAGACATCATCGCGCACTCGCTGCCGCTGCCGTAGCATTCGTCGTCACTGGCGGTCTTGGCGTGTGGGTGTACGTCCATAGCCAAGACCGGAAACGGAAGCGGAGGGCCAAGAGGAGCCCGAGTGGTGCGAGGACGGACGTTGTGGTGATTGCGGGAGCGGTGGCGGATCCGCTGACGAGTGCGCTGTACTTGGATCTCGAGAGGAGGGGCTTCGTGGTGTATGTCGTTGCGGGAACGGCCGAGGACGAACACTACATCCGATCGCAGTCGAGGATAGACCTCCTGCCTCTACAGCTGGATCTCGTGGACCCCTTCACCTCGCAGGAGCAGCTGGCAAGGTTCAGAGGACTCCTCGGGAGAGAACACTTCGCTTTCGACGGCGCCGACCCGCACAGGCTGAACTTCGCTGGGCTTGTCCTGGTCCCCGACACTTCGGCCCCCCCGGCCAGCATCGAGGGTGTGAGCTCCGAAGAGTGGAGCGATGCTCTCAATGCGAAGGTCCTGAACACAATCGCCACCACCCAGCTCTTCCTGCCTTCCGTCATCGAGCACAAGGCCAAGATCTTGATGCTCACCGCGTCAGTCACGCCATCCCTTCGACTGCCAGGCCATGCGATCGAGAGCACCGTCTACGGAGCCTTGGACGGCTTTGCGGCAAGCCTCGCCGCTGAGATGAAGGACGAAGGTGTAGCCGTCTCGCACTTCAAGCTCGGCAACATCGACATCCCATCCGTCACCATCCGCCAGAAACGCGACGGCGTGCCGCAGCCGAAGCTCAGGGGGACACCGCTGCGGACGCTGCACGACTCGGTCTTCGATGCGCTGGTCGCGAAGAAGCCGAGGCGGACGTGGTATGTTGGACGAGGCAGCCTGGCGTACGGGATTGTCGGCAACTGGATCCCCCCGACGGTGATTGGATGGATGATGGGCCGCCGGTCTGGACTTGCGAGGCCTCATGCGCCGGAGGCTGACATGCAGGGCAGTCAGGGCAGCTTGACGTGGGAGAAAGTCGAGCAGGAGGCATAGAGTGTTTGCACTCGGGCTTTGACGCAGCTTGGAATGCGTGACGAGATACCACTACGCTCACATACTAGAGCTACGAATACGACTCCCCTTCATCATCTGCAAATTGCCGCCCAAGCCTCACGGTTCGACTTCAGGCCATCTTTCGTCTCCTCAGCATAACCTCCTCGTTCCTCCTCAACTCCACCCGCCTCCTCTCAATCGCCCGATCCAAACTCGCCTGAATCCTCCCAGCAATCTCCTCCGCTGGCGTCTCCATCCCCACCAAGCCAATAAACTTGCCCACCTTCCTCCTCTTGATCCTTATCCGATCTTTGTCACTCAGACCCGCATAGGGGTTATTCTCCCCACCACTAGTACTTGCCCACTCCACCGCCTGCTCCCCTCTGTCAGCAGCCACACTCGAGCTCTCCGCCTGCGGCTGGCTCGACACGATAGGGTGTTGCAGATCCTGCACCGTCTTCATCAGGTCCGCCAGGAACTCCGTCTCCTGCTGACTCAGTCTCCTTCCACCCCGTCCCATCTCATCGACCTCGTCCTCGACGTCGTTGACCGAGGGTGGCTTGGCGAGGAAGTCCTTGTCCCAGTTCATGTTGCTGGGATAGTGGTCGCTCCAGGGGCCGGGGGTGGATTGGTGGTAGTAGTGCGCTATGCTGTCCAATTCGTCCTCGGTGAGGAGGTGGAAGGCCATGAGGGTTCTTGGGAAGGCCGGGTGCGGCGGGCCGGAGGGGAGGGGCACGAGTGGCGCGAGGGTGAGCTGGAGGGTGCTGATCTTGCGGAGGAGGGCGCTGTTGCGGCGGGTTGTTGGGGCCATGGTGGCGGGGGGCCGTGGGACGGGTCTGGGACCTAGAGGGGATCGCTGGCGTTGCGCCTCGATGGTGGTGTGGTTGCGGCCGGCGCAGAGTCTCCTATGAGGCAATTCGAACGACCGGGACAGCAGTCGGTGTGGCCTCGTGGCGCGCGACGGCGATGTGAGGGCTGTCATATTGGCGCCGAAGCTGGTGTGTGCTTCTTTGTCTTGTCCCAAGATGAGGCCGTCTATGGCAAGATAGCTGCCGGCCTTTCAGAGACAAAGGATGTCGGGATATCGCCCTCAGAGACGGCTCTCTTTGTTCTTGAGCGAGACCTCGAAAGTCGGCCGTCCCTGTCTCGGGTGTGGAAGCGAATACACCGCGTGAGGCCCCAGCACAGCTCACGCCGCTTGCCTATTAGAGCACCTGCCAGCGTTTGACAGTAGATCGTACAATGTGTGCCAGTGGCTGGTCCTTTTTGATATGAAGCGAGCTCCTGCGCCAGACCTCCCAAGCGTACCCGAATCGCGCCTCGTCGATGAGGCGAGATTGCAAGACGGCGCCTGGCACCAGCACCGCTCAAATTTCTACCATGCCCTCCTGGCTCAAGCGCGTGCCAGCCCAGCCCAGCGCTTCTTCTCCAGCGCCTGGCACGAGTGGCCAGACACGTCTGATGAAAAAGATGGTTCGCGTCAGAAGGCGGGTGGTGTAAGGCCAGCGACACGGTGCCCCGGGACATCAGCAAGCTGAGCGGCCCCGGGACCGGTTGCAAAAATAAGAATAATCTTGAATGTCACCGTAGTGACGTTTCAGAGATTAAACTGAAAAGAACAGATACTACACTTGATCTATAACACATGACGTCAGCATGGCGTGGATCTGAAGGGAAGGGGGGAAGGGCACATACCTAAGCCAAAAGGCAAAGAGAGCTGAGGAGGGAAAGAGGAGGGCGAGGAGGAGCACGAAATTATAGGAATTTGGACAGGGCCAGTGCGGCGTGCCTGAGGCGCCCCGCTAGTGCCACCGTCCAGGCGTCTGACTCGCGCAGCCCGCCTGCTGAGTGACGACGGGGGGCACGCGTTCAGTCGCGTCGTCCCGCGCTCGCCTCACCTTAGCAGCGTGCGACTGCGCTCGCAATGGCCGACGAGCAAACGCCGCAGCCAACACACGACGCGCCAAGCCTTCCAGCGTCGCCGGAGCCGAAACGGACCAAGTACACCGAGCCCGCAGCGAACCTCTCCGTGGCGTGTAGGAACAAATCTTGTGTGCGGTGGAATCGGCATTGACCTATTCGTAGCCATCTTGAACGATTCCCAACCGACGCCCACTCCGGAGCACGCAGCGTTACCACGGCATCGGCCAGCAATGGCCGCTTCGAACCAGCCCGCGGTCGCAGTGCCGCAGACGCTGCCCTCGATGCCCTCGATGTCCTTCGAGCCGCCACCCCCCGCCCTGCAGGTGAAGCTGCTCGGCGAGACGGCCAAGCCGCCGACCCGCGGATCCGCGTTCGCCGCCGGCTATGACCTGTACGCGTCCAGGCCCGCCACCATCCCCGCGCGAGGCAAAGCTCTGGTCGACACGGACATCAGCATCGCGGTGCCGGCGAACACGTACGGCCGGATAGCGCCGCGGAGCGGGCTGGCCAGCAAGCACGGCATCGACACGGGCGCGGGCGTCATCGATGCCGATTACCGGGGTCCGGTGAAGGTGCTGCTGTTCAACTTCAGTGATGTGGACTTCGGGGTGGAGCCTGGCGAGCGGGTCGCGCAGCTCATCCTCGAGAGGATCGTCACGCCGGAGGTGACGGTCGTGGCGGAGCTGGAGGAGACCGTGAGAGGCGCGGGAGGCTTTGGTAGCACCGGCGGCTTCGGCGGCGTGCTCCCGTCGATGAACGTCCCTGGCCCGCGGTGAAGCGCTGATCCGCAATGTTCGAGACGAATGGCAACTCTCGGGGGCAATGAGTCATGTGTGCAAATACTACATAGAATCCATCATCGATACCGGAGCGCTATCGCAGGAAGGGATCAGCTCCGAAGGCCTCATCGACTCGGTGAGGTGACATCTTGCACACAGGGATTGTATGGGGGGAATTCATGCAGCTTTTTGGCTGAGTTTCACACCAGCAGCAAAGACACGTCGTGGCGCAGTCAAGCGGGATCACATGTCCGTTCCATTCATGCATTCGCCATCTCCCGCTACGCAATCTAACAATACACTTTGCAAGTCGGCCGCGAACTCTTCCAAAAATGTTCCCATTTCACGTTCGCCCTCTACTGCCCGCTCCGCGTGGTCCTCTTGTTCACCTCCTCCTTCGCCTTGTCGCTTCCACTCGCGACCGCATCCGCAACCTGATCCTTGACCTCCTGGGCCTTCTTGCTTGCCTCCTGGGCCTTGACATTCGCCTGCTGCTTGCCCTTCTCAACTTGCTCTTTGCTCGGCGCCGCACCACCCACGATACCACCAAGCAACAACAAGATGGCAATGACACCCACACCAAGCGTGGCAGCGACCTCGGGCATGAACCTGACAGCCTCAACCGGGTCGCGCTTGACGAGCGTGATGAAGAGCTGGAGCTTCTCCCGGACGTAGACGACCGGGTCATCCATGAAGTTGAGATCCATCGGGGATTTGGGGTCGGTGGTCTTCTTCTCGGCCTGTTTGGGCTTGCTGGCTTCCTCCTCGGCCTTCTCGACGGCAATCTTGACGTCGAAGGTCTCGGCTTGCAGGGCTTTGGCGTCCTCCTCGGAGTGGCCGATGTAGATGTTGTCGAAGAGGATGTCGTTCTGCATGGTCCAGAGTTCAAAGCCGATCTACCGAATCAGGTTAGCATCATCCCTGTCTGTAGGCGGCTTGGGCAAGAGACAAGACTTACAGCGCCCATGGCCTCGAAGTTCGCAGGAGTCTTGTCCTCGAAGTAGTCTGGGTTGGCAATCTTCCTTGGCTTCCACAGACCCTTGTAGGCCGGGTTATCGATCATCGGCGCCGTCCACTTGCCCTTGTACTCCGGGTTGCGGATCATGGGCTTCGTCCACGGGCCGCAGCCAGAGACCTCGTCGCACTTGGGGTTGGGTACCATTGGCGGGATCCAATCGCCGTCCTCCTCGTCATCCCAGTCCTCTGGCTTCTCCGCCTCGGGGTCGGGGATCATGGTGGGCTCATCCTCCAGCCAGTCCGCGGGCTTCTCCGCCTCTTCGTCGACGATCTCGAAAGGCGCCTCCTCGTCCCAGTCGTCTGGCTTGGTGGCATCCGGGTCGGCAATGCGAGCTTCCTCGACCCAGTCCTCGGGCTTGGTGTCCTTCGGGTCGTCGATCTCCTTGTCGGGGTTGACGGCCGGGCTGAAGTCCTCGAGGAGCGAGCCGTTCTTGACGCTGCCGCCGTCGATCTTGATCTCGAAGGTCTGATCCGGGCGGACGATGAGGGTGTACAGCGAGGTGGTTTTGGTGATGCGGGCCGCCGGAGGAGCCTTGAGGTGCTTCTCCTCGTACTCGCCGCTCTTGGGGTTCTTGTGACGGAAGATGAAGTGGACCTTGTTGGTGGAGCCACACTTGTCAGGACCGAACATGATAATGTACGGGCTGGCGTTGGAGAACTCCTCGGCGTGGAGGGCCTTGTTGTCCTGGAGGAGCTTCATGTAGGCGCCACCGCACTCCAGACCGCCCTGGAGCTTGACCTCATATTGCACGACGAGAGTGTCCTTCTTGTTGGTGACAGCCTTCGGAAACTTGGCCGAGATGGCGTGATGAGCGGCCTTGTCCTTGAGCACGAGGCCCTTGTCGCCCTCGATCCCTCGCAGCACCGTGGGCTCCTCCACGTTCCACGTGCCGACGTACGCCCATTCCTCCTCGGTGTTCTCCTTCTTGGCGTGAGAAGGCTGCCATCGCGCTTCCCAGTCATCGGTGAACTGCTCCAGGAAGGGAGCTTTGAGTGTGGTGGGCTGCGAGCGCGGTCAGCAACAGGTGAAGTGCAGTGGTCTCTTTTTGGAACATACCGTGAACGTCGGTTTGCTGACCGCAGATGAGGTCACGCTCTCAATGACCGACGCGACCGAGCTGGAGGCCTCGGCGGCAGCAGACGACACGGACGAGCCGGCGTCCTCCAGGTCATCCACGGCGCGGGCGGTGGCTGCATAGCAACCCAAAGCCAACAGGGCGGTGGCACGCATGACTGCGGCGTTGCACCTCGGAGAAAGAAGGGAGAGGGGGTGGATGTCTTGCCAGGAGGAGAGTCGCGGGCCACTGGGGAAGAGTCTCGAGGGAAAGAAGTGGGCGGATCGGGGATATGTAGAAGAATCCTTGGAGGTTTCGGGACAGGTGGCAGCTCGATCAAAGAGTGCGGGTCTGTGCAGGTGCCTGAATGCAATGCGGGGCGGGGTTTGCTTCGGCGCGTTTCTACGCACGTGATACGGCAGCGGCGTGGTGTGGCCGTGCCAGTGAAGCGTGAAACATCGACCCCAGGTGCTGCACCGTGAAGGCAAGTAGCTTCATTGGGGACAAGAGAACGCCCCGGAGGCTATACGGGTGTCGCGAATGCTGTGCGGTCGAAGCGGGCTCTCAATGCCGAGGAGAGTTCCGTCACAGCTCCACAGCCTTGTGTTGCTTGTCGCTGCGAGCTGAGAAGGCGTCAATGGCCAGCATCAACCAGCAGTCTCCGTCAAGCATACGAGACGCAATGGGAATCAATTTCTAGCCCTGCAATGCTGCTGGCTTTCTATCAGGGTATCCAGTGCCGTCATCCTGGGAGAGCCTCCCCCGCCCCAGAACACTCCCCTTCTAAGCATACTCGGTCGACCAACCATCGATCTCCATCACCTCCCCAACACCGTAATCAACATCTCCGTCAACGCTGTCCTCCAACCCCTCGTCCTCGTCAATCCTATCCAGCGAACCCTCATCCATGCCAAAGCCGAACCCATGACTGCGCTCCTCGAACTTGGCAACCTTGCCTTTCCCGTTCACGTCACTCGACTTCGTCTTCATCTCAACAGCAGTAGGCTTCTCCGGCAGATTGACGAGACATTCCTCATTCGCATCGAGCATCTCGACCGCACTCGCGATCCAGCTTGCCTTTTTCGCAGAGACACTCAGCGTCCACCTGAACTCCCGGAGCCTGCTGGCATAGAACTCTGCTTCCTCCTTTCCGGGGCTTGTGGCTTGTAGTAGTGCGCCGAAAGTCCCGATCAGCGCGAAGTTGCATGCCGAGGAAAAGTACCAAAAAGCTTCGAGATGCTCGCTCCGCAGCCGGTTGACAAAATCCATGGCACTGATCAGCCTCGTCTTCGCGGCACTGCGGCAGATGTAGAGCATGTAAGGATCGCCGGTTGCTGGGTCCAAGCTTTGCACGATTCGTCGGTGGATGGAAATCTCTGTTGCGAAATAGCCGAGATGGAGGTAGCCGGTGGAGCTGAGCTGATTGGTGTCTGTGGCATCCATCTTGCATTCCGGAGGTAATGTTGCGAACCAGTTCTTGAGCTTCAGTTGCACGGGCTTCGCGCGGTTGAGGACCAACTGGGTGGCATACGGGCCTGCGCGCGCAAACTCGGCCTTGGCGGCGCAGGAGTAGAAGGTAGTCGTCACTTCGGAAAGGATGGATGTGAGGGCGATCATCTGCATGAAAATGATGCGACCTTTGAGGGTTTGAGCGTCAGGTACGTCGTCCGTGGTCGGCTGGCTAGCAGGCGAGAGTATGGTGTCGTCGAAGTCTTCATCAATCGGCGCCGGAATTGCCCAGTCGGCGGGGTTGATGTGAGATGGTCGACCATGTTGAAGCGCAGACCACTTATCCTGCATGTAAAGGGCCCACGCGAGACGTTTGCGAAGCCGGCGCTCCCACAACGGAATGCTCCAATCGCTGCAGTCGAGGTGAAGACCAATGTCCTGCGCGAGGGCCACCAGTTGCACGATCAGTGTCCATGTGCTCGATTTGGCTCGTTGCAAGAGCAGTAGACCAGCTTGCACCGCGGACATCTTGGGCCGCTGCATGGCCACTCTCAGGCTCGAGATTGCAATGTACTCCAGGCGCGTCGTGTCCGGCTTTGGCAAAGATGCGAGCACAGGATCCGACTCCCACCAGGACAGCGCCAGCAGATACATCGCCGCCAGCAAAGGTGGGTTGAATTGGCGGTCTCCATGTCGATGTCGATCCAGAAACGCAGTCTTCTGTATGATGGGATAGCTCGGGTGTACGTTGCGGAAATAGATATCGATCAGGGCAGGTCCATGCTGGCCAACAATCGTCTCAATCTCGGCCAGCGCTCGCGCCTCGTCATCCGGTATAGGGACGTCTGCATCGTCGTGCAAGGTGAAGAACACGGTCGCGTTGACCTGCCGTAACCTTCCAAGCCGTGACTCCGTCTCGTTCTGCTCGCTGAACGTCCCAAGACCGATCAGAGAGGCGTCTATCGGGGTGGTGTGACCTAGCAGCTTGCAATGCCGATGTCTTTGCAAGCTCAGGCTCTCGTCGACAGCGTACGGCTTCCTCGAGATCGCAGACGATGGTGCGGGAGCTTGCGAGATTGGCACTCTCGTCTGGCTTTGCGGAACGGTTGTCTGGGGAGCGACTGCAGTTGCAGGTCGCGGGCCCGGCGGGGTCTTGCCGGCCGTTGTCGAAGTAGTCCCATCATCCAGTTTCCGCTTCCGCGGCTGCGCCTTCTCTACGAAAGTGCACTCTTGCTTGTGGAACTCGCACAGCACACATCGCCGGGACTCCTGGAGCACGCATTTGCTCTTCCGTCGCCGACATCCATCGCATGGCCTCTCTTTCCGGGTGCGTGCGGGAGGAGCGGAATGCTGAAGTTGCTTGAGGGCGGGGCGGTGGTTCTCTTTGGAATCCATGTATGGCAAAGAAGTTGGTACAGTCCAAGCGACAATGGGTCGGGGAGCAAGAGGCGGCGGTGGGGCAGCCATAAGGGTCGCCATTGTGTGTATATCGAGATGCTCAAGCCTCAGCGACCGAAGCCTAACCTGACGTAGGCTTGGGGTGAGATCAATGAGATAGCCAGCGCAAGCAAGATAGGTCAAAGACCGGGTCCTCCGCCAGCAATACCAGCCAGTGGCGGTAACCGAGGCCTGTGGAAGACTGACCGGGTCTCCTAGGCGGCCAGTGAGGTCCCCGGATCTATGCGGGCACGTGCTGGCCGGATATGAAGTGAGTAATACTGGTTGCACAGAGATGCAGACGGAAGCTAGGGCTTATCGAAAGGCGGATAAGGAGAAGCGATGGGGGCAGGTACGCCGGTCAAGCAGGGTGCTTATCCGCTTGCTTCCAGTGAGCTTGGATGCGCAGTGGATGGTGAAGGGTGCTCGGGGTCATCGGGGAGGCAGGCGAGGCTTCACCGTCGCACACTGTGTGCCAGGGGAATGGATTGTAAGAAACACCAACCATCCCGCGCGACGGGTGTCGTGTGCGCCCTACGTCAAGCGAGCCACCGCCCAGCCCTCAGGCGCTGCGCAGTACCGACCGACGCACCTCATCACTTTCCCAAGCCTCGAAACACTGTCTTCCCGTAGCCCGTCTGCGACACAAAGCACATGTTACGGTTGCGTAAACGGACGATTGTTTTACGTCCTCGAAAAGACGGAAAGAGCAAGCAGGAGAGGACGTCGAGATAAGGAACGGCGTTGAACCTATCAGCGCGCCGGGAAATCGTGAGTCTATCATTCGACTCCCGTCTCGCCCGGGTCTAGCCGGATGGAGCATGGTCGAGTCTGCCTGGACGGGGGAGGGCTTGGCGAGGGCATGACTCAGGGTCGCGATCTGGCTGGAGCATCGCGCTATGTCATCACGGTCTGCGGGAAGTACGGCTCGTTATGTACTGCACCACAGCGGCAGTGAGAGGATGGAGAGATGGACGTCGGTAAAGGTCCCCCTTTGACGTCCTCGTCTTGCTGGCCTCGGTCACGGTGGAGTGATGCAGCTGTGTGCGAGCGATGGAAAGAAACACTGCATTTCGCAGCGGGAAGCTCAACAGACAGAGGTAGATGGTCGTCAAGAGCGGGATTTTCCCTCAGTCGATCCAGAGCAGCGAATGCGGGTCAGAACTCGACCCAGTGTGGTCCGGCAAGCCTTCGAGTTTGGAAGAAAAACCCTGGAACGAAGCAATTCAGTTCACAAGCGCTTCGCTTCGTGACAACATCTATTTATCTTTCGCGACCGACACATACCCCAAACTCCTCGCTTTCTTAGTCATCAACCCGGCCTCTAGCTCGGAAGCGAGGCATAGTAACTCTCCGGCTGGTTCAGCTTGTAGAACGCATGCGGCTCCGGCGTGCTGCTACCACCGTACCAGATCGGCGCTGGCAGACTCTCCATGGCGTCCTGCGCCTCGTCCGTGAAGACATCCTCGAAGGTTTTCGCCCATTGCACACGGTTGTTGAGGCCCTCGAGGTTCCAGAGGTTCTGGATGAAGTGCAGGAAGCTGGTGTGCGTGTAGGCCGAGTTGTCCGCATACTGGGTGCCTTGGTCGTGGATGAGGGTGTTCGGGCTGAGGTACTTGTTGATGATGAAAGCCGGGACACGGACGCCGAGACGAGTGAAGTCGTAGGTCACGTTGTGCTTGTCGGACATGCCGGAGAAGGTGATGCCGTCATCAGGTGCCGGGACGTTGGTGGGCGGCGGGACGTGGTCAGCGAAACCTCCGTGCTCGTCAAAGTTGATGATGAGCAGAGTCGAGTCCCAGTAGGGAGATTGGCGAATGCTGTCGTAGAGATGCTTGATCATGAGCTCGCCGGCGGCCATGCTGGAGGTGGGGTGCATGCTGTCGGCTGTTAGTGAGAATCAAAGGCGACAATCCATGTACTAGACCTACGAATCGATCGTGCAGCACTCGGGATTGATATAACTGAATTGTGGGAGAGTGCCTTGCTTGAGATCGGTGTAGAATTCATCGGCATGCACAAGCTTGTCCATGGCGTTGTCCTGGACGTACTTGTACATGTAGGCGTCGATGATGTCGGTCTCGTAGTAGTTCTTCCAGGTGATGTTCTTCTTGTCGAGAGCCTCGAAGATGGACACGGCGCAGTCAGTGCCGGTGACGTTGGTCCACCATCCCGCGGCCTGATGAGTGTTGTCGACCATACCGCAGGTCGAGCCCGACGTAGCAAACTGCCGGTTTGGGTTGGTCGGACCTGGATGCTCAGCGTGGTAGTTGTCCCAGAAGGCGAAGTTTTGGGCGAGCGTTGCGAGAGTTGAGGTCTTCTTCTGATTGTACGCCTTGATGACAAACGAGGAGTCGCTGGGCGTGGCATTGTACTTCTCTGATTGCCGCTCAATGAAGCCACCCATGTTTGGCGTGTCCTCCGAAGTGGGCTGCCACTTGCGGTAGATCTCGTAGCTAGTGCCAGCGAAGTTGTGGTCGGGATCGGTCAAGGGGACCTCATCCTCGTACGGAGCGGCGCAGATCTGCATTGCTTCGCCCCATACAGTCCAATTGGGATTCGTGTACTCGTTGCAGTACTGGATGTTGCGCAAGTTGTCGATGTCGGGGTGGATGTCCCAGTAGCCGGCAATGTTGTCGAAGCTGTGATTCTCCTCCATCAAGTAGACGATGTGCTTGATCTTGCCGCGGAGGTTCTCCCAGACAGCCGGATTAGAGATGGTGTTGTTGCCATAGCTACCGCCACGATGGATGTATGGCAGCGCGGAGGCACCAGCGATGAGGGCGGCCGTGGCCGCAACGGTCTTCATGGTGAACGAGAGTGTCGGTGAGCAGGAGCCCAAGCAACGAGGAAACAGTGATGAGGGTGGGTGGTGATGTGCTCGGAACGAAAGCCTCGGGTCTCGTCCGAGGTCTTATACCAACCTCGGCGGCTGTTACCTCGATACCTTCTCCACCGAGGGCGGCCGCGCAGAATGAAGCCTCCTTGGCTCTCCGTCCACTAGGACATCAGTGATCAGCACGTGTGGCACGCGGCAGCAAAAACTATCCGACGTGCGCGGCGTCCGCTCCAAGGGAATTGAGCCGAAATGCAGTAGTATGTTGTTGAACATCCTCGCTGGCAAATCTGTGGCGTGCTACTGAAGGTTGCCTCGTCCTCGTACAGGCGGGCGGACCTGAATGAGCAGGTGAAGTTGCGCTCCTCCAATGGCGATGCCCTCAAGCAGCACGCGAAGGCGAGCCTTGCCAGTCTGCCCTGCTTTGCCGTGCGGGGCGCACCACGGCAGAAGCAAGCAACATTGCTTCGGCCTGCATCGCCCACAAGTCGTGGGTTCATTAGTGGCACAGAAGGCAACGAGGAGATGTTAAGCCCAGAAACGTGCCAGCCCGTTTGACGCTAGAGCCGCGTTCTAGCGGCTCTGGTGGCTTGCTGTAGCCGCAGCCTAAGCTTTCTGTCTGCCGGGGACCCTGATCGACGTCTTACCCGTTGCGGCAGGTAAAAAGTGGCGTATGCAATGATCTTCAAGGCACGTTTCTTCACGACTGGACGTCTGTCGTTGCGTGCCTAACGACGGCGGATATGTTGCGTGCGGTTTGGTCCACCTGGATGCAGCACTTAGAAACCCGAGGCGCTGCGACGTATAGCAGGCTTATTGCCCGTTTAGCTGAAAATGTGCATTTCCATAGCT
Source organism: Acidiella bohemica (assembly GCA_019670975.1). Lineage (NCBI taxonomy): Eukaryota > Fungi > Ascomycota > Dothideomycetes > Mycosphaerellales > Teratosphaeriaceae > Acidiella > Acidiella bohemica. The sequence goes on from JAGUCJ010000013.1 coordinate 375,726, forward strand.
TCATGTTACCGTCTCGTCCGAGCATGTAGACGCGGTGCTTCCATGGTCGGGTTGTTTTTGCGAGCTTGACAGTTGTTGCAAACATTTGACCTTGTGGCTTCTTCCTCAGCCATCGCTCTCACTTCGGCTGATCAGCCCAGCGACAGTCCTCAGTCCAAACACTGCAGGAAGTTCCCAGTTCTGGCGACAACATGACTTTCATCCAGTCCCTAACCACTCGATCCCTTCTTCCCTCCACCCGGGATCTCGAGAACTTCCACCTCGAACTCCAAAACGGTCTCAACCCGGAATTCGAAGCCTTGGACGAGAAAACCACCAGCACACCCCACCATCCGAGCAAGCTAGAACAACACGCAACGAACTCCATCTCATGGCTCTCCCGCACTTTCTCCCGCTCACCTAAAACCATCAACGCCAAGCGCGAAGCTCTTCTCTCCGGAGGCTCTGCGTGGTCGTCGAGCGAAGAGAGAGCATCCCAGGTCTCAACGCTGCTTGAATTGGAGCGAGAGGAGGAACCGCGGGAGAAAGGGAGCTCGAGAGTCGATGCTAGGGTCATCTCGGATGCGATCATTGGTCTTTCGGATGGCTTGACGGTGCCGTTTGCGCTGACGGCTGGGTTGAGCGCGCTTGGAAACACGAAGGTGGTGATTTTTGCTGGATTGGCGGAGTTGACCGCTGGTGCGATTTCGATGGGTCTAGGTGGGTATCTGGGGGCGAAGAGTGAAGGGTAAGTTCCTTTCCTCCTGGCAAGATCGAGAGAACCTCTGTTGACGAATACATCCAGAGAGTCCTACAAAGCCACCCTTTCCGAGACACTCACCCAAGTCTCGACATCATCCGCGACAGCCGCAGACTCGATCAAAGAGATCTTCGAACCCTATTCCCTCCCCGATAAATTGACGGACGAACTCACTCTCCACTTATCCAAGTCGCCGAATCTCGTACAATTCCTCATGCACTTCCAGCACTCGCAACCAGAACCAGCGGCTTCGCGAGCTATCACCTGCGCCCTGACAATCGCATGCGGTTACTTCCTCGGAGGATTCATCCCACTTGTGCCATACTTTCTCGTCGGAAAAGACGAGGTCATGCTGGCGCTGTGGTGGAGTCTGGGAGCCATGGCGCTGGCATTGTTCGCATTTGGATACGGGAAGACTTGCTTCGTATCGGGTTGGAGCGGACGAGGGAAGATGTGGGAGGGCGCAAAGGGTGGCACGCAAATGGTGGTTGTTGGAGGCGTGGCGGCTGGATGTGCGATGGCGCTTGTGAGGTTGTTCAATACGCTTGGCGGCGAGCAAGCGCATAAATAAACCCTGTCGGTGTTTAACCTAGGCGTTCTGGACATGCTGATGCGGCCTGCATTGTAACGAGGATCTCCAGAAAGTCATTGACACATTTTCCAGTTGCATAGGACCGGCTTTGAGACCGCTCCCAGAGTTTGAGCTTGACATGGATGCGTCTTCTTTGCGGTAGCGCTCGAAATTCCATTCCATCAAACTCCAGCGACGAAGAAACTAGCCAGGCTTCCCGCAGTCAGCCCACCTACCAGACACAGACCCATAAAACTACCCGTCGCCTCCCTCTCTTCCGGCTCTACCCACTCCCCAGCGCCAATCATGCACGTGGATCCCAGATACCCGTTCGTCAAGCCAAAGAATAGCTGCACCACAACGAGATAGAAGAAGTCTGATGGCACTATGGCACCCTTGCCCCTGACGTTGCACAGATGGTACAGCCCGACAAATCCCACGCGCAGGACCGCGAGTACGAACACCAGCCGTGGTCGGTGCGTTAGGGTGAGCGATGGAAAAGCCGTGATGAGTCGTCCAATCAGATCACCCGTATTCCAGAACAAGAACGCAAGTGGGATAAAGCTCGGTGGGTGTAGTATCCGTGGCTGGTCGTGTAGGGGTCGGACTGAGACGATGCGTTGGGTGAAGACTGGGAAGACCATTGTCACGCCAAAGGTGACGAAGACGGCGCAAGCCAGCCAGAAGGTCTTGCGGAAGATTATGCGCATGGGTATGGCTCTGCACTCGTCCGATTCATCGTCGGGAGAGGTGCTGTTCTGGAGTTTCTGAGGCTGACGGTTGCGTGCCAGAAGGTAGGTGAACGCCGCTAATGTGATGACGGAAATGGCCGTGGCGGTCAAGAAGTAGGCAAAAGCGCTGTTGGGATGAACAGGCGGCGGACCGGGAGGATGAGGGGCCTTGCCATCCGGCAGGGTTGGCGGTGGCCGATGGTCCGAGACCGAGAGCACCGTGGCGATCTGGGCAATGCAAGGCAATACGCCCGCGATAGCCTGCCCAGTCATGATTCCCTGCGTGTACACTGGCTGCCCGAAGCCAGAGACGTAAGCAAAGATACCGTTTTGACAAAGTCCGGCGGCCAGACTGGCGAGGAACATCATAATCATCAGGAAAGCAAAGTACCCTCTCGATCCAATGTCCACGAACGCTTTCGTAAACAGTGCCAGGAGCGAGAACGTGACCAAATTGATCAACAGCGAACTCGCGATCCGCTTCGGGTAAGATGCATTGGCATGCAGGTACGTAAGTAGCAGAACAGTGCCCAGGTTCGTGACGGTAGAGACAGAGATCTCGGCCGCTTGAAAATTGTCCGACATCCAGTCATTGTCGCGGAAGCGCTGTAGGAAGTAAGGACCGGCAGCGAGAAACATGTTCCAGGCCCAGAGCATAGAGATGCCCAGCAGTAAGAAGATCGTGTATTCGATGTAGGAAAACGGGCGTTGCTTGCGAGAGGGAGAGCCATGGCCGTCGGGCCCCGTACTGTCCTCAGTAATGGGTTCGTAGGCCTGCTCGCCTTGGAAGAGCTTCTTCAGGCGGTCCATGGCGAAAACCGTCTGTAGAAGCCGTGCTGTGGAGAGGAGACGGAGAAGTGGCGAGAGATCTTGAGACAGACCCGACGGCAGGAGTCCAAGGAGTCGTTCAAGGTGCAGCAGAGGTCAGTTTACTCCCCATTGTCTTTGCGACGAGCGGGGAGAGCAATAGGATGGCGGATACTGGCACGAACGAGCACGAGTGCGAAGATGGGTGAGGCGTCACGGGCAGAGGCGTCACGAGGAAGGGCGACGCGCCGGCTCGGGTCGGACAGCGGAAGCGGGAGGATCTACCCGCGAAAGGCGCTAGCGAAGACGACCCGAAGCTGGAAAGCTTACCATGGCATTGGGAGGCATTGTGGAACGTCATAATGTGCAGCAACGACATTCTGGAGCAGAAACTCGTGATATCCCACCAATCGAGAAGGAGTGAGCATTTAGGAGAGCGGGATGAGAAACAAGGTCAAGGCCTGATGCAAATGGACAGACAAGTCACGTCGACATCTGCTATGCACGTCATCGACTCGCTTGCTAGCGCCGCTACGACGGATGATCGTGCCCGCACAAGCACAGAGCTGCCGGATGGCTTTCCGAGGACGATATGCTTTCATCGGCGAGCAAAGCATTGCCGCGCTCCTGAATCGGTTTGTGAGCGTGGACAAGGATCCCTATTTATTTGCATGTCCTCGTACATATCATAGCATAGCGGCACATCCATCAGAGCGTCCATACGGCAAGCTGCCGGCCAGCCGAATCAGAGCATCAGAGCGCTGGTACTGGTATAGAGCAGGTCGTGGATCAATCACTAGAGTCCGATAGTAATTGGCCGGAGTGGGACAACCTACACCCGACAATGGCCTCTCCGATGTTCCTTCGGATGCAATAAATCCCACCTTGCAGCTCCCACAATGGCAAAAGACATCCACAGCAGCCCCCCTAGCTCCCGCCCAGTGAGCCGTGCCTGGAGTGAGGCCTCTTTCATGACCGAAGTGCCGGCCTCCCCTAACCGCCAGCGACCCTTGACTCGAGAGATTGACCACATCAAGCACCTCGTCCAGCGCTCCCAAGCCACTTCCCGCTCAGCGTCTGGTCCGATCCAAACGGCACAGGTCTTCCGCCCCAAGAACAGCGTCTCCCAAGCTCCGGTGTCGCATGCGAGGATCCTGCATGAGCTCGACGAACTCAAGCAACGAGTTCGCGAGGAGCAACAGCAGCATGAGCAGTATGCGAGGAAACTTTCCGAGATCGACCCAGAGACAGAGTCCGAGGCTGAGACAGAGGATGAAGGGGGTGATGAAAGAGACGAGGAGTTGGAGAGGCTCCGAGAGGAGCTAGAGTTGGAGAGAAGGCGGAGGGAGGAGTGGATCGAGGACGCTGAGGGCAGGATTGATCGCTTACTTGGGGAGAAGGAGGGGTTGGAGAAGCAGCTGGACGAGCAGCGAAGAGTGGGAGAGGAGAGAGAGCAGGTTAAAAGGGAATTGGATGATGCCCTGGCGGAGGTAGAGAGAGCAAAAGAGGGCTTGAGACAGACGAGGGAAGAGGTGGAGGAGCTGAGGACGGCGCATAAGGACGCATTGTCAGCGCTCGGGGAGCAGCGTCAAGTGAACGAAGAGCGCAATGCACAGCTAAGCTCGGTCCAGCGTTCGCTCGAAGATGTCCAGCGTCAAGTCTCCGAGCTGCAAGAGGCGAAAGCACACTTAGACGCCGCGCTGGGAGGAGCACAGGCAGCATTGAATGCGGAGGGCAATGAGAAAGCCACCGCCGTCAGCGGACTGAGCGCTGTGCGCGCAGAACTTGTGGAGCTTCAAAAGAAATTTGACAATATGCGCGAATTGCGCGATCAAGTCCAGTCATCCCTGGATCTCACCCAAGCCGAGCTCGTCGATAGCCGCAAGAAAGCTGTGGATCTGGTCGATGTGGTCGGTGTGCGCAACACTCGCATCGCAGAGCTTGAGGAGAAGAATATGAGGGAGGCGAAGCTTGTGCGCGAGGCGCGAGAGAAAGCCGAACAGGAAACACAGACCGCGACCACGGAGCGTACTGAGCTGCAAAGTCGGCATGATGGCTTGGCGACAGAACTGGAGCAGGCGAAGGTGCGCAATGAGGAGCTGGCGCGCAGATTAACCGATGCTGAGACGACAGTCGCAACTGTCAAGAGCGATAGCGATGATCTGCAAGCGAAGTCCAAGGCTGACTCGGAGGAGCTTGAGCGTCGCTTGCAGTCGACATCCGGGCATGCTGAAAAGCTGGCGAAGGATGTCGACGAGCTCAAGGCGGATCGCAACAGCGTTTCGGCGCGCGCACAGGCCGCCGAGAAGGAGGGCAGCGAACTACGAAGCTCTATGGAGGAGCTTAGCAGACAGCTTGAGCAGCTTCGAGCGAGTCTAGAGGTGATCAAAGCGGAGAGGGAGGAGGCTGACTCAAAATATGCTGCAGAGCGCTCGGAGTTAGTGAAGCACCACGAAGACTCTTCTCGTGAGCTCCAGGCGCGACATGAGCAAGCTATGTCCAGCCTAACTAGCGAACACGATGGCCGCGTGAAGGCTATGCAATTTGAGCACGCAAGCAACATCGAAAATCTCCGCCAAGAGTTGCTGGACCTCCGCGAGAAGTATACGGCGGAAGCTGATGCAGCGCGTTCCGAGCACGAGCGAGCTTTAAGTGCCGCTGATGAGCGGCTGAAGCAGCGTTTAGCTGAGGCGGACGAGCGACATCAGGGCGATATTGGTGGGTTGCGCAAGGAATATGAGCAGCAATTGCAATCTTTGCGAAATGAATTGCAGAGTCGTCACTCCACCGAGATTGAGGGGGTGAGAGCGGAACATGAACGGCAATTACGGGAGGCCACAGATGGACATAGTGCTGCAGCGACCGCTGAAGATGAGAGACTCAAGGCCGAGCACGAGCGTCATGTCATCCATGTCCGCAACGAGCTGCTAGAACAGCATAGTAGGCAACATATCGAACTGCAGACAAAACACGATGAGGAGCTGCGAAGACTGAGAGAGGAACTCGAGGCCCATCATAGAGCGCTCTCTGACAGAGTGCACACCGGGCACAACGACGAGATCTGTCGTCTGCGAACTGAGCATTCTACCGCTCTAGAACAAGCACAAGCCAGACACACTGAGGCGGCCCACTCCCTGGCTGTCGAGCTTGAGCAGCTGCGAAAAGAGAAACACGAAGGCGACTCTGATCTGGCGAAGCAGCTCGAGGAGCTGAAGCAAAGGCACGCAGAGGAGACGTCACGGTTGGCGAAAGAGCATGCCTCTGCCCTGGAGCAGGCTCGATCTCAGCAGGAGCAAGCACTGAAAGCCTTGTCCGATGAGCTTGCGGAACTCAGACAAGCCAGAGAATCGGACGAGTCTTCACACAGCCGTTACATCGAAGCGACGCAAGCCCAGCATGCCGAGGAGCTCTCACGCCTGCAGACCGAACATACCGCCGAACTAGACCAAGCTCGTGTCCAGCATGAAGAAGCGTCAAGACTTCTCGCAGCTGAGCTGGAGACGCTCCAGCAAGCGCAAGAAAGCTCTAAAGTCTCACATGCACAGGAACTCGAGGGGTTGCGATCCTCTCACGCATCATCCCTAGGAGAAGCGGAAAAGTCTGCTAGAGAGTCACACGAGAAGTCTCAAGCCAAGCTCGCGGAGCTGGCTGGACGGCTAGCGGTTGAGAGCAAGAATGGACGGGAACTGAAGACTTCGCTGGAGACCGCTGAGGGGTCCCGCGAGACTATCGCGCTTGATCTGACGAGGTTGAAGAGCGAGCATCAAGAGGGCAAGAGGCGGGAGGCGGGCTTGGAGAAAGAGGTGGAGATGCTGAAGGCGGCTGGGGTCGAGAACGAGAAGGAGTCTACGCAGATGCGGGAGCGAGCCGAGAGGCTCGAGACGGATCTGAAGTCGATGCGAGCTGAGCTCGGCGCTGAGCTGGAGAAGGCCAAGGTCGTACTTGAGAAGGATGCCGCGATTGAGCAGGTACAGGAGCAGGTCAGGAAATTGGAAGCGGAGCATGGCGCGCGGACGGCCGAGCTAGCCGCGGAGATCGATCGCTTGAAGTATGATGCTCGAGCCAAAGACGCTGCCCTGCTGGAGCATCGCGAGCGAGCTCAGACTCTCGAGCAGACCCTCCAAACCCGAGAGTCTGAATTTACTGACAAAATCAACGGGTTAAAGTCTGTGGCGGCGAAGAAGGATGATGAGATCAGTGGGCTGCGAGAGCGGATTACGACACTCGAGGCATGTCTTAAAACCCGTGAGAGTGAGCTTCAGAAGGAGATCGAGACCATGACGGCTGCGCTAGGCGACAAGGAGCGGGAATTATCTGAGCTGCGCGACAAAGCGGACGCTGCTGAGGCGGACCTACAAAAGCGCGAGTCGGAGCTTCGAGCGGAGCTCGAAGCTCTTAAGAACGCTTGTGATCGGACAAACAAAGAGGCCGATGGTCTAAGGGAGCGTCTCGTGGGCCTCGAAGCTAACCTAAGGTCGCGAGACGAGACGGTCGCAGAGATGCAACGATCGTTGGAGGACCAAAAGGCGGAGTCAGACGCAGAGTACGGTAGATTACAGTCTGAGATTGAAGTGCGAGAGAGCGGACTCAGGGAAGCTAAAGCAGCTCAGGAGCAGTCTGAAGAACATGCGAAGTCGCAGCTGGAGGGCCTGGAAGCCACTATTGAGGAGCGAAATGCCCGGTTGGCTGAAGCAGAGCATGCACATGCAGACCTACGCCGGCAGATGGACGCCCGCATCGCTGAGCTCGAATCAACCATTTCGGCACGAGAAGACGAGATTGCTCGCCTCACGGCAGAAGGCCATGATCTCCGCAGCAAGTGCGATCAGCTTGCAGAACAGGTCAATGCCGCCACGCTTCGATGTGATGATGCTGTCAAATCACATGGAGACGCTCTCCAGAACCTCAATGCCACACACGCCGCTGCAATTGAGACACAACGCAGTCAGCATGTTGCGGAATTGGATCGCTTGCGTCTTGAGACGCACGAGCTTGCAAAGCACGCCCATGATGGCCATGTTTCCGCACTCGAGGGTCTGCGTAATCAGCACGCCAAAATCCTGCAGCAAGCCGCTGCAGATGCTGATGCGAGAATGCAACAGCTCAGGGAGCAGCATGCGGCGGAAACTACGCGTGCCTTGGAGGAGCAGCAACGGAAGCTGGCCGAAGCGGATGAAAGCCGCGCTGCACACCAAGCTGAGGTCGAGCGGCAGCATATGGAGGCCCTTGAGCGTGCGACATCAGAGGCAGACCAGCGGATACAGCAGCTTCAGGAGACGCACGAGCAAGAAAGGAGCAGGCTAATTGGGGATCATGCCGCCGCACTAGATCGTGTAGAGGGCGGCCATACCGACGAATTCGAAGAGCTGCGGAAGATTCACGAGAGTGAACTGGAAGACTTGAGGCAAGAGAGCGATGCGCACATCGGAAGTCTCAGGGAAGAGTTGGAAGCGGTGAAATCGCAGCACGCTGCTGAGCTGGCGCAGACCAGGGATCAGCATGCAGTGGAGCAGCAAACGCAGGTCACTGCTCACGATGCAACTATTGCATCAATGAAGGAAGACCACGAAGCGCTTGCGAAAGACTTGAAAGCGCAGCACGACTCGCATATCTCAGACCTGACCACGGAGCATAGTACCGCCCTCAACAATCTGAAAGCTGATCATGACGCGGCAATGAATCGTCTGAAGACCGAGCATGCTTCTATTCTGAATGAGCTGAAGCGCGAGCATGAGAGCTCGAGCGCGAAAGGTATACAAGCTGAGAAGGAGTCGCATGCGGCTGCTCTAGATGCACTTCGGCGGGAGGGAGACGAGAAGCGAGACGGTGATCAACGCATCCACGATCAGGCCATGATCAGATTGCAAGAGCAACTCGACGCCCTGCGTGCCGAACATTCCGCGGCCGTTGAGCAGGCGGATGGTGATCATGCCGCGGCGATCGAGACACTCAAGGCGCAACACACGTCCGAACGTGAAAGCGCGGCAAAAGAGAGCCGCGAAGCCCTGGATGCACTACAAACCCGCCATGCTGCAGCAACCGATGCTCTCCGCAAACAGCACGAAGACTCTAGTGCTCTCAGCCAGCAAGCGCACCAGCAGGAACTCCGAAAGCTCCAGCAAGACCTACTGGATGCCAAGAACTCCCATGAGAGCCAGGCCAAGGCACTCACCGCCGACTATGAGTCGCAAAGTACTTCCGCACGGGCTGAATTGGCAGCCGCTCAGCAGGCCCTCGAAGCTGCCAAGACTTCTCACGACGAGCACTTAGCGAGGATGACCGCCGACCACACTGAGAGTATGCTTCAATCGGAGCAAGGTTGGTCTTCCAAAGCCCGCGCGGCGACCAGAAGCCACCAAGCTGATCTGCAAAGAGCGGTCGACGAAGCCACTCGCAGTACGACAGCTCAGCTGCAAGAGGAGCATCGGAAGCACTTGGCTGATTGTAACGCTGCTTCTGAGGCTCGCATTGCTCGCCTGCGCCAGAGCGATGCGGAGGAACTTGAGAGGGCTCGCAATGCTCGTGCTGCCGAGATCGAGGCTGCTCAGAGCAATGTAACCACCATTAAGGCCGAACTCGAAGCAGCTCGGGCAGACCATCAGCGCCACATCGATGACGTCCGTAAGGAGTTGAGCGAGCAGCTCGCCAAGGTCACGTTGCAGCATAGCTCTGATACCGCACGCCACACGGACGAGAGCGAGATCGCACGCTCGCGCCTGGAGCAGGCCCAAAAAGATGCCAATGCTGCGCTTGAGTCGGCAAAGGCCAGTCATCGCCGCGATATCGAGGCTCTTGAGGCGAAGCTGCACGAAAGCGACGCACGGCACGCTGCCTCCCTCTCCGTCAAAAATGCCGACCATGCCGCAGCCGTGCGTGAAATTCAGGCGACCCAAGACGCACATTCGGAGAAGATGCAGCATCACCATGAAGAGAGCCTGCAATCGCTTCGGCAGAGCCTCGAGGAGAAGCTAGCTTGCACTCAGGAGGACCACCGCCAGAGCGTCAACAAGATGGAAGCTTCCCTTCGCTCGCAGCTTGAGCAAGCAATGCTCGATCGTGAGCACGCACTCCAACAACAAAACGAGCAGTGGATCTCGCAGATGAACGTATTGAAACGGGAGCACTCACGAGCGCTGTCGGAAGTCCTGTCGAACAACAAGACGACAGCTGAAGCCGAACTCCGATTGCTTGAGGCTAAGCACCATTCGGCGGTGGAAAGCGCGGTAGCTGCTACCAAGAACGAGGCTGCGAAGCAGGCGCTCGAAAGCAACGAGCGGCATCGCGAGATGTTTGAAAATGCTGTGAGCGAGGCTAGGCGAACAGGGACAGAGGAGGCAGAGTCTTTGAAGCGCTCCCATGAGGAAGCCATCGCTCTGCTGCAGGCCGAGACTGAGAGGGCGTCCGCTGCACGTTTGGCGGAAGCGGAGAAGAAGCATCAGGACTCCCTCGTCTCAGCACTAGCACAGGCGAAGGCCGACGCGGATCGTGGCCTCCGAACACAGGCAGATCACCATAACAATGACCTCGAAGCAATGCGCGACAGCTTCAGCACACAGCTCGCAGCGCTTCGTGCAGATCTTCGTAGGGCTGCAGAACTTCGAGAGCAGGAGGCAAAGGAATCTCACGAAAAACACGATAAAGTCTCAACCGAGCTGAACGAAAGCCTACGTCAAGCTGAGCAAAAGGCAGCGGATATGCTCTCACAGCAAACTGCAATGCACGAACAGATTGCCGCGTTACAAGAACGCCTGGATGCTGAGCTAGACGCACATGCCGAGGCCGAGAAGTCGCTCGCAGAGTTGCGGAAGCAACGAGCAGATCAAGACAAACGTACTACTGACGCACGAGACGAGGTTCAGCAACAGCTCTTCGACCTACAAGCTGAGCATGTGAGCTTGAGTCGAGGCTATGAAGAGGCCAAAGACTCGCTCCGCAAGTTGCGCGAAGAAGCGGGCAATCGCGGCACCGACATCTTCGACAGCGAGAATCCTTCACCGGAGGAATTTGCTGCGCTCAAACAGAAGTTGGCGCTTGCAGAGCAGGAACGCGAGGAAGCGCAGGCTTCTGTACTAAAGAAGCTTGATGAGAAGGCAGAGCTGGCTCGGCAGAACGACTTCTTGGCCAAGGAAGTGGAGCGTCTGCTCGCGCAATCCCGAGATGGTGCAGTCTCTGGAGAGCGCGTTGATGCAGCGATGCAAACGGACGCAATCGTCTCTCTGTCCCGGAGCCGCCATTCCTCGCTGCGAGAGTCTACGTCGGGTACCGCCAATGGGTCGGAGAAGGAAGTAGTCGATACTGCATCGGCTGGTACACCGGTTTCTGCGGAAGGTCCACCTTCCCTGAAAGGCGTACGAAGCCTCCGATCGGTCAAAGGGAGGACTATCAGCCGGGAACTTCCCCAGCCCAAGATAACCACTGGAGTCATGCCTAACGGCGACGACCGCGCATCGAAGACGCAGTCCTTTGAGGACTACCTCCAGCAGGCTAGGGACGAGCTGTCGGAACTGGGCAGCGTGATTACGGCCAATGAAGCCCTGTTTGCCAAGAAGATCCAGGAGCACGTGGGCGACCTGCAAAGGGCTAAGGACCAATTGGCCTCGGAGTACCAGCAAAGATTCCAAGCTCTCCATGCCGAGAAGGAACGCCTAGAAAAGGATGCCATGTCCCGAGGTGTGGAGGCCTTCACCAAGGAGCGCAACAAGCTGATCCAGAAGTATGACATCGAAGACGGGGACCCGATAGCCCAGAATGTGATGCTCAGCAGCCTACCGGTGAAGGATGCCAAAGCTCTAAGAAGCGCCGAGGAACGATTGGTCGCAGAGTACAATCGTCGCATCGCCAAGCGGAAGTCGCAAATCGCTTTGAAGCATGCGGCTGATTTCCACTCCTTGACGCAGGACTACGATCGCAAGATCGTGAAGCTCCTGAACGACAAGGAGAAGTTGGGCGGGAACTTGGCGATCGATCCCGAAAAGTTCGAGCACGACATGGACGAGCTCGAGGTCAAGTCCGTCGAGCTGCAGGCGGAGAAGGCAGGAAGCGCGACGAGCAGTCCGCTGACGCACCCGAAAGCCCTGCCACCGCAATCGCCGGGGGAGCAGGAGAGCGAGCCACCCCTGGCGGGTCCTACGCCGGTCATCGAGATGGCGCAGGAGGCCATGTTCCAGCGGCCGTCGGTCTCCAATCTGCCACAGCGTGTGCTGACGAGCACGCCTCGGACGCCGTCCTCAATCCCACGAACCAGGCCATTTTTCCCCGGTGGCCGAGACAGCTCGGAAGCCACGGCGCAGCCCCGCGAGGCGAGCTCGCCACTCGTCGCCTCCGGGGAAAGAAACAACGTCACGCCGGATCGCCACCCACCTGTACCGCAAAGGTCCCTGATGCGAGTGAGATCTCCGCCGGACGGACCGATTCCCAGACGGGTCGTCACGACGCCAAGGTCCAGCAGCAAGTGGGCGACTTCGACGAGCACTCGTCTCGACTTGTCGCAAGACTTTGGGGTCGAGCCCGCCGCATTCGAGCAGCAAACCCAGAGACGGGCAGTCTCCGGTATCCCAACGTCCTCGGGGGCGCCGAGACCAGAGCGGTCGGCCAAGACTGCGCGGACCGCAGAGCCCATGGGCGGGAGGCTCAGGCACTCGAGCGGACGCGTTTACGGGCAGGCGTTGACGAAGGACTGAAGACCGGGGGGGGGGGTTTTTTTTCTTTGATGAATCGATTTAGCATGGCGTTGGGGCTGGGCCATCACTCTGCGCAGAATCGGCGCAGTCAAGGCGGACGCATAGCCTGCCTACATCCTGTACATACTCTGTCTACAGTCGACTAGCTGACTTCGCTCTACTCTTCTGATCAGCTGTGGCCGTCAGAACAGCGCCCCGGGGACGGGCAGAGCCTCACTGGGGCATGACCGCAATGCACTCGATCTCGACGGGCAGACCAGGAAGCGGAGGCTGGGCCTGGATGCAGCTGGGACGCAGTCAGCAACCCGTCTTGCAAGCTCCGTCGTCGGGGGGCCCTGTACCTCCTAGCAGGCTTCACATCACCAAAGTACTGCTTGTAGACCTCGTTCATGGCCTGAAAGTCCTTGACATCTGCGATGAAGATCGTCACCTGCACAGCCGCGGTCAGTCGACGAGCTGGCCCGCATCGCTCGGACGCCCGCCCACCTTGACGACATTCTCGATGGCGCTCCCCGCCGCTTCGAGCACGGCCGTCAGGTTCGCCAGGATTTGGTGCTGGGCCCGAACAATCAGCAGCCGACCGCGTCACGTGCGCCCCCGCCGACCGCGCACCGTGTGCTCCCGCACCCCGCCCTCCACCACCTTGCCCGTCGCGGGGTCCGTGGCGATCTGGCCGGAGCAGTAGACCATGCCGCCGGCGACGATGGCCTGGTTGAAGACGCCGGCGATGCCGGCCGGGGCCTTGTCCGTCACGACGGCTCGCTTCAGCGGCGGAGACATGTTGTGGCGGGTCGAGCGAGGGAGAGGCGTGGACTGAGGTCACGATCACGGATCGATCCGTGGGATCCGACGAGGGCGACGGGGGCGGCGTGGCAAAAGTGCAGGGCGGTGTTCGGCCGACACCTTTGCCCGGAGATGCGGCAGCCGCGGCAGCCGGTCCGAGATTCGGGATCTGCAGGGTCGATCGGGAGGTTGGATGCCAAGGCTGGAATGGATCCCGTCACGGGCACGGGAGCACCTGATATACGTTGGGCAGAAAGGAAAAGCACAGATAGGCGCGCTGAGGGTTGGAGTCTCAGGTTCAATTAGATAGCCATAGGGCAGTCCGCGGATCAGACGTGTTCTACGAACTACGCTCGGTAGGACTCAGGGACGGGGCCGAATGCACGCGATGCACGAAAAGGAGACCCACTGCACCGGCAAGGCTGTGGAGACCGTGGAGATCCCCAGGAGGGTCAGCCGCGGCGGCATCGACGAAAGGGGAACAGTGCGTGGCGGAAGAAGCCGTCCATGCACGACGAACGACGCCTCGTGCGCTCGCTCGCGCGCTCGCTCGTCCCAAGTCTTCGCGCCAATTGCTCCATGGCCCGACGAGCGTTTTCAAGAGAAGTGTGCCAATGCCCGACTGGTTTGACCGGCCATGCGGCTCTTGTCCCGCGTTGCCGAAGCCGCCGCGCAGGTCCTCTGCCCACGGGATTTCGGTCCCCTGGTGCTGGGAGCAGGTTCGTCCGCGGATGTTGGATCGAGCTGTGGGTGGGATGTCTTCGCTCGGCGCCCGCCGTCCTCACTCGTTCCACTTGCAGCAGCCGTGCATGCAATGATCGGGCACGCCTGGCAGCAAGCCGCTTCCGAGGGCGCAGGGGCGTGCGCGGAGGAGCGATCCTCGCGCGCCCGTCGACCAGCCACCACCACTTCCTCCCCACCACACCCCCCCTACACGCCTCCTTTACCCACCCTTTCTCTCCCGTTCATCCGCCGGCATCATCTGCCCCTTCTGCATGCCAGATCCAGCATGGACCGTGGATTTACTCTTCTTGTGCCCCCTTCCCTTCCCCGCCACCTGCTGCCAAGGATTGCCTTCCGGCGTCTTCCCGCTGCCAGCGGTAGCGGTAGCACTTCCGCTGCCGACCCCGGGCGCTACCCCATTGCTACCCCTGCCCGCGTTCGTCGGCGCCGGAGCTTTGGAATTCGGCGCGCCACCCTGCCTCTCGTGCCGCGAGGCTGTGGCGTCGGGGTTGTGGTTCTCGACGTGCCTGGCCGCGTTGGCGATCTGCGCGGCTCTGAACAAGCCTCCGTTCGCCTGGGGGGATTCCTGTTTCTCGAACCCCTGGGCCGACGTCGGGCTCGGAGTCCTCAGCTCCGCGACCGGCGACAGTAACGGCGCGGTCACGGGCGGCGGCGGGTCCTGGTAAGTCTCCGGCAAGCCATTGGGGGCCTGCGCCGACGACGACGCATCGTTCGGGGAGAAGCTCAGATGTCGTCCGGGTTTCGCTCCTCGCAAGCTATTGGGCGAGGCCTTGGGCGGTGAAGGCGGGCGATCGTCGGCGGCGTTGGGGTAGGGGGGGTAGGGATCGAAGCCTAGCCCTCCGGTTCGGAGGGGGAGGGAGCGCATGCGGGAGATAGTGCTGTGGTGGTCGGATGAGCCGTCCGGTAAGTCCTGGAGTGCAGGCGTGGGCATGCTGTGATTTCGTTCCTTTGGAGGAGAGGGCGCGATGGGCGTAGAACCGTTGACGATAAGGGGGCCGCTGACATCTGCGTCCGACAAAGCAGGCAAGGGCGCAGTCGGCGCGGGGTCGTAGGCCGCGAGACCCGAGATCAGATCGCTTGATCGCATGTCCGTCGCGTTCGGGTAAGTCCGCAGGTGCGACATGGGCGACGGTGATCGGGAAGTATGCCGTCCATTCGCCAACGGCGGCTGCAGATCCGGCGTCACCTTCCTCGAGCGCTGGGGCGGTGGATCCCGCAGAGTCATGGTCGGGACCGGCGGCATCTGCTGCGGGGCCGTAGCGTACTGTGGCCCGATCGATGGGGACCCAACGACGTAGCCCATGTACTCCTTCGGCAGCGCGCTGTCCATGGACGTCGGGAATCCAGGTATCGGCGAATACGGCAGACCCAGTGCACCCTGCTGCCGCGTGTTGTACAGCTGTCCCGAGCGCCAATTCTGATGGTACTGCGCCGGGATAGCCCCGGAGACATCGTAGCCCGGATGAGCCTGCTGCTGCATGGCCAACGGATGCGGCAAAGACCGTCCGGGCTGGGACTGCGACCTCGCCGAGCTGGTCGACCCGTCCGTGACGCTCGCCCGATGCACCTGCCGCCTCAACGCCGGCGCAGCAGCCACGAGCGACGGCGAAGAAGGATTCGTGTTCGTGCCCCCTTCGCGGGGCCTCGCCTGCGACATCGGCGACTGCGGCGGATACGGCGCCGGGTAATGGTAGAGATATCCTGGCAGCAAGGGTGCGGTCTGGGGCGGATTATCCAAGAACCTCGGACTCGCCAGCCCGTTCGGAAAAGCGCCGCCGCGGTGCAATGGCGAACCCGATAAATCGCCCACCCGACTCCCCGGCGGCTGGCCGTGATTCTGCACCTGCGCCTGCTGCTGCTGCAGCTGCGCCGTCAACGCATCCCGCTGCGCCTGCAGCAACTGATACTGATGCGACAGGTACTCGTGCATGTTACTCCGCGCGCCGAAATAATCCAGCGGCGTGATCCCGCCCACGCCAAGCGGCGGACTGTGCAGCGGCATCCTCGGGTTCCCAAATGCCGCGCCACTCGACGCTCTCCGATTTCCTGCCCGCTGCGCTGACAGATTCCGATTGTTCTTCCTCGACCTGCCCGCAGGATTCTCCTGCCCATTCGGCCGTCCCGATTGCGAAGCGCTCCGACGCAGGGTGGGCATCGGTCTCGGCGCAGGTTTCTGGAATATCGGCCGCTCTTCGGCGGGAAACTCGTATTGCTTGCAACACTCGGCCAGCTGTTGGCCGTCGGCGAGCAAATCGAAGGCTCGGCGGATCTCTGCGTGGACGCCGGACCAGGAGTATTCGTCGGCGGAATTTCCGAGGTTCCGGGCCGGGGTGAAGGGTTCTTCGACGCAGAGCCGGCGATGCGATTCCTTGTCGTTAGCGTTGATCTTCGGATCCCAGCCCTTCTCCGTCCGGGAGACGAGGCGACCTTCGCGGACGGACACAACGTAGTTGGCGTAATCGAACTCGTAGCCGTAGTGCCGGAAGAAGTGAAACAACAGCTGTGCCATCGACTCCTTGTTCGCATCGCCACATCCCTTCAGTGCATCCAGATCATCCGCGAAGTCCGAGGGCTGGGCGCTACGATTCGGTAGCCGCTTCCCGTGCGTCTTCTGGAGAGACGGGATGATCGGCGGGGTTCTCCGTTGCAAGAAGCTCAAGATCATGCAGATCCAGGTGTATGAGCTGATGGTGCCGCCGAAGGCTACCCGCAAAGTCAGTTGCCATCGCCTCACGTGTGCTTGCGCGACAACGCACCCGCATCGTTCAAGATCCGCCGCTTGGTCCAATATTTGATGACCTTGGCCAGCGGCCGTATCCGATGGTCCAATTGCACGTACGTCTTGATCATGCGCGTGTTCTCGAGCGCCCCGGTGTTGTTGACGTTCAAGTCAGCGGCCAGCTGCAATTCGGGGTCCCAGCACTTGACGATGGGCACCTTGGCGCTGGCGCGACAGACCACCCTC
This sequence comes from Acidiella bohemica, assembly GCA_019670975.1. NCBI lineage: Eukaryota > Fungi > Ascomycota > Dothideomycetes > Mycosphaerellales > Teratosphaeriaceae > Acidiella > Acidiella bohemica. Next base: position 392,746 of record JAGUCJ010000013.1, read on the forward strand.
TGCATGCCACCTGTGTCGCACATTGTCAGCCGCCCATAGCCCCCCGATCAGAGGGCGCTGAACCTCTCGTAGCATGCGGAAGACGTACATCGATGCAGCAGCGCCGCCAGCGCATGCATATCCTCCACCCCCTGCACCGCGGTCGTGATGCAGATGTCCACATCCGAATCACTCGAGCTCAACAGATTGCCCGAGCTCCCGAACACATTCACCCGGATGTCGTTCCCGGGCCACTCGTCATTCAGCATCTTCTCCAACTTCCTCACCAGCTTCCTCCGCCTCTCCTCACTCTCCGCGCTCGGCAATAACCGATCGTACAACTCGCGCATGTCCCCACTCAGCTTTGCCTCCTCGTGCGGCTCCAGCGTCGTCTTCGGCTCCTTCTTCGGCGGCCCGAGTTCCTGCTCGCCGCCTTCGGTGTACGGAATCCTCCGTTTCCGAAACTCCGCGCCCGTCTCGAACCTACACATGGCCGGCGGGCCGTGCTGCGGCAGGCCATGCGGCCCTACTGCCTCGGACACGGCCGAGCGCGGCGACTGGTTGCTCAGGCCGCGGTGGGGCGACGGGGAGCGGGAAGGGTAGCGGAGGTCGCGCGGCTGCTGGAAGGGCGTCGAGGGCACGCTGCTGGAGTGCTGGGACTGGACGGCGGGGCGCGGCGGGTACTGCTGGGCGAAGCGGTCGGCGGCGAGCGAGCCGGGCATCTTGAGGGGGGGAGACGGGGTCATGAGTGCTGTGGCGGCCTCAGGTGCGGACGGGCGGGCCCTGCCGCTCCCATTGGAAGCCACGGCGCCGACAGCAGCGCCGCCTGAGCTCGTCGGGGGGCGGGGGGCGGTCGGTGGCGGTGTCGGAGGCGGCGGTGTCGATGGTGGTGGTGGGGGGCGAATGTTGGCGGTTTCTCGGGAGAAGCAGGTGCGGGTCGCGGGCAGCGGGCGTGAGGCAGCGGGCGGGGGGCTCGGGCGCACTTTGGCGTCTGCGGGCCTCGTGCTTCGTAGCTCGGATGCCTTGCAACCGGCCTGCGTTGCCGCTGGGGGCCTCTCGTCAGGCGCTGGATGCGGGATCGAGCTGGGGGACAGTGTGGGCGGCAGGGGTGTTCTCGCCTGCGGCGGCCGAGTCTGGTCGCACAGGGCGTGTGATGACGGAGGACGGGAGACGTGGAGCGGGCGGTGGGCGTGGGTGCAGTGATGCCAGGCGCAGTGCCGGTCGGTGGCAGTGGAAGTAGAGCCAAGCACGCCCCAGAGCCGCGTTGGAATAGAACGCAGACTAAGTGCAGTACGGTAAGCGGGCGTGGAACAATGCGGCCGCCGAGCAGCACATTCGGGGGGGGGGGGAGGGGGGGCTGACCTGTGCTGCTGGGCCCGGGACTCGGTTGTGCACACAATGACAATGCCAATGCCACTGCAGAGACGCCCGCGCTCCGGGACAATCACTCGCGAGCGCGCGTCTGTGTCCTTTCGCCGGCACAAACCCATCGACATCTGCCCTGCGCTGTGCCCCCGGCACGACCCCTTCCCACGCCGGCTGCGGCAGCATCGATCATCGGCAACGACGAGATGTGACTTGCGATGCAGACATGGGCCACGACGAGATGTGACCTTGCGATGCAGACATGGGCCACGACGAGATGTGACCTTGCGATGCAGACATGGGCAACGACGAGATGTGACCTTGCGATGCAGACATGGGCCACGACGAGATGTTGCCTGCGGTGTAGACATGGGCCACGACGAGATGTTCCCTGCGGTGTAGACCTGGGCAACGACGACATGTCACAGTACCGGCGGTGCAGACATCGGTTGGCCCAAGGCTGACCCGCGTACGGACGTGCTGACCTCCTCCTTTGTCCACCACGCCCAGCACCCGCCTCCCCACCACACGCCCAGCACTACAACAACGCGTGCAAGTTCTCCTTGGTCACCGTGCTGAACTCCTTCACCAGCCCCGCCACCGCCCTGAACTCCCCAATCCCCGCATCGCCCATGCACTCGTACAGCCAGCTCTCACTGCTCGTCACCACCGCGCCCTCCGCCCTGAGCCTCGCCAGCGCCAGCGGCACCTCCTCCTTGTTGCAGCTCGACACCCCGTCCGCGATCACATACACCTTGTGTCCCGCCCGCAGGAGATCGAGCGTGGTCTGCGTCACGCAGATGTGGCTCTCGATGCCCACCACCACCACCTCGCGCGGCCCCGCGCCCTCGAGCGCGTCGAAGGCGCGCTGCACCGCGGGGATCCACATGCTGAACGCGCTCTTGTCCGCGTGCACCGCGGTCGCGTAGCCGTCCGGCGCGTCGAGTCTCAGCTCCGGACACGTGTCGCCGAGTTTGCTCCGCAGCTGGGTCGTGGCGAAGATGGGGATATGCAGGATCTGGGCGGCGCGCAGCAGCTTCTGGGCCGTGGCGACGACGCGCGGGAATTCGTGGATGGCCGGGCGGAATTTCTCTTGGAGGTCGCAGATGCTGCGCTGCCGGTCAGTCTCTGCGGACATGGGAGCGGTGGGGGTGGGCATGGGCTCGTTACAAGAGCACTGGGCGGACTGCGATCGAGTTAGTTTCCTGCTGTTGGTGGGGATGGTGATGATGATGATGATGATGAGGGCGGGAGGAGAGGCAGACGTACCCAGCCGCCGCATAGGTGCTGACATTGTGCGGAATGCCACAGACCTCAGCGCCCTGTAGCGACTTCGACGTGCGAGTCAAGAGGACTGGTGTCCACGGTATAGGTCTCACTGGCACGCCCGGCCATCGAAACTCCAATGCTCCGGCCCTCCGCTGCCCCGCGAAGCCAGCTACGGCGATCCCACACGCAACAGCTCCGACCTCGGCACAGCCTTGAACTTCAACCCGCCTCCGGCCTTGGGTCTCCTTCGCCCACGCAGCCTCTTCGACATTCTGTGGCGCTCGGAAGCAAGCACTGCGTACTGCAGGGACTTGATTTCGATGACCTGGTCACCCGACTGGTGAGCTGCCAACCGTCGCAGAACTTGCTCGAAGACGGCCTCGCCTCGCCGTCAACTGCAACCACCAATGTGTCTCCGTCGCCCGAAGTCTTGAGAGACCCAAGTGCCTGCTGTCCTCCGTTCGACAGCCTTCCAAGCTTAGATGATGAAGCACCAGTACGAGCTACTACGCAACTTCGATCCTACCCCGTAGCCTAGGCCACTGCAGAAGTGGTTGCTGCCCTCTCTTCCAACCACAGTTGAGCAGTCCGAGAAAGCCCCAGCTCCGCCCTGCGTCGCTCAATGATCATCGCCAATTGGAACGGCCCCCGTCACGGTTCAGGTCCCTCTCCATCCACCAAGCTCCCTCGCCCCTGAGCGCTTCGTTACTACGCTCAGATGCCTCGGGGGGAGCTCCATCCCGGACCTGCCACTCCACGGCGGCTACTTCGAAGCGCTGCCCGCGCTGAGGGGCCCTGCCCTTCCCACAGCTGCTGGTGCGACTGGCTCGTTAGCATTGCATTCTTGATGGCACTGCTCGCTGGTCTGCACTCTACTGGGAACACAGCCCATCCCACGGCTGGTGTGACTGGCTCGTAAGAATTGCACTCCTGACGGCACCGCTCGTCGATCTGCACTCTACCGGGACCTCAAGTCCTGCAGCGCACTCCCTCAGCAGCAGGTCCTCCATTGGACCCCAGACTGTACCACGGGTGACTGTCCGCTTCTGAGCCTGATATCGTTCGGTTCCCGCTGCGAACAGCGAAGTCGGGTCCGGTCGCGGTACTCCAGGTATCTGTGCTGCGCCTATTATGCGTCCATTGCAGATCGATGGGCCCTCGCAGGCCGACAAACGTGCGTTTGGCGCCAGGATACCTCCGGCCGTATCAAGGCCTCGCGAGCTTGTGACATCTTGAACACGCGTTTCTCGTGTCCGCGGGAGCTTGAAAGTAGCCCCCTTCATCAGCAGGGCCCCAGCTCCACCTCGTCTATCCTACTGCTCGGCGCAGCTGCGTCTTGTGTTGGACCAGCGAATTGCATCCAAGGTGACTGAAGTAAAATTGGATCGAGCGTGGTGTCGGGAGAAGGGCCAATGCGACGGAGGGGCGCAAGAACATGGGCCGTTGCACTGTTCGTCATCGCGACATCTGCTGTGATGCCACCAAGCGCGCCATCGCCGAGGTGCCATGACGCCGACGCCTCGCTGCACGTTTGCCATCGCTCTCCTTCTCACGTCGCAGGTAACTGGCTACCCACCTGGGTGATGCAGTGGCAACGCAAGCAGGACGTCATCACCGATCGCTTGCCGTTGGATAACAAGGGGCTTTTCCGCTCCCGGACACAAACCCCAGTCGAGAAGAACGGTGTGCTGGCGGGCCCTACCGCCGAACGAATTGCGACTCCACGGCTTGATACTAGACGAGGCCGTTACAATCGACTCGACACTTGGAACCCCAATACCTCTAGGACCCCGTCTCAATGCCTCCCTCCTTCCAGCAAGTCGAAGATCTAATTCAGTGTCTACGCATACTACCAGACAGACCTGCCAACTACATCCGTCGCCTCACTGACCTCCACACGAGCTCCCCTGTCGCCTAAGCAGAGCACGACCGGCTAGCGAGCGCCGGAGAAGCAGCCGTTGCAGCAAGAGAAGTGTCGCGAGGACCATCCATCGCTCCGATCTTGAGGCCAGATGCGAGCGCAGCGCACGCACAGTATGACGCACGTGGTCGTTGGGCGAAGGACCAGCGCTTCTGCGTGACACGAACCAGCAACGTCGGTACTGGCCCGCGGGCAGCGACGCAAAAGGGGGGGGGGGGGGGGGGGGGGGGGGGGTTGGTGGTCGTACTGCAAGCATGTGGTGCGCACATGCTCCTGCGTTCCTGCCATCGTCGTCAAGGGGAATACGCATCCGTGCCGTTGGGCAAGCTCATGTTCAAACATTCTGTTCGGGGAAGCGTGGGAGAAGCACAGACAAGGCCGGCGGGGGAGGGCGTGGCGCCTTTCACACTTGCACGACAGACTAGGTGGATTCGACCCTAGATATTTCTTCTGCAGATAGTACTGTACAGCTAATCAATCGCTCACGGACTTTTGATCGGTCGCTTTTGCCCATGCCGAAGCGCCTTCGCTCGGGCACACCCGCGCTAAAAATCCAAGCCCCTCCCGCTCGAAGGAACGCGCCGGTCGTAAATTCGTGTGCTCATCCATGCCCAAACGCCACGCTGGAAGTCACGCAGCCGCCCACGGCGCTCTCCCGAATCCGTCTCCGGTGCATCGGCGACTCACATGTCGATCCAGCCCCGGGTGACGGCCTCGGTGAACGCGTCCTCGCTCACGGCATCCCACAGCCCTTCCTCCTTTCCATACGTCCCGGTGTTGCCGTACGGCCCCCGCGTGCTGCTCTGCCTGCTCTCCGGCCACCGTCCGTTCGACCTGATTTCGGCGAGCGTGAAGTCGCCGTGCACCAGCTTCTTTTCCGGCTGGAAGATGCAGCCGGCGAAGAAGAGCTCGGCGGAGAGCACATGTCCCATGCGCCTTCGGTGCGCAAGCAGCTTGCGAACAGAAGTCAGTGTCTGTTGGAGCCCAGCGACGCGGATAGCCGGGGTAGTGGTCGAGTCGCATCCGCAGATGTCGGTGGCGCGGACTTGGAGCTCGCCGGCCCACTGGACATCGTGGTTCGCGAACAGAGCCGAACACATATGCGGGATGCTGAGGGAGAGGTCGCGCATCTTTGGCAGGCTCGCGATGAGTTCGCAGATGTGTTCGCCGGACTCCAAGTGGCCGGGGAACGGGTGGTAGAATCCATCGTCGGACCGGGGAGAGTGCTCGAGGACTTGCAGCGTTTGGCTCGAAGCTCTGACGAGGGCGAGCATGCCGGCGACGGAGATGGTCGAGAGATTCGTGATGTCGAGGCACTCGAGGTTGGTGGCCGTGCGGGCGATGAGGTGCATGTCGGCGTCGCAGATGGGCTTGTGGAGGGTGTTGCCAAATATCTTGAGGCGCTTCAGGGAGCTGAAGTCAACACGCCGGTCGGTCAGAGGTGATGGCGTCTCGGCGTGCTCAAGCTCGGCAGCTTGTTCGTGCGGGAGGCACTGAGCCGTGAGCTCCAGAGACTCGAGAGCGTTGCCACTGCCGGTCTGGGCATTCAGCAGATTGACCCAGTCCTCGGCGGTGGCGCGACGCAGTATGGTCCAGGGCACGGTGAGATAGCGCAGGCGTGTACAGTGCGAGACAATGCTGAGGATCAACTTGTCCGTCTCGGTTGCGTGGAAGCCGTTGAACCACAGTCTGCGGACGTGATTCGCCATTGCCGGGACGTCGCTGAACAGGCGGTCGGTGTCCATCAGCCTTTGCCAGTGGTGCTGGAAGCAAACGTGGCCGGAAAGTCTCCGATCGTTCATCATCTCATAGAAGCTGTAGCGGTTGCGCTTCAGCGTCAGCTCCGTCCAACGCTCGCCGCCTTGCCACTTGCGCTCCAAGACATGCTCGAGATTGTAGCTGAGCGACCACTCGTGCCACTGGTGGCAGACTTGCCGCATCGCACAGGTCGCGTCCCAGCGCAGTGACTCTGCACTCAACGGACCTCGCACGTACTTGGTCAACTTTGCCTTCTGGAAAGGCTGCTCGACCTCGCCGAGGCCATACGTGAACTGAGCATTCTCCTCCTCGTTGGCCTTCGCGGCCAAGAGGAGGATGTCTGAAAGGATCTCCTGTGGTAGGTCGTTGATGTGCATTCCAACGGCCAGCAAGGGGGGGCGCGGAAGCACGATTCGATATGCCCGGCTGAGTCGAGACGACGGGCAGGATGTCGAGATTGCGTCCGAAGCAAGAACGCCGTCGACGGCCCAGATGACTTCACCCGGTCAGCAAGGTGAATCGATCAGAGGACGATGCAGGTGAGGCCGGATTGACTGCGCAGGGTGCGCATCATCGGCAGGTGGCAAGATATAACAAAGAACAGCGCGGGCAGGCGCAGTGGTGCTACGCATTTCGACTGGCGCCGAGAGCAGCAGACTTTGACCACACCTTTGCAGCTCGTGATGCTGCAACGCGCCCTCTCCACTCGACTGGACACGCATGCCGTTAGTCATGCGCATCCAATCCTCTCCGGCGCTCGCAACACACGGCATCGCCAAGGGCGCGCGCCGTGGCAAGAGCGCCGGCCGTGATCGTGACCATGTGACCGCGAGACGAAATGTGAGGGTAATTATTACCCTCACGAAACGCGCGAAAGAGGCAAGAGAATGCGGAGGAGGCAGCGGGCTGAGGCAAGCTTGCCCGCTCGTGGCTGAGGGATGCCTGCGGCTCCGCATCCGGGGCGGGCAGGTGCGATGTGCGGAGGCGGACAGTCTCGACGTGTCACCGGGAGGAGATTTCATATCGGCGAGGGGCAGCTCGTGCGCGAGGGGAAGGGGGCAGGCTCAAGGTGGGCAGCTGGGGGCTGTGCTTAAGCCGAAGGAAGGCGAGCACCGAGCCGCGAGCGGAATGCGGAATTCCCGCCAAGCCTTGCGGTGTTCGTTTCTCGCCACAACCGACCGGTATGATGCTGCCGCGTATGTGATGTGTCATGCAACCCTCCTCGTGCTGGGGCGCTCGCCGAAGCAATCGCGGCCCCCGAGATGGCGGAAGATCTGGTCTTGGCTGGCGTAACTTTGAACTCACGGACGCTTGGCCGGCAGCACTTCGAGCGCCGCCACGTGACCGCACGGCGCTAGCCAAGACTACACATGACATGAAGGCGCAAGATGGCGGAAAGCATCTTCGGAGTCGTTCCGGCGGCGTGACCTACTCGAGATTGCTCCTCTGACTCTGAGGCGCGGTGCATTCGCGGCTCGCCTGGATCCCTTTCACTCCGCGCCTGACGCCGCGCCCATGCACCCTCCACAACGCCTTGCAAGAATCGACTGCAATCATTTCTTTCCCTTCTTCTTCTTCCCACCGCCGCCTTGCGCCTGCGCTGGCCCATCGACTTCCACCAAAACGCCATCCTCGTCGCTGCTGCCGTTCTTCCGGGCAGTCGCGGTAGGGTCTGCAGGCTGCGCACCGTCGTCCAGCTCCTTCATGAAGTCGGACTGAATGCCCGCCCGCTTCTTCTCCCACCAAGCCTTTTCTGCGTCCAGCTGCCCTTGCAAGTCGGCTATGCGCTGCTTGATGAGTAGGTTCTGGTTCATCTCGTTGGCGGACTGGAAGATTACTTGGCCCCAATTTGGCACGAAAGCGTTCGCCTGTCACGGGTTAGCCGTGGTGAGCCATCATATCTGATCCGCACGTCTTACCTCGTTCACCACATCCTTCACCTCAGCCTCCATCTCCTGCTCTGCTCTCAGAAACCTCTGCCAGAGCTCATCGCCCACACTACCTCTCTGCAGCAGCGTTTGCAGCGCAGGCTTGCTCGTCCGTAACTGCACAATCCTCTTGATGTCTTCCAGCGCACGTTGCAACAGCGCAGCCTTCAGTATGGAGTCTGGCACTTTCTTGAGCTTCTTCTCATCGTCTCCGCCTGCATCTCCTGAAGGGTCCAGATGTAATAGACTGAGGTAGATATCTCGCTGTCGGTGCGGGGGGAACCATGGTTCTAGTCGTGCAGCCTTGCTCAGCTGTCGTTTCCGATATAGCGAAGAGAAGGTGTAGAGACTGCCGATCAAGATTATGATGTAAAGAGTCGGTAATAGGAGGTTGGTCCAAAAACTCTTGGGTTGTGGTGGGGGTTGGAAGCCTTCAAATGTGCCGTTCCCGCCGGTGGAATTGAAGGTGCCATTTGTTGCATTGTCCATGATGGTTCCGTTGATCGTGGTCCCGTTATTGCGCTCGCAATATCATCCTCACACAAATGGTGCGGATGCTGTGTGTCGAAACCGCAGATCGCACCGCTTGCCAGGTGGCTTCCCAATGTCCTTCTCCCTGCTCTGAACTTCACAAATAGATATGGGTAGATCCGCATCTGCAGCCGCATCGCGGCCCGTTATCGATTGCGGCTTTGCGACTGAAACGTCACACTTTCGGCGCCTGAGCTTCGAGCTCCGCTGCCCGTTTGCCGCCTTAGGTACGATCGACATTCCACATCGCCATCACCGAAGAAGGCGAGAGAACATCCGGAAAGCTTCGCAAGAAAGTGAAGACAGCGGCAACATGACTCGCCGGTAGCACTCCTTTACCACGAGTTATACCGAGAGCGACATCCTTCTCCCTACACCTCTCCCTTCTCACCGACACCCACAACCACAACACGAGCCCTTACGATGATCCTGAGGTTCCAGTCTCGCGAGGGACAGTTCCGCCTCCACGTCGAACCTACAACCGACATCTCGACCATCCTGGGCGACGTGCAAGAAAAGCTGCCAAAGAATGTGGTAGCATCGTCCATCACCATCAGCCCCAAGCCTCACGGCGCCGACTCCCGACCCATCCAGTCGCTGAAGGGAGTGACGTTCGGCCGCCTCGGCCTCACACATGGCACTCAGATCTATCTTGACTTCAGGCAAGACGAGCCATCAGCGAATGGCCATGCAGCACCGGCCAACAGGCTCAGTGGGCGTGAGGTGGCCCCAGAAGAGAGCGCGTCCAGCGTAGCCATCCCTCAGGTGTCTGCGCCGAGCATCATCAAGAATCCATGGGAGACGGTGAAGCAGTTGGCACTCGACGATCGGCTAGACCAGAAGGATGGCAAGATCCCGCGGAAGATGGATCCGCGAATGTGCAAACACGGTCCGAAGGGCATGTGCGAATACTGTTCACCACTCGAGCCATACGACAAGAGCTATCTCGAGGAGAAGAAGATCAAACACCTGTCATATCATTCATACCTGCGGAAGATCAACCAAGGCAAGAACAAGTACGAGAGCGCAACCTCGTACATGCCCCCTTTGACCGAACCCTACTACCGAGTCAACCCCAACTGCCCCTCGGGACACGCTCCGTTCCCCAAAGGCATCTGCACAAAGTGCCAGCCCTCAGCTATCACTCTGCAACCTCAGGAATTTCGGATGGTAGACCACGTCGAATTTGCGAACCCTGAAATCGTGAACTCGTTCCTCAATTTCTGGCGCAATTCAGGCGGCGCGCAACGCATAGGCTTCCTCTACGGACACTTCGAGGAGTACGAGGTCGTCCCACTTGGCACTAAAGCCGTGGTCGAGGCTATCTACGAGCCACCGCAAGTCGACGAGGTTGATGGTGTAACACTCGGCGACTGGGAGGACGAAGCTGCTGTCGATGAGGTGGCGGCGATGTGCGAACTTCAGCGTGTCGGCGTCATCTTCACCGACCTCACTCGCCCTGACAATCCCGATGAAGGCAACGCTGTCTGCAAACGCCACGTCGACTCCTTCTTTCTCTCCTCGCTAGAAATAGTCTTCGCCTCCCGCTACCAAGCCAAGTACCCTCGCCCAAGCAAGTGGTCCGAGTCCGGCAAGTTTGGCAGCAATTTCGTCACCTGCCTCATCTCCGGCGACGACGAAGGCCAGATTGCCATCTCTGCATACCAGGCCTCGAACTCCGCGGTGGAAATGGTGACAGCAGACATCATCGAGCCGTCGGCCGAGCCCAGCGTGATGCTCGTGCAGGACGAAAATGAAGACAACGAGCTTGGACGCGTTCGCTACAATCTTGAAGTCTTTTACCGCCGCATCAACGAATACGGACGAAGCGTGCAGGAGAATGCCAAGCCCAGCTTCCCGGTCGAGTACTTGCTCCTGACACTCACGCACGGTTTCCCGAACGAAGCAGCGCCAAAGTTCGCGAAGAACGCATTCGCGATCGAGAACCGCGCAGCAATAGGCGAGGCACAGGAGCCGAGGGATCTGCAGAAGTTGCTCAAGGCCGGCGCGGACCGGATCGCGCTGGAGACAGCCCAGGGTGTATTGGCTGTGTCGGACTTCCATATGCTGTGCTACATCAAGAGTCTGGGTGTTTTGAGCAAGGTCAGTGAAAATTGAATGCGTTTCCCTAAGCAATGACGATACTGATAGACTTGTTCAGGACGAAGAGCGTCTCCTCTGCCGCATCGCAACGACTCACGACGCCAGCCTCGGCGCGCAGCTCATGCACACTTCAGGTTGGGCCACCCTGCAAACCATCCTCCAGCAGATGTAGGAGTAGTGACGCGCTTGTGTACAATGACCTACATCTACCCACATCTGTATCATCATCATCATTACTATCATCATCACTACAAACTTCTGGCTGGTCGGCATGTGACTGGCGTTGGGACGGACGCTAACTATTCCTTCTCTTGGGTATGTTTAGGCTGGAAGAGTCTCCTTCTCATCCTAGAGCAATACAAGGACCGCATCCCGAAGCGGTGGAGCGATGCAGCGATGGTGGAGAATATGTTGGCTAAGAAGGTCAAGGGCGTGGATCTCGGCACTTAGAGGGCACGGCTTTGATGCGTCTGCGCCGACGAAAGGCCTCATAGCGGTGATTCAATGTCCTTCGGAGGGCCGAGGAGCAGGGACGAGACTCTCAAACATGTATACTATCATATGACTGGCTCCTCTGCGGACAGTAGTTCTGCAGCGGGCTCGCCTCTAAGCGTCCGCTCGAAAGAAGGATCGAGGGACATTGCACCATGAGTCTCATCTACCTGGCCGCATTACTGACACGACCATCACAGCTTCGGCTCCACCTTCGCCCGGTCATCGGCCAGTCATACGATGTTCTTCTGCAGCCACTCCTCCCACTGATCCTTGGTGAAGCTGCTTGAGATCCCGGTCTCAACGATCCCGTTAAACAGTACAGTCGGCGTGATATGCACACCAGTCAGACGGTTGGCTTTCACGATCAATCTGATGTCGTCCATGACTTTGTTGCCGCTGTTCAGCGAGCCATCCGGGCCCGGCTTGTCCGAAATCTCAAGCAAGCTGTAGATCTTCTTCTCGTCAAGACCGACGCTGCCGGCCAGCTTGGCGAGACGTTCATATCTGCGAGGAGAAGTCAGCTGCTTGACAAGTGACGTCAGTGGCAGAGAAGGGGACGGATGTACGTCTTGTTCCGGGGCTCGTTCACAACATTGGCGTCGAAGAACTCCTGCTGCCTGGCGAACAGCTCCTGGCTGAACCGCCAGAAGGCGTCGGGCTGGGTCTGCAGGACGGCGACACCGGCCTCGTGCACCAGAGTGCTGGACGGATGCCAAGGCTGGATTTGCTGCCTCATGATGAATTGGACCTACACGTAGCCGCTCAGTGAGATGGTGCTGTGGGCGGGACGGAAGGCGGCGGATCGATCATGAATACCTTGTCGGCGTACTTTTCCTTCACGATCGGAAACACCTGGGTGTAGACCGTATTGAACATCTTGGCCGAGAACGGGCAGACTGTTTTGCATCAGTCTCAGTCAAGCGAGGTTGGCCGAGTGATTCGGATCGATACCATAGTCGAGGTACACCTCCAGGGTATGCAGAGTGTACGGGCAGACTTGGGCAGCGAGCTTTTGGCCCGCGAATCTTGGACTGAGCGCCATCTTGGTTGTTCGCAGGGGTGAGAAGCGTGCGGAGGAAAGGCACGAAGAGATAATATGAGGAGGGATTAGTGCAAATTTAAGGGCAGTAAAGGGCGAGTCTCGCCTCCCGGCCCAAACCGGAATACAAAGCGGGGTTGTGCCTTCCGACGCGTGTGAACGCGCTTCTAGACCTCACTTCATGTCATGGGTAGTTATTGTCGGCATTATTTACGAAGCTGCATGGTATGTAAACATTGCACAGTCGAATCTGCCACTTCCGTCTCCAGTGGACGCCGACGCACCGCAGACTCGGCACCAGCCAGGCTCACCAGCGCCAAGCTTGCCACCAGGCTGAACCACCCGCGCGAGTCCGCTTCCGCATGGCTTCGAGATGGCCATCCAGAAGCTTGGCGAGGCGGCAGTACGCACGCTCGGCGCCACGCAGGTCTTGGTCGATACCGCCTCTCTCGTGAAAGACCTCGTCGATAACGCCCTCGATGCCCACGCCACTGCCGTCGCTGTTGAGGTCAGTGTCAACACGATCGACGTCATCCAAGTCCGTGACAATGGCCACGGCATTGCCCCCGAGGACCGATCAATGGTCGCGATGCCGAATTGTACCAGCAAGCTGCATGAGTTCGATGACCTGCGTACAGTTGGTGGCAACTCGCTGGGCTTCAGAGGTCAGGCGTTGGCTGCTGCTGCTGAGATGAGCGGCACGATGACGATCACCACCCGGATCGAAGGAGAGATGGTCGCAGCATCGCTGCAGATCGATAGAAGGGGTGGAATCGTTGGCCAGGGTCGAGCCTCAGCGCCGGTGGGCACGACAGTCCGATTAACTGACTTCATGAAGGCGAACCCAGTCCGTCGACAGCGGGCCATCAAAGACGCTGAGAAAACCCTCAAGCACGTGAAACAGACGTGTCAAGCGTATGCCTTGGCCAGACCGAACGTTCGCCTGTCACTGCGAGTGCTGAAGGCGAAGAATGACAAGGGCAACTTCATGTATGCTCCGAAACAGGGAGGCTCGGCGGAGGATGCTGCCTTGAAGGTCATTGGCTCCGCATGTGTGTCGCAATGCACGTGGTCCGTCCTTGAGGAGGACGGCTTCATTCTGCAAGCTTTCGTGCCGAGACCATACGCCGACCCGAGCAAGGTCAGCGGATTAGGCGCCTTCCTATCGGTGGATGGGAGGCCGGTGTCGGGGTCCCGAGGGACGTTCAAGCAGATCGTGAAGATGTTCCAGAATTCACTGAAAGCAGCCCATGCCAAAGTGGACGGCATCAAGGAGCCCTTCATCTACATGCGGATGCAGTGCCCTCCCGCAAGCTATGATCCCAACATCGAGCCGGCGAAGGACGACGTCTTGTTCGAGGATGCTGATCAGGTTTTGAGTGTTGCCAGGCGGTTGTTAGATCAAATTTATCCTCCGTTGTCGTCGAAGGACCTCGTTGCCGGAGCGAATCAGGATGCGACTCGTGCACAAAACAGCACTTCGGCACCCGGAGACAGTGGCGAGGAGTTTGCCATTTCTCTGGAGCCTCCAAGCGATATTGTTTCGGTGGCTCTGATGCAGCCGTGGAGTGTGGCCGACGATGCCGTAGAGTCTGGGAGAGGTCAGAGTCGCACATCAAGCCCTCCGGCTCTCCGATCGAACATGTACGGTTGTGACGAGGGAGACCTCGAACTTTATGAAGAGCGACCGTCAATTAACAGAGACGAAGTTGAGGCAGAAGAGCTAAGGAGAATGCGACGGGACGTCAAGCTATCAAACCCTTGGGTGACTGCCAAGCTGAACGCATCACTGCAGCCACGCGCTGTCGAGAACGTTGCTGAAGAAATGGTCCAGCCATCGCTTTTCGATGAAATGGAGGTGCAGGTCCATAATAGGCGAGGACATGGCATTCACACCAGTCTGCCAACACCACGCCGCTCATCTCCGCCGCCTCCAGCAGAAGCCTTCCACCCTTCACATCATGTTCCTAACTTAAGGATGGCGAGAGATGGCCGAGTCATCGGACCCAATCGACTACCACCATCGCAGTCCCTGCCGCAATCCGCCGCACCGGTTGAGACGGCCGCGCAGCAGCCAACGCCTACGCGCACATTGCCCGAGTGTGACTATACCCTGATACAGAGCTCGCCACACTCCGGTGGCACGCCGTTGTCAGCCATACCCGATGCGACATCTCGCCGACGTGGGCCCAAGGTCAAAGCGGCGGCAGATGCCGTCAACAGACCATTCGTATCACCAATGATCGATCAGCCGCCCAGGGAGAAGGTGTGGTTTGACCACTTTCAAGGCGAAGGGCGGCCCCGCCAGATGCCCAGACATCCGTACCGTTCCTCGCCCGCAGACGGTCTTGTACAGCAAGGCGAGCTTGGCGATTTGAGTGATGACCCGCGACCAATGACGCCGCCTCGCCGCAAGCGCGATATCCGCGATTTCCTCGGTTCGGTGGGTTCGATAGGTAGGGGCGACATCTCTGAGCTCATCGAGGGGCGCAACTTTGATCGTCCTAGTCCGGATGTATTCATCAGCCGTCAGAGCTGCTCACCGATCGATCAGGAAAACATGGAACCCTCCGTACCGGGCCCACGAACTCTCGGCTTCGTCCGCGCCAGCGAGGTATCCGACTCGGGATTCTCGCCAGACAAGCCTCAAGCTCCGCCGCCAAAGCGTCGCAAGACGGCCGAAGGTCACGCTCTTCGCCAGCTCAGCGCCAATGCCTCCGGCCAGACGCAACAGGAGCAAGAGCTTGAAGGCCCGCCGTTACCGTCTTCTATCGAGCGTCGTAGCCTGATGCTCCGACGCAAGTCGTCACGCCTCCCACTCGAGCGTATACCGAAGGAGCGAGCTACGCATAATCTTGCGCTGAACGTCTCGGTATCCGAGCCTACCATTCGGATAAATGCAGCGAGTGTTATTGATGGCCCCCGCTGGACTCAAGGCTCACTTGTGGTGTATGACGCCTTGCCAGCAGTCACGGCGCAGGACCTCGAGTCGTTGAGCGCGGGCTTGCAACGGCTGCTGCGAAAGCGGGCGCCGGAGGCAGAAGTGGTACCAGATCTCTGCCAAGTGCTTCACGAGGCGCTGCTTGCGAACCGTGCGGAGGCTGGCAGCGAGGGTGGGTTAGAGGTGATGCTTTAGAGACAGGGCAAGGTTCGCGATGTCGTCGCAGCAAACCACGGTGCTCTTAGCGACGACGCTCGTGGTAAACGCGCTTCATATCGAGAGACTGACGTGCAGCAAATCGGATTGTTTACATGCCTTTGCCTTCTGTCATGGGTCATCGTACATCTATACTCGCCTTCGAAAGGGTATAATCGCATCCACCCTAGCCCATGTACACTCACCAGACGCCTTGCGCTATGCCCTGGAACTGGTAACGTGCAGCGCTTTCTATGATCTCGACTTCTTGCTCTTCTTCCCGCCAACCTTCTCCGCCTCCCTCTGCACCTCTGCCAACGCCTCGCCCGCCTTCCTCTTCTCACTCTTCCTCTCACTCTTCACCGCAAATGTGCCTCCGCTCCTCCCACTCCGCACAGCCTTCTCCGCCTCCTCCCACGCTACTTCACCACTACTCTTAGCCTCTTCCCTCCGTCTTCGCTCTTCCTCACCCGCGTCGAATTCCGCCGCGCCCTCCGCTATATCTGCTTCGAGTAGCCTGCCTCCTTGCTCATCCACAGTGCCGTTCGTGCCGTTCGCATTCGCCTTGGAGGAAGGAAGAGAAGCGGCGGCCGCACCTTCCTGCACTTGCCGGAAGTACATCGAGACCTTTCGGATGACTTTGTTGAACATCGCCAACAGCTGGCTGGCACCCAGGCCTAGCTCTTTCTCCACATCCTCGAGGCCCTTTCGCTGCAGACCGACAGCTAGAAGGAGTGCTTGCTGCACGCCCGAAACACTGATCCCGTTCCCGCCCTTGATCCGGCCGGTGAAGTACAGCTCAGCGATCGAGGGGAGCAGGTCGAGTATAGCGTGGTAGTCGATCATGCTGTTCGCATAGCTCTCCAATCGGCGGAGATCGAAGGGTGTGAAGAACTCATCTAGCGCTTTCTTGTCCAAAGTTCGCGCTTTCTCCTCTTCACCGAGGGAGGAGATGCCGACATTGGCACTCTCGTCGATGGCAAGCGCTTGCACGGCACCAAAAGAGCGAAATTGGTAGGATAGCAGGCTGAGGAAGCGTTTGTGAAAGTCCTTGGCGTAGGCGCCGAGCCAGCCATCGTCGGCTTCGGTGACGGAGGCTAAGGTCTTGAGCATGACGGCGGTGTGCTCGCCAGTCAGATCGTTGGCTGTCTGGCGCAGATACACGGGCACGAAGCCCGCACGTTTCCAGAATTTGTGCAGAGGTTGGGTGAGACCGTAGCTGACGCCCAGATAGTCCAGCGCCGGTGGGCGTCGCTCATGCAAGCGGGAGAACAGCGGTGGCATAGCCCGGATGTCCCGCACCTTGACATTGTCCTGCAGCAGCGAAGACGCTTCGAGCTCAGCATCCGTGACCCTCACCATCTCCGCTTCGTGCTCCGCCAACGTCGAGGACTCTTCCGAGAGCGAGATATGATTTCCCTCGTAGAACTCGGTCAACAGCTCTAAAGCACGCGACCCATATCCCATACTCCCATACTCCGGATTCACCGCAATCCTGACGATCCTCCCGCCGCTCAGACCGCCGAACTCCACATCACCAAACTGCTGACTCACAACCCAAGGGATCAAATCACCGCCTTTCCTCTCCCCACGCTCGAGCGCGCTGCGGACAGATTCCCTACTGATGCCGCCCTCAAGCGCGATCTGCACTACACACAATACCTCCGGCAGTCTTCCAGCATCTTCTCGGATCGGTGGTACGAGCACAAAGAGTTGATGGGCAGGAGCGTCGCTCATGAGCTGAAGGTCGTTCGGAGTATTTTTGTAGTGCGAGGCGACGTACAGAGCCATCATATTCTGGAGAAATTTCTCGGAGACGGGATGGAAAGAGAAGAGAGTATCGCGATTGACCTGCAATAGTTGACATTGTGAGGGATGTGGCGTGCCGGTTGAATGGTGGATGGATTTCGGTAATGTGGCATCGAGGCAGAGGAGGCGGTTCAGCCACTTTTCGACGGAATCGTTTTGGGCGTATCGGATGGGTTCTGAGAGCGTGATCTCACGGAGGGAGCGGTGAGAGGTAGGCGCAGAGGCGCCGTCGAATGCATGTTTGTCGTTCGACCGGTTGGTGACCAGTTCGCTTGCAGGGAGTTTCGTGCCGCCTCGCGATTGCTCACGGAGCTGTTGTATTAGTTTGAGCGAGAGGGAGCGGCCGGTGCCTTCATAGCCGTTGATGGTCGATGCCATGAAGACGAGGTAAGGGCCCATCAGCTTGCGGACGAGTGGGAGCGGGATTGCTGCAGCCTCGTCGATGACTAGCAGCTCCGCCTGGCCCAGAGTATAGGCATCTTGAGGTTGGATGTATTGAATTGTTTGTCGGTGTTGGCGGTGGACATTGACTCGTACGATAGCTTTGTTGAAATCGGGGTTCGTCGACTGAATGATGGTGTAATCGGTGTGGTCGAGGTAGCCAAGCGCATCGAAACCCTTGAAGATGAAGTCAAAGAGCGTTTTCAAGTTCTCTGGCGACGGCGATGTGATGAAGATGTTGCTGTAGCCGTGCGCGACCGCTGCCGCTATCGCCACGCCCAGCGCAGCTGATTTACCGCGACCTCGAGCTGCTGTCAGAGCGACTGTGCTGGCAAGCGTCTTTTCTGATATCGCCTCCACGAAAGTGAGGAGTGCTTTCGCTTGATCGGTCGTCTTGGCCAATTGTACCAGCGACCCGATAGGCTGCGTCTCACGCAAGCTCTCTTTGATCTCCTCGAGCTCCCGGTCCGCCGCAGTCTTGGCGTCGTCGTCCTCCAACATCTTCTTCTCCACCACACTCTTGCCGCCCGAGATTGGCAACACGTTCATCTCATCATCAATCACCAAGCAGCTTTCGCAGCTGCCGAGCGATAAGATGAACCTCTCGTTGAACCTCGCCACCACATCCCCGTGCGCCTCTGTGCGATATCTTGCATGCACGTCCATGCTCATCGTATAAAGCTGTTTCAAGCTTTTCATGCCCTTCAGCAACAAGATCACCAACCCACCTCCCTCAACCGTCTCCACTGTCCGCGCCAATAGATTTGGCGTCAGTGCCTCAAAATCCTGAAGAATGCACATGCCATACGTATTCCCCAGGATCTTCTCGGTCTCTTTGTAGTACACATATCTTATACTTTGCGTACTAACAAACAGCTCAAACGGATCTTCCGTGTTGGCATCGCGAATGCCTCGCTTGACCTCTTTCTTGATCTTCTTTTCTTGCTTCTTGCGATGGGAGGTGAAGCCCAGGAGCTTGTTTTTGTAAGCCCACAGTACAGATTTGTTGAGCTTGATGTCGAGATTGAGGAGGATGTGGTAGAGATTGACGATGATGTCCTTCTGTCGATCGCCGACAATGAGGAAGAAGGAGCGGTGCTTGGTGAGTTGGCTGTTGCGGATGAGGGCTGGAATGCGCGCGTCGATCGCCTTCTTCGGCATTGTGGCGGTGGTGGTCTTTCGTTCGATGTTAAGCTTCCCACTGTGTTGAAATCCCTGATGGGGACCGGGGCTATCGGTGCATAGTGCCGAACGTACACATTCCAATTGTCGAAAAGGGAAGCAATTCGAATCTTTAGATTTGCGCCGCGAAAAAGTGCAGAAGCTTGGACGCTGCTCGAAATCTGGGGTTCAGGATGATCGACACGGGCCGTGACCTCCGCTCGCGTGGCCGTAACGGTGGCTCGGAACGGCGGCAGGGAGCTTAAATTACCACCTCGACAGCGACTGGGCATCTTGTTCCGGCGGAAGCAGCAGCATCTTTCCTCAAGCAGCGACTTGCATACAGCCCGAGGGAAGCCGCGCAAGACTTACTGTTACAGGACACCGGGATTCGCTTAATACAGAAGGGGATGTGATTGCAGGGGCAAAAGCAAAGTTTGCAGCGCACCAAAACAGCCCCTCCCAAAGATGAGACGATGAGATGGACACTCGTACCAAATGGCCTGCCGTCTTCGGCCTCGTCCTCGGCACCATCCTCCTCACTCGCTCCCTTCCCACCACCTTCGCCTTCGACAAACCCATTCATGCCTCCATCCTCACCCTCACACTTTGCGCGGGCAGCATCATGACCCTCAGTCGCCTCCTGCCGCGCGAAGGAGGAGGCGCACATGGGCGGTCGCATCAGGGCGGGCAGTACAATGCCGTCCCGCTACATGATATCGGAGAGTCGCATGGGTCGAGAGAAGCGTCTCCCTTGCGCACTGCTGGAGAGGACGTACGATACCCATCAAGCCTGCGCAAATTGCGGATACTTTTCCTGATCCTCATCTGCGCTGTATGCGCCCGTATCGAGCTGTCTCGGCGCATACTAGCCGATGTGCAGTGCGCGACGGCTTCGTGGGAACCTTTCATTCCTCTGGCCTTCGCAATTTGGGACTACTTCCGCAATCAGCGCGATCGCAGACAAGCTGTCGGCCATGATGACCCCAACCTAGGTGTCTTCGACGCCATGGAGGAATCGTGGAACAACTCTCCTTACCGACTTCTAATTACCACCTCACTCCTAGTGTCTGGGAGTGTCCTCGCGCTGAACATGGCAACCTACCCAAGCTCGACATGGATCTGCGCAGCGAGCTTGCCGCATAGCTGGATGGTTCCCGCCATGCAAAAAGTCACTGTCGTGCTTGACATTGGCATCATAGCGCTAGTCGCGCAGCTCGTGACGCAGCAAGAAGGCAGAGGGCAGAGGGGATTTAGTTTACGGCTGGCATCCGTAGGCTGGGCGCTGCTCTTTACTGCTGCCGTCTTTGTAATTTACGGACTGTGTTACTATTACGGCTCGGACCCACCTGAGCGGGCTTGGGTATTGTATATGCCTGGACAGTGGGTTTGGAGTACGATCAAACTTGCAGCGTTGGTTTCTTGTACAGCGATCTGTATTCTATTTTGCGTGGGTGAGCCCACCGTCGAATGTCAAGAATGATACACTGATGCCTCAGCAGATCCAGCATATGGGCGTTTTCACGACCCTGATTATCCTGGAATTTGTGGCTGTAGCAAGTCTGGCAACCCCGCAAAGCTGGAGTACACGACACCCCTTTCCACCAACATACCACGGCATGGCGTTCGGTGGGCTGTGCCTGGCTATTCTGGGCTTCCTCGCATACATAAACTTCGAAGCCACGTCAAGATCTGGCAGCGCGAAGCCTGCCGACTCCTACCTCGATACAGGCGCTGCAACAGCCTCCCGCGTACCCACCTCCATCTACTCCTGCCTCGTTGTTCTCTTCCTCACGCATACGACAATCTGGTTCCTCCACTCAAGGACCGTAACCTATCACCCCATTGACCTTCTCATATACGAAGCAGGTGCTCGACACGAGGCCTACCTCAACCAGACATCTCGAAGTCAGAGCCTCAGCCAAGCGACAGAAGAATATCAGCGGCGTTATTTGCGAAATCCACCCCCAAACTTCGACAAATGGTACGAGTATGCCACTGCACGCAATAGCGTCGTCATCGATGGTTTCGACTCAATACACCGCGACCTTGAGCCCTTCTGGCTTGTGGCTCCCGACAAGATAAGGGAAAGGACATGGGAGCTGATTGCGAACCCTTGGCACGATGTCGGCGGACTCAAGATCCGCGACGGCAAAGTCGAGGTTGTCGAAGGAATCGTACCGACACATTTTTGGATGATGAACGGACTGGTCGAAATGATCGGCTTGTTCTCTGAGCACTTGCCGGACATGGATCTAGCCTTCAATCTGAATGACGAGCCCCGTGTGGCTGTCCCGTACGGGAATTTGCAGAAGCTTCTCGAGATACCACAGGCTGCTAGCATCGGCCATAACGGCTTCAGCCTCAACCGCGCTCCTGGCTGGCGCGAGATCAGCGAAGGCCACAAGACCGACGTCCGCGTTCTGAAAGAGCTCTCCTGGCAGAAGACCTTCCACCGCTTCGGCTCCGTCAACTGTGCTCCCTCTTCACCCGCCCGCACCAGCAGGCACTGGGAAGTCGGAACCCTCTGCCTCGCCTGCACCGCCCCACACTCCTTGGGGGCCTTCCTCTCCAATTGGTCAACGGCGGCAAATATCTGTCACCAACCCGACCTCGCCGACCTTCACGGTATCTACCTCTCCCCCGCCGCCTTCAAAGGCACGCACGATCTCTATCCCGTCTTCTCCCAAAGCAAAGTCCACGGTTTCCAAGACATACTTTACCCGTCAGCTTGGAATTGGCTAGGCAAAGCCAAATACGACCCGTCCGCCGAGAACCCAGACCCAGATTGGAATGACAAAGACAGCATCCTCTTCTGGCGCGGCGCCACCTCCGAAGGCGTCAGCAGTGGGCACGGTCAATGGCGCGGCATGACTCGCCAACGCTTCGTGCACATGGCGAACTCACCCAACAACTCCTCTCCTGCGCAGAATCTGCTATTACCTGTCGGCCAGACGGACACAGGCCGCGACACCCTCTCCTACCATTCTCTACCATCGTCCGAGCTTTCAAAACTGCTGGCAACAGATATCCACGTCGTAGACTCCATCGCCCGCTGCGCCGGCGCAGATTGTCCCGATCAGGCGAACGAATTCGCTCCGCTGGTCCCGCCGACAGACTTCCAATCACACTGGAGGCACCGCTATCTCCTCGATCTCGATGGTGCAGCCTTCAGCGGCCGCTTCATACCCTTCCTGCACTCAAAGTCTCTTCCCTTTAAAGCCAGCTTGTTCCGCGAATGGTGGGACGACCGGCTGACGGCTTGGTGGCATTTCGTGCCGCTCGATATTCGCGGTCAGGGTTTCTGGGCTACGCTGGCGTATTTCGCGGGTGTCGAAGGGGTCGTTGGCGGCAAGGTGGTGAAAGTTGAGGCGCACGGGAGGGAGGGGGAGAGGTTGGCGAAGCAGGGGCGGGAGTGGGCGGGCAAGGTGTTGAGGAGGGAGGATATGGAAGTGTACTTTTTCCGATTACTGCTGGAGTGGGGACGACTCACGGATGAGGGGAGGGATGGGGTAGGATTTAGGGTTGGCGAAGGGTAGCAGGGCATGATCTGATTGGGTTATGAATGATTTTGGATGGCGCAAATGCATGTCTTCACTGTCCCATATACTACCCACTACCTCTTGCCTCGCAACCGCGCACTAGACGCCTAAAAGTCTGGACGGCACACTTTTGTCGCTACTTCTGTGCTTGCTGCGGCAAGAGCACCCATATATGGTACTTTGCTTGTCCTTGCCGTACCGGTCGAATATTGATCAAAAGGAAGTGCACAGGAGTGCTGAGACTCGGCCCAGCTTGGATATCGCACTTGGTTTGGCCGCATGGCGTTGACTTCCGTGAGTCGGCCTGCGACTTCGCCAGCGCTGCTGCCTTCCGTGGTGCTTCCCACCTACCCTTCTCGAGCCACCGTTCCCAGCTCCTGGGCCCAGCATCCGAAGCCGGTCCATCAAGAGAATTCGTGCAGTGCTCAATGACCAACGTTCCGTCGAACCAGCGGCAGAGTTCCAGTTCCTCGCTGTTTCCAGTGTTCGTTGTTGGCATGGCATGTCACGCCAAGTGCATCATCCCTTCCGACTTTTGCACAGCGCTGCCACAACACTAATATCATCCAGCTTGCCGCCTTCAATCGCCAAACCTTCTTCCACCGCCCTCTCCATAAACGGGCTAGCTGCGAAGGGATCCTCTGCGATCTTCCTGGCGGCCAATACGAGCTCCTTCGCCACCATCCTCATACCCTCAGCCAAGTACTCCTCCGCATCACCCTCGTTGAGATCCTTCTGCCACTTCTGAAGAGCATCCACGGCCGTCTCGGCAATCTCCTCACCCCACAAATTGTCCGTCACGCCGTCGGATACGGCGAGCACGATATCATCCTCCTCTACGTCAATGGTGGAAAGCACAGCGTTCTTCTCCGGCGTATCCGGCGAGTTCGTCCCGAGCTGCCGCGGGCAGTCAAAGTAATGCCACTGCTCCTCGGTCTCGAACAAGATCTTCTTGCCTGCTGGTCGAACAACCATAACCTTGCTGTCTCCCAGTTGCGTCACATACACCACCGGCTTCGTCTCGCCGTGGGAATGCAAAATGGCCGATGACGTGGTGGTAGTTCCCAGCCATCCCTTCTCACCTTCCTTCTGCTGAGCCACTTCCTCCTCTGCCTCGCCCTCTCTCCTTCGTCCCAATGCCTCCTTCGTCAAAGCGTATGCCTCGCTCAGATACTTGACAGGATCCGGCGTGCCCTCCGGTGACAGCGCCCCGTACCCATCACTCTCCGCGCGCAATGCCAGGAAGTGCAAGATCAATCTGCTCCACAGCGGCGCGTGTCCCCGCGGTCTCTGTGCCCATGCGCCCACGCCGTCATTCACCCCAATCAAGCCATCGCTGGCCAGCAAGGCGTCGTCCCCATTCGTGACGCCTCGGATCAGCTGACCATTGACTTGTGGTCGGCGATCGATGCTGCGATGGTGCGTGCTGAGGGGATCACTGAACGAGCCAGATGGCGGGCTGAAGAAAGGCGGCGGAAAGGGCCGCGAGGGACGTTTGGCCCAGCCTGAGTATCCCGCAGCGAAGTAGAAGGGAGCGACAGACTTCTTGGCGGCGGAGTCGTCTGGGACAGGCGTTGCTGTGCCGGCCAAAGGGTCTCTGGAGCGCTCATGGCGGAGCCGGACCGGGACGGACAGGCATTGGGCTGGTGAGCAGAGTGCGATACCAGGTCTCGAGGCCTTCAGCCTCCCGGCAAGCATGGCAGCGTCCCGGTGACGAGCCTTAGCAGCTCTTCGCCTGGCTGGGAGTGCCGCATATCATGTACGTAGGCGTGACGGGTAGGAGGGAGATGATGGATGGGCTACGCGATATCGGAAACCATGGGGAAGCAGTGCTGACTGATGAGAACCTAGGAAGATCTCGGTAAGTCGGGCCGATCTTTCAGCCGACACCTTATCGTGGCCGTTCCGAACGACCTCATAGCGACTCGAGCATCACCACCAGCGACTGGGCGCATTGCCACTCGTGACTGTATACCTCGAGCTCTTTCAAGCCCAGCCCAGTGGCTCACAACCACATGGACCACGGCGGCCACCTCGGCCACGGCGACATGGACATGCCGGGCGAATCGCCCATGTGCAGCATGAACGTTCGTTCTCCCAGGCCATCCAGCCCAGCCGACGTCCAGGTCAACACTAACATATCCCCAGATGCTCTTCACCTGGTCCACCGAGAACCTCTGCATTGTCTTCTCCTCCTGGCGCATCACCTCCACGGTCTCGCTCATCCTCTCCCTGCTGGCTGTCATGGCTCTGACCGCAGGCTACGAAGCCGTGCGCGAAGTCGCAAGGAAGTACGAGAGGACCCACGCAATGAAGCTAGAGAACGCAACTCGTAAGTCTAACGTTGGGATGCTTGGATGCAAGGCCGGCGAGAAGGCTCATGTGCCTGCCCAGGCCTCGCGGACGATGAACGCAGCTCACTCCTCGGCGTCATTACAGGCAGTACGGCGCAAGCGGAGGAGCAGAGAGGAAAGGTGGTCAAGGCGGCTTTGTATGGGGTACAGGTGTTCTATTCCTTCTTCATTATGTGTGTTTGGTCGCTTCAATGACACGGTACGGTGAGGCTGATGCTGGCAGGCTTCTTTTCATGACTTACAACGGCTGGATAATGCTCGCGGTCGGCTTTGGCGCTTTCGTCGGGTATCTGCTCTTTGGTGGGAGCAGTATTGACAAGAGCGCGGCCTGTCACTGAGCGAGCTGTTTGAACCACCCTATGGACCGCCAAGATATGCAAGCATATATTTTACAGCGTTCACAGGCCTCTCCACATCACTTTCGCGACATGGTCGACCCTCTTCCTGGTGCCTTTGACCATTCCAAGGTACTTCAGCTCAGCCAAGGCCCGTTGGAACAGAGCCATGGTCTCCGCCTCTTCCCTTTCCTCTCCAATAATGGCCTGGAATGCCTGCCACATATCGCTGACATTCACCAGACTTCCCGACTCGAGGTACAGCTGATACAGCAACGCGGTCGCTGGTTGCGAGGACCCCAACGTACACTCCTGCTTCTCGCCCTCTTGCTCAGAGGCACAGCATTCACAGTCGAGGTAATCGTGTGGCGAGGCTAGTGCTCGTTCGATGGCGTGACGGGGTCGCGGAGTGAAGGACTCGCGATAGGGTGACTTGAGCTCGTAGAGGAAGATCTCATGGAAGGGAAGGGACGTTGGGTCGATCAGAGTCTGGGTGAAGTAATCTTCGAATGCCTGAGACACGCGGATCATGAGCGCGGTATACGCCTTGTCTTGCTCCGAAAGAGCGGACTTGTGCTTGCTGAGTTCGACTTTCTGAGCGACGACAGTAGTGCGGAGGGTGGAGTTCTGCAGGTCAGACTCGCTTCGAAGAGGCTTGGCTGTGCATTCCTGATCACTGAGGAGTTCTCGAAGGTTGTCGCGTAGACTGCTGCATTTTTCGGAAAGTATGTCGCTCCAGGCAGAAACCGCAACGGCCTCCAGCAATTCCAAGGCGACATCGGAAGGAATTTTCTTGACCGTGAGAAGCAGCGTCCTGATCAAGGGAGAGCCGCTGAGCTTGCCAGATATTGCGATCAGGTACAGAGCAGAAAGCGACGTGACTGCAGTGCCCGGCAAGTGTTGCTGAATCAATCGCAGGACCTTAGTGGCCGAAACAATGCCTTTCAGTTTCTGCCGACCCTCCTTGATCTGCTCCAAGACGAAGGTTTGAAGCTTCTCGTTCGAGTCCAGATAGTGCCTTAATGCTTCGAGCTGTCGAGCTTCAAGCATTCGTCTCGCAGCGCCTTGAAATGATTCAAGATTTCGCAGTGCATCGTAGTGCTCGTCTGAGAGCTTGCTGGAGGCCGCTTCTGAATCCAGGAGAATGCTAAGGGCATTGCCATAGAATGCAGACATATAAGCGTACTGCACAGAGTCCACAAATCCCCCGATAGTCTGTATGTAATCGTGCTGTCTCTCAAGCAGCATTTGCATGAGATCAGCACCCAGCCAGATAGACGGCTCTGCGCTGGTCAAAGCATCGAAAATTTGCTCAAGCTCGTCTGCTGGCGATGTGACGTTGAACAGCGTTCCGTTCATGCTCCGCACAGCAGCTTTCGAAAGCCGTTGCTGAAGAAAGGCGACGGAGGTGGCGACGTTGAGCAAGTAGGCGAATGGGATGCGGTCCTGCCAGCAATGCAGTATCTCCAGCACTTCAGATAAAAGGTCACTGTCGAAAGCCTCGGTGTCGGTGAAAGCCACTACCACTTGCTTGATACCCGTCTCTCGGACATGATCGTGCAATGACTGGAGATCGTAGTTGAGTAGTCTGCGTCCCTTCATTGGCGCTGTGTGCAAGCCGTCGTCGTCGTCGTCGTCGAGGAGAGTCGAGGGAGAAGTTGCGGTTTGGATCAAGTTCTTGAGCAAAGCTTTTAGATTGGTGCCAGAGCTGGACGGGAACGACACAAGTATTCGGTTTGAGTTCTTGAAGTCTGCTCGCTCCGCTAACTGTTTGACAATGCTGTTGTCGGATGCACCTTCGGCTCCAGTGAGTATTATGCCTGTTGGTATTCGGCTTTCGCGGCCTTCCACCGCAAGATCAAGATATTCCACGAGATTAGACACTGTGGCAGCATTGAGTTGCGTCATGCATGTCTGGAATCGTTAGCAGATCACCTCGCATATGATCGCTGGTAGCGCACCTCTACCGGTTCCAGCTGACGGCGCCAAGCGGAAGTGTAGGCTTTCCTCCTTTCCGCCCAACTGACGTGAAGCCCCTTTGGCTCGATACGCCGTCTTTTCGCTGGGCGTACCGGCTCGGGCTGCCATGTATACGCCCTTTCGTACTCCATGACAGCACGCAATCAACAATCGCCGTGGTCGTTGCGCCGACCAAAGTCGACTCGAGGCCCAAGGAGGTTGCGAGGCGAATGTGGCCCGTGCGCTTCGCGTCAATTCCGCGACTTGAGATCATGCAGCATCCTCCTATCCACCATCAGAGAACTCGGGACTGAGGACTATCGGACACAAGGCGCAGTAAGGAGCAGATACCCAGCCCCCCGACTCATGACGATGTGCTTGCTCGAAGATGACTGCCATGATCCCGATCGAGCGCTCGCACTGGCATTCACTCTGCAGCGACTCGCAGTGTTCAGGCATCTTCACTAGACACTGACACATCCCCGCACCTGCGCTGGAGCCATGGCAACAGGACGGGGACGACGACTAGGCACTGGCCGCTTTGGGCCCGCCCGAAAAGCTGACAGGTCGTTCGTTCTCGGGGGTGCCAGCGGGCTCGAAGCGGGCTCGACACGAGCAGACAGCTCTTCCCCATATTCTCAGGCGAACACCACCTCGAAATAATTTTTTCGGTCGGCTGACAGCAGCCTGTACCTGCATTTAGAGTGGCGTGTCCGCAATGCCCCTGCAGCCTTCTACCCTGCCCTGCATCGTCAACACTCTGGCCGCCGCGACGAAAGCGTCCTTGACCTCGGACGCCTCTCGACAAGTTCAACCTGGGCACGAATGTTTTGAATGCTTCTAGCGCCACCGGCGATCGCTTCGTATCAACGTGCGTCTACGCTGTCCCGTCTCCGCGCACGCCCCGTCATCAGCGTTCCAACGCGCACATCTCCATCTACGCCGCTGACGACGGTGCCTCTTGGGCCCGGGGGATTCCTCGGTGCGCTGTAATCGATGATGGTGTGTCAGCGCCGTGGCAATGGCGTCGAGATTGGTGCTGCGTGAGCGGACTCGGGGTCAGGTGACATTTCGGCAGTCCCAATCGAAGGGATTGCTATTCTCATCCCAGTCTAGCCTTTCTCCTGGCCATTCATTCACGCGTTAATTAGCCTTACTTGCGCCCGCGTTCATTGGCTGCAGCTCGAGATCACCTCACCCGGCAAGCTTGGCCCGGCCTGGCTCCGTCGCATTGTCTCCCGAACGCCTCCTGGCCGTGTTGCTCGTCGCACCTGCTCGTCGCCCCTCGTTGGCATGTGGCAGTGCTTCCACCGCACATCCTGACAGCGTCTGGCTCTGTCGTCCATTCCTTCACCAACATTCGCGGCATCGGCGCGGAGTCGCTCGGCAGGTTCGGAGGCACAGTCTTAGGGACAGGATAATAGGGGGAATCACCACACTTTGACAGCCGTATCTTCAGGGCGCGACATTGCTTCTTGAGCACACGACCACGGCAGGGTGCGCGCATCGATACGGCAACCGCATGCGATAGCTCTCTCAGACGACTCAACATGGGTCCGAAGCCCACGCACTTGCGACTCGACGAGGACGATGGCTTGCCCAGGCCGCCGACGTTTCCATTCGCCATGGATTTACCGTCACCGCGGGCGGGAGAGATCCCTCCTGCGCTCTCGCCACTCGATGCATTCGCAATGCACTCGCGAGCCCTGGCGCGGCAATTCGAAGAAGAGCAGAAGAACGGCCGAAGGCTAAGCAGGCTGTCACCCGTGATAGTGCAGAAGGAGTTGGCGAACCGGCCAGACTACTTCAGGAGCATCAGTGGAAGCACCGACGGCGGCGTCGCATTGAATGAGCTGGCTGAAGTAAGGGAGGAGGCAAGCCCGACGAGTCTCAAGCACGGCCTGTTAATCAGTGACGGAGCTGGATATGAGCGACCGAGGAGCATTTACCCCATGTTTGGGCATGCAAACAAGCCAAGTCTTGGGCAAGATCCTCCGTCGCCCGCACACGGTTTTTTTGGCATGCCGCGAGCATCATCTCCAGAACCAGTTGACCCAAAGCTGAATGTCGAAGCGCCTTTGCCGATGCCGCCAAGCCTAACGAACAGCGTGGACTCGGTGCAGTCGACACAGCCCCGGACGCTCACCAACGGCTCCACACGATCACAACGATCTTTGCGATCGGAGGGTGGCCTTCTAGCGCCACAGTCGCCGAAATATCCCAAATCACCACGCAGCTTCCAAAGCATACGTTCGGTGCCGCCCGATAGCGACGATGATGGCTCCTTCCACAGCGCGCCGCGCAAGTTTTCCAGTGGTAGTGCGATGTCGTCCCGACCACATTCACCTTTCTTTCCGCCCGCGCGAAACATCCGATCGCCATCGGTCACGTCTCAAGCTTCTGCCTCGCGATCCATTATGCCGCAGCACAAAGCTGCAGCGTCTCGGAACTTCTCACGCCCAATGAGCAGCGGCGGCGCCAGTATTACTTTGTCGCAGGGCACGCGACCGTCGTTGGAGAGCCGGCCATCGCCAAGGACTTCAGCAGAGCTGCCACACCGGAACATCAGCAACAGCACCCATCCTTCAACGGTGTCGTCGAATATATCGCGGCAGGCTTCGCAGGACGACGTGTGTGTACCATATGCGCAAGAACCGTCGGAGCTGCTGTCGAGCAGACCGTCGCCTTCAGACCGCTTCGCTTCAGGCCGAGAAACACCGACCGGTGGCCCGTCCGACAGTGCCGCCAACCTCCCCCTTCCACGCGGGCGAGCCGTAGAACGGAACAGCATTGGCCTAGCTGCGTCCTGGGAGCTCCATCAGTTCTCATGGGACACAGAGAGGTCAGCGGTTACGCCACCTACCACCACGGAAGATGAGCACAAGCCAATCAATCGCGAGGACTGTTTCAATTCCAATATTTCTCAGCCTGCGAGGCCTGCGTCACCCCTCGTTCAACCTTCCTCTCCGGTCGTCCGGACAAGTTCGCCTAACATCTCCGGCGCTCGCCTCTCCCGACATGATCTTGGAGCATCTCACAAGCCCGCGGGCTTGCGCAGCCACTCCGCCAACCCTGACGGCCGGGGTCGCTCACCTCTGCATCAATCAACACCCTCGGTGAGAACCGAAAGCACAGACCGCACGATCCGGGCCACGCCACTCCATGAGCGCTCGCCTTCTGCCGAGCTGTCGCCCGAGGAGCATCTCGAAGTGGGCATCCAAGCTCACTCAGCTGGGGCTCTGCAGAAGTCGACCTACCACCTCCGCCTCGCTGCCAATGCTGGACTGCCCACCGCGATGCTCTTGTATGCTTTAGCCTGCCGGCACGGCTGGGGCATGCGACCGAATCAGCCCGAAGGCGTGAAATGGCTGCGCAAGGCTATTGATGGATCCGGCCTAGATATGGTGGACGTGGACAACACGCTCTCGTCTACACAGCCAAAGCTTGATCCCATGGAGCGTAGGAAGCGGAAGGCACAGTTCGCACTGGCGATCTACGAGCTTGGCATCAGTTACATGAACGGATGGGGGTGTCAGAAGGACAAGCCGCTTGCTGTGAGGTGCTACGAGGTGGCAGGCAGCTGGGGCGACGCGGATGCGCTGGCCGAGGCGGGCTATTGCTACACGCAAGGTCAGGGCTGCAAGAAGGATTTGAAGAAAGCAGCGGGTCTTTACAGGCAGGCGGCAGAGTTGGGGATGGAGATGGCTGGAAACAGTTGGTAAGGCGTTCGCGCATGTCCTGTGTTAGAACGCTCGCAGATGCTAATCGGTGCGCAGGATATACAAGGAGAAATACATGGATGATGCTGCTCGGCCAGCCACTGCATTGGACATAAAGGACGTGAGGAGAACTGATACTGGGGACTCCGGCGGCAAACGGTCGAGAGCACGGTCGATTTGGGGCAGGAAGAAAGATAAATCATGAGTCACTACGAGCCTTGTTGAACATATCTACTGGCGGTGCATCTTTGCGCAGACGACTGCATATGCGAATATACTGGAGGCTATCTGGACGACAATGTTAATGTCGAATTTATGGATCGGGTCGCGGTCGCCAATGCTGGGCGTGCGGGCCTGCGGGGACAATGTCGATGGACGGCGTCGGTGGGAGCGGTGTGTCTGGTCAGGCTGTGGATACGCCTTCTCTCGCACGAGAGCGTGCTGGGAGCCGACTTGCACCAGCTTCGGCAAGTCCGCCGGCGCAAGCGCGTGGTGCTTGAGGCTGAAGCCTTTTGCGTGCCTTTGCAGCTAGGAAAAGCTTAGCGCTGCGAAGTGACATGCCTGCCCTGTCTTCCGTTCCTGCCCGCTCTTCCCTACGAGCCGGCAAAGCCTTGGGAATTGGCGTGTCTGGTCGTGGCTGGGCTTCCGTTGATCAAGCAACAATCAACCATCGCCGGCGACTTGTCACGCCCTCACTTCGGTCGTCCCATCGGAAAAAGCGGCTACCCACAACTACAAGGTTCTGCCGCATGACGTAGGGCTGCGGCCAGTCGCGTATCTGGCCCGCGCCTTTGCGTGCTCACGAGGCGACCCACGACATTGCGGGGTATTCTGTTGGCGCTCCTCGTCATCAGGTGACGCCGCAGGGCAACGGGACGACACATGGCACGCGAAGTCCCGCGGGAGCGCCCCAAGTAAGCAAGGAAAGGTCGGCCAAGGCAGGGACTTGTGACGACAGAGTTGCGGGCTCGGCGAACAAGGACCGAAGGGTATCCCTTATCTTGCTGTTCTTCGAAACACCTTGCACAGCTAACAACCCACCACACTCGCGCATACCACAGACACAAGCACGTAGGAGAAAGAAAAGAACCAAGAATGTCGACTGAGAAGGCAGGATCCGGCCCTCACCCCACGATGGCAGGTATGTCGAGCGACTTGCAGTCAGTACACCGGGATGCAAGGAGTGACAAGCAGCAGGGAACCGTTATGACCCCGATGTCTCCGGCAATGGCCCGGCTGCCACGACCTCAGGCTCCACGGCAGGCCCCGAAGGCCAGAATGTCCACCGCAATGGCATCGAATACATCAAGGACCAAGTCGGGATGGGTTCCGGGTCCACCACCACGACTGGATCGACAGGCACCAACCCGGGGGGCGATGGCGCTTCCGGTGGCCTGTCCTCCGGTGCGGGAGGGGCAAGCGGTGCCGCTGATGCCGGGGCCTCGTCTCAGAGCGAAGGCGGCCTCCTCGACACGGTGAAGTCGTACCTCGGCGTGGGTGGCGCTGAAGGCGAGCAGACTGGGAGTAGAAGTACGCCTGGCGTCACGGGATCCGAGGCTCCGACGTCCGAGAGGCACCAAAGCACTGGAGGGCCGATGGATGAACGCCAAGGGTCTGCGGCCCAGCAGGGCGAGGAGAGGAGGGAGGCGCGGGAGGAGAGGCGGGAGGAGAGGCAGGAGGAGAGGCAGGAGGAGAAGCAGGAGGGCGATGGTGCGGTAAAGAAGACCGGCGGCGGGACTGGAAACCTGGAGAACAAGGACGCCATTCCCACTGCGGGTGGCGAGAGGCTAGGCGAGAAGCACTGGGGCGAGAGCAAGATTGTGCCGGAGAACCCGAAGCCGGCCGAGGGCACGGCTAGCGAGGACGGCCAGCCGGACAGTAAGCGATCGAATGATCTCCCGAGAAGTGCTCCGTACATGCTGACCGCGTTGCAGGCGAAACCAAGGACAACACGGCCAGGAATGCTCGTGACGGAAACAATGATGATGGCGAGAAGGAGGGCAAAGTGGACAAGATCAAGCACAAGCTGCATATGGGCTAGGCCGAAGTATTCGTGCCGGGCACTGTGACAGGACCGCTGGCTACGTCAGGCTAGTTATCACAGGCCCGTGACAATCGCTGCGAAGCAGGTTGATAAGTTTATAAATTCTTGCTAAGCGTCGCTACCCATGTCTCCAAGTCTGCCCATCTCAGTTGCGTAGACGAAAAAGTTTCGGCAATGACTGTAACGACCAATCCACGTGCGAGCGTTCCTTCTCGTCGGAGACTCCTTCGCCGCCATGCCCTTCCAAGCCCACTCATCTGTCTGATAAGCTTGCCACGACTGCCCAGACATGCCTTTTCCGCAATGTGGACAGGTGTGGGTGAGATTGTAGGAGGCTATATTAGCCTTGAAGGACACGGATCTCTGATAGCTCGAATGGCCGGCACAGCGAGGATCGTAGCGAACCTCTTGCGGATATTGAGTCTTGTCAGCAGCACCAATCATGGCGAGAACTGCGATTCCTGTAGCGAGTTGTGGGAGCTAATTCATTGTTGCCAGTAGCGGTGACTCGCGGGATATCGCTTTTGGGCGTTTGAAAATCAGGTCAAGCGTCGCCTTCGACATCGTTGGGCCGCCCTTTGTTTCTTCCTTGTATGCGAGCAGAATCGCGGTAGCGATATACTCAGAGGCCAGGATTGGCTCTGCCTCCGCCACGAACTTGGAAGTAATGAACATTTCAAGCTTCGGAATGTCGTACTTCTCAGCGGGGTTGTTGAGCAAGACCTCAAACTCCAGTGAGCTGATCTGGCTCCCGTCTAGTCTGCTGTAGTCCGGGTGATACATGAACTGCAGTAGGGCTGCGACACTTGCCGGATGGTCTTCGAGTAACTCAGCTCTGCCCGTCTGACCTTGCCGTAAATAGAGTCAGCTGCATGCTTTCCGCATGCTGTCGCGGGCTCGGCCCCTGCCCTCAAAGCTGGGTTGCTGCTCATGCGGTAGAGCACCGGGGAGTGCATGGACCCAATCGCCTTATAGAACTCGTGTTCCTGGCCGCAGCACGCGATCACGAAGCCCGTCAAACCCTTTTCGAAGAGTCTGATGCTCGTCAGTGGATACGCCGCTTCCAAGTCCAGGGTAGGCCGATCAAGCAGAGTACCTACTACCTCAAGCTTGCAGTCACGATTCGAGCGCCGAAAAATGCCACCGCTGTCCACTTCCCACCGCTGAAGATACCACTTGGTTTAAGTCTTGTTTGGTGAAACTGGAGTTCGATCGTGTCTTTTGGCTGTGCTCAATCGCGCTATTGCGGACAGTCCTACCTCCTCGGCTGCAGGCAGTCGCGACTGAACTGCAATTGATGTCCCATGGTTCAATCATAGAACGAACCGGGACTCGACGGAAGCGCCACCAGAGGCCGGATGAGCGAGTGGGAATTGAACGCACTACAAGAAACGCATCACGCTCGCAACAGCCTCACGAGCTTGATTCAGATCCTTATCTGAGCCATCGCGATGCGCCATCTTCACTTCAGAATGCAGCTCCAGGAGATCCTTGGCCCGCTTCAAGTCCGCGTCGCTGTCCTCGATTTTCGCAATATTTGCTGACATGCCGCCATCATCGCTGGGCCTGGCATTGACTAGTGCTCCTGCAGCCTTCGGATCCTGCAATGAAGTTAGTGATGATTGGAATCAAGAGTGACGACACCCAACAGACGGCGAGGTACAGCGTGGTAAGGTCGGACAGCATCTCGGCGACCTTCATGGTGGCGGACGGGTTGTGGAACTGGGGCAACGAGCCCTTCAGCACTCTCCAGGCAAGAGACCTCTGGACGGCGACAAGTTTCGAAGCGTTGATATACGACCGACCACTCCGCTGTCGTCATCTGGGTTTCGTGAAGGCAGTTCACTCAAACCATTAGCACCGGCTCCTGCCGAGCCAATTGCTTAGAGCCCGCGACCTCGTGCCTGCAGCTCAAACAACCTCGAATCTCACTTCAGCACCTTCCCTCCCCTTGCTACATCGTTGCACGCGACCTTCACTTTCGCTTGGAAGATTCTACTCGCCACCTTTCACAGACTGGATTGCCAACGATGTCCAGCAAGCTGACGACAGACGTGGACAAGCGTCTGCTGCGTACGACCAAATTCCCGCCCGAGTTCAATGTGAAGGTTGACATGACCAAGGTGAACATTCCGGTCATCAAGAAATGGGTGAGTGATGAGATTGAGCGGATACTCGGCAACGACGACGACGTTGTCACGGATACCATTTTCAACCTGATTGAGGGGCCGAGATATGTAAGTCGAGAACTAGTCACCCTGAGGGTTGCTGTGCTGACTCGCTTCGCAGCCAAACATCAAAGAGCTCCAGATATCGCTCACCGGTTTCCTCGATAAAGATGCGCCGAAGTTTTGTCAGGACCTCTGGAAGCTCTGTACGAGCGCGCAAGAGAATGCCGCCGGGATACCGAAGGAGTTGCTGGAGGCGAAGAAGCTGGAGCTTATTCAAGAGCGCGTACGTACAGGTTTCGCTGGATAACCATCGTGTACTGACCATTATGCAGCTTGAGGAAGAGAGAGCACTCGAAGAGGCACGCAAGCGCGAAGCAGCCGAGCGCGAGAAGGACCGTGAGCTCGCCCGCATCCGTGAGCGTGAACGCAGTGAGCGGGGCCGAGGTAGAGGGGGACGCTACAGTCGCGATGACCGGCAACCCTCGCGGAGATACTATTCGAGATCGCCGCCACCGATACGGCGCGATGATGACGACTATTATAGAACCGTCCGAGGCGATGTCTACATCCCCGGCAGATCCCGTCGCAACGACGACCGACCAGCACGCCGCCGCCGCCGCTCGCTCTCCGCGCACTACTCACCCTCAAGGTCGCGCTCGCCACCGAGGCGCCGCCATCGAAGTCCTTCTTCATCGCGCTCGCGCTCGCCACCACGCAGACGGCGTCGAAGCAGCCCGAATCGCTCAGCCTCGCGCCACCGCGACCGCGACTGCAAAAAGCGCAAAGGCGGTGACGGATCTCGTTCTCGTTCTCGCTCTCGCTCTCGTACCCCAGTCAGACGTCGCTCACGCTCGCCTAGACGCCACAATCACCGATCTTACCACCGCCGCCGCTCGCCGAGCCTCTCTGACCGGAGCCGCTCCCCGCCTCCCAAGCGCACCCGCCATCGCAGCCGGTCACGATCATGCTCGCCACCGCGGAAACAGCGTGATCTGCTGTCTACCGAGAAGCCGCGCCGTGACGGGCCGAGGCTCAGTCGCGAGCCATCCGATGACGCACCGCCAGCTGCTACCGACCGTGGCCGTGGCGTCTCGGCCACTCCAGACAATACTCAAAGTGTGACTGCTGCCGGGGCTGAAGAGGTTGGTGATCCCTGATGTACTGACCGCATCGTTACCTTGGCTCGATAGACTACAGTGTCACTACCTTAACAACACTGAAAGCAGTGTCTATAGAAAGATATGGAACGTCACTGACCCTGCCAGCTTCTCTTACCCATGACAGCTGTGACCCCCCGAACCTTCAATGCAAGTAAGACCTTCGGTGCAAATCAGGTACTAATAACCCCTAAACGACGGCTTCGCCCTGGTGCTCGTCAACCAGCACTTGAGGCGGATGAAAAGAAGGTCTGTCATCAACTGCCGAGGCCTTGGACAGATCAACACGAGCTTAATATGAAGAAGGAGCGGGAGTTGAAGGCGCAGCTCCTCGAAATGATGCGAGTGAGAAGGGAGAAGCAGCATCGCAGAGACAGCGCGGTGGGCGGTATCGAAGAAGGCAAGTAATCGAGAGTGCGGTCGAACTGGAAATGAAATGGCGGGAGGTGTATGAGTGCCAGAGGGGAAGCAGTCGGGCAATGGCGCTCTGGGTAATGCAACGCAAGAGGTCGTGAAGGTGATTTTCCATGAACAGACGCGCGAGCGATGCTCAGAATCCTTGCAATGTCCACTTGCCAGCGCCATGCTTCTCGTCCCTGTGACCTGGGATAACTTGGCGGCATATATTCGGTACTCAGCCTCAGAAACCCGTGGTCTTGCTGCCTGCATTAGCGCCGTCGATCAAAGAAGCTGACCGCTGACGTCGGTGAGTCGATCACCAACATTCAAGGCCAGAGCCTTCTGCCAAACCACCTGCGCATACACTTTTGAACACCGTACATAGCACATTCTGGGACGCCCATACGACGACGGAGATAGGCGAAAATGGACAAATTCAAGAATTTGTTCAAGAAGGGCCAGGATGGAGAGGAGGGCAGGAAGTCGTCTGAGCAGTCGGCAGCGTCGAGGGAGGCTTCGCGGCAGCAGTCTACTGGCGCTCCCAAATCGGAGCCGACGGGCAGCGGCGCCGCGGTATCAGCACATCCAGCAGCAACAGGAGCCATTCCAGAAGGCGTGATCATGCACACGACATTAGGCCCCATCACCATTGCGCTGTTCCGCGATCAGACACCGAAGGTAAGCAGGCTTTTCTGCTCGATCGCAGGCCGCGCTAATCACTTGGGCTCCTGTCGCAGACTTGCAAGAACTTCGCCACTTTGGCCTCGACGGGGAAATACGACAATGTCATCTTCCATCGCATCATCTCAGGTTTCATGATCCAAGGAGGCGATCCCACTGGGACTGGCCGTGGCGGCGAATCTATTTACGGCCGCAAGTTTGAAGACGAGTTCGTGCCGACTTTGAGACATGACGACAAGGGCACACTGAGCATGGCGAACTCAGGGCCTGGGACGAACGGGAGCCAATTCTTCATTACGTGAGTATCCTTCCCTGCGTGGGTGGGGACCCGATGCTGATTGGGACAATAGACTGGGCCCGACGCCGCATCTCAATGGCAAGCATACTGTGTTCGGACATGTGGTGCAAGGTATGGACGTTGTTGATAAGCTGGGGGCTGTGAAGACTGCTTCGGGTGATCGTCCCGTGAAGGAGGTGAAGATTGAGAGGTGCGAGGTTTTCTAGACTGTTATCGGCTGGACGCAGAGAGCATGGTTGCGGGGATTCGAGCGAGGGCTAGCGAGGCGCAGCGCGTCCTTTACCGTCATGACATCCGCGTATTAATGTGTATTCATTCCAGTTCCAGAGCTGTGCGTAGCTTCGGACGCATGCTGCGCAGCATCTGCAGAGGCCGGAGACGGATCGTCCTGTCTCCTCATGCAGTTCGGGCGCCCCTTCGGATTTCGCCGGGCAGTCATGTCGATCACGAGCACCTCCCGCGCTCACAAGGGCCTCGTCAGGAGCTTCATTTCGCGTGTGATAGCATCTGTTCGTAAAGATCGTCCGGGATCTTGCGCACAAGATCGATGGTGGTATCAATGACCTTTCGCGCCTTTAGGGGCTTGAGGTCAGGTTTCGGGCTGCAGCGGCGTTAGCGGTACCGGATGACAAGGCCTTGCGGCGAGGATGGCACATACCTGGCACTATTGAGCAGCGACTCTCTGACGAGCACTAGCTGGGCGACGATGCAAAGCAGGTTGAGATGAGGTCCGTAGGCGAACAGGAAATCCCACAACGTCAGAACTTCAGGCAGTGGCGGCGTACACGCGCATAGCGTGAGAACGCTCGGGAACGCATAGATCTCTGCCTTCATGCCCTTGCTCAGCATGTGCTGCGATAGCTGTGAGTCGACGATGGCGAGGATTTGGTCGACGAGCGCGAGCCCCTTATGGACGCCTTCCATGCTTCCGCGCACGTAGCCAGGACACTCTGCCGTTATCAGACGGTCGAAGGCGGCGAAGGCTTCAGCTTCGCTCCGCGCAGCGTACAGGAAGGGTGCGGCCAGGACGTTCATGCCTTGCACGTAGCCCACGAATCCGGAGCCATCACCGCCGGCTTCCGAGCCTTCGGTCCCGGTCACTGATCCGCGAGTATGTCGTGTACTGATAGACACGGGCGAATGCCATAGGTTATCCGTGCCATCGAGGCTTTTGGGCACGCTGAGGGTGGGGGGGGACATCCAGCCATTGACACGCGCCTCGTTCGCGTCGTGCAGTTTCCACGCGATCGCGTTGAGCACGCGCGTAATGCTGTTCTCCGTCACCTTTCGCCGGAACATGGGATCCGTAGTCAGGGTCCGGAAAGTGTCGTTGCGGATTTTGGCATAGGCAGGCGATGCGCCTTGCCTGACCAAGTCCAAATACGCATCTGTCGACAGGGGCGGTATGTTCAACAGGATCATCCAGATGTAGATGCGCAGCTCAGACTAGCAGGTGTTAGCGATGCCGGTGAGGCTGCGGATCGGATCTATGATACCATGCCATCGCTGCCAGACGGGATGCCGTCGAGCAGGACCACCCGCCGCAACTCCGCGAGTCCGGAGGATGCGTCTCCATGGGCGGACGCCTCCTGGAGGAAGAGGTCGAGGTCTCTCGTCATGTCTGTCCCTCTGTGGAGTTTGCCATCGTTTACCGCCGAGAGCGCGTACGGCTCGCGTTGACATGGCGCGAAAGCTCGGACCACCAGCGTGGAAGCTTGGCGAGGTGGCCGCCGGGCAACAGCACCGAGTGCAAACAATGCCAGTTCGCTGATCAAATCTCCTACTGGGACTCTCACATGATATCACCCCACAGTGTATCATTTCGAAGCTGCAGGGTGTTACAAGCCTGAGATTCCGCGGGACCTCACCAACGTCGAGGCCACAGTCACTTAGACATGTGTTGCGTCTCCTGCGCAGTCCGAACGTATACCGCCGCTACGCAGAGCGCTCGGAGAAGACTGTGCTCTCAGAGCTGGCCACGCACCATCCGATCGGTGACAGTCTGTCTCACCTAAGCAGCCTCACGAACGTGCTACGCCATGCCCATGGTACCTTCAGATGATGCTCCGGGGCTGGGTCCGCTTCGAATCTCTATTTGGACTTCACCCGGGCGCAATCCTGAAGGCAAGCGACGGCCGATTCAGATTTGCTTGCGCAACACTTGTGGGAGAGGACGGCACACCCTACATATGTCCATCCTGGCCTACGTGGCCCTCTCAGTGGCAGCCCCCCGTGAATATCAACGAGCGCAGAGTTCACCGCGCGGCAAAGGTATGACGGTGGTCTGCCAGCAGAATCAGATCTTCGGGGACCAGCGCTCAGCCACATCATGAATCTTGGCATTTCGTCACGAAAGCCCGGGACTGTCTCAATGAAACCATCCAGCCTGTTTCGAACTCAAATTCCCGCTTTGTCTGCAGATTCGAGCCGTCACGGAGAAGATCGCGGACATTGCGAGTGGATTATGAAGTCGGAAGCGATAGACTGATAGCACGCCTTGTAGATCCGCCGTGATTGGTTGAATGATGGGAATGCGGCAGAACACCTGAAGTCGGATCTGAGGCGGCGAACGCACCGACTGCGCAATCCCGGCTCGTCTTAACCGCTTCGGGGTGCCTACTCGAGCACGACATCCCCAGCAATCCACCCGACAGATCAACACCCTGAATTCCAGTGCTCCACTGCCTGCGTAATTATGAAGGACGCTGTATCCGTCCAATGGCGGTACTTGACTGCCGTGAACATGCCTGGACAGTGCCCTTCCGTTGATCATATCTTCACCTTGGCTGAATGTCCTCCTCTCCCCTCCGCCATCTTTCCTGCCGGCACCATCTGATCCACCTCCTTGGACTCAGTCCTTCAGTCGTCTAGTCGGAGAAGTCATTGTCTGTCACGATTATCGCTTCAGCCCGGACCTACCATCCCATCCATGCATCGGTGACCTCTGAGGACGGTGCGCGACTCCATACTTTGCCTTTGTGGTTGCGTGCTCTGTCGCGATCCATTCACAGCCTCTGTGGCTTTCGATCACTACCGTCTGGCAAGCCCAATTGCCTGCTCAGGCCCAGCACGACATACAGGGCGTCTTTTGGTCCATTGGTCGAGGCGCACTCGGCGCAGAGCAATCTTGCTTCTTTGACGCTTGGGCTGCGCTCATAAGAAACACGCGACTCGTTCGCGTTCCCGGATCTCAATCGATTCCAGCACTGCACTCCCCCCGCTGCTTCCAAAGATGTCGGCCGGCGCCAACATTGGGCACGGCTTGGCTAAAGTCCTCGGCATCAAGCTCGACTATCGCGACGAGACGGGCAGCAATGACCCGGTCACTCGCGGGGAGTCCATGTTCTCTGTCAACACCGCTGACAGCTACACGGAGGACGAGCCAACATCTATCGAATGGATACAATCAGTTACACCGACCGGAAAGCAGATCGCGCAGTACTTCACGAGCCTCTTTCCATTCATCAACTGGC
Source organism: Acidiella bohemica (assembly GCA_019670975.1). Classification (NCBI taxonomy): domain Eukaryota; kingdom Fungi; phylum Ascomycota; class Dothideomycetes; order Mycosphaerellales; family Teratosphaeriaceae; genus Acidiella; species Acidiella bohemica. The sequence goes on from JAGUCJ010000013.1 coordinate 433,813, forward strand.
TACCCTTCTACAACACGCAATGGCTTATCGGGGATCTCGTCGCGGGCATCACCGTCGGTGCCGTGGTAATTCCTCAAGGCATGGCTTACGCGAAGTTGGCTGAGCTTCCAGTTGAGTACGGCTTGTACTCGTCGTTCATGGGTGTTCTGATATACTGGTTCTTTGCAACGTCGAAGGATATTACTATCGGCGTAAGTCACCCAATACTTGGTTGTATCCGCGTGATGCTGATCCGTGTCTTTGCAGCCCGTCGCCGTGATGTCCACAGTCACCGGCACCGTCGTCCTCCACGCACAGAGTATAGACCCCAGCATCCCTGGTCATGTCATCGCATCGGCACTGTCGATCATCGTCGGCGGCGTCGTCACCTTGCTCGGACTTGCGAGATTGGGCTGGTTGGTAGAATTCATATCGCTGGCTTCTATCTCAGCATACATGACAGGCTCCGCAATCACCATCGCTGTTGGTCAAGTACCGACCCTGATGGGTATCACTGGCTTCGACACTCGCGCATCTCCCTACAAGGTCGTCATCAATACTCTGAAGCATCTTGGGCGTACCAAGATCGATGCTGCGATGGGACTCACTGCTCTCACCATGCTCTACCTGATCCGGACGAGCTTCAACTATCTCGCGAAGAAGCAACCTCACCGCAGAAAGCTGTGGTTCTTCTGCAATACTCTGCGGACGGTCTTTGTCATTCTGCTTTTCACCATGATCTCCTGGCTGGTCAATCTACACATTCCAAAATCCGTTGCGAAGAAGGAGTCCCCATTCGAGATTCTCGGAGCAGTGCCCAGAGGCTTTCAACACGCAGGCGTGCCTAGGGTTGACTTTACGGTGATTGACACGTTCACTAGCTACATCCCGGTCTCCTGCATTGTCGTCCTGATCGAACACATCTCCATTGCGAAGTCCTTTGGCCGGGTCAATAATTACACCATCAACCCATCGCAGGAGCTCGTCGCAATTGGAGTTTCTAATCTCCTCGGTCCGTTTCTGGGAGCATATCCTGCGACAGGGTCTTTCTCGCGGACAGCTATCAAGAGCAAGGCTGGAGTACGAACACCCCTCGCCGGTCTTATCACGGCTGTCGTGGTCCTTATCGCTATCTACGCCCTGACTGCCGTTTTCTTCTACATACCGAACGCCTCTCTCGCCGCAGTCATCATCCACGCGGTCGGGGATCTCGTTACGGCGCCAAACACTGTTTACCAGTTCTGGCGCATCAACCCGATCGAGGTTGTCATCTTCTTCGCTGGCGTCTTCGTAACGGTGTTCAGCTCGATCGAGAACGGCATATATACCACCATCACCGCATCTGTGGCTTTGCTGTTATGGCGTGTGTTCAAGGCGCAAGGCCGCTTCCTTGGCAAAGTCAAGGTTCACTCTGTTGTGGGCGATCACATCGTAGGCGTGGAGTCGAAGGCCGAACCGAACCCCGACAACGATCCCGATAAATCTTACCGCAACATTTACCTTCCCATCGACCATGGCGACGGCTCAAATCCCGAGGTACAGACCGAACATCCCTACCCTGGCGTATTCATCTACCGCTTCTCCGAAGGCTATAACTTTCCCAATGCCGGTCACTACACCGATTACCTGGTTGAGGAGATCATGCAACAATGTCGCCGCACCAATCCCGCGACTCTGGGCAAGCTCGGCGACCGTCCGTGGAACAATCCAGGCAAGTCGCGAAAGCCTGCTCACGATGTGGTTGACCACCGGCCTAAGTTGAAAGCCGTCATCCTCGATTTCTCTTCCGTGAACAACGTCGACATCACCTCCGTTCAGAACCTCATCGACGTGCGCAATCAGCTCGACCGATATGCTGCTCCCGACAGAATACAGTGGCACTTTGCCTGCATCAACAATCGATGGACCAAACGCGCACTAGTCGCCGCTGGCTTTGGCTATCCAACTCCTTGCGATGATTCTGATCGCTTCGAGCGTTGGAAGCCAGTTTTTAGTGTTGCCGAAATTGGCGGCGAGAGCAGCGCGGCTGCCGAGGCTGCGAAGAGTGCATACAAGCGACAGCAACAGGACCTCAAGGACCGTGATTTGGAGACCGGCAGTCGACGGCGCAGCGAGGGCCAGAGAAGCTCAAGCTCCGACGAGCGTGAGGGTATCAAGAGCCTCGACATGCAACTGACCACTTCCGCTGCGTATCGTAAGGGCGGTCCAGCGGCTTCCAGACAGCCGGTCGCAGTTGTGCACGGGCTTAACAGGCCATTCTTTCATATCGATATTACCAGCGCGTTGCAGAGCGCTGTACAGTACGCGGAGGGAGACGACGGGCCGGTGTCGTCTGACGAGGAGAGTAGCTAGTAGCTGTCGACTCCCTCCTGTGCGTGGCGGCGGTCAGGGAGCCTGCGAAGGCCGCGATAGCTCAAGGTTGCGGGCAGCTACGAAATTTAATGACGCTTACTTCCAGATCGTGCAGACGCCATCTTACTTACCCCTTCCTATTGTATCAATGATGACCTCGCCCAGGGTAAGCACGAGGCTGGACTAGGCGAAGCTTACTTACCCAGAATGTGGGGCATCTTGCTTCCAGCCCTTTGGCTACTTCCCAATTCACATCTGTCTTGACTGCTGTCATATCGGCGACCGAAATCACATACCACATATCCACGGTTTACCGTCAAGAGATCGCGTGCTTGAGAGACCGCCGTGTCGGCGCCCAAACCAACAGCGCGGCGTTCACGCATATCTACCCAGCTCCGCGCAACTAGATTGAGGCACCATGGCGGCTGGAGCATCCGAAGCTCCAATTTCTCCTGTCGAGGGACCAAAACTGGATTTCAGCAGCGATTCAGCAGCAGCAAGCTCGAGCGTGAACCAGCAGCCCGTGGAGCTTGATGGGACGCCAACATCTCCAGAGCGGCTGAGGCGTGGCTCACGGGACGAGCTCAGCGCTGAGGAGCAAGGGGTAAGGTTATGGCGGTCTCGCACTTCCAGCAGTGCCTTGGATCGCAAACGGTCAATTGCTAACATCGCCCGCAGAAACGAGCTCAGCTGATCCACGAGCGTCAAGCAGATGCCGCGGTAATCGTAGATGTCCCATCAACGCCCGACGCCGAGGAATTCGAAGTCGCTGAAGAACAAAGCGAGAAGCGCAAATGAAGAAATGGCCGAAGACTTTAGCACTGGAACGAATGCGTCGGGACTTGTTCAGGAGCTCTCTCCTGCACAATCGTTCGCGAGTGCATTGCCTTTCCCAAACGCGATATTGCACATTCTTTGCCGAATCTGGTGATGGGGTTCAAGCGATCGTCTTTGTCCGGTTGTACCGTCTTCTCGCGGATTCATCGTCATGGTGATGGAACAATCCTTTCGTTGTCCGGCTTCTTTGTCTTAGTCCCTCAGCAAGTCGAGTCCGCGCAATCAGACAGATCGTACAGATCACGACCACTACACCGTGTCTCCGACATCTTCTAACAGCATCATGTATGTTGAGGCGAAACCTTTGTCCATATACGGTGCGACAGAGGGCTGGAAGATGCCATCGTCCAATCCTTGCAGCACCACATGGCATCGTCCGCCCTTGCGGACAGCTAGCTCTTCGTCACCTCCAGTGCCTACGCTCGATGCCCTGCGAGGCATGGAGAAGACGATACCCACCTTTAAGAGCTTCGTGGAACGTACGCCGCCGCCAGACCTGCGCAGACCGCTCCCGCCGACGCCGTTGATACCCAGGCGCGCCTCCTCCTTGGACAGCTCGCTGTCACGCCCACCATCACACGAATTTACTCGCCGATCATCGAGTATCTACAGTCGGCCGGCGTCGCTCTGGGACTCGGCTGCCGACGATGACTCTCCTGTTTTTCCGCCATGGCGAAGCGTAGACCTCGAAGATCAGAGCCCCATGCTCAGACCGATTGCATACAGCGCGAGCACACCACTGCTGATGGACAAGCCGGCCAACAAGCCTGAGTCTGTGGAGCTCCTGGAACCAAGGATCTATAGCCCGCTCATCGTCACGCCTTCGCCAACTGCAAGCCGGATGTCAACACCTTCTCCCGAGCCACGCCCTCCGAAGAGGCCATCCTTGGGAGCGACAGAGCCTCGACCATCCGTTCTGCTGCCCCCGCCTGTCAGGGTGGTTCGGATGCAAAAAAAGCGTTTACGCACAGTCTCGCTCGAGAAAGCCAAGGAGATGCTTGCAGCCCCGGGTGCTCTCCATCTACTACCGGAGGAGCTGCGCGCTCAAAGCATCGTGAGACCTCGCTCGCAGGAGCCTACGCGGCCGTCAGCGCAGCTCCGCATGAATTCATTCGACATTATCAGTGGTAAAGATCCGGTTCTCCCGAGCACGCCAATTCTGGTTGATAATCAAGGCCGGCAGCGTATCGTGAGCACGACTATCGCTCTACCAACCTGTTCTCTGGACGGCCCGAAGAGTCCGCCCCTGAGAAGCCCGATGGCGGCGCCGGGAGCCACCTTCCGCGTTGGCAAGGGACCTGAACGGACCATGGCCTCGCTCCTCCCCCAACCGGGAGAAGAAACGCGGACAAAGATCAAGCAGGCCCTGGCACACGCAGATACGGGAGAGGACCGCGGCCGTACGATGACAAGAGGGCCGCGCAGCAAGGTACATAATCAATACCGACCGGCGGAGCGAGACGAAAACAGCTCCGGCGATGAACTGCAGTCTGACGCCCAGAAGCTGGCAGCAGATTATCACAAGCTACTTAGGGCGCAGTATCGGCAGTCCTCTACCTCCCGGGTCTCAGCAGAGAGTTCAAATTCTGACCCGGGCACTCACGTCAGGATGGTGCCGCAGCCTCTGTTTGCGAAGCCTGTTCCCATGGCGAAGGGCTTGAACACGGGAACACCAGACAGCGGAGCCTCGAGAATGCTGGCTGGTGCATCCATTGAACGCCACGAACATCGGCAGTCAAGCGGTAGCCGTACATCGATACCCTTGCGTCTCTCGCCAAGCCTGCGAGGCGGGCAGCGGAGACGCAGTAGCGGTCGAGCCTCGTCTTCATTCCAAGAGACGAAACGTTCCTTCGAATCTGCAGCGGCACCGGAAGCAGAGTCTGAACCGGCGTGGAACCTCTCGCCGGCTTCAGATGGCAGCGAGTTAGCCAACGTCGTGAAAGACAGCAGAGCATCAGCGTACTATCCGCACATCATGCCTCGAAAGAAGCCAAAGACGAAGGCGAGGACGGGAAATGCGAAGAAAGACTCCACACAGGGGCGAAAAGCCACCCTCTCCTCGCTCGCCGCGGACATCAATGTGCAGAGGCTTGGGACGCCCGAGTCGATCCCCGACGCATCTCCATTGCGCAGCGCCCCTTCTCCCAGCCAGCTTTACCATCGTGAAGCCACTGCATCACTGCACTCGCAGAGGCTGAACAGGGCGATGCACAAGCGACTCTCAAAGAGTGCTGCCTCCAAGGCAGCAGGCAGGTTCCGTCGGAAGTCCTCAAGCGCGCAGTCTGTCCGTCATCCTGCAGGCCAGAACGAAAAGAATACACGGTATCCGGTCCCCGATGCAGCCTCACCGCATCTCCTCCCGAGCCCCAGTTCAGCAAGATCACGACCGAACATCCATCTCAGTTGGTCCGACATTGCCAAGGATGCGTTTGACAAGGCTCGGGCGTCAACGCAGCGCCCTGACCGCGGCCATGAACCGCTGGTTGCGCACATCCAGACTCATGCTCGCCCAGTGGACGAGGCCAAGGGCGCCTTGGTGGAGCCTGAAAGCCCTAATAACTCCAAGGCAATGCTGTTCGGAGGTTTCAGCTTGATGGAGGGATGGCGTGAGAACAAGGCAGAGAAGAGGCGAAGAGACTTGAAGAAGCTCATCACTGTAGTGACACCCGATGGTGAAATGAGGAAAAACAATGATGAGGGCGGGGGTGCTCAAAAGCCTCCGATAGTCTCCAGGAGATGGAGTGCTTACAACTGGATGTAGCACCACGCACGTCCACGACGGTGCTCAAGAGGAACAAGCCTCCCAATCACGGCCTCTCTACCCTGGTATTCAACTTCTATGTGTGCGACTCCATCTAACCCTCCCACGTGTAGACAAATCTTCTACGCTATCCAAGCTGCTGTTCTCGCATCCTGCAAAGAGCCTGATCGGTCGCCGTGCCGTTCCGTGCTTCAGCTACTCCTTCTTGGCTGCCGCATCGCGAGTGCGACTCTGCGCCTGCTGTCTCTGAAGCGCCTTCCATTTCTCCTCCGGTATAGTCAAGCATTGAATGCCCAAGTAATCGCAGATGGCGTTGATGACCAGAAACGCCCAGCGGAAATAGACGATCAATGCGACCGCGAAGTAGATCCAGAGGTAGAGATGCTCGACTTCGGCCGAAACGGGCGCGAAGCCCAGGTGTCGTAGGTTCACAAGCGCTGCGCCTCCCACGAGCGGTAGGAGCAGCGCTGTCCAGTAGGGGTAGGGCTGGCGAGTGAGGTGCGCCAGAATGGTCTTAGTTGTCATTCGGCCAAAGACGAAGGATAGTGTAAGGCATAGCAGGCACAGGTGATTGTCCGCCAACAGATGAGAGTCGGGTGATCCCAGCCACGCTGTCAACGACGCCATGAAGACGATCATGGGGGCCCACTCCAGAAGAGTCGGTCCCATTGGCAGACCTTTGGCCCTTCGCGCCTGCCAGACGTTATAGACACACGATGGCAAATGTCCAACAGTGAAGCTGCCCAGCAACAACGGTCCCCAGATGTCGACAAAGCTGACGGAGCCAAGGATACTGTGGAACCCAATGAGATCTGCGACAGGTTGATGCCAGATCTGCGATCCATAGATCCCGGAGAATAGCATGATCAAAGACGCTATCAGTAGACCTTCTGTCGGTCCGTTGAAGTAGCCCAGATATAAGGTATGCGTATGATAGGTTTCCCAAGTCGAGAAGAACATCGGCAATGTCGGTATGAGGGCAGTCAAAGCGCCAATTCGGGTCGCGCCAAGTCCCATAGCAGAGCTCTCAAGGAGCGAGGCCAGTGTGCAGTTCAGCGAGTCGATGCCATGATCGAACAGTTCGCCAAGCCCCGACGAAGTCCCTGTTCGCCTCGCCTGCTTTCCATCGATGTTGTCCATGGTCGAATACGCCCAGACGCCGAAGGCATAGCTGTAGCAGACCCAGTTGTACTTCGGGCCCTCAAGGTCCGGGTCCATGACTTCCAGTAAGGCGACGTTTCCAAGTACGAAGAAGAACCCTAAAAGTGTGACCATGTTCGGCGCCAGCCATATTGGTAGGAATTCCACGCACGCATTCCACTACGAGGAAGTCAGTGGACTCGAGCAGCGGCTCTGCGAGAGGGTATAGAACGGACATAATGCCGCAAGACATAGTACGAAACCGGCGACTTGTCTACCGACGAGTATCTGTAGGTCTTAAAGTGCTGCAATGCATTGTCCGAGATGCACTCGGCGGCAGCCTTTCCTGCAGGATACGGTCACTGCACGTTCAATGGCGCATTGGGTTGGTCAGGTCCTTACTGTCGCTGACCATGGTGTCGTTCGATATGAAGATGCTTTCATCTACTGCAGTCGAAGTATGGCCCGGATGCGTGGCACAGCACTGTGAGCGGCCTTTGGGCACCGTGTATTGAAGGACCCAAAAGGGCGGCCGTCAAAAATCGGGAAGCTCGCGTGCGAGATGGGCAAGTGAGGTCCACAACAGCTGCTACTCCGCCACCACGTGTGCGGCTGGGCATTTGTCGACACCAATGCAGAGTTCATAGTACAGACACTTATGTCTCACGACCGAGGAGATTCAGACGGAGTTACGAAAGACTGACTTGACAGAGTGATGGCTTGAAAACATACAATTCAAGCCTCGTTACAGTCCACACGCTCCACGGTTCAAGACAAACTACTCAACTCACAGATGCATAGTCTAGCTTTTACAAAGGCTTGCCGCCGATGAACTCACTCCACCTGCGCACTTCCGAAGGAATCTCTCCCTCCTTCTTGGGCAGCTTCTCGCTCATACAACGGGCGAAGAGGACAGCAGTCTGTGGAAAAATCAGTATTTATCTCCTCATGCGACGGGACTTCAGTGAGAACTCACCCTCGGCTCCATGAAAAGCGGCACACCAAAGTCGACAGCATTCCTACGCATGACATAGTCCTCATCGACCATGCTGCTAGCCCTCCTCTTTACAAGGTTGAAAACGCCGCGGATATCGTACTTCTGGAACACTTCCCTCAGGGCACGCTTGTCCTCCTTCGGGAATTCGATAACCTCCACGCTGACGCTGCGATCCTTTGACGATTGCTCAAGGTGCTCCTTCACCTCGTTGTTGGCAGCGTAGAGCTTGTAGCCGAGCGGCGTGAGGTAATCGACGATCGTGGCCAAATCTGAGGTGGAAGTGTCGCCACCGAAGAGCAAGCCCTCACCGGGGTTTGGCATGCGGAAGTTCATTGTGCTCTGCATCGCAGTCCAGTAGGCCTCGATCAAGTCTTTGCCGAAACATGCCATTTCACCGGTGGAAGCCATCTCGACGCCGAGGTAAGGATCAGCACCGGCAAGACGGGTCCAGGAGAATTGAGGGACCTTGACACCGACATAGTCGCGCTGTTGCTTCATGAGATCAACAGGCTCGGGAACATCCTTGTCAACCAGTGCGCGGGTAGCCACGTCAATGAAGTTGGTACCGAGCACCTTGCTGCTGAACGGGAATGACCGAGAAGCGCGGAGATTACACTCGATGACCTTCAGCATCTCTTCACCACCCTCGGGGTTGTCGGCGCAGATGATTTGCATGTTGAAGGGACCGGTGATACTCCACGCTTTGGCGACTTTCTGGGCAATCTCCTTGCAACGGTCCAGCACACTCTCCGAAAGGTTGGCAGGAGGAAGTATGAGCGAAGCGTCTCCGGAGTGGACACCAGCCTGCTCGATGTGTTCGCTGACGGCGTGGATCAACAGCTTGCCGTTGTGGGCGACAGCATCTACGTCGATCTCCTTGGCGCCTTCGATGAACTTGGTGATGACGACAGGGTGGTCAGGCGAAACGTTGCTGGCAGCGAGAAGCTTGTCTTTGAGTTCCCCTGGCGATCGAATGACGGTCATAGCAGCGCCGGAGAGAACGTAAGACGGTCGCACCAGAACGGGATAGCCGACAGACTGCGCGAACTTCTCAGCGTCTTCGTAGGACGTAAGCTCTTTCCATGCGGGCTGATCGACTCCAATGGAGTCAAGGATCTGAGAGAACTTGTGCCTGTCCTCCGCCTTGTCAATGTCACGCGGGTCGGTACCGAGGACCTTAGCCTTTCCGGACTCCTGGAGCTTCAGAGCGATGTTTTGAGGCAGCTGTCCGCCAACAGAGACCACGACGCCAGTCGCGGTCTCCAGTTCATAGATATCCATGACACGCTCGTAGGAGAGCTCTTCAAAGTAGAGGCGGTCAGGGATGTCAAAGTCAGTGGAGGTCCTAGATCGATAGTCAGATTTGTACGTCTCCAGCCTTCATGGCGCAAGGGTTACCTACGTCTCTGGGTTATCTGTTCTCGGGTGTCAGCGGTGTCCATCGCGTGGGAGCATAGATGGACTTACAATTGATCATAGCAGTCTTCTTTCCGAGCGCCTTGAGCGAGAGCGTGGCATTGACAGCGCACCAATCGAATTCGACCGAGCTTCCGATACGGTATACGCCAGATCCAAGCAGAAGCGTCGGGTGATCGTCGAATTTCACGTCGTGGCTTGATGCGTTGTAGGTCGTGTACAGATAGTTCGTCTCAGCGGGAAACTCGGCGGCCAGGGTGTCGATCTTCTTCACCCAAGGACGGATGCCAAAGTTCTTGCGACGGGCGCGAACCTCGTCTTCGGTGCAATTGACAGCCTTGGCGATCTGCTTGTCGCTGAATCCGAGCTTCTTGGCCTTTAGCATCAGTTCCTTCTTCACGCCGAAAAGAGAGCCGAGCTTTTCAAGTTCGTGCGTGCAGTCAACGATGTTCTGGATCTTGTACAAGAACCACTTATCGATCTTGCTGAGCTCGTGGACGCGATCGACGGAGTAGCCTTCGTGCAGCATGGCCTGACCAACAGCGAGCCAACGACGGTCGGTGGGATTCTTGAGCACCTCATCGAGGTCGTCAAAGTGGTCGCCTTGAACGCCAAGGAACTTCGGATCGACTTGACGAATGGCTTTCTGGAAGGATTCTTCGAAGGTACGACCGATAGCCATGACTTCTCCGACGGACTTCATGGAGGAGCCAATCGAACGGTTCACATTCTGGAACTTGGACAAATCCCATCGCGGAATCTTGGTGACAACATAGTCCAGCGAAGGCTCGAAGTTGGCGGTGGTCGTGCGAGTCACAGCGTTAGGCAGGTTTGGCAGATCGTAGCCCAAGCCGATCTTGGCAGCGGTGTAAGCGAGCGGGTAGCCAGTAGCCTTGGAGGCAAGAGCAGACGAGCGGGACAAGCGAGCGTTGACTTCGATCACGCGGTAGTCGAGACCATCAGGCTGAAGGGCGTACTGGACGTTACATTCTCCGACAACACCAAGATGGCGGACAATTTTGATCGAGGCCGTGCGAAGCATATGGTACTCCTCGTCGCTGAAGGTCTGAGACGGCGAGACAACAATGCTGTCGCCAGTATGCACGCCAAGCGGGTCGAAGTTCTCCATGTTGCAGACCGTGATGCAGTTGTCGGAAGCATCCCGAACGACTTCGTACTCGGCTTCCTTCCAGCCCTTGAGCGACTTCTCGACTAAGATCTGCGGCGACAGTGTAAGAGAGCGGGCGGACAAGTTTCGAAGCTCCTCGGGATTGTCGGCGAAGCCAGAACCAAGACCTCCCAAAGCGTAGGCAGCGCGGACGATGATGGGGTACCCAACCTTCTCGGCAGCCTCCAGCGCCTCGTCGATGGTCTTAACGGCAATACTCTCAGCAATCGGGATATTGATCTCTTTCAGAGCTTGCGCGAACATGTCACGATCCTCGCTCGTCTCCAAGGTCTTCGTGCTCGTACCCAGAACCTGGACGCCGTATCGCTCGAATATGCCCATCTTGTCCATGTTCACACCCAGATTCAGCGCGGTCTGTCCACCAAACGACAGGAAGATCCCATCTGGCCTCTCGCGCTCAATGACATAGGTGACATACTCAGGTGTGACTGGCAGGTAGTAGATCTCGTCCGCGAGGACATGGGCGGTCTGAATCGTAGCAATGTTCGGGTTGATGAGGACCGACTTCACGCCCTCCTCTCTCAAAGCCTTGAGCGCCTGGGCACCTGAGTAATCGAATTCGCCGGCTTGGCCAATGGCCAGACCGCCAGAGCCGATCACAAGTACCTTCTTGACGTTGACCTTCTTTTCATTAGTTGCGACTGCGCCGCTAGCTAGGTAGGCTTGAGCGTTGGGCGCGACCTGTGGTGCCGCAGCAGCGACACGCGTGGCCTCCGTGAATGCTCGAGTCTGCTGCGCGATCTTCGTCTGTTTGGTGGCACTGGGTCGGACGGCGGATGTAAATGCGCGCTTGCTGACCTGGCTGCCTTGCTTGCTTTGTTGTAACAGGCTGTACCTGAGTTGGCGGGCAATACGCCCGCTGAGAGCCATGTTGCTCTCTTGTATATGTGTGCTGCGGTGTTATTGCTAGCAGTTATGTTGGGCAGGTGTTGTTGATTTCTCTCGCTGTCGGTGGGCCCGTCTCAGTTCACGTTCGCCTTCCAGACTGCACACAGGTCGTCAGTATCGCACTAATCTCTTCATACAGCTCGACTTCAACACACGATGGTCTGAAATATAGTCTATCGATCCTCTCGTCAGCCAGATATGCTTCTTCCGCGACATTTGCACTGCACTGCTCCCAGCAGTGCGATGATTCATACCGTACCTTGGGAGGTGAAGATGGTAGGAGCAAAAGTCATGAAGCCAGCCTTGAGCCCACAGGCTGCTACTCGAGGTGTTGGTGGAAGAGTGCCAGACGGCAAAGTCTGTGAGAAGAGTGTGGACAGTCTTGATTGTTTTGTGCGGTGACTAAAGTCTCTGGCGCAGGCTGATGATTCTTCTGGAGGCCGAGAGAGAAAATTGCTTGACCGCCGTGGGGCCCAAGCTCCGGCGCGCGATACGGCTCTCGGGCTTTTCTATCTCTGCAGGACGTCACTCTGCAACTAATGCAGCTGGCAAATTGGCGATGCAAAGGCATTGGAAGCTAGATCGCCTCCGTTCCCGGCCGATATGCTGACTATCTTCACGATCGTCGCTGTCTGCGCGTCGAAGAAATTCTGTCATGCAGTGCGACATCGGCTGAATTTCAGAAGCTCGCCAATGGCCCGAGAAGCTGCGGGTGTGACGCGGTTTTCACCGGCCGAAATCTCAATGGCTGCAAATGTCTGCACGGGGCTCTAGCAACGCGGCGAACGCCCTTACTGCCCTTCCTGATGTATGCACATCGCTTCAACCCGACATTTCCAGCAAGTATCGATGAGATCGAGCGAAGCACGCCGCTGCGAGCGAGAAACATCGTGGAAAGTAGTCCTAGAGCAGCCCAATGGCTTGGCATGCCACATTCACGGCGTCTACACACGCTCCCAATTTGCACGTTGCCTTAGGCTTGCACTCTAAACGTCCTTCCACTCGCCGTTTTCCTCTCCTTCTCCTCCGCTTCCGGTCGAGCTCTCCGTAGCACTTGCAAGAAATCCGCTGTCCGCCGTCGCATGCGTGAGTGGATGTAAGCTTTGCTGGCTTTGATGTGGTAGTGGAAATAATCACGGAAAGTCTGGATGTGGCTGATGACTTCCTCTCGGCGTTGTGATGTCAGGTGGCGAGGGAATAGCACTAAAAGGCGACGTGAGCAGAAATTCCCCTGAGGGCCATGGATTGCAACGCACCGAAAGTGACATAAGTGATCCCGCCCTTCCCAGCCTGCAGACCTGGAATTCCCTGCAATTCCAATGGCGGCTCATCTCTCGACAGCACCTGCGGCGCATTCTGCACACCCCGCTTTCTCGCATCCACAAACTCTTGCAAGAAGATCTTGCCATACACCTTATCCGTCTCTTCCGTGAAGATTGTGCTGAAGATCACCGTTACACGGTCATGGCTGGCTTTGATGTAGATTGCCTCAGCCTCACGGTAATGCAATACCCGGACCTCACCTCCTTCCCGCACGCCTTGTGGTGCCGACTCGCTAGTGTACTGTTGGGCCTGCTCCTGTAGGTTGGCGAACTCGTCGAAAGCCTGCTCGAAGGGTGCTGCCATGGCATTTCGCTTGAGCAGGCTTATCCGCCGGATCAGGTCATCTTTCTCTTCTTGGCTCTCGGGTAGTTGCTCGGTGTCCACTTGGACGCTGAAGTCGTAGCCGTTCTCTGGCTGGACAATGTATGGGCCATATTCGCGTTCAAGTACAGCTTGTGCGCCGTACTTCACTAACTCGGGGTAGCATTTGATCGCGAGGGAGATGAGGATCTTAGTTCGGGCTTCAGGCGTCGATATATGGAATGTAGTGTTGTCGAAGTCGGACACGATCTGGTCGATGCCATCCTTGGGCGGGCCACTGTTACATTCAGCATGGCCGCTCCTCATGTTCCCGAGCTGGACACGTACGTCAAGGCGAAACGCTCTTTCAGCAGACTCTCGATGAGAACGTTCTGGTAGTCGAGCAGCAGCATGACGGCACGAGATCAATGCTGTGGCGAAGATCTGAAGAAGAGGGAGCAGTGTTCGCGACAATCAACAAGTAATCGAAAGTCAAGTGTGAGCTGCCTGCGCCTGTGCCTTCCGCGTCACTCAGGTGGGATGCGTCTCGAGGCTCAGCGGCCCGCTCGGCGATCGTCCAGCCGAGAATGCGGGGTGCATGGGAAACCAAAAAGTTCAAGATCCATCAAAGTCTCAAAGTTGCCTCTGCAATCGCAATGGTCCGGAGCTATCGCAGGTACGAGCCGGCTCAGGCCTTTGGCACCGTCTGCACAGCATCCTCGAATGCCGTGTGGACGTCTGAGGCGCCGGGTTACTCAACAAACAACGCACGGAACACCGGCGCAGGCCGAGCGTACGTTGGCGCAAACGAGGATGTGCTGTGCTGGGATATCAAGAAGGGAGAGCTGCTTTCGACATGGCATGACAAGGATAGCAGAAGTACCGTGACAGCGTTGGCACAGTGCGCGGCGCAGCCTGATCTTTTTGCTGCTGGGCATGCGGATGGCTCGATCCGAGTCTGGGATGCATTGTCCGGGCAGATTGTGGTCAGCTTCAACGGCCACAGAAGTGCTGTCACACACTTGCAGTTCGACGGGGAGGGCGCACGACTGGCGAGTGGCAGTCGGGATACCGACATCATCATCTGGAACCTGCTCTCCGAGACCGCAGAGTTCAGGCTACGCGGACACAAGGATCAGGTCACAGGCCTAGCATTCCTGCAAACGCCAGTACGAAGTCGACAGATTCCGAACGCCGATGGGAATGTCGATGTGGGTCCGGACCAGGATGCGGAAGAGAGTGAGATGGAGGAGCGCTTCTTGGTGTCCACGTCGAAAGATGCCTTGATCAAGCTGTGGGATCTCACCAGTCCGCATTGCGTCGAAACACATGTTGCGCAGACTGGCGGCGAGTGTTGGGCGCTCGGTATGAGCCCTGATGGCGCAGGTTGCATCACTGCGGGGAATGATGGGGAGCTGAAAGTGTGGCAGATCGATGTGGATGGACTCGCTACGACGGGCGGAGGTGGAGGGGGCAACAAGCAAGACGTCCTTACAAGCCAGGGTATACTTCGTCGCCAAGGTAAAGATAGGACGCTTGGCGTGGTGTTCCACCCGAAGCAAGACTATGTGGCCGTCCATGGCTCAGAGAAGGCTGTCGAGCTCTGGCGCATCCGGCCGTGCGGATGAGGTACATCGGCACATGCAGCGCAAGCGGCGGAGAAGACGGGAGAAGGCTGCTGCAGCTGGTGAGGCTCTGCTCCCTGAGGTTGACGACGCCATCTCTGCGCCGGGCGTAGATGACATCTTTGTGCCATATGTAATAGTGCGCACTGGTGGCAAGGTCCGCTCAGCATCGTGGGCGAATCCGGAAGTCGGACGAGTAAAGCTTTGCAGCTTCTGGTGTCCACTACGAACAACCAGGTCGAGCTATACAGCATCACGGCTCATCGACCACAGCAGAAGGCGACGCGGGAAGAGGTTGAGTACAATCGAAACCTGGCCGTCGAGACACCTGGGCATCGAACTGACGTTCGCACCCTGAGCTTGTCATCCGACGACCGCATGCTTGCTTCAGCTTCAGCTGGTCAGCTCAAAATCTGGAATATTCGGACTCAATCTTGTCTTCGCACACTTGACTGCGGGCAAGCTCTACGTTCTGCTTTCCTGCCTGGCGATCGAATAGTTCTGCTCGGCACGAAGTCTGGTGACCTTGAGATGTACGACATCAGCACAAGCACGCTCATCGAAAGCATTCCAGCACACGAAGGTCAAGCGATCTGGACTCTAGCAGTGCACCCTGACGGCCGCAGCGTGGTGACAGGCTCTGCAGACAAGAGCGCCAAGTTCTGGCGGTTTGACATAGTAGACGAAGAGATTCCTGGTACACGAAGAACGACGCAGAGGCTTAAGCTCACCCAGACCCGCCAGCTTAAAGTCACGGACGATATCCTAAGTCTCTGCTTTTCGCCAGACTCCCGCCTCCTCGCAGTAGCTACCCTGGACAACACGGTCAAGATCTTCTTCGTCGACTCACTCAAGCTCTTCCTGACGCTGTACGGCCACAAACTGCCCGTCCTTAACCTCAGCATCTCCTCAGGACAGTAAACTGATCGCAACATGTTCAGCCGACAAGAACGTCCGGATCTGGGGCCTCGACTTTGGTGATTGCCACAAAGCCTTCTTCGCGCACCAAGACTCGGTCATGCAAGTCAGCTTCATCCCACACCCTGTTGAGCGCGACGAGAATCACATCGTCTTCAGCGCCAGCAAGGACGGTGTACTGAAAAGTTGGGACGGGGACAAGTTCGAGCAGATCCAGAAGATGGAAGGCCACCACGGTGAGATATGGGCGATGGCTGTCAGCAGGACGGGCGAGATGGTCGTAACTGCGAGTCATGACAAGAGCATCCGCGTGTGGGAAGTGGGCGACGACTTGATCTTCCTTGAAGAAGAACGAGAGAAGGAACAAGAAGAGCTATACGAAGCAACGCTAGCTCAGAACCTCGATCGCGACTTTCAAGAGGAGGACCAACAACAAGACGAAGTCGCCGCCGCGAGCAAACAAACCATCGCGACGCTCACGCACGGCGAGAAAGTGATGGAGGCGCTGGAAGCTGCCATCACCGATCTCGAACTCATGCGAGCCTACGAGCGCGACAAAGCCAGGAACCCGAAGACCGCAGTCCCGCAACGCAACCCTCTCTTCCTCGCCCTTGGGAACATCACCGCAGAGCAGCATGTTCTCACCACCCTTCGCAAGATCCCAACACCTGCACTCCACGACGCACTGCTCGTGATACCTTTCAGTACCCTTCCGACCCTGTTTGTCTTCCTCTCCATCTTTCTAAAGCGACGCATGATGCCAGAGTTGGCTTGGCGGGTGACATATTTCCTCCTGCAAGCACATATGAACCAAATTATTGCTAGTGGGCAGCTACGACCAGTGCTGGAGGACATTTCGAGGGCGTATGAAGAGTGGCAGGAGGAGGTAGGAGATGTTATGGCGGTTAATCTGGCGGGCTGGATGTTATGTGCAGAGATGTCAGGGAGGCGGAGAGTGGAGGCTACTTGAATGATGTGGTTGAGGAGGAGATGGAGGAGGCTGGGAAGGGGAGGAAGAAGCGGGCTTTTGGGAGTATTGCATAGATTGGACAGCAGATAGATGTACAAGTAGGTATGCGAAGATGGACGGAGCTGGGCAGCCCGCCTCGCAATGGAAAGCATGCTCCGCGCCCCAAGCCATTGCTTCTCGTGTTGTTTGGAGAGAGGCAGAGGCATTGCCGAGATGTTGCACAGGATGCGGTGACGCTTTGCAGGCGCCAGCCAATGATGCCTTTGTGTGGCTACATATGCGAGACTTCGTTTGGACTGGCCACAAAGCGTCTTCGATGTCGCCCATGCCAGATTAGCTTTGGAGGAAGGAGGACATCCGGTGCCGCTTGAATACTGTAGCGACTGAGGAGGAACGTAAGGAATGCCTCGCGCAGCTCGCGGGCCGCACGTGCGCCGTTGCAGCAGCACCGACAACATGCCATCGCCATGAGGTTGCGAGCGCGGAGAGCTGGGGTTGTACGACATGATTGTGGTGTTGGTGTCTTGCCGTGTAACATTATGTGATCTCCAGTCGATGAAAGTTCGTACCTGTCTCGCTGCCAGCCCCACGGCGGGCTGGCAGAAGGTCGCGCTACCAGCGGCACCTTCACTGAGGTTCTTGACCTCTGTGTATCTGCTGCTCGCGGGACAGGACAGCGTCTCGCCAGCAGTGACTCTTTCATCATCGCAAAGTGTACGCAGACGCTGCCGACTGTCGCAGGACCGCGAGGCGAGACGAGATCTGCTCCTGCACGAAATGAACGCCGGCAGCGAGCCGTTGCCGTGCTCCACTGAGCGCAGCCTCGCATGCTCGTGATTGGCCACGAGCGTGTTTTCCAGTCTCCCGTGTCACCCTACGGCCCAAGCTCTGGCCGAGTCTCTCAGGGCGACACTGACATTCCGCCTTCACCCTCCCCCAGCGGCCCTTAGACGGCAGAACACCATCTCGTTACTTCTCCGCGAGCCCGGACGCTCACCTACAGTCGCTCATTGTACCGACCATTCGCCCAGCCCACGACACCAGTCACCGCCCGGCACGGGACCAGGCCAGCGAAACAGGACGCGGCCCCCCGACCGCGCCGGACCCCCTCGATCCTCGACGCCTGGGCAGCTGCAGTATTACTTGTACTGTACATACCAGAGCTGCAGACGTCATGCATGTGCGACCGTAAACCTCGCGCCGACATCAACACCACGATAATAATCTGTACCATACCATACGACTCACGCGCATGCGACGCCAGCGATAGAGCCCGCGCCCGCCGCTCGCCCTTTGCGTGTCTCGCGCAGGAATGCGAAGCCTCATTTCGCAGTTAATAGCCGTCGGCCCGCAGCTGGCGGCGTACATCCTCACAACATCACTACTCCTCCACACACAGAGCGCACACGCCGCATCATCATCTTCATCGTCATCATCCCAGCAGATCCCGTCGCCGAACCTCGACCTTGAACCGCTGGGACGCGTAGCCCTCGCCGGCGATTTCGACAGCATATCCCTATACACCTATGAAGGCCAGAACCAGAACTCGATTAATACCAATGGCAGCCAGTCGCTGCTTACACAGTATCCAGATGGCTCCTACCGCACGTTGGCGACGGCGGACGCGGATATCCTGGCCATGTGCCCGTTCGTGCGCAAAGATGGATCACTAGCGGGAGTCGTGGTGGGAGGGAACTTCACGAGCTTGGGAGGTGTGGAGGCGCAGAGTATAGCGCTATGGAACCCCAATTCCACACAAGTGACTCCGCTGCCAGGTCTTAGTGGGACGGTCTCGGCGCTGTATTGTGATCCTGCTTCGGGAACAGTGTATGTGGGGGGTTCCTTCATGGCAAGCAACTCGACCAATGCGATGGCGTGGACGACGGGATGGAACAATCTGCCGTTCGCTGGATTCAATGGGCCGGTGTACGACATCACCAAGGACTCGAACGGTAACATTGTGTTTGCAGGCGATTTCGATGGCCTCGGAAACACTACGCGACCAAAGTACCCGGACTCCCAGGTCATCAACCTGGGTTCAGGGAATATTACCGCAGAGAACACGGCATCTGGCTCAGACGACCCGCACAGCATAATCTGCAGCACGGGCTCCGGCAAAGAGTGGTACCTCAAAGACGGCACGTCTGGCTACTGGCAAGGCAACTTCACGTTCGGCTTCAACCCGACGAAGCTACGTCTGTACAATGCGCAGCAGAATGGCCATGCCACGAAGCACTTCTACTTCGAGAATCTCAACAGTGGCGGCATCCTCAATTTCGTCTATCGGGATGAGAATGGCAACAACCAGTCCTGCTCATCGCAGTGTCCTCTGGCCAACAACGGCAGCGCGCAAGATTATCATTTCGTACCGCCAGTCGGTATGGACGCTTTCAGGATCTACATTACCGATTGGTGGGATGTCGGCGGCGGGCTGAGTGGGATCGAAATGTTCCAGGACGAGATCTTCTCTTTCGCGGTGAATGACTACAACGAGCCGCAATGCGACGGCGTCAGCAATGGATCCAGCTCGACCGCGAGCCCTGCCTCGCTGTGGACGCGGACAGCGAACAATGGCCTGAGCAGCTCAGACTACCTGACCGCGGATATTTTCAATCCTTCCCAGATCAGCCCAAGTACCTCTGTGGTCTTCACGCCAAATCTGCAGCAATCTGGGAACTATTCCATTACTGTCTACACTCCAGGATGCTTGCAAGACAACACATGCTCCGTCCGAGGTCAGGTCAACATCACTGGAACCATGACCTCGAATGGACAGCCTGTCTCTACCGCGCTGTACCAGACCAACAAGTACGACAAGTACGACCAGGTATACTATGGCTACGTCGACACCAGCGGCGGCTTCAAGCCAAGCGTCACGCTCACACCTCTGGCTGGCCAGAACGTGCCATTGACTGTAGTTGCGCAGCGTGTGCGCTTTGAGCTGATCACCACAACCGGCGGCCTGAATGGCCTGTTCGAGTACAACCCGAGTCAGGCCAAAGTTAGCACAGACTTCACATTTTCTGCTGTAGACGCAGCTGGTGCAAGCCTGGGTGCGGGAGCGCAGATGAACGTGATGCGGGTTCTTGGACAGAACTTATATGTCGGCGGTAATTTCAGCGGCGACAACATCGAGAACAGCTTGCTCGTCAAGTCCAATGCTACCGCACTCAGTGACAATGGCCTCAACGGCGCCGTTCAGGATTTCTACGTCAACGGCTCGATCCTGTATATGGCTGGCGACTTTACAGGTACCGCAGCTGGCGGTGTCACGGGTCTCAACCATGTCGCATCCTACGACACCTCGAGTTCGACATGGTCAGCACTTGGCGCGGGCGTTGATGGACAGGTCTCGTCTCTGGTGCAGTTGACATTGAATGTCACGGCCAACACGCCTGAGGAGTGCATCACGATTAATGGCGACTTCCAGAACGTCAATGCTTTCGGTGGTAACGCGGCTTTCAGTGCGCAAGGCTTTGCCGTCTGGGTGCCGAGCAAGCAGACCTGGCTTCAAAACATCCCGAATGCCAGCGTCGCCGTCAGCGGTCAGCTTTCTGTCATGACTGAGGTGCCTGGCTCTTCGCCGTTGTACGCTGGACAGTTATCGATTCACGCCACGGGTCTTGGCGACACAGCAGAGCTTGTCGGCTCTGGCACGCCTTCTCTTGAGCCCCTTGGCATCAAGATTCAACCGAAGAGCAGCAGCAGTCAGACTAATTCTTCATCCACCAAGCGTGCTTCGACTTCTAGTACCGGCTTCTCTGGCGTGTACGCTGGACTTTTCTACGAGGAGAACAACCTCAATGTCACAGTGCTTGGCGGACATTTCTCCGCTACTGCGAGCAATGGCACGACGGTCCAGAATTTAGCGTTCATTAACAATACTGACTCCGAGACAATTACCGGCGTGAACGGCTTGGACGACAATTCGACATTCCTGGCCATGGGCACATATGCAACTACCCTCTTTGCCGGAGGTGTTGTATCTGGCTCACCTGATGGCAACACAGTCAATGGTTTGATCGTGTACGATCTGGTTGCTGCGTCCCTGGCCGCCACTCAGCCTCCAGCGTTTGGTGGAGACAATGTCCGCGTCAACAGCATCGCTGTCCAGCCCAACACTGCCCATGTCTACGTGGCTGGCAGCTTCGATCGGGCCGGTTCGCTGCCCTGCTCCGCGCTCTGCTACTATGATGCGCAGGCTCAGCAATGGAACTCACCAGGAAGCGGTCTCGGAGGCATACCGTCGACCATGACTTGGTCCAGCAACACTGCCCTTATCATCGCTGGAGACCTGCAAGTCAATGGCTCAGCTGCCAGCATGGTCGTGTACGACGCCAAAAGCCAGACCTACTCGCAATTCTCATCTGCCAATGCGCCTGGCGCCATCTCTGTGCTGGCACCGGCCAATAATCAATACAACCAGTTCTGGGCGTCGGGAATTGCAAGCAATGGCTCCACATACCTCGCCAAGTACGAAGACAACACCTGGACCGGTGTCTCGCTGGGAAGAGGCACCACCATCCGCGGACTCCAAGTCCTTACTTTGACCCAAAAACATAGCAACACCGACCTCATTCCTGCGGACCAGATCCTCCTAATCAACGGCAACATCAATGTGCCCAACTTCGGCAACGCCAGCTCGGTGCTGTTCAACGGCACGACAATGCAACCTTTCGTACTCACATATCTTGCGGACGGCAGCCAAGGTAGCGTGGGCCAGATGTTCGTTAGGTAAATCACACCATTTCCACTCCATCAGAGCACCAAACTGATCTGACGTCCACAGCAACCCACAAGGTCTAATGAACCACTCAACCCACCACCTAGCCCTAGGCCTCGTCGTCCTCATCGGTCTCGCCATAGCCCTCGGCCTCATCTTCCTCATCGTCATCGCCGGCATCCTGATCGAGCGCCGTCGTCGGCGCAGAGAAGGATACGTGCCCATGCCCATGGACAAGACTGGAAATCTCCAGCGCATCCCGCCAGAGTCGCTTTTCGGCGGGCTAGGTGAGAAGGACAGTCCGCCGAAATTGTGAACACAGCAGAGCATTGTTTGGCCGGCACGCCATGTCACGAGGGTGGTCTACGAAGGACACGAGTCTCCTTTATTCAGTTTCGTTTGGTTGCTCTTCGATTCCGCGGCAGTGATCTGCGTGCAAGGTATTG
Organism: Acidiella bohemica; assembly: GCA_019670975.1. Classification (NCBI taxonomy): domain Eukaryota; kingdom Fungi; phylum Ascomycota; class Dothideomycetes; order Mycosphaerellales; family Teratosphaeriaceae; genus Acidiella; species Acidiella bohemica. The sequence continues at coordinate 455,677 of JAGUCJ010000013.1, forward strand.
GCGATATCCAGTATGAATGTGTTTGGAATGGTTTATCCGGCGAGGGCAAATAAGCGCCGGATATTCTGACTCTTCGTAGAGGTTTCCTTGTGTGTTGGGAAGGCAGGGTATCAGGGAGGAAGAAGCCAATGTGAGCAGCCAGCTGCGGCGTTCATTTGGACGGTGTGGGATAGATGGCATGTAATTGCAGCTTCTAATGTGTATCTGATCACACGAAGACGTTCCGTCTCCACTGTCGTAGAGTCGTCGATCATCGAAGTCCCGACTGGCGCACACAGCGAGCCTCCAGCTCATCATTCGGCCGTCAACCAACGTGCCGCCGCATCCACGTCGCTTGTCCTCCTGCCTCGGCCAAGAAGTCTCTACCTGGCACCTGCGCTCATATCGGTGGTCTTCGCCCTCCGGTGACGAGACCTGCATATCGTCCCGGTCTCTGCAGCGGCTTTCGTATGGCTGGGCGGCGAGTGTTGTGCGACTGCGTACCTGCTGCGAGGTCGGGAAGGAGCCACCGCGCCCGGTGGTTCGTTGACTAGCAGCAAGGCTTAGACCTTGGGACCGACCATGCTCTCCTTTCTCGGCGGATCTAGACCGCGAGGATGAGTACGCTCGGAATCGATCTTGCGCACCTCGCAAGTCGCGTGGAAGTTGTCGGCGCTCTCATGCGCCCCTTCAATTCGCGTTCACGCAATTTTCCTCCCAACATTGCCCACGCCCTTCCCGACTATACTGACAACCACCTCGCCCTCTTCCTCCCCGTGTCTCAGACCCCAGCCGCTCATGCCAAAGCTCCGCAGATCTCGCGCGAGCTGCAAGACATGCTCCGAACCCAGCACATCCTTGCTGAGAGCGATGCGGCCAACATCTTCACTGCCCATGGCCATGAGTGTGAGCATCGCAGGCGCCGCCACGTCGGATGCGGCACCACCTTTCGCGATGGACTCCAGTAGTTGAAAAGCGCATTTCTTCCCGAGGTCCTCCGGCGGCTCGCCACCGGCCGGTGGGCTCGCGACGTCTGCCGAATAGAGCGCTCCCGTGCTGGTCTCGGCCACGAGACTGAGCCCAAATCCCAGTCCCGTCTTGCGCTTCGCCGAAGGGTTCTCTCTCGTCCCTGCCGCAACCAGGGGCGCGGACGAGACGTCGGAGAAGATAGGTGTCGGGCACAAACTCGTTCAGCACCCCGCGCGCCGCTTCAATCAACCGTGCATTGTTCGCTCCTGCGACGCCCGTCGAATAGGCGACGCCGCGGATCTTCTTCACTCGTCCTGCAGTCATGATGTGCACCGTCTTCGGCAGCCGTACCTGGTGCCCGAAAACGAGCTGTACTTCACCTCCGCCGCCTTTGCCATCTCGTCCCGTGTTCGATCGTCGCAGGATGCGCAGTTCGAGGTTGCGCTCGATGCCGAAGCTGCGGAAGAGCGGGAGTAACGCGGTGCGCACCGTGTCTGCGCTGACGTCCCCGGCCTCGGTCGAAGAGGTGATGACGCCCGGTCCTGTGAACAGCACGTTCATCTGCGCCTTCGAGAATGGTGCGAGCAGGCAGAGCGGAAGCAGAAAGTAGCTGACGCCTCGCGTGCAATCGGCAGGCAGCTCATGCCGTATCACTCCGCCTTGCGCTCCGTGTCCGGCGGCACTGCCTGTGATCAACCCCGGCTTGCAGAGCACTGTCGTTCCAGTGTAGGAGAATTCGATTTGGGAGCCATTTGTGATCGCCTCGAGCAGGCGCAGGAAAGAGACCTCGTGGGGGGCCAGGCCGGGAGAGCTATGCAAGGAAGAACGGATCTGTGATATACGCACGCTTCTGCCGGTGAGTGTAGCAAGCACGAGGCGCTGGATGAGATACTTAGAGCCTGTGAACTTGAGCGCCGGCGGCGCTGGCGCTACAGACATGGTAACAAGCAGCAACTCCTACGGCGACTGCCTCGTTGCAGCGCATGTGTGGGTTGCGCAGGTGGTGGCAGGCAAGTCGTAGCGGGAGTTTGTGCAGAAATATGTGGCGCTTTCTGCAGAAAACAAGATGTCCCGGGTGGCTTCGTGCCGCCGGCACAGAAGCCGAGCCCACGCGCGGTGGATCACTCAGAACGTCAAGATGCTCGTAGGGCTGATGGTGTCGCAGGCACTCCGACTTCACCTCTTCTTCCACACCCACTGCCAGGTAAAATGAGAATGTCTGGCAACTGTCAAAGGTATGCTTTCGAAGACAGTTCGCTCTCCTGTTGTCATTCGATCGTCAAGCGTCGGACGATCACCCTGCGCGCCAAGAGGTGTGCTCTTGAGCTTTGTATGATCATGCTTTTGCGCTACAAAAGAGGAAGCAGTCTCTCGAGCGAGCCCGGGTATCATACGCTCTTCGTCACAGCCAGCCTTGATGACATATGAAATCAGACAGCCTAATCCTCCTGCCTCCTTGCCGTCCCGGCGCGATGCTCGAACAGTCCATCGACGAGGATCAGCCGTTCCGTCAACCCAAGAATGGGCCATCGCAATGCAGAGTCTTCTGTTCGTCTAGCAGTCTACCAGCCGCCCTGCCCACCGCCTTGCTGCTGGCCTTGATAGCCGCCACCGTTCTGCTGGCCGTAACCGCCGCCTGCTCGCAGGTCAGAATACTGCTCGGTCAGAACACATCGCCCTTCTCAGATGACTTACCGCCGCCGCCGTAGCCACCCTGCGGATACCCTCCTCCGCCGCCACCCTGGCGCCAATTGTTGCCGCCGCCCGAAAATCCTGGGACGTTGTTAGCAGCGATCTTAACATACGCGTCTGAGCCACACACCGCCGCCCTGCTGGCCTCCATACCCACCACCGTATCCGCCGCCGCTTCCGTAGCCGCCGCGACCACCACCTCCATATCCGCCTCCGCCGTAGCTGCCCCCTCCACCGTATCCGCCTGCGTGGGAGATTAGCTCGACCCAATCTTTCGGATTGAAGCGTGACAACGTACCACGGCCACCGCCGAAACCTCCTCCACCGCCACCACCTCCACCGGTGCGCTCGGAGGCCTTGTCGACGCGGATGGTACGGCCGTCGAACCTGGGCAGCCGTCAGCGGAGTTCGAGATGGACAGGCAGACCTTGCACACAGACTCACTCTACGTTGTTCATGGCGCTGATCGCAGAGTCGGCAGCAGACTCTTCGGAGAAGCGAACGAAGCCGAAGCCACGACTGCGGCCGGTGTCCCTATCCTTGACCACAATCTGTGACTGATCAGTCTCGGCGCTGATGATGCGACATGCGAACACGACATACCGCCTCATCGACCGTGCCGAACTCCTCGAACTTGGTACGCAATGTCTGATCGTCCGTGTGCCATGCAAGGCCGCTACCTGCCCATCAGTACATGCTGTTGGAACTTGGGAGCCGGCTTGCTCTGGAAAAGGACGTACCCGATGAAGAGCTTCGCCATGTCCGTCTGTCTCGCGCCCAATTCAGTAAGGACTGAAGTCCGCGCCCAGGTCAACTGTGGGTAGAGATTGATGTGTCCGTTCGGTTATTGGGATTGGCTTGTTGGCATCTGTCGGTGTGATTGTTCGAGATGACGTTTGAGGAAGGTTCTGATTAGGAGGATCACATGCGGCGGACGCTGACCTCCAGGCGACAAGGGCGGCACGTGGGCAAATGCGCTAGTGAGTATCAAGATTCCAACAAGCGATGAAGTGAAGCTATTGTCGCCCTCAGCAATCAAACTGACGCCGCGCGAAGAGTAAAGTGAAGACGCGCCGAAAAAGCCAAAGGCGCAGCTCACACCGTCGAACCTCGAGCAAAAGCAAGTCCGTCAAAGAGGGGAGATGGCAGAGCGTTGGGGGCGTGGTAGACGATATACATCCCTCATCTCAGACTGGCCCGCCACCACCACGCCGGCGAGCGAGCTTGTCTTACCTAGGTACGCGGATGCTTGCCCCCGGCATACGGCTGATATCTTGCAGAGACCTGCAGCAGCGCATTCATAGACTTTCAGGCCGCTCGCATGAGATGAGAAACGCTGGGCATTGACTGACCTATCATGGCCGTAAACGGGCCTACAGCGGGGGTCGTTTGAAGCTATCGCCTACCAATGGCGAGTCCGTGGGGTGCTTAGCTTGCACGGAGCTCCTGTAACGTGACTATGATCTCAAGCACATCATTGGGCTTAGGCGCCAGCTAACACATCAGGTGCATCGGGCGCAGCTTGAGGCGGAACGCCACGCATGGCGATGGGTGGATCGGCTAAGCCTGTCGAAGTGGCCGGCTTGCTGCGACCTCGTCTTGCATCTGCCGTGTGGACGACGTGTCGCTGTCGCAACGCCTCTGTTGAGCGACCGTGGCGCGCGGCACAAGGGTCGATCCATGAGCCTCAAAGCGTGGCCAGAGGATCATCAGATGGCGTGTGGCTATTATCGGGGTAAGGAAGAATGGGTGTCGAGACGGCGCGTGCGCGTCACGGCGGCATCGGCTCTGTACGCTCTCGAGACCCACTTTTTGGGTGGGCGAGGTCAAGCTGCTTCTTCCCTTTCCAGTATCGGGGGACGCCCGAAACCTCGATCGCTCTGCGTAGCTCCAAGTACCTGTACACCACCTGCTCGGACATGCGACGCGGCTCTCTCCAGGCTTCGCTTGACAATGTCGGCCGGGCGGTAAGCATCATAGTTGCCTTTCTACAGCCGCATCGGGCTGGTGCAGGAAGCGGCCCGAATTTGAGCGCGAGCACCCTGGGGACTTCATTTGCGTCGCCAGCTATGACCGACCGTACACTTTTTCCTGAATGCTGAATTATCGGGAAGTCTGGTCGGCCGGCACGCCATATTGCAGGCCATGTCAAGCACGCTCAGCTTGGCGGCGTGTGTAACCTGCCACGGTATTTCCCAGAGCAGGCCAGACTCTCTCGAGCTCCCCCAGTAGATGCAGGCGTAAAACACCAAAGAGTATCTAATCAGAGCGTCGCACCATATGTGATGAGCAGAATGGACGCTCGAAAAGGAGATTAGCGGCGATGCTCAGGGCTTTGGGCAGCCTGGGAAGGTGGGAGGCGGGGTGGTCGTGACTGCCTCTTTTCGTGATCTGCCTTCGCCCGGGCACCGACCTTTCTGCCCCAGGGTCCGGCCAACATTTGGTACTGGGCTGCCACTAGCCACGGCTGTGCGACTGTACCCATGTTCGTTCCGCATCCACAGAAGTTGACTGCGAATTAGCATGGACATCCAGGCATGGTTAGAGGGAACGGCAGATCGAGAGCCTCCCGATGCCGGACAGCAGGAAGGCTTCGCTGATCATCCAGGACCATGCAAGGACCGGAGACGGCACACTGAGGAGGACCGTGAACAACGACGACCAGATCTTCCAAGTGACAGCTCTCTGATTGACCTGCACCGGTATCGCCACCGCCGGCTTCCTCAGGGGCGTCCACGAGAGCTCGCCGAGCATGCAGACGTCACAGCAAGACGACGAAGAGACTCTCGTGGATCGAGGGCAAGCTATGAACGACTGCAGAGCAAGCCTGCGGTGGCAAGTATGTTCGAGAAGCGAGCACGCCACAAGACGAAACCGGATCGCTACGAGCCCAAGACGCGGGAGCATCGCAAGGAGCGCTCAGCGCAGGTGCAGGTAGAGCCCAGCGGGAAGCGTAGACGGTCACACCGCAGCGCAGATGGTGCGCGGACTGCAGGGCTGGTGCAGAGCTTCCAGTTGAAGGTTGGCGCCAAAGACACCCGCCTCACCGTAAGTTTACCTTTGGGACCTAACGATCGAGTTTAGTCATCGGCTGACTCACGTCCGACACAGCTCAAGGCGGACAAGGATGCCGGTCTATTCAAGCATGGGAGGGCGTCGGCGCCTGTCCTGGGGCGCGGAGCCGGACGTAGGTTTGAGTGATCGCCTTGTGGCAGAGCGCAGGAGCTGATCGATCTCCAGTACCTGATTTGGTCTTCAATGAGATGCGATTTCTTCGACAGCCGAAAGAACAGCAGCATAAGGTCCAACAAGAGCAAGACTGCCAGGACGGTGCGCACGGACGGCGCAATCAAGAGATGTCGGCCTACTTCGCTCCTGATCGTTCGCCGATCGTCGACGCCTCAAAAGATGCACCGAATGCACTGAATGGACCGGATGCACCGAATCCCAAGGCACCAGGACACGTGACGCGAGACCATCGACGAGAAGAGATATTCAATGCTCCCGATGCGGCAGCGAGGCCATTCCTTGGTTTCGGCAGCAAAGGCCAGCACCCGAAAATACGGCGCGAACCGAGCAGTAATGAAAGCTACTTCACATGGTCCAAGTCGCAGCGCTCTGCGGTTGAACACGAAGCCGGACGCCATGGAGATCAGCACGGCGCGGATAGGTTCGAAGGCAGGAAGCGGACATGTCAAGTTGACCAAATCCCACAGCCTTCGGCAGGCGCGACTACGACGAAATCGATGGCTGGCAAATCACCTGTTGCCGTGGGTGAGGAGAAGTCTGTCTTTACCCCGTTGCCGTTGCCTTCTGAACCTCCAGTCCGTTACCCAGCGGAAGGACCGCCGCCGCCGCCGCCTGGGTTCAACACTTCCGATATCTTGCAACTGCGCCTCGCCGACCTTGCGCATTCGGATCCTGACTCAACCGCGGCGACGAAAAGGCGGAAGCATGACGGCAAAGACATCGATAAGGAGAATCTAGAACCACGATCTTCAACGCCTTTTGGTGACCTACTGCGGCAAGCTGGAAAAGCGATCGAGCAACACAGCCCTCCGTCTCCCAAGGCAGCCGCACCCATTCATCAACGTTCGCCGACCTCTCAGCCTCTCCAGCCAGCACGGAGTCTTCGCAAAAGACGATTGCAATCAGCTGGTGGTTTGCGACACTCTCTTGCGCCAATCACCTCTCGGCGCGCCAAAGTGCCCGTCTATAGCCACCTCGACAGGCATATGGTGCCTTTTGATGACGAGATGCTGGACGTTTCCCCGGAGTATGGCCTCCCACTGGAGAGCGACTTCCTCCCCAGCGACCAAGTCGCCGAGGAAAGTGCAAGATGCAACTGTGTAAGGTACGCAAGCCCTCAGTGGACCGAACGGCCAGGATCTGTTGCGCCTGTGAGCGAAGTGCCGTTTTCAGCACCAAACGAAAGCACTGGCTTCGGTGTATTTGGGCGCCTATTGGTAGCGCCCGAGATGACGGCATTGCAGGAAGAAGAAGAAGAGGGTGAGCTTGGCAACTTCTGGAAGCCACATATATTATACTAGTCTTCGCTTGAGCCAGCGGCAGATTTGGCCAAGGTGATACACAGACGAACCGCCTGCCGCATGGCGTCCTAACATGTCTTGCGGCGTGCCATTGGCTTTCCGGTCAAGTAAGGCGCTCGCAGCGGCCGCAAGAAGCCGTCTTCTTCGCATGTTGTAGAGATTTTCGGATCGATAAGTAGTAGTGGGTTCACCATTCCCCTCAGTGGTTCGAGCATTTGTGTCTGATTGCAATTCGCGCCCCGTTTCACGCCGGCCCGTCTCGGAAAGCGCATGGCCTTTGCGAGCTCGAATTGCCCAGCCCGCCAGACAACGAGCCTTGCAGAGAGACTGTTTGTACCAGCCGCGTGCGAGCGTCCGGTTCTTTCTCACACCGCGATCGCCCACTGCCACCGTCTAGAACCAGCATTCGTCTGCACGGTCATGATGCCCTTTCTAGCACTCTCGCCCACGCGGCCGGCATGCTGGCAATGCCTCCTTGCGCTGGCGAGGCTCCAGAAGGTCGTGAGGTCCGTGAACGCGCTTTGCTCGATCACCGCTTGCTTCGCGCGCGCTCCGGAGACGTCCGCCCACGAGTCCGTATCGCCATAGTACGCATCGATCTTGATCGACTTGCTGCTGTAGAACAAATCCGCGTACTCTCTCCGCAGCGTATGGCAGGTGCGCAACAGCGCCGGGGTCGTTGCAGTCTCGGCGAAGGAGTGTATGTCGTTCTCGAAGACAGATTCCAGAATGAGCAGGCGGATTTCGGGCGGCAAGGCTAGCATTGCCGGGCCAACGTCTGAAGTCATTGCTCCGAGATGATGTCCAGTCCGCGTCGCAACGTTTCCAGTCGTCTCCAAGCACGAATTCGCAGCAAGGGAAGTGGCAGACGAGTCGTGCTTCGCTCCCCGCGCTGCCTATGTGGTTTCCACGGTCTGATCCGCGGGCTCGCTGTACGACACGACTATCGGACACGGAGATTAGGATTCAGATGTGTCTCCGGCCTGCCTACATGTCCATGGCTCTTCGTCTGAAATGCCTTTCTCAGCGGAGCTCTCCAAATGATCGCGAGACGAAAGTGGGGCAAGACCGTAAGCTGTGGACCCAGAAAATGTTCATGTTCGATGTTCGTCGCACCGCGAGGTCTGAAGTCTTACAGCTTCTCAATGATATCGTACAGGAAAGCGTGCGCGGTCTACAAATAGCTCAGGCCACCGCCGCCAACGATCTCCAGATCGCTTCCCAGGCTCCAAACATCCATGCCCGCTCTACCCAGCAGCTCCGCCCTCCTCGTCGTCCCGAGCTCCCCGATCCTCTGCACCAGCGACCCATCCACGACCCCTCGTCCACCGAGTCCTTCGCTCTCAGCAGCGCGGTATGCTCTCGGGTTGAGACCGCCCGCGTGCTCCAACACCGAAGCCAGTTGTGACTGCAACGCTGACAAGCGTCGGAACGTGGCCTCATCCAGCGGCGTGATGAGACCCATGGATCCGTCTGCGAACGTGGCCAGGACCTGGAAAAGTCGCTGCGGCTCGCTCTCGGCGTGGCCATTCGTCATCTGCGCGTCGGCTGGAAGAAGACTTGAAGGGACGACCGCCATTCCCGTCGCTAGGCTTCCAATATGAAAGCGACCCTTGTGCAACAGCCGCATCGTCACGCCCCCGAGGCTGTCTGCTCGCGGATTCTCCGGATCATACTGCAGAACGCGCAAGTTCATATCGCGGTCAAGCACGCAAATGTACAAGGCACCGTCCGGCGAAGGCAAGAAGTCCGCAGCAAGCACTTCCATCTCGTCCTTTGCCGCTGTCCGGTTGAAGACCTGCAGCTTATAAGGCTCTTCCGTAAAGCCGCCGAGCCACACGCCTTTGCAAGCATCTCCTGCGAGCCAGAGGTCGGAGTGTCCAAATGTCTTCAGCTCGGTCGTGTACGCTTGCGCATCGAGGAAAGCTACCGGCAAACAGCTGCCGTCTTCCTTCAAACCTCGGATCATGATCTTTTGACCCTGGGCAGTACCTATCAGGCCGCCTTGAAAGCCTGTCAAAGCTGTGATAGCGCCCTTAGTTTCCTCCCGCGCGACGACCTGCAGCTTGATGCCCGATTCGGCCTTGTCGGGGTCAGGGACCACATCGATGATATCGAATACGGTGACGGCGCCTTTAGCTGGTGAGTCTTCTCCGCGCATGAAAGTCGTGCCGGCGACGACCATGTCGCGCTGCTCATGCGTGTGTTCGGAGACTTCGAGGGACATGACCTTGAGCGATGTTATCGTCTCCAGATATGGCATGTCTATGGTCTGGATGATTTCTCGCGTGGCAGCAGAGAGTAGGTGCACCCTGTATTGTGGTATCTGCGGGCGCAGCATCGAATCTGATCACATCGTCAGCGCTTTCACAGCTGAGTAGGGTAGAAATGTCTCCTCTGGAATAAAGCCCTTCCCGCATAGGCTTCGCGGAGGGCTGAATAATGAGGAAAGCAACAAATTTCATTCTTGCATCATCTACTAGACGTCGCTCCACTGGGTCCTGAAAGGGATGTTCTACAAGCGGACGCATATGCTGTGATGCTGTGGATGGGGAGTGAGGAGGAGGAGAGGGACTGTGGGCTTACCATCGTGTTCCTGGTGTCGGTCATCGTCTTCGCTTGGGTAGAAGTCCACGTTGCGACAGGTGCCGACGATGTATACTCCTCGCGCCGGATGAAACGCCACATGTCGGATCTCTTGCGGCGGCTCACCGAGTGCCAGTTGCTGCACGCTCCAGCCCGTCTCGTAAGAGACATTCGGATGCATCTGAAACTCTCTTAGCTGGCCCTGTCGATCGACGAGAGTGAAGCCGTTCGGGCAGCTTGCTGTGTTGACAGTAGTGAAACCCCTCACGCCTGATACACGTACCCGCATCACCTTCGGCAGGCTGCTGGGCTCCTTGATCACAACGTGCGGTCTGCTGCTGGGAACATACAGCATGTGTCGTCCTCCGACACGTACGGCGCGTAACGCTGGCGACCGCCCGTCTTCGGCAGCTTCGGCTTCGCCAGAGTCGTCGAAGCTCGGGACGTATTGGCTGGGCACCTTTCGTAAGCGCAGTGTGTCGAAATTCTGTTGCGCAGATACCGCTGTGCTCGGTTCGAAGAAGAAAGGCTCATAGATAACAAGGTCGTCCATGGCAGTTCGTAGCACCAGATACTCCCGATTGACGTCCTCTGTGCCAAGCGATGCCACAAGAATCTCGGTCAGAGTGGCTTTGGCGCCCCTTCGCAAGGGCGCATTCGGGGATAGGATCGGTGGCAGGAATGGCATCGTCGACGCAGTATACACTTGCGCAAGGTCGGGTAAGGAGAAGATCTGCAAGCCCGCGCCTTCGTCCAATAGCCACAAGGTCGTTTCGTGTGTGGTCATCGGACCGGAGTACAAGCATCCTGCCAACCATTTGCTTTCTTTGACCGGTCCCTCGATCTCCAGCGGCTCCACTTCGCCTTGCTTGTCGACCTTGAGGACTTGCACACTGCTGTCATCCCTGAGAACAAACATGTACGGGTCACAGATGGAGGTGGCCACAATCCGCAATTCAGCGTCGGTGACTTCGTCGATCATGGGGATGATTTGGCTGAGGCCAAGGTCTGCTTCGTATGTGCGTATTTCGCTCCGGCGGCACTGAACGATACAGCTGCTGTCGGCAAGGGTGTACATTGCCAGTGTCTCGCCCTCGGATTCGAAGTCCGTTCCGCTTCGCTCTTCTAGTTCTGCGTGCGGAGAGGATGCCTGGGAATAGACTGCAGTCCGCTCTCCTTCGCAGACAAACAGCAGATTGTCGGTAGGCTCGAAGCTCTTGCTGTTTTTGGCATGGGTGTGTATGCTCCACGTATTCTTCGCGTTGAGATCTGCCCTCGTGCGTATTTGACTGGGCAGGACCTCGCGGTTCATGAATACCAAGCGTCCCGCTTGGCCCATGCCGACGCCAGAGACTAGCTCCAGCTTGTTTGAATTGGCTTTGTCGGGTCTGCCGAAGCTTGTTGCGTGTATGGGGCCGAGAGCTGGAAGCCGGTCTTCCAGTGTGACGTGATAGGTGGCTGCTGCGTCAGACGTTGATGGCCCAGTGACTGTTGGAGCAGCGGCCGGCCTCTCTGTGTCGCCTGTCGGCGCGTAGAGGTCGTCCTCATCGACGTCTTCATCTCCTCCATCGACACCTTCAGAATCCTGGCCAAGCATTTGCGCATGCGAGCGTTTTCTGCTTAGCGCTTCGGCGTCCTTGCGCCATCTGACCAGCATGGAATCGCCGTCTTCACTACCAATGAACATCCTGTTGCCGTTTATGCTCGTCACGCAGGATGGTGTGCTCGCCTCCAGGTCATACGAAGCAATTCGGGTGATCCCAAGGCCGCCCACGTTGCGTCCGAGCAGCTGGAAAGTCAAGACGGCAAGAGAGCCGTCGTTGAGCACCATCAGCATGTCGCCACTCGCGGGATCTAGCACCTCAATCTCGCACCCTTCAAGCTTCATCCCAAGTCCCGATTGGTCGGCCATGCTGAAGCTGCTGGCTTTCTTCGCAAACTCGTTGACGGCCACAGCATTCGTCTTGCCGCTCTGGTCCACATGAATGAGCTCATTGGTCCCAACCAGGAGCGCCCCGCCTACAGGCAGCGCGAGAGGGACGACCTTCCAGAGGTCGGAAGGCAGCTTTGGCACGTCAAGTAATGTGTTTGCCGTCTGCTGGTCGAGATCCACGGTATATATGCCGTAGGTGAGAGCATCCTTCCGCGCGGCAAGCATTGCATTGGAAGGAGCCTGGGCAGCAGAGAGCAGGCCCACAGTAGGTGCAGATCGGTATTCGTGCAGGAACGCAAAGTGCACCAGCTCCGCAGCGTGCCTGTGCATCTCCGTAACCGGCATGACGAACGAGGACTTGTACGGTGTGAGGCTTGCTTCGCCATTGATCTCGGCATTTGTTGCTGTCCGCTTCAGTTCCCTGCCGTCACCCGGCTCATCATCGGCATCCACCAATTCATCTCCCTGCTGGCGGAAAGGCAAGATTGCCAAGCGGTTGGTACCGAACTTCAGGGCAGCACATCTTGAGCTGGGGTCGACGGTCAGGAAAGACTCGCACTCGCTCAGGCTGGGCCCGAATGGCTGCCGCAGCACGCTGTCGCCTTCATAAAAGTGGATACTTATGGTGCTGATGCGGTAGTTCTCAGGATCCCATTCGACCAGACTGAGCTTTGCATCTTTCACCGCGATGAGGAGGGCTTGGCCGCCCGTACGCGTGTATTGGAGGCTGACAGGGCGGAGGGCGGTGATGGTTCCGGCGAGAGTATACTCGGCGACAAGCGAGAGCTTCGAGGCGGAGAGGGAGTCGCCATTGGAAGAGGTGGAGGCGGCGGGGTGGGCGGATTGTCTGAGCTCGAAAATCTGCAGCAGAGAAGTTTTCGCGACTACGAGATTGTCCGCATCGGGGCCGAGGAAGGGCAGGGAGACGGCGTGGGAGACGGCCGTCGGCGGGACGATTTGCGTGTAGCACTGCATCGTGGCGATTATCCTTCAGCCCATCCTCCTTCAGCCTCGTCCGCCACGATGCTGCTCCGATCAATGTCGTGAACGGGAGTTGTGCAGCCTTAATGCCTTGCTGAGGCTGTCCTGCGAGTGTTTCAACCCGAATGGGGGAAACGCATTTGGCGCGGGAGATCTGCGTGGCGCGCGGGCGTGTGCGCGAAGCCGAGGCGGTGCTGAACGAAGCTCGCAGCCACAGCCACAGCCACAGCTCCAACTCCAGCTCCAGCTGCCACATCCTGGACTGGCTCTTGCCACCCATCTTGCACTCCCCTCCCCCATTACCTCCCCGCCCCCGCAACCCCTTTCAATCCCGCGGCGCCTTCGAGCAATCACATCTGGGCAGGTCCCGAGGTGAGGACACCGTCGCTCGGCCAACGACACATTGGCCAACATCCTTCCAACCCCACCATGGCGCTCATCGAAACCAGCCTGATCTGGGTGGCCTACGCCGTCTGTCTGGGCATCCTCGCCCTCATCGCCGGCGTCTTCGTCTTCGTCTATCAGAAGCCTGGCGAGCGCACCTTCGGCGTGACCACCGTCTGCTTCATCACTGTCTTCGCCCTGCTCGCCACCATCCTTCTGCAGCCAGTTGACATCGCTCTCACCTCGAGCGCCGTGAACCGCCAGCTGGGCGCCAGGAAAGACTGGGCAGACCCCGATGCGGTGGACAACATCATCTACCAGCTCAGGATCGTGTACTATACGCTGTACAGCTTGGATGCGGTGCTGTGTCTGCTGGTAGTCCCGTTCACCTACTTCTTCTACGAGGAGTACGATGAGGTCGCTGCCGAAGAGGGCACGCAGACGCTTGGAAGCAGGATATGGGGCGCTCTCAAGTACACTGCGGCTTTCATAATCATCACGCTGGTGCTCTTCTTGGTGGGCTTCTTCCTGCCTGTCGTGAAGAAGGCCCGCAGAGAGCACCCAGACCTGGACTATTTCAAGGATCTGTTGACTGAAAACCGTGAGCATGTCCTGCTCTTATCCTATGACTAGACGCTAATCATGCCACAGACGGCGAGCGGGCCCTGACCTTCTCCATCGGCATTCTGATCACCCTCGGGACGGTCCTGTACTGCCTCTACACTGCTCCTGGCTTGGCTTTACTCCCACTCGCCCTGATCAAGACTGCTCCCCGCGTCTCAGCACCACAGCTGGCCGCTACTACTGGCAGCCAACTTGCGCAGAACCGGGAGCGTCAGCGCCAACTCGAGCTTCGCAATGAAGGCAGAGAAGGCGGCCTGGACTCTCGCGACCAGCGCGAGCTCGAAAGCCTCGTACGCGAGGAACGCACGCTTGTTCGGCGGGAACGCCTAGCACACGAGCGCGAAGGCGAGGGCCACAACTTCTTCGTGCGCGCCTGGCTCAAGCTCGGCGCCATCTTCCGGCCGATCACTCTGCTCGCCGGCATCCTTCTGCTCGTCATTGCTCTCCTGGTCGTCACAAGCATGCTCATTACCTGCATCGACAAGATCAAGAACTCCGTCTGCGGCACCTCCTGCGGCTACCTCCTCGGCCACACTCACATCTTCAACCCGATCAACTGGCTCTTCACCCTCACCTCGCGCATCTTCCCCGTCGACTACATCCTCTTCCTCCTCTTGACCTTACTCTTCTTCTCCGCCACGGTCGTTGGAATCGCCACAATCGGCATCCGCTTCCTCTGGATCACCATCTTCCAGATCCGCAAGGGCAAGACAACACCCAACGCCATGCTCATGGCCACCGTGCTCCTCACCCTCATCACCCTGGCTCTCAACTACGCCCTGGCCATGATCGTGGCACCGCAATACGCCACCTTCGGCCCACAGACCTTCTGTGATCGCCCAAGCCACCACCCAGACGAACAGCCAGATTGCAGCCAACATCGCAATGCGGTGCGGCCGTGCACAGAAGCCAGCGATAACCCAGTCGCGCGCTTAGTCTGCGTTCCTTCGGTGGTGTCCACCTTCCTGAACCGCATCACGTTCAACTTCCCGTTCCTGGGCGTCGTGGACTTCTGGGCTCAGTTCGCCTTCCTGGGCGTCTTCGTCGTCGTGTTCCTGGTCATGCTGTTCCGTGTACCGAAGCTGAACGAGGCAGAGATGGACGATGATCTGCGGGAAGAGGAAGAAGAAGGCTTGCTGGCGAGTACGGGGAGGAGGTTCGGTGCGACGTGGCAGGACATCACTGGGCGGGCGAAGGGGGTCAAGAGAACAGACTACGGCGCTGTGAATGGTGGAAGCGCAGCCGATCGGGGCACTGCTGACCATGGCGAAGAAGCGCCGGTCGGGACTGCGCAAGGCGGTGCTGGGAGGGACAGTAATTGGTGATCACTGATTGGGTGGGCCAGGCACTCGTCTGGAGGTAATTTGGCTTTGAGGCGGATTTTTACACTAGTCTGCAGTACCCATGAGTAGCAGTGTAGCCTTCGGATCCAAGCGACTGGATAGCACTCTGAACCCTCATCATCGGCCGTGAAGCAGGCCTATGTAAAACGAGCAAATTTTGAAGACATGAGAGTAGCGGTGCGACATGGTAGCAGGCTCGGTGTTGACATTGGATTTGGCGCGTGCCAAAAGGTTGCGCAATGATTCTCTGCGGAATGCTGCCGTTGCCGCCTTCCTCCTTCCGACGCCGTGCGCCACGCCCGAAATGCCCAGCTCTCGCCAATTTTCTTTCCTCGCGACACTTGAGGCTTAAGCCACGAGCGTAGAGGCAGTCGCGCTCTCGTACCGCCAAGTCGGGGGAAGGGCGCCGACGGTCTTGTAGTAGCGAGACAGGCGGTGGATGCGGGACTCGATCAGAATGAGGCGGAATTTGCTGTCCTTGTCCTTGCGGTTGCGCTCGAGGTGCTTGCGGACGGCGACGGCCTGAGAGCGGTGGTCAGTACATTGGGGCACGGCGGAAGACAGCGTGGACTCACCTTCTTGATGAGCATGTAGAGGTCCTCGGGAATCTCAGGGGCGAGGCCTAATGCAATCACTCTGTCAGTCTACGACCAAGCAGAGGCGTAATTGGTGTGCGCAGAGCACGCTGCTGCGTGATGTGTCCATATCTTGCGAGTCGTCTCGGACTCCTTGTCTTTTGCTGCTGCTGCGCCTCACACGGGGTGGACCATACCGTTGCTCTTGAGGATACGGAGGATCTTGTTACCTGCGGGCATTGACATTAGCTCGTGTTCCCGACTCTTTGCAATCTCGCGTCCGCCTACCAGTCACAATCTTGACCTGCGCAACACCGTGGCTGTCACGGAGAACGACACCGATCTGGGAGGGCGTAGCGCCCTTCCTGGCGAGCTTGCAGATCTGATCCACGACCTGGTCCGGGGTGGTCTTGAGCCAGGCCGGCGGGGTGCGCGAGTAGGGGACGGCAGAGGAGCTGATGCCCTTGCCATTGCTGTGCATACGACCCATGTTGGCGGTCTTGAGGCGGTTGTCGAGTCGTCGGTGGTGGTGGTGGTGGTCGCTGGGCGCTGCGTCGTCAGCAACTGAGACTGGACGTTGCCTCGGGCGGTCGCTGGTGCAGAGGAATTTTGGTGGTGGCTTGGCACGCGAGGCGGATCCGTTCCGCGCGGTCTGTGACAGCGCTTGAGGGCGAAATCTTCCCAGCCAGCATCGCCGCGCTGCTTCTTTTTCACCGTCTGGGCATGGCCTTTCTTCCTACTGATTGCAACAGCACGGGCGCCTCTCACGCGCAACCCGGACTGTCATGTGGTATGTACTGGACATTTCCTCACTCCATGCGATGATGAGTACATCAATCATTCTATACTTTCTGACAACCTCTTATGCTAGAGGCGCCTCGCGTCTCGATGATCTAAATGGACTTCTGATCTCGCAAACACATCTACACTGCACACGACCATGTACCGCAACAATAGTGGCTAATTTTGAGCGCAGATACCTTAACCGCCGCTTGCCCTTGAATTCGCCGCAAACGATTTGACGCAGCTGGAGGCATATCTGCTCAGAGAGCACGTGATCCTCGCGAACGTCACTCTGTATTGGCCCGGCGAGAGAATATATCGTGTGAGGTTGGAGGTCTCACCGATCTCACAGCCATCGCTCCCACCATACATCTCTCACGTTGACGGGCGGTATCTCAGTAGGCAACTACAAAGGTCAAAGGTCAAATTTGATAGCGTTGGCTATCTGCAATACATCTATTTCGTGATCGCATGCGAAGCTATTGTACATCACCAAGTTGCAAAATGGGTATCAATCTCCCAAAGACGCCTTCGTTGGCTCGTCATAACCTCGTCTCGGCTAGTTTCAGATCAACAACGCATCCAGGGTTCTCCTCAAACTCGCACTCAGAAGCAATCCTCGTCTCCAGTGGGCACTGTGCTGCTGTCAAACCCACCGTCAGTCTCGGACGCCACCTCGTCCAAGTTCGCACCGGTATGTCGCCGCAAAGCTCTGCTGGTGGCCTTCAGGCTGTCCCCGAAGTCCTCAAGCAAGCGATCGAGCTCCGAAATCATCACACGTGGATCGGCATTCTCTTTGAGAGCGTCGGAGTGCGGAGCTACTAGTTCCGGGAACTCAATCTCGTGATGCGCAGCGTGACCGTTGTCCTGAGAGCCGGACTGCGCATATGCATGACCGGAAACTCCATTCGTGTGTCTGGTCTGATGCAGAGGGAAGTCTGGGTCGCCAATCCGCGGGATGTACGAGTCCTGATATCGTGGCTCCTCATCAAGCCCTGAGTCTTGGCCAAAGTTCGGCCAGTGATTCAGTCCATTCTCGTGCTCTGGGATATTGAGCTTCATCTGTGCGAGCAGGCTCTCCGACATTTGGCGTCTGTACTCGTAGTCATACACATCGTCGGCACGAGGCGCATCATGCTCGGAATCTGTGTCTGTCAAGCTACTTCCGCGCGAGTGCATCTGCATATGCTTGTGGCTGCGCCGCTTCATCTGGCCGCCCTCCGACTGCCACTGCTTGTGGTATGAAAAGCGATTGCGGTCACTCTCGACTTGCTCGGTATTGTCTTCGAGATCGAAAGGGTTGCCAGAGGTCATGTCCGTCATTGTTGAGCCAGTGGCAGACGTGGCGGTCGACGGCCGTAGAATGTCGCCAGGATCGGCGAGATCAAGGTCCAGCATCGACTGGATAGAGTCACGCACTGGAGACCCTGAGCGTGGGCCTGCAACCTCGCCGCCGTGTATGTGGTCTCCGAACTGACCAAGCGGCTCAGTCGTAGTGTGCTTCAGAGCCGGCCTGAAGCCAGGTGCAAGGCTTTCAGTGCCAACTGGCGGCAGACTCATCGATGCTTCAGGCTCGTCGGATTCAACGTGCTGAGCTGTAGAAAACGTCCAGTCCATTGTGGTGCGCTTCTTCTCCTCCGCCTGTGCCTGTGGGAAAGTCCATTCCATGGTGACGCGTCGCTCATCTTTGGTGTCGGTAGGGTAATCGTTTCCTTCTTCGACTGGCTGACTCCGACTCATCGGTCGGGACGTGCGTGCTCTGAGGGTGGGAATGTCTCCAAAATCGAAATTGAAGTTCGGCGGGTTCAGATCAAGATCGGCTGCATCGTCGAGATCGATCATACTCTCGCGGGTTTCACCCATGCTTGCAATGTTGCGCAGCGGGAGATCCGAAAGCGGCTCGTCATTGTCAATCGGAGTGTGAAGTTCGTATGGTGTCGTGTCCTGGTTGAAGAGCCGGTCAAGCGATTTTCCGCCACGACTGGCGCTGAGATCTTGTATGTCTTGTTGAAGTTGTTCGTAGCGGGACAGATCCCTTGTGACGATTGGCGGGAGGCCTGAACCAGCTCGAGCCTCGTGTTGGGGCGAGCCCAGTGTTTGGGCGGCCATCATTTGACTATATCGTCTGCCAAAGTCGGCGTTGAAGCTTTCAGATGTACTGAAGTTCCAATCGATGTCATCATCCTCAATCTCCGGCTGTGTTTCAGGGGGTACCACAGGCGCGGCCGCACCACCAGCGAAGAAGAGAGATTGGCGCTGTCCGCCACCATACTCCCAGACCGCATACCGCTCGATCAACTTCACCAGACCGGATGTCGGATACTTGTGCTCTGTGTTGGCGATATATGGATGTCTGAGCACTTCTGCAGCTGAAGGCCTCTCTTTCGGATCGCCGTTCAGGCAGAACGCGACGAAGTCGCGGAGTCCGCTCGAGTAATCGCCGCCCTCTAATCGGGGTGCGTTGACTGTGGCTTCGGCAAGCCTGTCGGGCGGAACTGCAGTATAGGGCGGCAGGCCGGTTGCCATTTCAAACACGGTGATGCCGTAGGACCAAATGTCAATCTCCGTGCCGTAGGCCTCGTCGGTCAGGTGGCTTCGAGATGCATGCATCTCCAGAGGCAAGTAGTGAGGCGTGCCCACAATTGTTCTGCGCTTCGACGAGCCGTCATCTATCACGCCAACGATGCCAAAGTCTCCAAGCTGGATGCGCCCTTCTTCATCCACATACACATTTGCGCACTTGATGTCGCGGTGTATCACCCCTATGTCGTGGACGCTCTTGATTGCCACGGCAAGCTCTCGCGCAATTGGAATGATGAAATGTTCTTCGAAGCCGCGCTTCGGATTGGCCCTCATCAACGTGCGAAGGCTGCCACCGGTGCAGTAGTCGCTGACAATCCACAGTTGATTGTGCATGTCGAAGGCCTCGTGTATCATGTTGATGTTCTTTGCTTTGCTGTCCTTCAGCTGCTGAAGAATCGCCACTTCTTTCTGAAACGCGCTAATGGTATTGTCCTTGTCCAGGACATGTTCCTGAAAGTCGGCATCGTCAATACTGATGATCTTCACGGCGACGAGGTCGCCGTTGGCGCGCTTGCGGCATTTGTACACGCGCCCGTAGCCGCCTTTGCCGATGAGCTCGAGGAAGTCATACGGTGGCACATCTGTGTGAGCACGCTCAGCGTTCCTCACCACGGTCTGGTACATGTCGCGGGCATCCTGTATCTGGCGATCGCGCTTGGGCCCGTCGAAGGAGCCAGGCGCCAGGTGGGAGTGATCCATTTCCTCGCTTGGGTACGGGAAGCCGACAAGCTTGGTGGAATCGTCTTGTGCAGTCGGATCTTCTGCGATAGTTGGAAGCGCACCCTCGTCCTCGTGACCGAAGATTGATCGCCAGAATTTGAGTAGCTTCTCGGTGTAGTCCTTGTCAAGTACTCCCGCTACGAGACCGCGTTAGCAATTCGACCACTGTCGCATCATCTGCACGGGCTTGGACGTGATCACGAAACTTACGGTTCTTCGGTGGCTTGTTCTTGCGATGGATGTCAACGAGCCTGCCGCGGAGCTCTTGTTCGATGTTAACACGTTCAATTTCCGCCAAGCGTGCGGTAGACTCACTTCCTGTAAACGAGCTGCTTCGGCGGCTGCGGTACTCAGAGTCGGGAGGACTATTGAGCTGGCTGACAGGCGGGAAGTCACTGTCGTAGTCAAAGGTGAACGAGGAACTCAAGGGCGTCCCCGGAACGCTCGGCGATGGCCTGGTTGAATTGGTCCTCGAGTGATGGAGCGGTGGGAGCGGTGGCGGACTGCCGACTGGCGAGGCCGAGGCGCCTGTGCAAGAGCCCGAGCCGAAGTCGCCCTTGCCGTTGCATTTAGCATGTTTCTTGCCCATCTTGGCGGCTACCAGCATGTGGTAGTGGATGATGGTGGATGTGATGTCGGGGGCATGGCTTCAGTAAGAAGATGGAATGAACTCACTTGTAGAGTTGGGCGGCTAGTAACGTCCGGTCAGGCGGGCGGGATGGGTAGGCTGCGGTATACCAGAATTCGCCAATTCTTCAGGACTCGCGGTGAAGGTCGCATAGCAGCGTACCCGTGGCCAAGCCGTCCCCTGTGTGGTCGCCAATAGGCGGCGATGCTGCCACCGATCACCCAATCTGTCGCAATGATCCTCTCAGTTCACTGACGCACTGCGCGCGCGAGTCGACACATACCATCAACATTCTGACATCGCCGCTGCCTCTCCGCCGGTGGTGGAGTGGAAGTGTGGTCTTTCTCACGGCGTGCAGCCCGCTTGGCGCGCCCTGGAGAACTTCAGCGACGGCGCGCCACAAACCCAATCAGCCACACTAGCGACCACTAGCGGCAACCCTGCGTGCGGGATACGTGTGGCTAAACTCTACGTCATGGCTGAGTACTTGGTGCAACGATCTTGAGAATCTACAAGAGACTGGGAAGCAGTTGGCTACCTGCTTCCCACTGGAGATAGTCTTCAACGCTGGACGAGAACCTGAATGAACAGCTCGCATCGCCGCGATAATGTCGACCAAAGCAGCTCCTCGACCGGGTCCAACCAATGCACCCATGAAGAAGCCCGTCCTGGCGACGCCCAAGCCACAGGTCAAGAAACCCGTCCTACCACAACCTAAACCTTCGGCGTCCTCAGTAGCGAAGAAGCCCGTCCGTCCAGCTGTCAAGCCTCAGACGCCGAAAGCACCCAGCACTGGGTCAAAAGTGCCTGCTACCAAACCACCGCCAGCAGTCAAGAAGGCACCTGTGGCGAGCAAGGCGCCTGCAGTGAAGCCCCAAGCAGCGCCGAAACCCGCAGAGGGACCGAAGGCAGGAAACTGGATCAACAGGACGGTGCAGGGTCGTGTGGCGAGTGTGGGGAATTATGCTGGAGGCTTCATCAACAGCATCGGCGACAGCGTGAACAAGATCGGGGAGGGAGTTGGCATGAGGTAAGCCAGCGTTACAGAGTTTGTTCGGTTGGAGCTGACTAGGTAATGTAGCATCTCCAATACCACACGATATTGGGGCCAGGGCGTCGCCAGTTACGGGAACGACATCAAAGACGCTGTTGGTGTCGGTGGTCCAAGAGTCGCAACATCAGGCAACCCATTGGGTCTGGCTGGTGTTGGCTCCAGCAAGCCGTCTCCGCCAGCTAGCAAAGGCTCGGCGCAGGGCGGTAGATCAACAGGTGGAGGCTCGGCGAGCAATCCGTTGGGAATCTAGACAAGTCCGTGGCGCAAGGCTTGACGTTGATCGTCTCTATAGTTTGTTTATAATGCCAGCAGACCAAGATCTATGCGGGAAAGAATCATGTCATCAATTGCTTTGATCGCTGTTTCCCAATTGCCTCGCTAATTCCATTAACAACTCCTAGTCGACCAACGCTCAGCTGCTGATGGAAGCTGTGTCCGCAGGCGGTAGTAGTTCGTCGTCGAGTCCATGCAGGTCGGCCTCATCTCTCTCTTCCTCGCTGCCATCGCTATCGCCATCATCCTCCTCCATACCAGGCGGAGCCTTCCATTGAATAGAATCACCTTCTACCCAGTGCTTGCTCTTTGGTAGATCGTAGGGGTCGAACGGAAAGTACGCCTCGAGCTGCAGATGCGCCTCGCCATGTTTCCTGTCCATTGCAGTACCGCGGCGGCCGATCTCTGAGGTGGCGCTCAAGGTCGACGTCGTGTACGCGCCGGTCAAGCGGACACGCTTGTTCGTCTCCAGTTTAGAGTGCACATACATGAAGCGAACGTGACGTGCGATCTCGGCAAACTGCTCCACAATGATCGGCGAGCACACCCTGAGCGGATTGAGCGTGGAAAAGACATTGCGGTGAAGTGCCTCCCTAATGCCCGGGAGCCAAGCGATTTCGTGCCCTTCTGCGACAAGATCATCCACGGTCATGTCTTCGTCGCCAGACTCCGCATCAGCTGTGCCAAGGATCAAATCCCGCCAGCGGAAGCAGAAGAGATACAGCAAAGCCTGAGCGATGGCGTAGTAGACGCTGTAGCTGCGTTTGTCTGGCCCTCGACAGCCCGGCTCGTACCGTTTGCGCATCTCCTCGAGCTCCTGGCACAGCCCACTGAAGATCTCGCGCACCATAGCTTTTGGCAGGTGAGCAGCCCGCGCAACGAAGCTCGCCAAGTAAGCGCAAGCTGAGAGGCGGACGTTCAACGATTTGCCAGCCTCAAAAATGGTGCTTAGACACTGTCGTGCAAACATTCCGGCGTGCTCAGGTAGCGTCTGCGAGAAATGAAAGATGAGAAACTGTACGTGCCGGGTCCGATGGGAACGTACGAAGCTCTCAAAGTGCGATAGCAGCTGCTTGAAGGTGTCGTTAAGTTCTGCTTTCAGGCCGCCCTCAACCAATGGAGTATAGTAGCCGAAAAGGAGATCCATGGTCTCGTCCATCTTGGCCACCTTCGCTCGCAGATCCTTGAGCCTCTGCTCTTCCTCTGTCACCGTTTCTTCTGACTCGGAGACAGAATCCATGTCGCTGTCGTCCGAGTCTTCTAGCGGCGACGAGTGCGGCACTCGCTGTGTCTGTCCGTGCTGACGCAGCAGACTATCTTCGGCCTCCTCCTCAATATCTTCGAGATCGAGTTGAATCTGCTCATCGATGCCCACGAGTCGCTGCGTGAGCATCGCTAAGATCTCGGGTTCCAGTTCGGGCAGGTAGCTGGTAATGCGCAGCGTGTGCTTTTGGTACTGCGTGTACGAGCGGGTTGTTGCGAGGTCGTGCGGGAACTCAGCTCGCAGCGCACGCATGAGTGCTGCGCTTGACGATGGTATCCGGCGCAGCACAGTTCTGATTGCCATATGCGCCCGCCTGAACATCTCCGCGCGCGACACCGGCGTCTCACCTGGCAGCCGTCCGAGAGAAGCCGGCAGGCGAGCGAAGTGGCTTACTAGCTTCTCCAGGATGGAGGGAATGAATTTCGAGTGTGCGGTGGCCAGGCTGGCGAGGAAGCGCGTGTAGAGTCCAGCAAATTCGTCATCGCGTCCTAGCCACGATATATCCAGGATTGCCCCCGCCAGCTTGCCACACTCGCCCATTGCACTGACCCTGGTGTCGATGGCTAACAGGTACTTTTTCAGCAGCTTGCCACTCGGTGCCTCGCTCGATTCCACATCCTGGCCCAGCGTCTGGAGCAAGCGAATGTACTGCGTGTCGTCCCGCGCACTCCCAGGAGCCAAGTGCCTTTCAATCCCCAGCCGGACTTCCTCCTTCACCAGCCCGAAACTCTTCTCAGTCCAGTCCTCCATAATTCGCACATCCACATTCGGGCTGAATGCGACCTTCAGCTTCTTTGTAGCAGTCGATAGGCCAGCTTCGTCGTCGGTGTCCAAATACGAGCTGTCGCGCTTCAGGCCAAGCCTGGGTCGTTTCAGAGGCGTCGGCGGCGGCAGCATGGCCCCCGCGGGCGCTGCGAGTGAGACCATCGCACGCGACTGGCGGATGGCATGAAGCGCGTGTAGCGGTAGTAGGTCTATGCGAGAAGTAGAGAGTGTGTTGCCTCGGCCGCATATGAGTGTCAAGTCACACGATCAGAGAGGCAGGAAATGCGAAAGTTCGCGGTGGGCACTCGCGAGCGGAGTTAGCCTGCATTCGCCGTCAGCGGTCACGTGCCCCATTCCATCCCCCGCGCGATCTGAGTGTTGAAAGGACTGCTACAATCTATGCCTTGACACTGAGGCACAGGGGAGATGTACCAGTAAGTGTGAAGAGTCATCTGTACATGCTGTACGAAGTTTGATTTTAGACGAACAAGTCAGGCAGCGCGCTTGGGTATCTCAAAGACGAACGAGCCAACCCTCTCCTTCCTGCTGCCAGCAACCGCTCACCGTCAGTGCCGCGGTTGAAGCCAGAGGGGGTGCGCTCCAAGGAAAGTAATCCTCCAAGAGTCCTGTCTGTATTGGCGATTACCAATTCGGATCCACCGTTCACCAGAGCCAACCCTGCAATGGAGCCAAAGAAGCGAACGTCTTGCCGCTTCAGGTAGTTTCCAGCACCATAGACGCTGACAACATCGTCGCTCTCGGCAACAATCAAATCATCATTATCCGCGAAATGCACGGACCTTGGGCAAGACATGATGCTCGGCAGGTCCTTGAGCGGCTGACTCCAGTTCCTGGCGTCCCATACCAAGGTTCGGCCATCTTGCGCGCCTGTCGCAGCGTGTATACCATTACCGGCCCAGGCGCATGCAAATCCGTGATCAGTGTGCCCGCCCAATTTGATCAGTGTACCGCCACGTTCAGCGTCGGTCACCAATGCATCACATCCATCCCCAACAACCAGTCTGAGTCGGCCATCGGGGGCGGTTGCCGAGCAATTGACGGCATAGTCAAACGACTGTGCTTGTAGCATACGCAAGGTGTCCAGGTCCATCAACCGTAGCATGTGGTCGTTGGAGCAGAATGCCGCCTGTGGGCTGCCGGATCTACGATGGCGAAACGCATGTATGTGGGTGACGACTCCGTTGAATGCGCGGGTTACGTGACCTTCGTGAACCGGATCGTTGCTGGCGAGGTTCAAGACTGCGTACTCGCCACAGAACCCGCCAGCGAGGAGCAAGTTGTTCAAATGCGTGGTGCTCTGGGTTGTTGTGAGACAGGTTATGCGAACAGCGTCTGCGCTACTCCTCCGACTGCTCAAATCAATGACAGGCGAGCATATCTCGGGGCAGGCCAGCGAGGTTCTCATGATCCTGGTCCCTGATGAATAGAAGACGTCAGAGCGGCTCGTTGCAGCGAGGAGGTTGCGCAGCTGATAATGCGACGTGTTGGCGACGTGCCGGCCATCGAAGCTTCGAAACCGGTAGCTAGCTTCAGCTGCTGGCTGTGGTGTTTCTAACAGCCCTGGCCTTTGCTTGCGACTTTCTGTAAGATCCCCTGATGGAAAGAGTTCTATCCTCGCTTTCAGCGCATCGTTTCTGCAAAGGCCTCCATCAGCCCAGCGTACACCTTGTATGTCGCAACCAAGGGGATGTAGTTCAGCTCTGGGCAGGTAGTCCTTCGAAGGCCGAGCGGGTACGGATGACCCTGCGGGCATTGGCGCAATCCGCTTATTGTGCTTCGAGAGTAACAGCCAGGAGCCCATGAAGTCGCTGAAGTCGTAATTGCGCTTGGGATCGTCCACTGCCAGCCTCTCTTCGTCCGCAAAAAGAAGGCTTTCAACATCCAAGCTGTTCTGCTGCATGACTTCTGCGGTAGGATGGTTGGCGGTCCCGTACTCGATTTGAGGACCCTCTGTCTGAGACGGCCATCGCTGCCTCGGCCCATCACGTGGTTGAGATGATCCAGGATTTGCAGCAGTGAGCTCGGTTACTAACCCGCTAGGGAGGCGCGGAGTCTCTAGCTCAGTTGGGCGGCTTTCGAAGCGTGGGACTTCGGAGGTGTCAGCCCCTTCAAGCGCGAAGCGAAGTCTACGGCTGTCTTCTTCATCCCAGATGTCTTGCGTAAGCGGCCGAGGGTGACTGCTGCCAAGGATGCTCGACGCAATTCTTGATGTGGTCAGATGTCCCCGTAGGTTGCCAGTTGACCTTCGCCGGCGAGAGTGCAGAGGTGAAGTATCACGAGCGCCGAGAAGAGGCCGTGATTGAACAAGTTCATCCGAATCACTGGAGTGGTTCGACGTAGAGTCCAGGGGAAGAGTTACGTGGACGTCTACCGTACCCACGTCTTCCTTCTCTTCATCGACTGGAAGAGCAACGCCTCCCAGGCTATCATACGAGTCGTCCTCGTCATCGTATACCAAGGCCGGCAAAGGTGGACTCAGGTGCCCGACAGGACCTCCGAAGCGGACAAAGCAGCGAGTGAAGATCGAATCAAGGTCATTCGGCTCAAAGATTGGATCATGAAGACGAGCCATGCAAGCGCGAGGGCAGAAGCCATCCATCTTGCAGATTCGCCGCTTTCCTGGATTGAGGCCCTTTCGAGATCTGTAGAGCCGGCGAGGGTTGGTCACGGTACCAGGAGGGCTATTGAAATGAAAGATGGCGGCGGCCATTGCATTCTTCGACGTTCCAATAGCAAGGTACAACAAGTCGATCAGCCCCTCTACCACGTTTCAGTGCGGGTCCGGAGCTGTCAAAATCACCTTGCACCTCATTGACGTGCAGGTTTCCAGGACCAAGGCAATGGGAGTTGCGGGAGCAGGAAACACAAAAATACGCTTCCAGGCTCTGTCCAAGTGACCTCGCCTGCAGCTTCCCGCGGAACTGAAACTTGAGCAGGGTGGTCAACGCAGCCGACGGCGTTCAGGCTCGAGCCAGCGTATCGCAAGCGTTCGTGAAGTCTGGCATGTTCTTGCGTGGGCAGCGTCGCCGGTGAGCGAGGGATGCGCTGCAGAATAGTCCGTGGCGACGGCGGATACCTGGAGGCAAGGGTAGCTGCAGCGATGTGCCCTCTGCGGGTCCAATGCTACGCGGTCCACCGGCGCTTTTCACCGCGTCACGAGAACGGGGAGGAAAGTGCCATGCAAAAGAGTCGCAGTCATGGACAGGTGGAGAATCGAGGTTTCGAAGCCGTCAGCGCGGTAGCGAGCTGCGTGCACGGGGGAGGCAAGCCGAGCAGGCGAAGGAATGCCGCGGGTCGCAATTCACTGCTGCCGCGCCGATCTGAGCGGGCGTGGACGGTTTGTGTATGCTGTGACTGGCCTGCGACTTGCGTGTGACTGGAGATTGTGTTGAAAGGGAAAAGCTGTCGGCAAGGGGCGGCTGGTGCAAAACGTGCATGGGTGGGGCAACATGCTGGCAGCGAGGCGCCAGGGCGACAGCGAGCACGCGCAACCGACACATGGAGGCTGGAGGACGGCACAACGCCTATTCGACACAAGCCAGGTTCGAAGCGGCCCCGAGGTCCAGCCAAGCGACTTCCTTCGGCCGGCGAGACCCGCAAAGACCTGGTCGGCTTCGCGCAGGGGCGCTCCATAGGAGGCAGAACAGAGGGTCACTGCAGGATATTGTCAGACGCCCTTTCGGGTGACTCGCAGCATGTCATGTGCAGGACTCATGCATGCCTGCCTTCACGCAGCAGTGCGACATGAGCGTTCCAAAGGTACCCAATAGATGCAGCCTGTCGTCTCCGCAAGCGCATTTACGGATTCAGGAGTGGTCTGTCAAGTGACAGTCGCACAAGCTATGTATGAACGGCCGCCCAAAGCCACCAAATCCATGCTGTGACCCGTGATTGCCCGGTGCATCCACGTGCTGCGACGTCGACAAGCGTGGTGGGCGGAGCCACTTGCTTGTGCGGCATGTCCCACTAATCGCGAAGGGAAGCGCCTCCGAGGCGGATCGATGTATTCGAGGCTCAGGTTTGACAAGAAGTCTAGCAATTGCCGGAACACGCTCCATTCGAAGATGCCCATTGTTGACGGGGAGAAGTATCAGGACATCTCACCCTGATCGCGCAACACTTTCCAGCCCTTTGCCACCGTCGTCGGCGGCTCTGGGTCGCCGTCTGACGGCCGCAAACTCATAATGCTCATCATGGCGCCCTCAGTATCCAAATGCTTGCGTGCACCGGCAACAAGAACAGTTCTCGTATCGTCGACCTCATCCCACTCCTTGTCATTCACAACATCCCACTCGGCCCTAGTAACACCATCCAGCAGGAGATTCCGGAGCCTATCCGCGAGTCGACCTGGGGAGGGAATGGCCCACTTCTGGAACATGTCGTTCACCTCTGCGCTGGCCAGAGTGTATCGTGAGCTTGAGTGCGAGAGATTGCCCAAGTGACGGGTAGCAACAGTAGTCGGAGTTCTGGGCTCATCATTACGAGTAGCGGCAGTCGACATTTTCCGATCCAGCCGAGGCTTCGAGGTTCCCTTCGCCAGAAGAAGCTCGTAGAGATTTCTGCTCATGTTGCACACGTCGTCGAAGCAGCGAATATCTTCAAGGCCCTGCGACTTGCACAGCCACGCGACGTTGTAAGCCAGTAAGCCTATCCCTTCGATGAACATTGTGAATTTCTTGTGGTCGTCTCTCAGAAGCTTCGCGAGCGGCCTGTCGAGTATCAATGCCCTAGGCGTCGAGCCAGCTGGTTTGCTCTTCCGGTCTATAGACCCATCGCTGCTCTCTCGGGGCGGTCTGATCCTATAAGAGGTCCGATCCGGCATGATTGCAGAATGTGGCTCCCCGTCATGGGGTAGGATAATCTCGGCAGGTAAACGTACGGACAAGTAAAGACAGCAATTGCTTAGCAGCCGACAGACATTGTTGAGACCGGTGGTAACTACCTCGTGAATCGGTAAGTCAGCATCATGAGCATCGCGGGCCCGGAGTGCGACTCCAGAAATGTTGTCGTTGAGCTCTCGCAAGTCCGGTATGCGGACGCCACCAAGCCAATACTCGTCACGCTTGCCAGGTCCGGTACGTCTTTGCAGTCCTGACAGATTTGCAGTCGCGACACATAGAGCCTGACGGGCTTCGACCACGCGGGCGTGTGCTCGCTTCGTACGTTGCTCAGCTTTACGCGACGCAGTAGCTACGGGATCGAAGACCCTCGCCTTATGGCGCGCCAGCTGGTCCCTCTCAGCAGCGACATCAGAGCGCCGTTTTGCATATACTTTCTTCCGCTCGGCCATCCAACGCCTCGTGTCGTTGATCTGCTTCCGTAGCTCATCCGCCTTTTCCGTGATAGCGCTGATGCGGTCTTCAACAAGCAAGCGTTCATTGTGCGTCGTTTGCAAGTGATGGTTCTTGATCCCCCTACCGATCGCATCATAGTCTGCGTCCTGCGGTAAAGACGCTATCACGCCGTCGTTACCCGGGCGGAGGATGGCTTCGGCGTGCGCGTGTTGGTTCTCCCGACCTAGCAGCGCCGATGCCTGTCGCATGCGCGAAATGTACAGACGTGCCCTCGCGCACCCGGCACAAACGGCTAGCCTTCGGCTCGAGAACTCTCTGGAGCATATGCCGCAGTCCATGGCCTATACTGTGCTGTTGGAGGTTCACGCATGGGCAGCGTGGTGCGGAGGAGAGGTGGTCATGCCTGCGCAAGGAAGCAAGCAAGCAGTCCAGTGCGCCTCATCGCCGCAGTTCCGATCTCGAGCGAACCGCCATCTCCCACAGAGAACCGAGTGTGTGTGATGAGATCTTTGGCGTGCTGGCGGCAGCTTAGAATCATCTATTGTGCTCATCATCTTGGTATGTGTGACCTCATCCGAGACAACTGCACGGGCTGCAGCCTCGCGCCTTCCCCGGCTCCACAGTCTTGGCGCGTCGAAGGGCGTCTCAACTTCACCACATGGCGACCTCTCACCTTTACATTCGCATGCCTGACGATGGCGGACATCAAGCGACGATAACGTGATGCTCAAGAGTAATAGTATCGAGGAACACGAAGACTACCATCTTCTCAAATTGCCAGACTCTCAATGCCAAGTACGCACACCGTCTAAGTCGCCTCCCAGCTCCCCGCCTGTATTGGCCAGGAGCCATAGTCCGGCTCGCAATATGAGTTGCAATTCGAAGGAAGGTTCGCAAGAAGAGCTCAGCGCAGCAAAGTCGGAGACGAGCAAAGAAGAAGGAGGTCTCGATGCTTACGCTGTCAAGATCTCCGCCTCTCAGGCTGATGGGACACTGATGAATGACGTCCCTGAAGCACCCGTCAGCGAAGCGTCTGCTGCTGAGAAGGATGAGCAATTAATGAGTATGCCGCCGCCTGAGCCAAAGCAGGCTGCTAGGAAGCAGCAGATGCCCACCCCTCAAGAGCAACCGGACAGCAGCGACTCAACTATCCCGGGTCCAGCTGATGCAGATCGCTCAGCGACACCTGAACTACCAGACCAGCAGATCGTGGACTTTGACTGGACGGACCTCGAGACTCAGTACCACAACAGGATCAGGGAGCTCGAGCAGCACGAAATCGAGATCATGAAAGAGTTCGACGACCTGATCAAGGTTCGTCCCAACCACCATCGTCAAAATTGTGTATTAACCCAGTTTAGCTCTTTACTATATGGGCGTCAATGTCGCAGACTCACGAAGTCGACCGCAGCTTCAAACGGTGGGTGGCTTGTGCGAATGGCAGGTTCAGGCTACTGACTTATCCGATAGTCTAAAAACTCAAACGGCTCTGGTCCAGCACGAAGAGAAGGAGCTCGAGAAGAAACGCCAGCATTGTGAGTACATCTGCGGTGTTCCTGAATATCTTACGACTGATGCCTTCCAGACATCAGCGTTGTGGAAGCATTCCAAAGTGCGCTCAAACTTCTTGGGCCCTGAGTGCAACTGGTGGTGACGATCTCTTCCAGCGGTCTTCGACATCTTGAACGACTGCCCTGAGACCGAACACGCTGCAACGATCGACAGGTCCTACGATCGATACAGTCAGTCCACGCCGGTCCGGATGATGACCGCGCTGCAGCGACAAGCAGCTGTTGAATCGCACCCGTCGAACGTAAACCACGCCAATGACGGCTGCGAAAGATTTGCATATCACAATACGCGCTGCATCATGTTGTGAGGAGGTTAAGTCTAAGACTGCTCTCTATGTATGCTACCATTCTTTTGCGTTATGCGCGCATGGATGGGTCTGGATGCTGAATCCATTTAATCCACGTCTAGACGACCGGCTGCGCTACATACACAATGTAACTGCCAGTGCAACCCTTGTATGTGACAGGTCAGCGGCCCTCTCATGCCTAAATCCCATCGGCTCTGCAACGAACCATCAGCACAAGCCCCCGCTCAGCGTTCCACACCCAGCTGCTCTTACAATAGCGGGTTTTCGCGGTACGCCGGTACATCCCCATCCGCCTCGGGCTTGCCCTTCTCCGCCCGTCCTTGCTGGCCATCGACACCATTCGGGACGTCCACGTCGTCTTGCTCTGCCAACCACTTCTCCGCCTCAAGCGCCGCCATGCAGCCTGAGCCGGCCGAAGTCACTGCTTGCCGGTACTTCTTGTCCTGAACGTCACCAGCGGCGAAGACACCTGGGACGTTCGTCTCTGTCGTGCCGGGTATGGTGATCAGGTATCCGTCCTCGTCCATTTTGAGCTGGCCCTTGAAGAGCTGCGTCGCTGGCTCATGGCCTACGGCATAGAACAAGCCATTGGCCGGGATTTCCTCCGTCTTCCCAGTCTTCGAGTTCTTGATCACCAGGCTTCGCATGAGGCCCCGAGGGCCTTCGTCGCCCTTGATCTCGACGCCGTGTGTGTTGTACTTGATCTCGATTTTCGGATTGCTCTCCAGCCGCCTAGCGTTGGCTTTGCTCGCGCGCAGTACGTCCCTCCGCACGAGCACGGTCACCTTGCTGGCCTTCTTCGTCAGGTACACGGACTCTTCCACCGCGCTGTCGCCGCCACCAATGACAACCAATGGCTTTTCGCGGAAGATCGGTAATGAGCCGTCGCAGACTGCGCAGGCAGAGACGCCGTTACCCCAGAACTTCTCTTCGCCGGGCAATTCTAGCCGTCTTGCCTTGGCTCCGGTCGCAATGATGATGCTATCCGCCGTATGCGTCTCCTCCTCCAAGTTCTCATCGTCACCCATGGGGTGGAGCCAGTACTTGAAAGGCCGATTCGACAGGTCTACCTTCCCCACAGTCTGGCTGATGATCTCCGTCCCGCAAGCCTCCGACTGCGCGCGCATGTTGTCCATGAGCTCACTCCCCCGGATCATCTTGAATCCCGGGAAATTCTCCACCTCATCTGTGGTGGTGAGCTGGCCGCCTGCAGCAATGCCCAGCGCAAGAAAGCCCTCGTACATTACGGGCTTCAGGTCCGCGCGGGCGGCGTAGATGGCGGCTGTGTGGCCTGCTGGCCCCGAGCCGATGATGACCACTTTGCTGTGCATCTTGCGCGTCTGTTGGAGGAGGGATGCGGTCGAAGACAAGGAGGCCGGGGTGGCCGCTTCGCTGATGGTGTTGCTCGCGCCGGGTTTGTAGAAGGTCGCTGCGGCCGCCGAGGATAAAGAGACTGCCGACTGCAGAGGCCTTGCGGCACGAAAAGCCCTGGAAAACAGTTTGACGGCTGCGTGGGAAAATGGGGAAAGAAATGCCTTTGCGCGAACGCTGCCCGAGCCTTTTTGTCAGTCAGCCGCGGGTGCTCCGAGGCTTCGCGAATGCAGAGATCCGTCAAGCGCTCATGTACAGTAATCGACGAACGGGAACGTCCCGGTAGCCCAAAATAGGCGCGGTGGTAGTGGCGCAGACGATGCGGATTGAATGGCGACGGCCGTTGATTCCTAAGGCCAGCCTCTCGACGCTTTCCTCTTGGAGGCTTTTCTCCGGCCCACGCGATTCCGTCATCTCTCGACAGGCGGGGCCGGCACGAGCCATGCGCCGGGAACAACGTCACCAACAGGCCGGGAACAAACAAAGGGCGCAGGGACATCTGATCGATCCTTCTCCCGTCCTTCGAAGGCCTTCCAGACCCACAGCCACCTTGCCGGGAGAACTGACAAAGAGAGCTGCAATTGCGGAAATGGTCTCTTTGCTCGTCGAGCCACTTACGCTCTCACGGCTGATGACTCGAGCACTGGAATCCTGGACGCTACTTGCCTCACGGCTGCAGTCGGGCACGCTGAGGCGTCACGCTTGGGGAGGCTGAAGACCTAGACTGTGGCCCGCAGCAAGATGTAGCATTCATGGAAGTCGTCAACGGCGTTCTTGATCACGAGGGCCCGCAACTTGTCGTTCTGAATAGTGACCTGATCGCTGGTGAGAACACCTACAAGCACGATAGCACGGATTATGTCAACGAGATTGTACGGCCGTTGGTGGACCGCGGTCTGATATGGGCCAGCACGTAGGGAAGCCATGATTCGTAGGTGTAGCTCATGACTCGCCCAGAAGACATGCTCAACTCGTCAGCGACTTCAATCTGCCTCGGCACAATATCCTGCATCGCGGGCAGACCTCGTCAAATGCACGGACCCGGCAAGGCGTTCGCGGTCGGTCTGCTGGGGTCTCGAATCATTGGCCATCAGTGTATTCCAGCAATACCTCTTCTATCCTCGAACTATTCTGGTGGTTCTTCGACTCTCGAGGTGGAAACTACTATCAGGACTTGTTGGCAGACGGTCCTCCAGTCCCACAACCTGACTGGGTCGACCAGAGCGTCGTGGATTGATCTCAGGCCGAGCGATCTAAGCTTTGTGCACAGTTTGGTCGGGACCTTCCTTCGCTTGCATTTGTACATATCCTCGTCAACGCCATGCTGGCCTTGGTCCACATTATGAGCCCGGCATCAATGATGATGATTTGTTGGCGCAGCACGTATATGCTGAGGGCCAAGGCAGCGTTTCGGGGACAAGTTTCTCGTATAATGGCCAGGACGTCCCTTTCATGCGTTCCTTGCTTGACACGCCAGATCTCATCGCTCTTCTCTCCGGCCAACGATCGGACCGCCTCATGCCTTGCTTGCATCTAATGCTGACAATGTGGTAGACACGATCACGGGGACGACTGGTGCTTCAAATGAGACACGACATAAACCCGGCGTGGAGCTCAACGGCGATGGGTTGGATTCCTGCTTTCGTCGTCAATCCGGCTACGGTGATTACAAAAGCTGGACTTGTGGCAGACGACAGATCTTAGTGAATCATAAGCTCCCCCAGCAGAATGTCGTCGGTACCTGGACGAGGCTCGAAACGGGAGAGGTCGTTGGGATTGTGTCGCTTAACCGCGTTCATGGCGAAGACTATTACCTTGTCGTGCCAGATACGGACACTGCGCTTCCATAAGGAAAAGTATCGTCGGCACCAGCGTGTCCCCAGCAGGTCGTTGATAGTCAGTCCGATTCCTGAGTCTGCCAAGGCTCGCCCTATCGCCTTGTAGCATGCCGCTTCACATCTCACCACACTGCGCGATGACGACGTCTTGATTGGGTTTGTCGTCACGTCCGGTGCGCACATTCTCAATCTTCTTCACCACGTCCATTCCATCAACGACTTTGCCAAAGACCACATGCTTGTTGTTCAGGAACGGAGTTGGCACTGTTGTAATGAAGAATTGGCTGCCGTTGGTATTGGGCCCAGAGTTCTGGAGTGGCAATCAGTATCTCCGACGTCATCGGATTATCTCCGTACTTACGGCCATTGACAGCAGTCCTTCAGTGTCGTGCTTGAGCTTGAAGTTCTCATCCGCGAAGCTCTTGGTGCCGTAGATGCTCGCGCTTCCCGTACCGTCGCCATTGAGGAAGTCTCCGCCTTGGCACATGAAGTCCTTGATTACTCGATGAAATTTGCTGCCCTTGTAGCCTTGTGGGCGACCGAGGTGGTTCTTGCTTTCGCCTGTGCAGAACTGCCGGAAGTTCTCAGCTGTCTTGGGGACCACGTCCGCGAAGAGTTCCATTTTGATACGGCCCAGTGGCTCACCGCCTAGAGTGACGTCGAAGAAGACGACCGGGTTAAGCTGAGCCATCGTGCCTTCTCTTTTCGGCGGAGGCTGTAATAGATTTCTCAGAGGTTGTGATATGATGTAAGGGTGTCTGACACCTTTTTTGAATGGTCGTCCGATCAGGACTGTACGGGATTATTAGCAAGGAGTTGTACAAGGTAAATGAGGGATGAAAGCAGATTCATGGGCAAATCATGCGGAAAGCGCGAGTCATGTCGGAAGTGAAGTCGAGGCTTTCATGTTGACCCCGCTGCTTCCGAGACGGGGCCGGTCATGCTCTTTGGCATACGATATGTCTCTACTTCTTAGGTACTAGCCTTGCATCGCCGAACGTCAATTAAGCCGTCGCTCAAGAGCAGCTTGATCCAGATTGACCGCCACAATTGCCCTCTTTTTCACCTAGCCCTCGCCACTCTCTTCAACAGCGACCCAATGGGCAGCTTCGCGGTAAAGTCTATCGACCACGTCGTTCTCACTGTCAAAGACCTTTCAAAGACCATCCAATTTTACGAAGCAAAGTTGGGCATGAATCACGAAAGCTTCTCGTCTGGTGGTGTTGATCGGTAGGTTCCGTGTCCGGCCACGGCATCCAGGCAACACGCTCATCATCAGCTTTCCAGCCATGCGTTGTCGTTCGGCAGCCAAAAGCTCAATCTGCACGTCGCTGGAAAGGAGTTTGAGCCAAAGGCCGGGCAGGTACTACCAGGCAGCGCCGATATATGTTTCATCACCGATACTCAGATCGAAGAAGTCCAGGCCATGTGGAATGCCGAAGGCGTCGAGGTACGGTGCTTGGATTGTGCCAGACACGCTCTCGACAGTCCCAAGTGCTGACGTTGATACCCACAGATCCTCGAAGGAGGAGAGATTGTAGATCGCACTGGAGCGGTCGGTAAGCTAAGAAGCGTCTACTGCCGCGATCCTGACGGCAATCTCATCGAGTGGGTCTGCCACTGTAGTAAGAGAGCAAGTAATATGCTGATGGCGCAGGGTGTCGAACTACGTCTGATTCACGGGCACGGATGGCGCTTCTCTCCGGAGGACGTGTAATTTTGTTTCCATGCGAATCACCGGCAACCCATTGTTGCCTCGCAGTGTGACGCCACCGAAAGCTTCAACGGCAACGAGCGGCTGCCAGCTGCCGATAATGCGCTCAGGATTCTCAACAATGGCATAATCGTAGCCTTGCCAGAATAGCGGATCGAGCTTTGTAGATTCATTGTATTCATTCTTGTCATAGGTCCAGCCCGAGTGGAGCTCTTGGAAACGCGTGACGCCGGTCTGCAAAGCCAGATTATCCAGATAAACCCGGCCATTGCTTCTGTCCGGCACTAGCCTATGGAGCTCCTGGAGAGCATGCCCGCCTGGGTAATTTAAGCTTGAGATGTACAGCAGTCCCAGACTGAGGACGAATGACGCCAGGGTCGAAGCCACCAGTACGAATGCCATCAGTTGATAGTAGATCGACTTGCTTCGCCTTTTCCAGATCCAGCCGGCACCTGAGGACGTCACAGCGGTGATAGCTGGTACGCTGTAAACGATGAAGCGCCATTCCTTGTGCGGCAGAAGGCTGTATACGAGGATGAAGGCAAAGTGTGGCAGGATGACATCGACGCCTGTCTGCTGAAGAGCTTGGACGTTGAAAGCAATCGGAAGGCAAATGAGAAGTGTCGAGGGGTTCAGCAAGAGCCGTGGCAGGGCGTTGATGAAGTAGTAGCTGAAAGGACTTGTGCCCCATTCTGCGGATTTGCCGAGGATTGTGTTGTAGTAAAAACCTACCCATTCCGGCCATAGCGGCCATGACTGCCAAAAGAACGAGTCGACAGAGACAGTGATGGTGAGGCCGATGGCGAAGCCGATGAGACCGGCGGGAATGACCTCTGCTGTCAACGACGACCGGCGTCGGACCAACATCCAGGCGGTTTCTGCGGCCAGCAGCATCGCAACTTCCGAGCGAAAGATGACGCCAGCAATGGTGAGGAGATAGAGCGCGAGTCGTCGTCGCTTCGAGCTTCGAGACGACCGAGCATTGACGGATTTGACGAGGATCAGGTTTGCCAAGGCCAGTGTGGTAAGAGGCAGGGCGAACATGTTTGGGAGAGTTCGGGAGGCGTAGTACATGATGTGGAATTGGCTCGCCTGTAGCAAGACATACCAGATCCCCGCGACCTTCCCAAAAGCTGTGTCAACAGCGCTCTTGACGTTATATATTGCAGCGACGTTGACTAGGCCCAGCAGCGCCCGCACCAGCAGCTGCGCGTATGGAGGGTTGGTGTGAAGAAGACGGCCAGCTCCTAGGAACAACGAGGTGCCGGCCAGTACAAGGGCTCCCACGAAGGATCGGGGAACAGAGCCGGGAAAAGCAGTATGGTCATAATTCTGGAGTGTGTTGTTGCTGCTCCACGGGACGCCATACTTGAGGATGTCATGAGTTGCCTGAATATTGAACGACTCCTCGACCTTTGTGTATGGCGAAGCGAGCAGGTGTATCAACATCACACCTACCAGCAGGCCGATCAATATGGCGTCTGTGTTTTGGTCAGCCCATTCGTAGTGGATGGAGCGATGTCGCGCCGTGCCAGGCGCCCAGTGAAGTCGAATGCGAGCATTAAATCGCGTCGTGATTTCTCCGCAAGACCTACCATTCCATTTTGCCATATTAGGCGCATCTGGTCTTCGCCGTGGTGCCTCGATTCCCAAAGTGCGCCAGATGTGGTGTTGTGCAAACGACATGGTGATTGGCCAAAGTTCGGCTGGCACGCGGATTTCGCGCTCTTCGTGAACAGGTGGAGCTTCCTGCACTTCAGTCAACGACCTCCGACTTCCCCATCCGCAGTGCACCCGCCTACCCCTGGGTATTCTACTCTAGCACGAATGAACCACCGCCGCGACCATGGCTTCATTGCTATTCTTCAATTTCGGCGGCTTCTTTCAGGGTAAGACACAGCAAGCCCACATGGCCGTCTCCGGAGACTGACACCTCATTCAAGCGGCCATCCTGCTCGTCAACGCCATTGCCATTCTCTCCGAAGACCGATTCCTCGCTCGTAGTACGCTAGCACAACAACGTTGATCCACATGCGATGGACTGACGAGTATCGACAGTTGGGTGGGGTTCAACACAAAATGAGCCAGCGTTTGGCGGGGTGCAAGACAGTACAAGCATTAAGGCGAAGATGATCAACTTGATCAACAGTGTTCGAACTCTCATGAGAAGTATGTTCCCCATAAGTATTGATACATTGCGGCATGCTGATCCGCCATATTCAGTACCTCTTATCTTCATCAACCTACTCGTCGTAACGTGGGCAATCGCATTCAGCTGAAGCCTTAAGGGAGCGATTTCAAGCAATAAGACACATTCGAGGTGCTCTGTCGAGGCACATCATCAGAGCTTGCCGTGGCCCTGGCAACCACTGCGCTGTAAAGCTGAGCAAGCTGGAGGATACCACGATTGCTGGTCCCGAAGAGAAGAATGGCAGCGTCAGGAACTATGTTGTCGCAAGCAGATTCAAGTCGTCGGAGGCAAGTTGATATCGAGGAGCTGGGGAGAGACATAGCGCAAAGGGCGTTGGGGGTGGAAATGAAGTGTCGTTGAAGATTCAGTCGGAGGTCCGACCAGGAGAGCTGAGTTGGTGGCAGCAAGTCAAATGTGTGCCCCGAAACTGCCCTCAATCCGAATAAGCTATTTCGTCCGCGTGCCACCCACAACATCACACACCTCTCATACCGACATCGGGTAGGCATGCTTGCGCAATCGGGCGTCGTCAAGTCGCGGTCCAGTAGACTCCCTGCCTGCACAGCTCCAGGATCGCAGCAAGTAATCCCATATCCGTTGCATAAGGCTTATCTAACGCCATCGCCTTATCCGCCGTGTTCTTCAGCCACTACTTCACCCATCGCCATATCTACGGATGGTTCGCACCGCGGGAGACAAGCATCGCGAGCTTCTAGAGAGAAACCGGGTCCAGGCAGCCGAGCAGCGCCTGCAGGCCTTCTTTCCAGCTTCAACCGGAGCTCCGCGGTGGCATATATCTTGGGTACTCTTGCCAAACAAGCTGCGGGCACTGAAGATTTTGGTGAGGCGTATATCGCTGCGAAGGCAAATTGCAGTATGCTGGCAAGATGTGAATCTGAATGACGCATGCGATGGTCTTGACATTGGCTCGGAGGTCGGGATCGCAGAGGTTGCATCGGTATCCCGCTGGATGGAAACCTCCGCCAATGACTGACAAACTGTCAGCAATGCATTGACGATGCTGCTGATTGCCGCAGGTCACACATACGAACGTGTCGAGGCCAGTGACATCGTCACCACGAAGGCAGGCTGAAGCGGACGGCAAGGTACTAGCGAGTTGATGGGCGGGATTGTAATTCAAAATGAGTGATTTTGTGTGGCATAAAGTAGCTGTCCAATTACACATCTTCCGATGCTAGGTCGCACCTTGGCAGGTCATTTTACTCGGTGTCTATCGCTCGTTCCCCAATTCACAGCACAAAAACAGCTTGTTGCAGCTCGTGCTTGCGCGTGCGTATCGTGGCGTTCCCGTACCAGCATCTTTGCGAGGGGAATACCTATGCACCCTTCCAGTATGTGCCCTTGTCCGCCATGCCCAGCAGCTCCAAAAGCACTCCCAGATCTGCCTTTCTGCCGTTCAGGAAGCCTTGGTGAATCGTGAGGACCGCGAGGTCGTTGAGGTTACGACGGTATTTCTGCGGCATATCCAAGGAGAAGGCGTTTGGATCCTCACCGTTCACCTGCCAGACCAGCGCTTTGTTCTCTGGACAAATCAGCATGCTGATCTTCGCCATCATCTCATCAACCCAACTTTGCGGCGCAGGGTGCGTC
Source organism: Acidiella bohemica (assembly GCA_019670975.1). Classification (NCBI taxonomy): domain Eukaryota; kingdom Fungi; phylum Ascomycota; class Dothideomycetes; order Mycosphaerellales; family Teratosphaeriaceae; genus Acidiella; species Acidiella bohemica. Next base: position 495,282 of record JAGUCJ010000013.1, read on the forward strand.
GGGATCATCTTGCCATCAGCATAGAATGTAGTCGTGAGCTCCTGCAGCTCCTTGCTGCAATTGTCGCTGGGCAGCTCGCAGTACTCCTTCCAGAACCTGTCGAAGACAATAGCGCGCAGCTTAGCATCGCGGACCTTCTTGGCAGCTTCCCACTTCCCCTTCAACTCCATTGCAATCTGGTACTTCTTAATCTTCTCATTGACTGCCCAACAGTCTAGGCAGAGCTGTGGTCGGTCGATCTCGCCTTCCAGTAGCGCAGGCAAGCAACCTTTGTGTTGCCACTCCTTACATCGCAGACAGAGTATGTAGTCGACGTAGTTGACCGCAAGCTCACCTTCGCAGATACAGTGTACCTTCAGCGAAGTTGCACGTAGCTGCTCGAGCAAGGGTTCGAAGCTCCCGCCGCTTGCCTCGCCATCGCTCTTTGTTTTCGTTGATGACTTCTTCTTGGGCTCTGTTTCGTTTCTGACGATGATGTTGGTAACCTCCGCATCTACTTCCATGCTATTCTCGTCCTTCAATTCGCGGGAGTAGCCATTGCTCTTCGTCAACGAGATCGGCAGGAAACGACCATTTTCGTTGCGAGGACGCTGAGAGGCGAACTGAGAGACTTTCTTGTTGGGTGTATCCGGTGTGCCGCTTTTCATCAATGGATAAGCAGTGTTGCCTTTTTGGATCTGTGGCTCCTCGTTCTTGTTCTTGTGATAGCCCCGCTTGGCTGCCGCGCTGCGCACAATGGTCTGGCAAGGGCGACAGACGAATCCTCGGGCAGGTGTCATATTTACGAGGTTGCCTTCGAGCACACAGTTGATGTGCACCCACTTCCGACACTCGGTGCAGATGATAACTGTCTGCCCGTCCTGCGGCCTACCGCTCTCACACTCACAGACGATGTCCTCGTTGTCGAACTCATCGCTCACCACCTTGATCTGCAAGCCAGTCTTCTTCCCAGACATGGCCGCCAATTGTGTGCTCACAGCTTGATACTGCCAAGTGGGCGGTACTGTGGGTGAGCTTAGGGAAGGATGTTCTGCTGTCGATCTTGTGCTTGGAAAGTTTGGTGGATGGTTGAATCTAGGAGATGGTGAAGTGAAATGAAAACGACGCCTTGGCTGCATCCGCTTGTCATGTGAATCGTGACGCAGGTCGCGAGCAGTGCTGGGACCGATTGACGAAGGCGGACTATGTACATACTTCGCACGATCTTTGTGCAAGACTCACCTGCTAATTCTACGACACCTTGCTGCATGTCGTACGCCCACCAGGGATGGCTCGAAACTTTTGACTCATAATGCGATCAACCAATGGCCTGTTCTCTTAATCACACTGATTGCCAAGGCGTGTGGAGGACAGAAGACTGGCCTCGTCCAACTCCTTCTATTGTCGTGGCTATTTGTACCCTCCTCGCAGCAAGTCATGAAGGCTGACATTTCTGACATCGGCTCTGTGCGAGATCGTGCGCGATGCTCGGATGATAAAAGTAGTCTGTTTGACGGCCGTTTACGGTTTGCTCTCATGTGGAGAGTGTCCATCCCGTTGGTAAGAGCGCCGAAGACTGAGCGTGGCAGGCGAATCAACGTGGTGTCGACGTCGTCTGCGCAAGGTCAGCGAACCAAGAAAGCGGATCTTGCGGCCATGGATCCTGGAGCGCGAGAAATGTGGAAAGCAAGCATGAGTACGGAACTGAGAAGCATATGGGAGCGGTGGACACGCTACTTGATCAGCCTGCACCAGTTATTTGCCCGACAGGTCGGTGCGTACTGCCAGAGGCCATTCGTCATGTGCCTATGGACCCTTGACGGAGTCCTCCAGCACAACCTGGTCGCAAATGCGTCCCGTAATACTACGATATGTATGTACTCCGCCTACGCCGTTGTTGCGCTGAAGGGGTATGGTGGCGTGGGCAGTCTAGCGCCGGCCTCCTCTTCATCCTGATATCTTGTCGAGACTGCCAATCATGAGGTGACGCATCAAATGTAGCTTGGAAGTGTGCTTTGGCCGCTCGAAGGTCCTGTGGGCCAATGGAAAGGGAATTATCATCTGCGACTTGAAGAGCTGAGGTCGAAGTGAGGGCTTTCCGGGAGAAGTGGAGACGGCTCGAAAGCCATGCAAATGCGCCGGCGAGATGGCATCCGACACTGCCTTCGACTGACACTACTTCACCGTTCCCATCAAACAAGAACAACCTCATTCGCAATTAATCGTTGACATCCGACATACCTTCATTGTCGGGGAATTGGGACAGCGTGCTCTCCTTGATATCCCACTGTCTCGACCCACGGCCCCTTCTCGGCATTTCGGCAAATAACGAGCGCCTCGAACACTTAGCACGAAAGGGATACCTATCGAAGGCAGGTCGCACAATCCTGCAGAATGGCAGACTAGCGGTCATAAGCTCGACGACTGTGGTCAGATAGGCGACACGGGTACAACAATGGCCGCCACCGGCTATATCGCTCCAGCGCCCGCGCTCGAAGTCGACATACCAGTCCTGAGCATGCCAGCCAAGCAGAGCTTAGACGTCGACGAAGACGATTCGAGTCTTTCTTCCTCGGCCACCGAAATCTTTGATCGGCATACCGTACAATCAAAGGCGGAGTGGACGTATGTTGGCAATGGCAACTGGCAGCGATATGGCTCATCCGAATCCGCCACCAGCACCGGCATATCCTCCATCGCCTCGTCAATAACCGCTGATGGCCGGCGCGCCGATGCAGATACGAATGGGTTCTTACCCAGGAAACGAATGTCTGATGGCACTTTGAAACATTCGCCCCTTCAGCCCACCGACATCAATGATACCCTGCCCACAGTTACGCCCAGCACCGAGAACGTACCGCCGACGGTGCCAAGTGAGACTATTAAGGCATCGCCACCGAAACGTAGAGGCCGACCACCCAAAGACAAGTCATTGACGGCGGTACCAACGGCGGGCAAGGCCCGCAGGGCGTCCATGATCTCACGCCTGCAAGGCCACGTCCGGCCGAGATCCTCCTTACCAACTCAAGTTCCGAAACAGATATTCGCAAGCGAATGCATAGGGGCAGCACATGCTTCTCGCATGGATCCATACTCGCTGCATCCGGGCGAGCACGAGCTTCTTGCTGACATGCTGCTGAGCACAGAGGTCACAGTATATCTGAACATACGCAACGCTATCCTTAGACTGTGGCATCAGAATCCTCTATGCAATGTGACAGTGGACGAGGCTGCAGGCTGTGCAAAAGAAGGTCGTTTCTTCGGCCTAGCCGAGGTGGCCTATAAGTGGCTGATCCGCCATGGGTATATCAATTTTGGCTGTGTGGAAGTTCAGCGGACCCAGATTTCGGTAAAGAAGAGTGCGCCGCAAAAGACTGTCGTAGTCATTGGGGCAGGTGTATCGGGCCTCACAGCTGCGCGACAGCTTGAAGGCCTCTTCGCTCAAGATGCAGAACGCTGGACCGATGTTGGCGAGCGTCCGCCGCGTGTGGTGGTATTAGAAGGTCGGTCACGGATTGGCGGACGGGTCTACTCGAAGCCGCTTAGGAGTCAGGTCGTGGGCAGCCTACCCAACAATCTTCGCAACACAGCGGAGATGGGTGCAATGATTGTCACGGGCTTCGAGCATGGAAACCCGCTCAATACGGTCATCCGAGGGCAGCTCGGTATCCCGTACCATCTGATGACCGATGAGCTGACCATATACGACACTGACGGCCAGCCTGTTGACGAAGACACGGACACGCTGAATACCGAGCTTTACACCGATATTTCAGATCGCGCGGGCGAGTATCGAGCGATAGCGCAAAAGCAGAATACGATGAAAGGTGATGAAGAACTCATTGATAGGGCGAGAGATCCGATTGCAGACGGTTTTGCCGGCTTTCAGCTCGAGCCTCTCTTCCCAGTCGACAACAATAAGCAGCGCAAGCCCGTGCTACGGAGAGGCAGAAGGCGAAACGCGCCGCCTGGCACAGAGAAGCTCACGGGCAGGAGCCGCGTCATCGAAGAAAGTGGCGCTACGCATAGTGCAGCACGCGCTGCGAAGACGATGGGCTGGGAGTTGAAGGATGGCATCGCGAAGAATCAGTCCATCTCGCTGCACCGTGCTGCGCAAGCCAGCATATATCCGACACTCGGCATGGTCATGGACGAAGCGATCGAACAATACCAAGATCTCATCGACATCACTCCCCAAGATATGCGCTTGCTCAACTGGCATCATGCCAATCTCGAATACGCGAACGCTGCGCCAGTGTCGTCGCTCAGTCTTTCAGGCCATGATCAGGATACAGGAAATGAATTCGAGGGTGCGCATTCCGAGATCATTGGGGGCTACACCCAGTTACCACGGGGTCTCATGAACCTCCCAACCAAGCTCGACGTTCGGTTTGGACGCATAGTTGACAGCATACACTACGACGAAAGTGCTGACCCAGAAATTCGCACAAAGGTGGTCTGTGAGGACGGCGAAGTCATCGAGGCGGACGAGGTTGTGCTCACAGCACCGCTTGGGGTCCTGAAAACCGACACCATCGACTTTGATCCGCCCCTGCCCGACTGGAAGTATGGTGCCATTCAGCGGATGGGTTTCGGGTTGTTGAACAAGGTAGGTCCGTTCAGTATCGGTACTTAGTTCATAGACTGACTGCTGCCCAGCTCATCCTCCTCTACGATAAGCCATTCTGGGATGACTCGCGCGATATGTTTGGATTTCTGAATGAGCCCGAGGTCGCCGGCAGCCTTGACCCTGATGACTACGCAAAGAGCCGGGGTCGCTTCTACCTCATATGGAACGCTTCGAAGATTAGCGGACGCCCGATGCTGGTGGCTCTCATGGCAGGCCATGCGGCGCACGAGGCGGAAAACACGGACACCACCTCCCTGCTGAACGACGTGAACGAGCGCCTGCGCAAGACTTTCGGAGTGGCTCAAGTGCCAGCGCCGATGGAGGTTGTGGTCACGAGATGGAAGCGGGACCCATTCACCAGAGGCACATATTCTTACGTTGGCCCTCAGACTCGGCCGGGTGATTACGACCTCATGGCAAAGTCTGTCGGCAACCTGCACTTTGCGGGCGAAGCAACCTGCGGCACGCACCCAGCCACCGTACATGGCGCATTCCTCTCTGGTCTTCGGGTCGCCGCAGCTGTGATGGAGGCCATGGCTGGGCCCATCAGCCTGCCGGATCCGCTCGTAGGCCCTCCGGCAGTGAAGAGCGACACTTCCGCAGGGCAAACGGTGCAGCGCACGCCGCAACAGAGCACCACACAGAACAGTGCGTGGCCCGCTGCTAGTGTCTCCAACGACCCTCCCGCGGACAGCGCGGCTATCAAGCAAGAGCACGACAACATCGCGCTGGCAAGCATACCTGCAGCGCCAGAAGTTGAGCGCAAGCCACCTGGCCCACCCAGGCAGAGCGTGTGTGCCGCAGACACCTCTTTCTGGGTGCAAGCAGAAGCCTTCGACTCCGCGGACCTCAACTACCAGGCAGCCATCGCCGCCGCTGTGCTCGGCCAGATCGGCGAGCGCCCTACCAAGCCCGCCCGGCCCGGCGTCAACCCTTTCCTGCTGTACACCAAAGCGAAATGGGACGAGGTCAAGGCCTTCTGCGCCTCCAGCGAAGCAAGCGCCGGGAGAGACATGATCCGCCAGACGATCGGCAAGTGGTGGAGGGCGGCATCGGACGAGGAGAAGCAGCCTTATATTGCGCAAAGCCAGGCGGCGCAGGAGGCGGCTGATGCGCTGCGGAAGGACTGGGAGCGCAAGTCGCAGGTCTGGGACGAGTCGGCGAAGAAGATCAGGGCGGAGTATGTTGTTAGTCATCCTCCGCCGTTGAAGGGTGCGGCGAGCGGTGCGGGCTTCATGGGCGTGAGCAAGAGGAAGACGAACGTCAGCAACTGCGTGGTGCTTGACCACTCGTAGGCGCCGTCATGGCAGGGTGAGAAGGGACAGAGAGTGCTAGCGGGGGGAGATGGCTGGATGCTTGATACTCTTCCAAGCGTGTCGACCACGCGCTTGCCTTAGCCATGGGCAGGATCGCGGTTGCATAGCATCATTCTTTCCCATTCGCAGCTTGAGCAGACTTTCCGAACTCGAAGCGCCACCCACCCCTTGCTCTCGCTAGATATGTGGGCATCGAGCTGCACGATGCGGTGCCGGTCAAGCGCCAAGGGCTCGGTCGTCCAGATGCAGGATGCGCAAGCGCAGCGAATGCTCTTTTTTCTCCGGCCGCCTGCAGGTCGCTGCTTCCCCGCAAACCGTTCCCGCGCAAAGTTTTGCGCGCACGTGGGCGAGTAGCGCAGCTGCCATGTGGCGGAGGAGGCATGGTCGCGGGGAGGGTGTCGAACTACACTCGATCTTGTCTCACCGCGCACGCGCTGCCTTGGTCGTCGTCGTCGTCGTCGTCAGATGTTGGCGGTCGATGGCCCATTCCAGCCGGACGTCCCGGGAGAATCGAGCTCGCCGTTCTGGACGACCGCGCCGCGGCCTGGCGCCACCTCCATCATCAACCAGCAGCCGCGGGCCGGGCGCCGAAGTCACGCGTGCGCTGTCTGCCCTATTGCAGCAGCGATTACCGGGCCAATTGAACGGATTTGATTGATCCGGCGGGCGCTCGTGTGGAGATGGTTCGCTTCACAGCACGGAACCGACCAGCGACCTGCTGCCTCCTCCACTGCGTGCTCCCCCCTCCCTCCTCTAGCTTGCGCCAAGAGGCGGCAAATCGCAGCGGCTGTCGCTCGTTTCCTCCTTGTACCAGCTCTCCTCGTGCTCTGCTCTCCTCTCATCTCTGCTCTTGTAGATCTCTTGTCCGCTGCGTCAGCACTGCACATCTCACTGCCACAACGGCCTCGAACCACGCCTCCACGCAAGCTCGTCCCGTCTTGCTGCGCTGCGCGACGCCGCTCCAATCCTCCCGTGCATGTTGGTGCCCCCAATTCGATTGAAGATCGGCAAGGCACATCTGCGCCGCCGCTCATGGTTGCAAGAGCTGCGCTGCTGGCTGGTGACTGGGAGGATCCACGGGTTTCTGGCTCACGCGCAAGCTATCGTCCTTGACATCCACGCGGGAGTCAGCTGAACGGAGCAACGCCATGTCGTTCTTCGGCAAGTTCAAGCCCGGCGCCACGCCGTCGCAGGCGAATAACGGATCCCTCAAAAAGGATCCAAATGCGCCGTCGCCGACGGCAATGGAGAAGCATCTGGCGGACTTCACTGGGCCAATTAGACCGGATGGGAGCGACAAGTTCTTTGGGTTTGAGAACTACGGATCTACATGGTACGTATGGAGTTGAGGGGAGCGCTGCGCGAGACAGGACTCGGCTGACCGATCCCAGCTACGCTAATTCAATAATACAATGTCTATACTACTCGGCACCTTTCCGAGACAATGTGCTGAACTTTCCGTCGAAGCCCTTCCTCCAGGCGCTCGACAAGCAGACGGCGGAGGCCGATGGCAAGAGCAACGGCCATCTCCTGCTCAAACGATCCCCGTCGACCACGCCATATCCGAATCCCACGTCACCCGCGCGGAAGCAAGCACCCCCCACGTCACCCGGCGGAGTGAAACCGGAGGAGAACAAGGATTCGCCTGAATACCGGAAGAAGATGGCGCTCCAGGCCGGTCCGGTCTTGGACATGGTGAACGGCGATTCGTTCAAGTATAGTATGGAGGAGTCACTGTTCACATCCCTGAAGGACATCTTCGAGGCGATTATTGGTCACCAGTCACGAATTGGTGTCGTCAGCCCGCACAAGTTTCTGGAGATTCTACGGCGCGACAATGAGATGTTTCGGTCGGCGATGCACCAGGATGCGCATGAGTTTCTCAATTTGCTGCTGAATCAGGTGGTGGACAACGTGGAGCTCTTCTCCAAGCAGCACATGGATGTCACAGTACCGGAAGCGAACGGTGGCGCGCCGGAGAACGGACTTGCGCAGGCCATGTCGTCTGCAGTAGCAGGCGCCAGCCCTCTCGCTAAGAACGGGCTCGACACGCACTGGGTGCACGATTTGTTCGAGGGCCTACTGACGTCCGAGACCCGGTGTTTGACTTGCGAGAATACGTCGCAGCGAGACGAAGCCTTCTTGGATCTCTCCGTGGACCTTGCGGCTCACACTTCGGTCACGTCATGCTTGCGGAAATTCTCAGAGGAAGAGATGTTGTGCGAGCGCAACAAATTTCATTGCGACAACTGCGGTGGGCTGCAAGAAGCTGAGAAGCGCATGAAGATCAAGCGGTTGCCACGGATCCTGGCGCTGCATCTGAAGCGCTTCAAATACACCGAGGACTTGCAGCGGTTACAGAAGCTCTTCCACCGAGTCGTGTACCCGTTCCATCTTCGGCTGTTCAACACCACAGACGACGCAGAGGACCCGGATCGGTTATATGAGCTGTACGCGGTGGTGGTGCACATCGGAGGCGGCCCATACCATGGCCACTACGTCAGCATCATCAAGACGCAGGATCGTGGATGGCTGCTTTTTGACGACGAGCTGGTGGAGCCCGTAGACAAGAGCTACGTGCTCAACTTCTTTGGTGGCGAGCCAGTGCCAGGTCTGCAGGACGCGAAGCAGCTGGCTTGCGCATACGTGTTGTTCTACCAGGAGACGACATTGGAGGCCGTACTGAAGGAGCAGGAGACCGAGGGCGGGCTGCACCCGATCGCAAGCCGACTCTCGGAGGCGGACACCGCGAAGGATGCAACATCGCCTCTGAGGGGTGATCTACGACAAACGCAGACCGTCGCCACGCCAATCCTGGAACAGATGGAGTACATGGAGTCGCTCGCCCATGCCGAGACGGCGCCAGATGTACCGCTGCCGATGCGGCCCCCCTTCACGGCACACCAAACCAACCCCGTCATACCCGTGCTACCGCCGAAATCGAAGAAGGAGCTGAAGGCGGAAGGGAAGCAACGGAAAGCAGCGGAGAAGGAAAGGCAGAAAGCGGAAGAGCAGAAACGCCGCGAAGCTTCTCAACGGCGCATCGACGCTTGGAAGAAGCAGGACGAGGAGTACAAGCGGGTTTTGGAAGAGAGCAGACAGACGGCCGAAGACGAACGGCTGAAGCGAGGAGATGAGCCGGCTGCGCAGGCTGAGCGAGGGCAGGGCGGAGCCTTGTCGCGATTCCGACACGGTAGCATGAGTCTACGGTCGAAGCCGAAGTTGTTCGGGAAAGATAAGGACGAGAAACTGCCCGCGGTTCCGCAACGAACGGCGACGGTCAGCGGAGCGGAGAGATTTGAAGCCAATGGCACGGCGGACGCGGATGAGAAGAAAGCGAAGAATCGGTTCAGTCTTGGCAGGAAGAAAGGCCAGCCGCTGTCTTGATTGATTGGAAAAGCACTGGTCGGTCGAGGACCCGGAGATGTTGTGGATATCGTGGATGTGCTCATGAACATGGCGATGGCGTTTTGGGAAGGGCGAGGCGGCGGCGGCTGCTACTGCTGCTGCGTATGGCGGTGCGGGCGGCATAGGCCATGCTGGAGGGCTTTCCTGCATTCGAAACAGGCGGGACATCCTTGTGGGGGGGGGGGGGGGTGGTTTATCCCGGTGGATATCATGTTCCGGCGTGTTCAGATTGGCGGGTCAGTGGATCGGCAGGCAGGGCTGAAAAGCATTGAAAACTCGTGGGCGTGTCTGAGTCCACGACTGTATTGCAGCGTGCATTGATGCAGCCTTTCTAAGCACACGCGTTGTTGTCCCAGCCTTTCAACGATTCCCAGGCTGTCCTTGCTGTGGTGTTGATATCGAAGCGCCTTTTGGTTGGTGTCGGCATCCGAGCCCTGGCACAGCTGTCAAGCCATCAATCGCCCGATTGGCTGGGCGCGCGCGCGTTCGACCTCCAGGTCGCTATCGAATTGACAACTTTGGATTCCGCGTCGAGACGCCTGAGCACACAGCAGCCGGAAACCGATGTTGGACAGCAACGGCAACGGTCGTCGATGACACGCCTGAAGCCGTCGGACCCATGTCACTGCCCAATGGCACCTCGCCGCACGACGATCTCGACACGGGTATCTTGCTCTTCCCTGCTCAGCACACCACTTGCACGCAGAACTGACCGGCCGCAGTCGACTACGACCCCATCGACCATCTGAATGCCCTCTTCGCCCATCCCTCCACCCTTGCGTCCGCCCCAAAGGTCTCCGCATCCCTCCGCCAGCACCAAGATGACCTGGACCACGACATCTCCTCCCTGGTCCGGGCTCAGACGAGCTCCGACGCCGACAGCGTCCGACGCATCCAGGATGCCAAGGCCGAGCTGGCGCAGCTGTTCGCCAAGATCGAAGGGGTGCGGGCGCGAGCATTGGAGGCGGAGCGGACGATCACGGAGATGACGGCGGACATCAAGCGGCTGGACCGCACGAAGCGGAACCTGACGCTGTCCATGACGGCGCTGAAACGGTTGCAGATGCTCACGACGGCATACGAGCAGTTGCGAGGCTTGGGCTCGACGAGGCAGTACCGGGACTCGGCGCACTTGCTGCAGGCTGTCGTTCAGCTCATGGCCCATTTCAAGGGCTATCGGAGCATCGATCAGATCGCGGAGCTGAGCAAGAACGTGGCTGACGTGCAGCGCGAGTTGCTCGAGCAGGTGTGCGAGGACTTCGAGGTGGCCTTCGCCAAGGGCGAGGTGTTGCAGAAGCGGGCCATGCTCGCGGAGGCTTGTCAGGTCATGGATGCGCTGGGCGACCATGCCCGGGCGAGATTGGTCACGTGGTACTGCAATACGCAGCTGCGGGAGTATCGACAGGTCTTCAGAGGGAGCGACGAGGCTGGATCACTGGACAACATCGCCAGGCGCTACAGCTGGTTCAACCGGATGTTGAAGACGTACGATGCGGAGCACGCCGTGCTGTTTCCGCCGCACTGGCGAGTCAACGAGATGCTCGCGAATGCGTTCTGCGAGACGACGAGGGACGACTACAAAGGCATCCTGCAGCGTTCCATGCGACGCACCGACGGACAGCCGCCGGACGTCAATCTGCTGCTTTCTTGCTTGCAGGAGACGCTGGACTTCGAGCACAGCCTCGAGCGCCGCTTCGCGTCCGGCGAGTCGCGCTCGTCGATGGACACGGTGACGTCCGGGGATGAGAAGCGACAGGGCTTCAGCCAGGCCATCTCCGAGGCCTTCGAGCCATACCTGAGCATCTGGGTGGAGTCGCAAGACAAGCAGCTGGCGGGCCTGATACCGAAGTATCGCCAACAGCCGATCAAGCCGCCGGACGAGGAGTTCCATGCTCAGCTGGTCATCCCGTCTTCGACCGAGCTATTCCACCACTATCGGGTTACGTTCGCGCAATGTGCCAAGCTGTCCACCGGCAGCAGGCTGCTCGAGCTGTCGCGCACCTTGGCCAAGTATCTAGACGCATATGCGCAGCAGGTCCTCTGCTACCACCTGGCCGAGAAGACCGGCGGCCCGTCGGTCGAGGGCGCGGTAGTCGTCCTCAACACCGCCGACTACTGCTATGCCACGACCAATCAACTCGAGGAAAAGATCAAGTCGCGCATCGACGAAGACCTTCGGGAGAAAGTCGACATGCAATCGCAAGCCGACGCCTTCATGGGCGTTGCCGCCGCCGCCGTCCGCGCCCTCGTCCACAAGACCGAGATCGAATGCGAGCCCGCCTGGCGCGAGATGCGGAGCATCCCCTGGGGCAAGATGGACGGCGTCGGCGACCAGAGCAGCTACGTCTCGGTGCTGCTGACCCGCATCCGGGACCGCAGCAGAGAGATCCTGCGCTACCTCCACAAACCACAATACGCTCGCGCCTACTGCGACAATCTCGTGGACAGCGTGACCCACACGTACATCAGCAACATCGCAGCCAGCAAGCCCATCTCCGAGACAGGCGCCGAGCAGATGCTCCTCGACTCCTACGGTCTCAAACAGGGCCTCCACGAGCTCTCCACCCTGAACGCCGAGCCGGGCACCCCGCCCAACCCGGCCTTCGTGAAGCGCGTCAACCAGAGCACCGCCAAACTCGATCCCTTGCTCAAGACCCTGCAAGTCCGCTCCTCGCCCGCCGAAGGCCTCGTCCAGGCCTACCTGATCCACATCCGCGACCGCTCCGAACCGAACTTCCGCAAGATCCTGGAACTGAAGGGCATCGCCCGCCGCCAGGACCAAGCTCCGCTCATCGAGCTCTTCCACGCGCACAAATCCTCGCCCGCGCACGAGAGTCTCCCGGCGAGCAATCCGCTCATCGCCCACCTCAACCTCACCGGCCCGGCGGCCTCGTCCGCCGCCGCCGGCGGTCTGGCCGCCCTGAAAGACAACGCCATCGCCTCGTCCACCCCGTCGCTGCCGGCGCGCTTCGATCCGAGTCAATTCGGCACCGCCATCATGGCCGCGGCGCGGGACGCCGGCGACAGGATCGCGAGCCCTCATTTAGGCGCGGGCGGCTCGCCGTCGATCGGGCGGTCGACGAGTCGCGGCGGCGGAACGCCTCCTCCGCCTCATCCCCCGCCTGCCTCTGCCGCTCTGGGCGAGAGCGACGGCGGCGGCGGCGGAGGGCAGGGCGCGGGGAGCTTGAATGAGAATCTGAAGAACATCGGCAAGTTCTTTCGCAGGGACGTCACGGGGGGGTTCGCGGGGTTCGGGAGGAAGGGGCCCGAGGAGGGGGGAGCGGGAGCGGGCAGGGGAAAGGGCTAGTTCGGATAGCGAGAGCAGGAGCTTGTATTCGTTCACCAGGCCCCCGTCGGCCGCACCTGCCCTCGCGCTTCATCGATCAGCTGCAGCTCGTAGTCATTTGCGGCTGTGAGGTTTTAACGTGCCCCCCAGCATCCCGTGCTGCGATGCCGGGGCCGGACGTGCCGGCATCGCTGTCGCGAGGCAGCTGGGGCGGAGGAAGATGAGATGAATCTAAGACGTTTTGCGAATTTCATTTCAGAGCCTGGCCGAATCTACCCGTCATCCCCCTCCTGCACGTCGGCGGCGTGCGTCGCCGCCGCTCGCGCAGCAGCACCTTTCCGCGGATCCTCCGGCACGACCTGCACCTTCGTGCTCGCCTTCCCCTTGCCCTCCGTCCCCTGCACATCCACCCCGCTGTCGCCCGCCCCGTCCGCGCCCGCCTTCTTCCCGCCCGCTTCCTTGTCCGCGCTGCTCGGGTCGATGCCCAGGATGCCGCCGACGTTGTTGCGATCGCCCGGCACGGAGAACTCGCGGAAGGCGTAGCGCCATTCGTTCAAAAATTGCCGCACGGCTTTGCCCACCTTGTCTTTGCCGTTCTTGCTGTGGTGGCCGGTGCCGCAGATGGCGTAGACGGGTCGGCGACTGCCCCCTTTCTGCTGTTGCTCTTTCAGGCAGTCGGAGAGGTACTGCACCGCTTCCTCGGGATGCAAGCCGTGCAGGTCGACGTAGAGCTCTGACGCCCGGCCGTCCGCGAGATGCTGGTTGCGCTCGTCGTACAGGATGCGCGCCGCCTCGCGGTGTTTCTCCCGCATGCACGCGTTCTCGTTCTGGCCCCGCAGGGAGAGCGCTTTGGCTCCGCGCGCGTCGTTGCGGTTCCAAGCTTGTGCGGCGGATTGGAGGAACTTGTTGCGCAGGCCGCCGTGGCGGAAGGCTTCTTGCCGCGCCTGCATGTAGGCTTGATTCACGCCGGAGCCGGTGTCGAGCCAGGGGACCTCGACGGGTGCTGGGATGGCCATGGCCGCGGCGCTGTTCTCGCGGGATCCGCTCGCGGCGGTGCCGGTGAACGAGCGGTTGGCACGCAGACCCCGGCGCATGGCTTCGCGGCTGGTCGGGCCCGGGGACGGTGACATGCGCACGACGTCGGCGAGGCTGCTGGGTTGAAGGGGCTGGTTGGTGTTGTGGTGGCCGTGGCCGCCGCGTTTGCCGTGGTGGCGCTTGCCGGGCTTGGCGGCGGCGGCGGCGGAACCCAGGGAAGGGAAGGCTTCGTCGTCCTGGAAGTTGGGCTGGGCGCTGGGCGTGGGCGCACGCGAGGCCGGGCGGGAGCCCGGGCGAGAGGCAGGATGACTGGAATATCGCGGGCCGGTTGGGACGAAGCCGGGGAGCATGCCGGGGAGCTGCAGGGGCACCTGCTGCTGCGCGAGGACGGCGTTGAGGACGGCGGGGTCCATGCCGGCGGGCGCATCTTCGTAGGGGTTGCTGGTCGAGGGGGTCAGGGCCGGGAAGCTGTCGTAGTCCTGTAGCTGGAAGTTGGGTGCGAATTGCTGAGGCGTACTGGCGCCGCTGTTGGCGATGCTCAGCTGCTGCATCAGCGCCGACGGATCGTGAGAGAAGAGGCAGCTCGATCCGGCCAAGCAGTTGCCTTGTAGCCAGAACTTGCAGACATGGTTCTGCGACTCGTGCGCGAAGCGGCAGTCGGCCCGCGCGCAGTGCCCGCTGGCCAGCCAGTACCGGCAAACGACGGCCGACTTCTGCTGCGCGGCCGGAGTGACGGGTCGGGAGGAGGGCGACATGCTCTTGCCGATGAGCACGCTCCGGCTGTGCTGCTCCTGCACGGCAGCGGCCGCGGCGGTGGCGCTGATACCCTGCGCCTCCATGAGCGCGTGGACGGTCTGGCTGAGATCGTAGCCGTTGGCCTCCAGCACCTGCTCGAGCTCCGCGTCACTCTTGCGGTCTTGCAGGACGGAGCGCAGCATGTCGTACGGGCTCATCTCGGCGGTGTAGGGCGACATGAACTCGGACGCGCTGTTGCAGCCGGAATCGCCGAGGCTGGCGGTGCTGCTGGCGTCGTCGTTGACGAGCCAGTCGACGGTGTCGCTGCCGTAGTCGCCGTAGTGGTCGGCGGTGGGCGACGACTCGCTGAAGGGGTATGCGCTCAGACGCGGGCTGTGCGGGATGGCAGGGACGGCCAGCGGGAGGCGCGGGGACGGCCGCGGGGACGAGAAGGGCGACGCGGCGGAGGACTTGGCGCGCGCGACCGCGGCGGACGGCGGGCCAAAGCCGGGCGGGCACGACGGCGCCGCGCTCGGCGGTCGCGGCGAGCCGGAGCTGGAGACGGGCGTGCCTGCCCGCTGGATCCACGGCGCAGGGGACCGCGACCGGATCACGGTGGCGCCACGTGCCGGCGGCGGCGAGCTCGTCTTGTCGCGGGCGCCCCTCCATTGCCACAGCGAGCCCAGCACGGCGTCCTCCAGCGCCTTGCCGGCGAGCGAGGTGGGCGGGCCACTCAGCAGCGCCTCCAGCCGGTCGGCCTTGTCCTCGTCGCCCAGCTCCTCGTCCTGCAGGATCGGCCGGCACAGGTCGTAGATGCGGTCGGACACCATGGCGGCGGCCGGTCAGCGGCGGGCGCGACGCGATCGCGGGTGGTGGCGGGGGGGTGTTGCAGGCTACCTCCCACCGCCCAGCCGCATTGTCCGCCCACAGCTGCGTCAGCAGTGGCGCGCTGCGCCCGGGAGCCGGCGAGGGATGCGGCGGCAAGTGCGCCGAGTGTGACGGAGCGTGTCGGCTGGTGACGGGCGGACGGACGGGGGGTGGAGGTCGGCGGTGCAGGTGGGCGTGGGTGCGTGGTGCCGCACGAGAGCGGGCGGAGGAGTGAATCGGCCACAGCTCTGGCGCCCGCCGGCCATCGCTTCCCTTGCTTGACCGGCGCCGTCCCTCGCGCTAGCCGGCCACGGGCCGTCCCTTACGGGCCGACGCGGGATCTGGCCGTTGCATAAGCCGTCCGGTGGAACTAGTCCGCGTCCGTTGCCTGCACATTATGCAAGCATGAACATGTGAAGAACCGTCCACCGAGTGAGGCAGTTGCATGCCCTTCGCGCTCCATTCTCCTTCACGCCCGGCGCCGTAGACGAGAAGCTCGAACGACGCGGCTGAAGACAACCATCGAGCCGGACAGCGGAACCGGTCGACTCAGTCGGTAGACGACTGGCAGCACTGGCGAGGGAGCCAGCCTCGCAGAAGGCCGAGGAGTAGCCTGGTCGCCACCACCAGCCGTACCACCAGTAGCACCATCACCACCACCAGTACCATCACCGGTACCACCAGTACCACCACCCACCACCACCGCGACATACACTCATGGCGACCGAAACCCAGACACAACCCGCCCCGACATCCCCTCCCCCTCTCACCGACCAAGTCCTCAATCCGCTGTCCATCCCCACCCCCGAATTCACCTTCTGGCCCAAACTCACCGCCGAACACCCCACCCTCGGCGCCCCCTCCAAAGTCGCCCGCCCCATCTGCCCCGACTTCAAAGCTGGCGCCTGCCCGCGCGGCAAAGCCTGCCCCGACCGCCACTACGTCCCGCCCAACGAGCGCAGCGGCATCAGCAACCTCATCTGCAAACACTACCAGCGCGGGCTGTGCAAGAAAGCCGAGCAGTGCGAGTTCGCGCACACCTTCAACCTGCGCGACGAGCGGGAGTGCAAGGAGTACAGCCGGTACGGCATGTGTCCGCAGGGCGACGACTGCACCTACCTGCACATCTCGCCCGAGAGCAGGCTGCGCGAGGCCGCCTGCCCGCACTACACCCGCGGCTTCTGCCCGCTCGGCCCGTACTGCAGCATGCGCCACATCAAGCACAAGACGCCCTGTCCCTTCTACCTCGCCGGCTTCTGTCCGAACGGCCGCGCGCACCCGCCGGGGCCCGATAAGGTGGTCAGCTGCCGCTTCGGGGCGCATCCGCGCTGGATCCGGGACGAGGACTTGCATCCGAGACGGCCGGAGGCGAGGAAGCCCCGCGATCCCGACGAGCTGGCGAGGGAGAGGGAGGAGCGGGAGACCGAGTACATGATGGAGACGGAGCGGCAGAGGGCGAGGGAGGAGCGGGGCGAGGCCGGGCTGGGCCGGTGGGGGAAGGGGATGAGGAGGGGTGGGACGAGGAGGGGGAAGAGGTTCTGAGGAAGGTGCGTGTAGGAGCGGTCCGGTCGGTCCGGTGGATCGGCCAAAACACAGCAAGCCTCAAGTCGCAATGCAGCATGCCGCCCAGCACCCTAGTCACCCTGCGCTTCCTTCGCGACGCTCTCCTGAGCGCCACCGACCTTCATCAGCGTCGATACAGCCTCGAACTCCACGACACCACCAAAGCGCAGACGCCGCCAACGCCACCGGCCCGCCGGCTCCCAAGCGACCGCTGCTACCAACGCAAGCCGCAGACTATCGCAGGTTCGTGATTCCATCACCGTCCCGGGAGCAAATTGCGGCGGTATGTCAGGCATCACCATGACCTTGTACTCTGACCAGGGGATTGGAGATTTGCAGCCTCAGCAGCAGCAGCAGGAGCAGCAGCCACCCGTCCCGGCCGTGCGCGGTCTACTGGACGAAAGGAATCCTGACCCAGCCCAGCTGGGCAACGACCCCCTCCAGCCCATCGAAGAGCCCAGGCCGCAGTCCAGTTCAGCGTTGCCATGCCCGACACGGACATTGAACTACCTCATGGACACCCTCGCCGGCATGCTTCTTCTGACGGGCGACAAACGCTCCCTGTCACCAGGCCCACTCGTCGAGACTCCGAGCCGAGACTCTCCGCCGACGTACCGCGAAGCTGAAGCTCTGGAATCTGCGATGCCTCCGCCGTGATTCAAATGGTTATGTACACGTTCGCCGACAAGGTCGCGAGACAGGCAGGATACGGACCGAAGATCTGATGCTCTGCGGTGCTGTGAGCGAGGAAGTTGTGAGGAGGAGAAGAGGAGAGAAAAGAGATGGAAGGGAGGCCGTGGCTTCCTCTTCGGCTTGACACGCAGAGTGTATTTTGGGTTCGAATGCGGGTGCTTCCAACTGTATTGTGTAGATCATGAGAGCTGTAGACAAGCCAAGGATTTCGGGGAGGGCGGGGGGGGGCCGGAATCCTCACATTGTGCCGTCGGGCGCAAAGTTCTGAAACGCCGGCATATCGGTCGTCAAGAAGTAGTTCCAGTCAAAGTCCGACGTGTTCAGCGCATCCATGTTCCAGTCCTCCGAGTTGTTGGTGAAAGGGGTCCCGTGCAGGCCTCCTGTTCCCGCGCCCGCGCCGGCGACCGCCTGCGCCGGTGGGGGCGCGGCGCTCGCCACGCCGCCCGCGCTCGCCATCTGCACCAGCGACCGACTGCCGTTGGTGGGGCCCGAGAGCGAGGCGCGCGGCTGCAAGTTCTCGGGCTGGGGGTCGGAGTCGCCGACGCCGTCCTTGCTGGCTTTCTGCAGCGTTTGGCCGAGCACGGCGCTGTCCTCGTCCTTGCGCTTCTTGGAGAGCCGGACGAGGAAGCGCGCGGTCTTGAGCGCTTCCCGCATCGCCACGGTGGGGAACTTGCGCACGACGACCTCGAGCGTGCGCATGGCGGTCGCGAGGTTCGCCAGCGATTCCCGCACGTCCATGGCGAGGAAGACGCAGACGACTTGGAAGGGGACGTTGGCCGTGTGCCTGGAGCGTTGTGAGTCGAGGTCGAGCGAATGGCAGCGGAAACGTGGGCAACTCACCACCACACTTGGCCCGTGTCCGCCATCCTCCGCGCGGCTTCTAGGCCGTTCAGGCCGATGTTGATGATCCTCTGCGTGATCTCCTGCGACAGCGTCGGGCTGGCGAGGCGTATGCGCCGGTAGCCACACAAGGCCAGGTTGGCCTTGGAGAGCATGATGCCGTCGTGCTTGACCTCGTAGTCCTCCAACTGCCGCAGGAACTCCTCCCACTGCGCCGCCTCGTTCGACCGTTCCGGATCGAGGCAGCACGAGATGCTGTAGAGATTGATGTAGTCCACGGTGAAATCGCCAGGTCTGGGCGCCGGTAGCTGACAGGTCACGCCCCGCAATGCTACCCGCGTCCGTCCGTATTCGAAGCTCACCCATGTGTTGAGCATACGAGCGACCCAGAAGGTTCGCCGCCGGACATCGGCGCCGTTGGGCGCGTCGTTCGCCGGAGCGCAGATGGAGGGGTGGCTCTCTTCGTGATGGATGCCTGTCGATTCGACGAGGTGCATGGTCGTGCAAGTGGACAGCCAGGTCGCGTGCGGATGATCTGTCAGTCGAAGATACAGTGACCGGAGGTTCCAGGACTGTACATCGATCAGGGACGACGGCTGCATGATGCTCGTCGCCTCCAGTGATCTCTTGGCGAGATCCACCAATTGCGGGAGGATACCCATGAATTCACCCTTGGACCAGAGCGCTCCTAGTGCCGCGACCCCCGCAAGCATATGATCGGGGATGTTGCAGACTTCCGGCCTGGTCCACCGCCGCGTCAGCTGCTCCATCGTCCAGCTCTGGTCCAGAAATCCCCAGAGCGGATGGACGTTGGCGAAATACAGCTGGGCGAGGCTGTGCATCTGCGCCTGATCAAGATACTCCGTGATGGAGGGCGTGAACGGGATCTCGTGGGTGCTGGTGCCGAGATTCCAGCCGAAAGTGAAGAGCTTCGGGCCGCTACTGGGATCCAGTCGGAGACCGAGAAGGCGCGTGAAGGCGATGCCGGAGTTGGCCTCCATATGTCGGAGCTTGGCCGCATCTTCCGCCCGAGGACGGTCTTCCCGGGCTGGTTCGGCTTTGGTCGGCGGCGACGTCTGGAGGGTCGCAGCCGTGCCGCCCTGCTCGGGACCGTTGCTGATGTGCTGGTGAAGAGCCTCGCTCGCCTCCACGAGCTTGGAGCGTTTGCGTGGATGCTTTCGAAGTAGCCTGTCGCAGAACTCAGCCCTGAGTCCGGTCATGGTGTGCAGTGGAGAGGGATACATTTGTAGTCGAACTGCATGCACATGTTGCAAGGGCAGCGCGCCGTCGCACCGACGTTTTCGGAGCCGACACGGCTCGCAGGCTTGCTTCGCCCTCTTGCGCTTCTCGCCCGGGGGACTGCCCTCTTCGCGCTCCAGATGGCCGTCCGAGCGCTCTTGGTTGGCCATGGCGACGTGGTTGGCCCAGCCGAGCGGCTCCATGGCCTCTGTCGCGTGCCTTCCCAGCTCGGACTCGGGCGCGGCGAGATGGAGTTCAGTGGGATGTCGCGCGACCCTGCTGCAACTGTGCCGCTGGATCCCCGCTGCTCGACTTCCACATTCTGGCATGTAAATGCACGGTGCGGGTGGCGCCAGGCAGCATGGGCTCAAAGGGCATCTGCTCTCGAGGCCACGGCCAAGCCCTGCGCATGCGACGGAAGGCCCGAGGCTCGCGGCTTGGGTGGGGCAACGCAGACGACTCTTCCCGGTGACACCCGTGCGTCGCAGCGCTCGCATGCAAGCGAAGTGGGAGCGGGACATTGCGAGATGTCGATTCTGTTCACGGAGCACTCCCAGCCCCGATCGACGGGAACAGTCAACCCGGCGCTTCCATAGGCATCTGGGCGCGGACGGCGCCAGGAGGGCCATGGCTGAAACATCTCATGCAGGCTCCACAAAGAACCAGAGGAGTACCGTCGCAAAAGAAACACGACCTCGAGCGCGTCTTGACCTGTACGAGGAAGTACACTGCTCTGCGCGACCTAGTATGTACACACGTCCTCTCCCGCTCCCGCTCCCGCCTCCCAAACTCTACTCTGATGCAGACGCACCAGTGATGATGTCCACCAACTCGTTCGTGATGACAGCTTGTCGGTGCGGTTGAACAGAATCTGGAAGCGGTTGATCATGTCGCCGGCGTTCTTGGACGCGTTGTCCATGGCGTTGCGGCGGGCAGACTGCTCGCAGGCGTGGCCCTCGGCCAAAGCCCAGTAGAGGCTGTTGGCCAGAGCGTACTCGCGAAGGTTGGCGAGGACCTCGTCATCGATCTCGAAAGCGGCGAAGTTGGCTAGGTAGTGTAGTCCGACGACATTCAGGTGGGGGCATCTTCACACGTACGCGACGCGGCAATGGCCTCCTCGGAGTATGCCTCGACAATCACCGGCTCGTACGATTGCGCGTTGAGGAACTTGTTGTAGATGATCTTGATGTCGGCGTAGTCGGCAGGGAGGAGGGAGATCTGGTCCGCAATGGCCTGAGCATCCGCAAAAGTCGGCACATCCTTGCCGACACCAGAGAAAGAGAGCACCATGTCCTTGGCGTTGCTCCTGCTCAGCTGCGCCTTGCACTTCTCGCCCAAGACCACGATGTCGTAGTCGCCGGGGTGCTCGTTGAACAGACGGCGGACATAGCGCGTCATACCCGAGTGGATACCACCGCAGAGACCCTTGTCGGAGCTGCAGACGACCAGCAGCGTCTTCTTGTTCTCGCCCTCCAGCCCCTTGGTCTCGGCCTCCTTGAAGACCTCGTTGGAGGTGTTGCCGTAGGTGCGGGACTCGGTCATGGCACGCTGGGCGCGGGTGAGCTTGGTGGATGCGACGATCTTCATGGTCTTGGTGATCTTCTCGATGTTCTTGATGGACTTGAGGCGGCCCTCGATCTCACGCAGGGTGGCATAGTTGGCGCTCTGGGCGACGGGGAGGGCAGCGGCGGCCGGGCTAGAGGGGACAATGGCACGTTAGCGGTGGTCCTACGTCGGAAGAGCTTGCGGGAGATATTGGGCGCCGGAGGGGGGCGCGCACCGGGCAGCGAGGGCCGAGCCCGCCTTGAAGGCCGGACGAGCAGCTCGAGACAGCATCGTGGCGGCTGCTGCTCGAGGAGGGAGATGATGGACGTTGTGTGGTGTGGGTGGGAGGTGGGCGTCACTGGCAAAGCTCCCGGAGGAGGTTTGCGGGTTTGCGTCGGGATGCTCCTGGGCTGGGCCGATGCGCGAGGACGTCACGTGAGCCGCGGCCGGCAGCAAGCAACTTTACTTCACGGGCAATTGTCCCCTTCTGCCTCTCCCATTCATTCCACCTTCCTTGCCCGCAGCTGCATCACTATCCGCCACTGACCGTCTCCGTGCGCGGCCACTCACATTCATTTGGATCATTCATCTCCTTCGTCCACGCTCGCGTCCTGACAAGGCTCTCGCTTGCGACCTTCCGAGGAGCCGCAGGAGCGCGTCGTTTCGCCAAGTCCCACTCCTCGCGTCTCGAGTCCTCCCTCACACGGCGCAACCCCCCTCCAACAAGTCCACCATCATTTGCGCACTCCATCGGAGGGCCGTGGCCGCCGATTGCACGCAGCATGTCTGACTCGGAGGACGATCGGCCTCTCAAAGGTGCGTATTCCAGGCTGTCGGACGTCATTGTTACCCCCGTTGCGACGCGCGAGAATGGCTAAGTCCCGCCCCTCACCTGAGCGGGACTTGGTCAAAATTTGCGCTTCGCAGCCTCACTTCACTATCTGCACTCCCAGTCATTCGCGTGCGCCACTTCGGTGCCGATTGTCAACTTTTCAATGGTTGCTATTGTTTGTTTTGTGGCCTGCCTTCCACATCACGAAACCAACCTATCACTTTGCAACTACATCTCCAGCACCAACATCGATCATATCTAACACCCTCGACAGCCAAGTCCAAAGAAGTCATGTTAAGTCAGAAGACGCAGCCATGGATAGTGGCAAGCCCAACGGCGACCATGTTGCGCCTGGCGTCAGTCTCGCCGCTGGACCCGTCCAGGAGATGGACGTCGACAAGCCCGTTACAAGCGGCGTTAACGGCATCAACGGCAAGCGCAAGGCCTCGATGACTGGCAGCAAGACGTACAAGGACGCCAGCGATTCCGACGACGACGACGACGACGACATCCCGTTGAACAAAAAGCGCAAGACGAAGGCCGCGAGCTCGGACGACGAAGACGACATGCCCCTGAAGAAGAAGGTGGTGAAGCCTCCGAAGGTCACTGCTGCTCAGATTGGCGAGTCCGAGGACGACGAGATGCCGCTGGAGCAGAAGCTGCAGAAGGAGAAGGAGAAGCTCGAGGAGAAAGCCAACAAGGAGGCCAAAAAGCTGCGGCGCGAGGAGAAGTCTGGCGAGGCGAAGAGGAAAGTCAAGAAGGCTGCAGAGAGCTCCGACGAGGATGATGCGCCGCTGGCAAAAAAGAAGAGACCTGCGCCTGCTAAGAAAGCGAAGAAGGAAGAGTCCGACGACGATAAGCCTTTGGCTAAGAAGCCCCGGCAAAGAAGGCTGTCGCATCGAAGGTCAAGAAGGAGGAGGCCAGTCCAGCGAAGAAAGGCAAGGCGAAGGTCAAGACTGAAGAAGACCAGGATGCCGAGGACGAGGAAGAAGAGTACCGATGGTGGGAGGATCCGACCAAGGGCGATGGCACGATCAAGTGGACGACGCTCGAACACAACGGTGTCGTCTTCCCGCCCGAATATGAGCCTCTGCCGAGCCACGTGAAGATGATGTACGATGGTGTTCCGATCACGATGCACAAAGATGCCGAGGAGATCGCGCACGGGTTTGGCAGCATGCTCAACTCCACGCACAACGTCGAGAACCCGACCTTTATTAAGAACTTCTTCGCCGACTGGAAAGAGATGCTCGACAAGACCGGACACGCCAAGGGACCAGATGGCAAGACGATCAGGATCACCAATTCGAGAAGTGCGACTTCAAGCCCATCTTCAACTACGTGGACGCGCAGCGCCAGGCCAAGAAAGCGCTGCCGGCTGCTGAGAAGAAGAGACTGAAGGCGGAGAAGGATGAGCTCGAGGCGCCGTACATGTACTGCATGTGGGACGGTCGCAAGCAAAAGGTTGGCAATTTCCGTGTTGAGCCTCCAGGACTCTTCCGCGGTCGCGGCGAGCACCCCAAGACCGGCAAGTGGAAGAAGCGCGTCATGCCGGAGCAGATCACCATCAACATCGGCAAAGAAGCCATGGTTCCCAAGCCGCCAGAGGGCCACAAGTGGAAGGAGGTGAAGCACGACCGGGAGGGTACTTGGCTGGCGATGTGGCAAGAGAACATCAACAACGCCTACAAGTATGTCATGTTGGCCGCAAATTCCGACATCAAGGGCCAGTCCGACTACAAGAAATTCGAGAAAGCCCGTGAGCTGAAGAAGCACATCGACAGGATTCGCAAGGACTACCACAAGGAGTTGAAAGACGACCTCATGGCTATCCGCCAACGCGCCACAGCCGTCTATCTCATCGACCAATTCGCCCTCCGTGCGGGCAATGAGAAGGGCGAAGACGAGGCCGACACGGTCGGTTGCTGCTCGCTCAAGTTCGAACACGTGACACTTCAGCAGCCCGACACTGTCATCTTCGACTTCCTGGGTAAGGACTCGATCCGGTTCTACAACGAGTTCAAGGTCGATCCACAGGTCTTCAAGAACCTCCGGCTCTTCAAGAAGGCTCCGAAGGGAGAGGGCGACGATATCTTCGATCGTCTGACTACTTCGAGCCTGAACAAGCATCTGTCGAACTACATGCCAGGTTTGACGGCCAAGGTGTTCCGTACCTACAACGCTTCCTGGACCATGTCGAATGTGTTGGAGGAGATTAAGCCTACTGGAAGTAAGTATCTCCCCGCCTGGAGCTTGTGGTCTCAGTGGTCCTCTCTCCGCGGCACAAGGCTTGCGTGCGACTGCCAATCATCTGTCAAGTCAAACGAGCGCATCGCCACATTGCAGAGAGGGAGACCTGCGCCCGGTTTCTCCCTGATTGAGGCTTGCTAACTCTTCCTTCCAGCCATCGCGGAGAAAGTGAAGGCCTACAACGACGCCAACCGTAAGGTCGCCATCATCTGCAACCACAAGCGCACCGTCGCCGCCGGGCACGCCGCCCAGATGGAGAAGATGGAGGAGCGCATCAAAGGCCTCCACTACCAGCAATATCGTCTCAAGCAGCAGATGCTCGACATCGATCCTAAGCTCAAGAAGAAGAAAGGCGCCGCATACTTCGAGCTTCCGGAAGGCATGGACGAGGAGTGGGTCAAGAAGCACCAGGAAGATCTCGTGCAGGAGCAGCGCGACAAGATCCGCAAGAAGTTTGAGAAGGAGAACGAGAAGCTCCTTGCGGAGGGTCAAAAGGAAATGAAGGCCAAGGAACTTGAGCAGAGGATGGAGGCCGCCGATGAGTTGGAGGCGCGAAATTCAAGCGAGAACAAGAAGGGTGGCAAGATTGAGGCGGAGGGCAAGAGTCCGACGGTGGAGAAGTTGGAGGCGGCGGTGGAGAAGTTGGACCAGAGGATTGCGAATATGCAGCTGCAGAGCGAGGACAAGGAGAGCAATAAGGAGGTCGCGCTGGGGACGTCGAAGATCGTAAGTCTACATGAACAGGTGCGGCTTGCTCAAGACTATCGGTGACTGACCGGTGCGCAGAACTACATCGACCCTCGTCTCACGGTCGTCTTCTCCAAGAAGTTCGACGTGCCGATCGAGCGCTTCTTTTCCAAGACGCTGCGCGAGAAGTTCGACTGGGCGATCAAGTCTGTTGACGAGGATTGGGAATTCTAAGACAATCCAATCTAAAACGGCGCGACGACAGCGGGTGCCACTTTGCCATGTGATGGCTAAGGACGGCGAGGCGAGATAGACGACAGCTTGAGCTATTGAGCTCGCTGTTTGGATGTAACACTATTACTGCTGTACTGTACCAACAATGGTCGAGCCTTGACATGAGACTGCCGAACCAAGAGCGAGGCATATCCCGCATGGATCCCCTATGCTCAGAAATGACCTTCCTGTACCCCCTCCTCTCCGCTCGCGACAAGGCACGGCTGCAAGGCTGAGAGCTGCAGCGAGCGCGTCCGTGCCCGAGGCATCCCCGGCTCCCACTTGGGCGTGAGCATCTCCGCTTCACGATCGGCCTTCCGACTGCACCAGCCATGTCATGGGCCGACTGGCTCTGGAGCAGCGCCAAGAAAACGCGCGATGACGCAGAGAAGGGCACACTGCTGCCCACCGCGGTGCCGGACTCCAAACCTGCCATCGCCCTCCCGCAGGCTGCTGAGGATGCGCAGCATGCCCGCTTCACCCCTGCCCAGACTGTGATCGCGTGCGCCGCGACGACGGCGAGCACGTTGATGGCATCCGCTTCTACAAGGCCTACCTCCGTCGCATCCCCAACATCAACCATCTCAAGCCCGAGGACTTCCGCCGGCGGCGACTCTACGGCTATGTGACCAGCGTGGGCGACGGCGACAACTTCCGCTTCTTCCACACGCCCGGCGGCAGGCTCGCGGGCTGGGGCTGGCGGAAGGGCCGGCGAGTGCAAGACCTCTCGCGCTCGGAGCTCCGGCACCAGACCATCCACGTCCGCATCGCCGGCGTAGATGCGCCCGAGTGCGCGCACTTTGGGCGTCCGGCGCAGCCGTACGGGCAGGAGGCGCTGGACTGGCTGAGCGGGGACATACAGCATCGGTATGTGTGGGCGCAGGTGTACCGGCGGGATCAGTACGAGCGGGCGGTCTGCATGGTTCACCGCCCGGAAATGGGGTCTGCTGAGGACTGACGTGGGCGAGGAGATGATCAAGAGAGGCTGGGCGACGGTGTACGAGGCGAAGTTCGGGAGCGAGTTCGGGAACAAGGAGGAGGCTTATAGGGCGGCGGAGAGGAGAGCGAGGGAGAGGAGGGTGGGGATGTGGGCGGAACCGGGGCTGATCGCGACACTGTTGGGGAGGAACGGGAGTAGGACGCGAGTCGCCGAGAGAGTATAAGGACAGGATGGCGGCGGAAGAGAGGCAGGCGAACAATAAGGCGGCGCGAAGTGACGAGGATGTGGAGCATTCCCATCAAAGGTGACGGATCCTCGCCGAAGGATAACAAGATCGTCTGTGTCGCACTTGCGCATGACTCCAACTGGTTTCGCTGCACACAGAAGATACCGAGCAAGCCGCCACCCAAGCTTCTTCTACTGTCCGCGGCCTTCCGCCATCCGTCTGGAGTGTGTCGGCAGCTTTGTGCCGTGGTTGAGGACATCGCGTCATAGGTGTGAGGAAATACGTGCCGGCGCGTACAGCGACTGTGTGAGCAGCGCTTGGCGATGCTCGAAGGAACTCGTACAGGGTGAGCCACGGTGACAAGGGCGGTCGGCCATGGATGCGAGACGCGAGTTCGAGTTCGATACGCGAACAGGAGGCGAACACACACGGCTGCCAAGTCATCAACCTGCTGCATCCAGAGTCTTCCGTGGCGGGAAGATCGTCGTTGCTTCGTGCAAGAGGATCGGGAGGGAACGCCACGAAGCCAAGCAAACGCCTCGAGCTCCGATCTCCCGCTGGACTCTACACGAAACGACGCTAGTGTCTCGCTTGCTTACCGCGTACTCCTGTGCCACGAGACCTGTCATCCGCGTGGCGTTGGTCAAATGCAAGCCCTTGCAACGGAACGCAATGGTGTGCTGTACATAGCAGAAGAAGGCCGACGTCCGCACAGACTTGCCTCCCGTGGACTCGCCTGTATAGCCACCCCCCTCCTCAGAGCTATTGGTCCACTTCCCTAGATACTTCCCCATGGGCCACCGCCCGGTGGTCAAGATCATGAGACACCAAAGCGACCCTTGCGCCAACGGAGATGCCTGCTTTCCGCTCTGGCTGCTCCCCCCCGGTCCCCAAAAGCTTAGCCAGCGGGTCAATCGCTTCAGCCTGATCTTGTCGGCACGCCGAACCATGGGCCCAAGCCTCTGCGCATCACTTCTGGGCCTCGTGTCACTTGCTCCGAGCCGTCGTCGAGTGTCATGTAGAGCTCTCAGCCGTGCGCTGGAGACTCGCGGTGGGAAATGCCTGACCCCAATACAGTATAAGAGGCAAAGCCGTCGCTCCCCAAGCCAGGTCTCTTTCATTCCGCCATATCTTTCCATCCTCAGCGACTGTTCTTTGCTAATTAACCCTCTCGCCGTCTCTGGTAGACAACACTCCGCTTCGATTCGATAACATGTTCACCCAAACCCTCTTGCTGACGGCCGCCCGCCTGCACTGCGTTCGCCCAGCAGGCTGCGTGGGCGCAGTGCGGCGGCCAAGGCTTCACCGGTGGCACCACATGTGTCAGCGGCTACACCTGCCAGTACTCCAACGCATACTACTCTCAATGCGTTCCGTCGAGCTCCGGTAGGCATTCCCGGACTTTCATGCAACGCGGACCGCTGATGAAGTCCGAGCCTTCACGACCACCGCCGCGGTGAAGAGCTCGGTCACCACCAAAGCTGCCGCGCCATCCTCCACCTCCGGCTCCGCTGGTGGTAGCAGTAGCAGCAGCAGCAGCAGCAGCAGTGGCAGCGGGCAGACGTTCAAAGCCTCGTTCACCGAATACGGCTCCACCGACAGCTGGGGCTCCGGCAACTGCAACACCGCGACCACCGCCTGCGGCTTCTACACCTCGCCCGGCTACTCCGCCGCGGTGTCCCAGAACGAGTTCGGCGTGGGGCCCGGGGCGGGCGCGGGCCCGGCCTGCGGGACCTGCTGGAAGCTGACCATCGAGACCGACTCGTCGGGCAACAGGGTCTCCAACGCCGGCAACAGCATCGTGGTGCAGGTCACGAACCTGTGTCCGGCCAGCGGCAATCCGCTCTGTGCCCAGAATGGTCTGGGGGGGGCGAACCAGTACGGCGCCAACTTGAACTTCGACACCTGCATCGACAGCGGGGCTTCTGCTGCGCTCTTCGGCAACAGCGGCGTAGGGTTGGGCGTCGGGACCGCGGCGCAGGTCTCTTGCAGTGAGTGGAGTGGTAGCGTCGTTCACTAGAGGCCTGGAGGAGAATCTCGAGGGAATGTGTACGTTGGGTGGGATGTCAGCAGAGGGAGCCCGATGTCTCCTGATCACGCCGCAACTGTAGCAGACTCTCGTCGCCGATCCCCGGCGCTTGCAGCTTGTGATTACGTTGAGACACTCACGTATTTCAGAACGCTGTTCCAACCCATTTGTTTAGCTTTCTATTGAGCGGGGACGGCTACGGAAATCCGGGCGTCTTCGGACGTGGAGCCTTCATGAGCCAGTATCGAATCCGCAGAAACCTCCATCGGCCTTCGTCCTTCCAGCCCTTTTCCCGCCAGCCGTTCGCAGGCTTGGGATAGAAGTCGACGACGTCCATCAGGCTGGCATCATGAGCTATCATGGCGAAGATGTTCTCCTGTGCATCGTACTCCTGCCAATCTGTACAGCTCTGCATGGGCCAGCTCCTTGTTCTCGTGGATGGAGCGTCGGGTGCCATGAACGGCTCATCGCCACGCTTCTGCGGATGTATCGCTTCAAACAGGTGACCGGGGCAGACGGACGCGGGTTGGAAAACGGAGGCGAGTCGAGTTTGGCTGGATATTCTCCGCAGCGGCAGCCACTTTGTCGGACGAAACCTCCGCCGCGCGGTGAGCGATATCACCGCCGATGATGATGAAGTCGGGGGGGGGGGGTTCGCGGACGTCCTTGCGAGGCCGCACATGTGTCCCGTGGCGTGGCCGGGACTGTCTAGAAGGTAGAAGCTGCCGTCGCCGTAGAAGTCATATGCTTTGAACGGGCCGATATTGAAGCTGCGGCCGTTTTCCTCGAAATCGATCTCGCGAAGATTCCGCCCTTCCCAGGCGCTTTCATGGACGGGGCCTTCTGGGTTCGTAGGGTATGCAGGTAAAGCCTTTCTTGAAACCCGGACCGACGATTAAGTCGGTGGAATGTGGGAACGTGGCCGGATCGCCGGTGTGGTCCTGGTCCTGGTGTCAGCGCTGTCATGTGAGCAGAGACGACGGCACGGACAAAGTGGCATGACTCCAGATGATGGCGCCGATCTTCCCAAGATCCTCGCCACCCTCCCCAAAGTCTCCGCCACGTCTCTGTCCACTTCGATCTTGTAGCCGCCTCGGATCACCTGTCGACTACCGATTGTGGGCCATTCCTCCAGTCTTTCCGATGCCCAAGTCGAAGACCATCTGGTCATACTTGCCGGGCTTTGCAGCATTCTTTCGTTTGATGAGGAAGCTGTACACGGGGCATCAATGACGTCGTAACCTGGGATAGACGGGCTCATGAAGAACTTGGATGGCAGATGCGAGATTCGTGCGCTATCGATGACGGACACCTCGACCGTATGGTCCGAAGGGGGGATGTTGAGCTCGGGTGGGACTGCTTGCTCGCCCATGACTGTTTCGAGCCTTGTTGACGCAAGCTTGTTGGAGCAAATGGTCTCTCGACGGGCTCACAAGTGCTCACACGCCTTTGTGATCATCTAGAGTCGTGGACCACGGAGAGCAGAGCCCCACCTCCCGCCAAGGTCGAGATGGTATTACAAAGCGCTACGAAGGGGAAGGTACGGCGTCGTGCAGATCCTCATTGCCCCGCGGCAGACTTCCAATACGAACGGGACTGGGGCGCCACAGCGCTTCCAGCAGAAGTCGGGCCCATGCCATGTCTGAACGTAGGATCATGGGAGAAATGCACGCTGAAGGAGCCTTCCACCGTCGTGGACCGGAGACCACGACTGAAGCTCGGGGGCACTCAACGTGGACCTGTCATGCCCCCACCCAAGCGAAACAGAAGCCGCCAGTGTTTGCGACACATCGCCTTGTAGGCGATCAGTGAATGTGTCCTGCCAGCTGCGTAGCAGAGGTCAGAGCCCTTCTGCGCACAGCCAATATCGCGTGGGTCGATGGAGGCAAAGAAAGGTCACGTGGACGCAGAGCAGTTCCGGCTCTCAGCGGGTATTTTATATTTATATGATATTCCGTGCACAATCCCAATGTCTGCGTGTTGCAGCGTCGATCTTGACGACCTCCTGGTAGGCGGGGTTACACCCTTGAGATCACGGCGGGGAAGGTTCTTTCCACTCCAGAGAGACCCCATCTCTCCCAACGACTTCCTCCGTGGCGCAATTGGCTAGCGCGTTCGGCTGTTATCTCATGGATTGAAGCAACCGGAAGGTTGGTGGTTCGAGCCCACCCGGGGGAGCTCTCCTTTTGCGCTGTCCACGGTATAGCTAGCTATTCGTCAAAGTCGCAATGCACATGGCACAACTTCCGCCACACTGCATGGAGATCAGAGTGACAAGAGTAGTTGACTTTTCGGCCTGCCAAGGTTACACAACCGGGCTCACTTGGGTGTTCTGCTTCGAGCCCACCTGGGCGAGGGAATCTTTTGCCCCCTCATACACTCCATATCCGGGCCAACACAACAAGATGTTCGGCAAACTTGTACTTTGATGCTTCTTACCATTACATACGTTGACATGAGTCCCCATGGTGCGGACATTGGGTCAATGTCGTGGATGCGACACCTGATACCTTTCCCGCCGCGGTGTGCTTGATCGACAGCCTACTATCGCTGAACGAGCCCTGCCTGTGCGCGGGGGCTCGGCGTGTCACACCGTGACGCGCTCATCTGCGAGCGACCATTCGTCTGTGGCGTGCTGTGCCCATCCCGTGGCTGCGAGATTCTCTGCCTGGCATCGACAGGCTGACATCACAAAGCCAGAACCACCGCCGCAAGACCCATGATGAGACCAGCGGCCATCCGCGCCTCTCCATGCTCGGCTGCGCCATTGATGCTCTGAGTCGCGATGCCACTGCTCGAGCTGCGCGTGGCATTACCCGCCCCAACAACCGTACCGTTAGCCGGAGTGCTGGCAACAGGCGCCGCCGTCGTGCCGAGCGAGGAGCTCGTAGTCATCGGACCAGAGGTCCCTTGACTAGACACCGATGTCCACGAATTGGCCACGGGAGGGCCGGAAGACGCAGCGCTCGACGTCATAGTATTCGTATACAAATCCCAGCTGCTGACCGCCGTGTTCGTCTCCATCGCACTCCAATTGACATTACTGCTGCTGCTGCTGCTGCTGCTCGCTGCATGCGTAGCCGCTGCAGCAGAAGTCATACTGGCGCTCGCCGGCGCCGCGGTCGCGGATCCGTAGCCGGGCAAGAAGGAAGGAGAGTAGGTCGCGGGACCGGAGTAGAGAGGGCAGCCCGGGACGTCGGTCTTGGGGGGCGCCGTCCCGCCGCCGCAGTCGAGGAACTCGCACAGCTCGCCGGTGCCGGGCACGTACCACAGGACGCTCGCGCCGGCGGGGGAGGAGACGTCGGTCGAGGTGCAGCCCGTCAGGTCGGTTTTGCGAGGGCGGAGGCCATTGGCGAGGGCCGCGGTGGCGAGGGAGGCCCAGAGGAGAGCGGGGTGGTGGTGGTGATGGTGGTGCGCATCTTGGCCGGCTTCCAAGTCTGCTGCTTGCTGTGGTACTTGTGCTGGGATATCAGAACAGTCGCGGTCATGAGCGGCTTTTGCTAGAGACAATAAGGAGCGGAGATGTTGAGCAGCAGAAAGGCGGCCAGAGCAGCCGTGCTCGTATTTACCCGTCGACCTTACCTCGAAGTGCTACATATTTAGGCGGCAGTGCGACGAAATGAGACAGTAAGATGGTCGGCCTGGAAGCATAGCAGGCACGGGAAAAGGGGGCTGAGGGATCCGAGTCGGCGGCGCGGAGAGGCCTGAGCTGAGCCTTGGCACCTCCGCCGTCCGCATCGCATGCCGCGAACGAGGAACGAGCAGTGTCTCGCACCGAACTCTGCTTCCTGCCATCTACGAGAGAGACGGTCGGCCACGATGCTGACGAAATACATCACGGGCGTCTCGACCGCCTTCTCGCCCTTCAACGCGCGCTCCGGCAAGGTCGTGCGGAATTTCCTGGCCTCGCTCCCGCCGAACGCACGGTCGAGCATGGCGATCGAGGTGAAGATGTTTGGCCAGGCCGACGCTGACAAGCCGGCCAGTCTTGGGCTTAAGTTCAGTGCGTGTCTCTGGTGAGAACGGTGGCGGTGGGCCAGGGCGCTGACGCGACATCGCAGAGGACGGGAAAGAGATGAAGCTCGATTTGGAAACGATGAAGCTCAAGGACATTCAGACGGAGGTGGATCGGCACTCGAGAACGCTGAGGAGACAAGAGGAGCTCGCTGGCTAAGCTCGAGGGAGTTTGGGGTTCGCATGTGAGAGGGTTTGCGAGGCAGCAACCACCTTCGCCGGCCACGCGGCAAACCCAAGGAAGGTGAATTGGGTCGAGCGCCGGGCAAAGTAGGCGGAAGGACCATCTCTCGGCAGCTCGTAGGAGCCGTGAAGCATGATTCATGATGAGGGCGGCAGGACGGAGGACTGTCAGGGAACCGGCGCCAGGAACTGGGCGATCAACAGCAACCGTCAAGTCACGAGTACTGTGCCAAGCTACACGGCCTCACTGTCGGCATGCTTGTCTGTTAGTGCGGCTGAGAGACAACGACCCTCGACGGGTGTTTGCTGGCCTGGGGGAGGCTGGCGCGGGATGGAGAGTGTCGATGGTTGAGTGCGCATAGGTAAAGCTCTCGCAGCGGGTATGGACAGCAACAGGAATGCAACACCTTGCCACCCCAACGCGGCCACTTCCACCATTACCCCCGGCCCTAGAACTTTCAGCTCTTCGATTGCTATCATCTCTTGGTAGCATGCGTCACCTCTTCGATCGTCCTCTGTTGCTCCTCCTGCTGCTTCATCTCCCGCACCTTGGCTAGAACAACCTACACCGTCCGGTCAGCAAGTGCTCCGCACCACGCTCCAACAAGGCACCCACCTCTCTGAAAATCGCTGTCTTCGCCAACTTCGACAGACTCTTCTTCCTCGGCAGCTCCTGCTCCGGCACCTGCAACCCCGGCCCCGACTTCACCCTCATCGCCTCCTGAGCAGCTTTATGAGGATCAGCCGGCACGTCCGCCTCCTGCGGCACATGCCTCGTCATCCTCCTGCATCTTGAGCGCCTCGATCCGGTTCGCCAATTTGACCAAATCGATGCCTCTCCGTAGCTTCGCCCGGGCCATGTACGCCTTGATCTCCGGCAACAGGTTGTGCTCCGTCGCGCCCACGCCCGCGATCCATGGATCCTTGAGTGCTTGCGCGCTGGTGGCGCGGTCTTCGGGCTCGGGGCGCAGGAGGCTGAGGATGAAGTCTTTGGCTTGTTGGGAGACGTCTCGCCAGTAGCGTTCGTGGAAGACGACGCGGCCGTGCTTGGTCTCGTCGATGAGGTCCGCGAGGCTTTCGGAGCGAAAGGGCGAGTAGCCGCAGAGGAGGGTGTAGGTGATGACGCCCATGGACCACATGTCGACGGGATAGCTGTGGCCTTTCTTGAGCATAACTTCGGGCGCCGCGTAGCCGAAGGAGCCGGCCATGGTCTTCAACATGCCGTCCGGAGAGTCGAGGTGTTTTGCGATGCCGAAGTCTGCCAGGACGAGGTCGGAGTCCGGTTCGCGGGTGAGATACAGCAGGTTTTCCGGCTTCAGGTCGCGGTGGACGATGTGATTCTGATGCAGGTAGTCCACGGCCTCCAGCACCTGCCGGATCGTTTGACTGGCGTCTCTCTCGGTAAACTTTCCCTTCTCGCAGATGCGATCGAACAACTCGCCTCCCGTGGCCAGCTGCGTGACGATGTAATACTTGTCTCTGCTCTCGAACCAATCGACGAAGCGGACGATGTGCTTGTGCTTGAGCCGTTGCAGCATTTCGAGCTCGTCGTACACCATCTGATCGTTTCCCTTGACGTTCTTCTTCAGGATGATCTTGACCGCGACCTTGCCGGAGGGGCTGTCGGCCTCCTTGACGATACCATAGGTGCCAGCGCCAAGGGTGCGGCCCATGCGGTACTTGCTCTTGCGGTCGTAGCTCTCGGGCTGGCCGTGCAGTTTGTTGAGCATGCCAGTGACTGTGGAAGCGGGCTCGTCAGCATCTGGCACCATGCATAGTAGCTCGATCGCAGTACAGTTGGACATGGTTGCTAGAGATGGCTGGGTGGTGTTGTCACGCCGTTGTCACGCTGCGTGCGACGAAGTGTCTCAGGAAGCAGAGGTCGGTGTCGTTGGCGGCCAGGTCGGAGCGTTCGGCGCAGGAGGCTCGCCTTCCGATGCCCGACTCTTTCGGGGCGGGTAGTACTCACACGACATCGTGACCGCCTCGCTGGTTCGCAGCCTGGTGGCTCTTTCTCGATGCTCGATTCTATTTGTGGTGCAGCCTCGCTCTTTCCGCAATGCTGCTGGACGGTGTCGGCGGGAGGTGAGCTATGCTATGCAGGCAGGAGGACGGCAAGTCGGATAGGGCAGGCGCGTCACGGACAGCGTTGCCAGACTGAAGGAGGTTGCGGGCCTCCGCTTGCTGGCGACTGCGCCTCAGCGATGAAACTCATGGGGGGCTGTGACCCGGGCTCGATCAGCCGCAGGTGCATGGACCCTGCAGCCGATCTCCGCGAGGGGCACCTGCCGTTTCAACTCGTGCCTGCGCTTTCCTGGCGAGCGATGTGCACGCTGTACGGGGACACGATCCCTTCCTGCGGTGTGGCCCTTCAGCCCGCTACGCCCTTGGAGGAAAGCATCCCGCGGATCAGGGCAGGAGGCGCCCGGCGGTCCTAGTGATGCAAGATGCCTGAGGCCGCAGCGAGACCCCACGATCGAACATGTGGGTCGTGGTGTGCCGTCCCGACAACCAATCTAAACTCCATCCACGCCACAACGCCACCTCAAAGTTCAACCTCCGGCAACCTGGGTTGAAGCCCCAGTCCAAATTCCGCTCGCGCAGTCTCCGCCTCTCCAGTCCCTGCTTGCTTGCATGCCGGCATAGTGACCACCGCCGCCCTGGCGTGAGTGATAGTCCAGATCAAAGCCGCAGGCGCAGCTTCAACCGAATACAGCGAACGCTGAGCAGGCCTGCTCACCTGTGCCTGCTTTGGGCTACCAAACACCATGGCTGGCATGAGCAGCAAGCGGCTGCAGAAGGAGTTGGCGAAGGTATGTAATCGAATCCGGGGAGCTGACGACATGGCGGAGCACGAACGGCGGAT
This sequence comes from Acidiella bohemica, assembly GCA_019670975.1. NCBI lineage: Eukaryota > Fungi > Ascomycota > Dothideomycetes > Mycosphaerellales > Teratosphaeriaceae > Acidiella > Acidiella bohemica. Next base: position 530,718 of record JAGUCJ010000013.1, read on the forward strand.
ATGACTAGGAGGTGTGCGACGGCTGACAGCAAGACCAAGATCTCAGGCATCCTACCCCCCGGCATAACCCTCGTTTCCGCCGAAAACCTGCGCGAATGGCAGATGGACCTCACCGTGCCCGACAATCCCATTTACCCACCCGGAGAGCAATACCGCCTGCGCTTCCAGTTCTCCCAGAACTATCCGATCGAAGCGCCCGAGGTGGTCTTCTTAGCGCTTTCCAATCCCGAGCGGAAGGTGCCGCTGCACCCGCACATCTACAGCAACGGCATCATATGCCTGGATCTCCTCGACTCACAAGGCTGGAGTCCTGTGCACAACGTCGAGAGCATTTGCATCAGCATACAGTCGATGTTGGCGAGCAATACGAAGGCAGAGAGGCCGCCGGGGGATGCCGAGTTCGTCAAAGGTAATCGGAGCCGACCAAGGGATATCAATTTCCTGTATCATGACCCACAGTCTGAAGGCGCCAACGATGGATTGTGCGACGGATCTGGCGTGTTTGAACGTCGCTGCGACACCTACAAGATGCGGTTGAAGGGGACTGCGCTGGAAGCTGTGGCCAATGGGCTTGACAGCAGACCGTAGATGGGCTCTTCACGGGGGGCTCGATGCGACACGGGGCATCCTGGACGCCCCTGAGGGCTCATCCAAGTGCAACACACTATTCTCGACGGCACGTTCTGCCCAGTGACCACAATCACGTGCAGAAAGCATGAGCCTGGGAAATCTGCGGGCTGGAAGGAGCTCGTCAAGTGCGCGCTCGCTTGCGATACAATCGGAAGGATTACGCATTCCCACGAGAAATAGAGGATTAAATATCAGACCTTCGACAGCTATAAATGCCGAACCGGCTGTCGCGTGGAGAGCTGCAATAGCTCGCGAGGGAGCTTAGGCACGGGAGCTCCCTCGATGTGCCGACGTCGTCAACCCGACAGCCGATGTCGCCCACAGCCCGAACAACCTCCGCATCCACCAACATCCTGCCTCGCCCTCCAAGCCCACGTTCTTTCCCTGCTCCTCACAACCCCGTCTGACTCGACCATGCAGCTAATCCGCAGCTCCCACAAGCCGGAAACGGCCTCCAAACAACCCACCCAGACCTTCACCGGCACGGTGCACATGGTCCCTCCGCCCTCGCTCCCCTGCTTCGCCGCCCCCGGCCATTCTGACGCGATGCCCACAGGACCCGATCTTCACGGCCGAAGACTGCATGGGCAACAATGTCATGTTCACCCCCGGCGCCCGCACGTTCTGGCACTACCACGAAAAGGGCCAGATCCTCACGGTGACTTTCGGCTCCGGACTCGTCTGCTCGGAGGGCCAGGAGCCGAGGAAGTTGCAGGTGGGCGATATGGTGCATGTGCCGGCTGGGGAGAAGCACTGGCACGGCGGGACGAGCGCGAGTGTATGGCGCACACGGCCATTTCGCTGGGAAGTGAGTCGCGCGCGATGCTGAAGTGTTGAAGGTGATGAGAATGCTGACGTGCTGGGCCGCAGAGACGACGTGGTTGCAGGAGGTCGATCAGAGTGACTATGAGAAGGCGCATGAGACGGCGACATAAGCAATTCGTCGGTGATCGCATGGCCTCCATGCCCATTGTCCGTTATATCCTACACACATCTAGACCGCAACTTGGCCCAACAAGCCGTCAACGGCACAAAGCCGAGTTGCGAATGACGGGCGAGCTGCCTTCGGCGCAGTGTGTCTCGCGGTTCGTTTTTTGATCTCGGCGTTCTCAGCCTATCGCTGCGTAGCGTGAAGGTCAGCCTGTGCAATGACCTCGTGCAGCGAGGTCCGAACGCGGCTCAAGCGTGGAACATTGAGCTGTGTCGCGTTCCGTCGGGTCTCAACCCTGTGGCAGTACCACGTTCCGCCCAGAAGATCCTCCCCTCATACACCACCATCAAGCATACCCGTCTCCTTCAACTGCCTCACCAACTCCGGCTCCAAGAACTTCCCACCGACACATCCTCCGCCAAGCCCTTCCTCCTCCTCGTCTTCAGCACAAAGTCCCGCGCGGTCGCCTGCGCGCTCGCGGGCTCCAGAGGCCGCAGTTTGGTGCTCTTATCCAACGGATCGCCAGGCACGATACTCCACCGATCAAAGACCAGACTGACAGTCGCTTGGCCCTGCGTATGGATCCGGAGGTCCGTCTCGAAACCAAAGGAGTCGATGACCGGGACCAAGCCTTTGACGCTGTAGAGCGGCGTCCCCGGCACTGGCGCATCCGAGAGCACGTGCCCCCGTCTTCTCGCCAAGACCGTGTACAGCGCCGACACGGCGTTGGCGGGCCCAAGCATGTTCACTCCATAGACCGGCTCCATCAGCCGCGGACTAGCCATCAAGAAAGAGCTGTAGCAGCTCCTTCGAGCGGTAGGAATGATCTGGCCCCCGCCGCGGAAGATCGCTTCGCTTGCCAGATCGACATCCGTGATCTTGAACTTCGTGTTCCGGATCGGCTCTTCGCAGAGTGGACCTTCCCGCGTCGCCCAGCTGAAGCCCTGCTTGACCGCATCGCGCACGCCTCGGAGGACTTTCTGATCGACATCCGACGGCAAGGTGTCGTTTTGCAAGATATTGGGACCCCGGTCATCGGGACCGAATGCCCAGATGTTCCTGCTAGCGAGCAGATCGTAGCCGTAGTTCTCCTCGAAGAACTTACCGACTTTGCGCACGGGGTCTTTGATGTTGACCTTGCCGCTCTCGATATCCTCCGCTATGCCGTCATCCAAGGGCTCGGCGACGAAGGTGATCTTGTTCTTCTTGTTGGGGGTGATGGCGAAGCATTTGATTGCGCTTTGGTCTACGCAAGTCTCGGCGAATCTGGTGACGGGGTCGGAGATCTTGATCTCCATTTGCGCGTAGAGACGGCGGAGGTCGTGGAGCACGCAGTCCATATACAACTCCCCCGTACCGAGAACTACGTGCTCGCCGGACTCTTCGACCTTGGTGGTGATGAGTGGGTAGCTCTTGTTGATTTTGCGCAGACCGTCGAGCATTTTCGGGAGTTCAGATGGGTTGATGGGTTCCACTGCGATTTTGAAGACGCTTTCGAAGAAGTGAGAGACGGGCTTGAAAATATATGCGTCTTCGTCGTCGGGCAGCTTCTGCGCAACAATGGTGGCGCTCTTGACGATGCTGTTGTCGACACCGCCAAGCAGGACCATGCAGCCCGCTGGGACGCCAGAGACTGGACGTTGTACCGGCTCTCTGCCAGCCATGTGGCGTCGATCGTGGCTGTGGCCATGTCCTCCTCGTCATCCATGCTGTAGTTCTCACCGAGCACACGCACCCGCTCACCTGGCCGCGCCGTACCGCTCATGACGCGACCGAAGGCATTGAAGCCTCGCGCGTCTGGTGTGTTGAACAGCTTAGTGACGTGGACAACCAACGGACCCTCAGCATTGCATTCTTGCATGCTCGCCGCAGTCTTTGAATCCAAAGGACCAGTGTAGAAGGTCTCGAGCATACGTTTTGATCCCTCAATCGGGGATGGAACATGCTGCACTACCATGTCCGTGAATCCCGTCGCAGGTCCAAAGAATTGTTCGCAGACCATTTTGAGTAGGTCTTTTGCATTCGCTCGAAGCTGGGAAGGCTTCAAGGAGATACCCAGCTCCGCGAGCGTCCGCTTGAGATCATCTGGGCTCTCGGAGATGGTATGGCTGTACAGCTTGTACACTGGTTCGAGCACGAAGTGGACGAAAGCGCGCTTGCTGCCTTCCTCCATCGCCTTCCGCGTGAACTTTCTTGAGCCCGGATTGAAGAAAATGTCGCCCCATAGTCGCTTGGCGAGCTCGCTAGCGTCAAATTTCGCCTTTGGATAGCTCTCGGCGTACATCTTCGCGAATGACGGCAGTGTGAAGGACCAGCCCATGCTACTGCAGCCGAATGCCACATTGCCCTTCTCCGGGCTGACCCGGAACTGCTCGCCTCGGCCGGGGATGGTGTTCTCGATGAACGTGTTGACACCTTCGATGACGTGCTTCAGCTTGAAGTACGCATCTGCAGGAGGCAGCTTCAATTCTAAGACTAGTCGGTCCATCTTATTGACCAATAGGACGATTGGAAGATTGCTGAGCACAGCGTGCTTGATTGCAAGCTCAGTGGTGGTCTGAACGCCTTCCACAACATCCACGACCAACACAACGCCGTCAACCAGTCGCATCGATGCAGCCACTTCGTCGGCGAAGTTCACATGTCCGGGAGTGTCCAGAATGTTGAGCAGATGACTTTTACCACCCGTACCCTGCAGTACCAAGCTCATTGGACTCGTCTTTACACTGATCCCTCGCTCCCGTTCGAGAATGTGCGTGTCAGTATATCGCATCTGCTCGTCTCGACTTCGACCCTGCTTCTTGTCCATATCGAGCTTTGGGTCTGAAAGGTCGTGTGTCTGATTGACCAGCATATCCATCACACTCGTCTTACCATGGTGCAGATGTCCAACCAGCGCGATGTTCCGCACCTGCTCCGGAAACTGCATGATGTCTGTCATGAAACCCCGATCGAACCATACTTTGGGCAGATCTTCCTCCTCGACGGTGAACTTCTTGTGTACGACAGGTTCAACGATGGGTTGCTGCAGCGTCTGGGTATCCTCTTCCTGGACTAGTGTCTCCACGTCGGGTCCGTAGAGCTGCGAGGCGGAAGGGTAGTATTGCTTGTCTTCATGCAGCACTACCGCATTGGACGGGCCCTCATCCAGCTCCATGAGCTCCTCGCCGTCTGCTGCGCCGGCATCGTCGTCCAGGTATTGCGCGTATGCATCGTCGGGCTGTTGTTGCTGCTCATCCTCCTCCTCGTCCGGCTCCTCGCCGATGTAGTTGCCGAACTCATCGTACAAGTCGTCCATGGTGGCTGTTGCGTGTAGCGAATTCCGGGCGTGCAGCCTCACTGTCGCACTGCGAAGCTTCTGTCGCAAAGTTCCCAAGGTGTTGATTTCGCGAGTCAGACACTTAAGCTTAAAGTCATGTCTGACTCGCCAGCTCCTTGCTAGCGGCTCGCTTGTGATGCTGGTGGGCGTTGTGCCCCGCGCCCGCCCACGCTAGCATTGTCACCCAAATATCGAACCACGAAATAAATTCATCGTTTACCGTCACAGCCTGGTGCTTGAAGCTTGAACCGAAAGAACAACGAGTATACAACACACCACCAGCGCAACCATGGCCCCTCCGCAGCCCGTCTACATTCTCTCCGCCGCCCGCACACCGGTTGGCCAGTTCATGGGCTCCCTCTCCGCCCTCTCCGCCATCCAGCTCGGCTCACACGCCATCAAGTCCGCCGTCCAGCGCTCCGGCATCCAGCCCAGTGAGGTAGAAGAAGTCTACTTTGGCAATGTCTTGCAGGCGAATCTCGGCCAAAACCCTGCCCGACAGTGCACGATCAAAGCTGGCTTGCCCGAGTCTACCGTCGCGACGACCGTGAACAAAGTCTGTGCTTCCTCCATCAAAGCAATGGCGTTGGCTGCCCAGACAATCTTGACAGGGACAGCGGACGTGGTCGTGGCGGGCGGGACGGAGAGTATGACGAACGCGCCGCACTACTTGCCGGGTATGAGAAGTGGGATTAAGTTTGGAAACCAGACACTGGTGGATGGAGTGTTGAAGGACGGTTTGACGGATGTGTACAAGGACGAGCATATGGGTCTGCAGGGTGAGGAGTGTGCGGATGACCATGGATTCAGCCGGGAGGACAGCGACGCATATGCCATTCGATCGTACAAGAAAGCCCAGCATGCGCAGGAATCAGGCTGGTTCGGCGCAGAGATCGCCCCGATTACCATCCCTGGTGTGAGAGGGAAGCCTGACACGGTGGTTGACAAGGATGACGAGCCCAAGAACTTCAACGAGGCAAAGACGAAGACGCTCAAGCCCAGCTTCAAGAAGGATGGCACAGTCACAGCAGCCAATGCCTCACCTCTGTCGGACGGAGCGGCAGCTGTGGTGCTCGCGAGCGAAGACTTCGTCAAGAAGCACAACTTGAAGCCCATCGCCAAGATTCTGGGCTGGGGTGACGCAGCCAAGAATCCCTCCAAATTCACCACCGCACCCGCCCTCGCTATGCCCAAAGCACTCAAGCACGCAGGCATCAGCCAAGACGATGTCGACGCTTTCGAGATCAACGAAGCGTTCTCCGTCGTCGCGCTAGCGAACATGAAATTGCTTGGCTTGACGGAGGAGAAGGTCAACCTGCATGGCGGAGCAGTGGCGCTGGGCCACCCGCTAGGCGCATCAGGTGCCAGGATCGTGACGACTTTGCTGGGTGTCCTCAGCGAAAAGAAGGGCAAGATTGGATGCGCGGGTATCTGCAATGGCGGTGGCGGTGCGTCGGCGATTGTGATTGAGAGGCTGAGCGACAGCTTTGGGGTGGCGCAATCGAATGGCAGTGCATGAGCGGTGGCCTCAGTGGCGATTGGACTGGAGTTGATGGACACAGCGGCGTTGGGTGGATAAAAGCGCCGTGCGTTTGCGAGACCGCCTTCTACATAGCGATTGTACTGTGCTGATGGTCCATTACCAACCTTCCCCAGCATAGCCCATCCTAGACGCCTTGCTAATGGCATACCGCCTCATTGCCTACAGCAAACTTGTGGGTCCCATAGCCGTACCCTCCGTCTCTTGACATGCAACAGTGGTTTTCTACATAGGTATCTTCGCAACCCTTCACAGAACTTCACGCCAAAGCGCCGATCATCGTCAGTGGCGAGACCTTTTACTGCGAAAGATATGGCTCCCGACGCCGATACCAGCGACATGCGGGATCGACGGGACATGCGCCATCGAGGATCAGGTCATCATCAGTGACTTCGATGATGTTGGCCTCCGTGACGTCCTCTTCAGCATGGCCCTGCCGTAGATGATGCGTCACCTTATCGCGGCGTGAATACCAGTAGCTGTAAGTGATATCCGGACAGTGGTAATGGGCACGAGACTGCGCGTGCGCAACTGCTTTGTGCCGGTCGAGGTCTTCTGGTCGCGTACAGGTTGTGTCGCAGCCAGGGAAGTCGCAGTAGCACATTCTCTGAGCTCGAAGCTCTGCTCGCAAGCCATTTCTGGCGAGGAGGGAAGCAGGCGTCGGCTACAATGGGAGAGCGGTCGAGCGATTGGAGTCAATCGAGGCGGTCGTGGTCGGTGTGGATAGGAGGCTTGAGGTAGTGTAGGATGATTGCGTGCTACCCAGCCGGTTCATGCAAGGCGCACAGGAGTTGAGTGTTGTCATATCGGAACAGGTGACGAGAGAGTTCCACGAGTAAGCTCGTTGTTGGTTGTCGGCAGACGGAAAACCGTTGGAGCGAGGAGCTGTTTGTACCGTGGGGTAGCCATAGCCAGAGGCAGAGGCCCCTGTCTGTGGTGCAGATAAGTTTCCGCGGTAAGGCGCTGGATACAGCGGCGATTGAGGAGGCGTGACTTGGAAGGTACGCATGGCGTAGGTGTCCGCGTTCGTGCGAGGACCAGGTGCCTGGGCATTGGGGTAGGTGGGCCGACGCACTGGGCTCGCCGAGGCATGACTTGCACGGGGAGGCGTGTTATAAGGGTTGAAGTCATTGGAAGCTGCTGACGGGGAGATGCGGTCCACATGCTGGTACTGATGAGTAGGTTGTTGCTGCATCGAACGTATGTTTTGGCTGGGAGAATAGATAACAGATGCATAACTTCCTTGCGCTGACTGCGTATGGCGACTGTGCGATGCATTATTCAGTCGCCAGGATCTCGAGGTTGTGGTGTTCTCTGTCCTTGTTGTGGTGTCCGCAAGTACTTGGAGCCATCCGCCTTGCTGAAATTGATTACCTGTGGAGCTGAATGGATCATCGAACGGCACTGGATGGACGGACTGAAAATGATCGCCTGTGGGGCTGAATGGATCATCGGACGGCACTGGATGGACGGATTGGAATTGATTGTCTGTGGAGCCGAATGGATCATCGAACGGCACGGGGTCGACGGATTCGGGATGGTAACGCCTTGCTGAGTGGTCATCTGACTCTGTCCGTCGAGCAACGTTGGGTGGGTAGCGTTCCATGCCGGGAAGCCCGAGACGGCCATCGTCCCTGTTGTACGAAGTCCTTCTAGAGTTGCGGTTAGTGTGGCCGTGTGTTGAATTCGGCGGCATGGCTGGTGATCAAGCGTGAAGCTAGGGTACCTAGTACGTCCGAAGGGCACCAGAGACAACGTGTGCAGTCGGAATAAGACTGGGTGAGTAGTATCGCAGGACTGACGGGGGAGCGCAAGACTGATATTTGCTGGCGAGGAGTTAGGGACACAGCGCCAGTGACGGCAATGCGTCCACGCCCAGGTGTCGAGGCGGTGATGACGGCCTAAGGATGGCAGATAGCAGACGGGCCCACCCAGGGGCGGTCGTGTGGGAGTCGTCACCTGTGAGGCAGCCTCAAGGGCGGAGTCCCTGCCTAAGGCACCCATAAAAGGGCGGCGACACACCAGAGGCGAATTAGCGCAGAGCCTGCCCTATACCGCGTCTCCGTCTCTGACTGGTCGGCCCCTCCGACCGGCCCCTGCACCGCCCCCTGCAAGCCGCGGCCAAGATGAAGGCAAAAGAAGGCGTGACCTATGCCACCACTGCCTGGATTCTGAGCCAGGAGCGCAAGGAAACCGTGGCCGGCCTGCGCTAAGCCAGCTGCCGGATCCGGAAGGCACGTGAGCGTGCCTGGAAACGGCCTGGATGTGCGTCATTCGGCAAAAAGCTGCCAACAGTGCTTGCCTCCCGAATTCATGTTCTGGCGTCTCTGGTGAAGTCCTCCTAAGCAGGAGACTTCGCGCCGTCGCGCGATTACCACGGCAGCAGCCAAGTCGCTGTTTTCAAGCCCGAAGAATCAGCACGTTAGCTAAAGTCCAGGCTTCAGTAAATTCCGACTTACACTGTCATTGTATGTGCAATCCTGGCTTTACCTTCTCCCGGCAATGATGACGCGGGAAGTGAGCATCATTGGGCGGATGAAGGTCACAGTGGGATGAGACGTCCAATGCCGTCGCTATCGTTTTCGACTGCTCTCACTTGCCTTCTCCAAATGCGTGTAGACGTCTGAAGCTCACGTGGTCAGTGCCGTCATTGCCAGGATCTCGCGGCTGCGGCTTGCTGCGCTGTATTAGCAGCGAGCGTTCGCTCGATAATGCAGACTCCTATTCGGAAGTTTCGGTGTCCGTCGATCTCTTGTCTTCACGAGCGCCAGAACTTCGTGCTTGCACAACTCGGCTCAGTTCATCTTCGACATCTCCAGGGTTCGTCTGTGTTGCCATATCCGCTGGGCGGAGGAATGACAGTTAGCGGGTGCAGAAAACAGTGTAAGAGCACCATCGACGTACCATGGGTTGTCACTTTGACTGTCGCTTCATGCTGCAATATTAGTGCAACGCCAAATTGGCCCAGCCTGGCCACCATAAGTCTGGCGAGGGATGCAAGTATACATATACTCGAGGGCGTCCTTCAGCCCCGCCAAGCTTGGAGGCATGGTCATCGGTACCGTTGACCGGTGCTTCTTGGGCCCTGGGCACCCGGGGTTGCTTTGCCGCGGCCGTGCGCGTCGACGGATGCACCATCTAAAAACCGACATACGTGCATTGCATCAGCCCCAAAGTGATGACACACACCCTTGAGGCACTTGAGTGGTACCTCTGTACCTTCAACTGAAGGGATCATCGCGGATCGTCGTAGCGAGAGGCCGCTCTCTGCCCGTGAGGCAGCTCGAGCGCGTGGCGCGCCAGGCAAAGAAGGCAATCGATTTCCAACCTGCCGAACGCGAGATTCCTGCCAGGCGGGCCAATTGGTCCAGAGCGTCACCGGTCGGGAGTATCATTCAGCGCTAGATCCACGGAAAACGGGATGTGGATCGAGTTGATAGGAAGGATTGCGAGGGGAGACGCAAGCAGTGAGGCCGCCCTTCGAGCTTCACAAGACACCCGATTGAGGGGCCCATGGCTGCCTCAGGCACGGATGGCGCCGTAAGTGAGACCAACCCTCACGCTAGCCTTACACCTCTGCGCATATTATGACCGGCACGATGGCCATGACGAGGTCAATGAGCTGGACTTATGAGAGAACCCTTGTGGCATGTAAGTTTAAAGTGGAGTTCTTGCCGACCTCGTGCTCAGCCTTGGCGAGCAGGCCGGGCATCCGGGCATCTTGATAGCGGTGGACGGCGCTAATTCAGACGGCTACATTGGACGACTATGTGATCCAGCAAGCACAACCTGAAGCAGCCACTGTTTTGATCATGCCTAGTCCTACCCGCCGAACTACCCGTATAGTCTCATGTGGACAGCCTCGGCCAGCATTGACTGGCCTACGGCCTCTCTTGCTGCTGTGGCCATTGCACTTGAGCAGCGCCGCCTTGCGACATTGTGCTCTGGCGATGTAGAACAGCCTGCTCACCCTCCCATCTCTTCTGAGCAAATGGGCTTGTGAAGCGACCAGCAGGCGGCGGTACGCCCGGCGGCCCAGCACCCATTTGCTGCCCTACATACATACTCTGTGCCTGGCCCGCTTGCATGCCATAGACGCTTGGCGCAGCATTGCCTCCCTGTATACCATAGGCACTCTGCGCAGCCTGGCTCTGCCCCATCATCGATTGCTGGTACTGTATCTGCTGCTGCATTTGCGCCTGCTGGGCAGCCAGCTGCTGCATCATGGCCGCCTGGGTCTGCTGTGCGGCAAACGCTTGTTGGGCAGCCTGCTGCTGCATTTTCATCTGATATTCCATGCGCATGCGCTCTTCAGCCTCAGCCTGCTGTTGGTGCCGAGCAGCGACAGCTTGCTGCACCACCTGATTGTTCATGCTGTAGCGGTTCTTCAATTTGTTGCTCTCTTCGCGCTCGCGCTCCCGGGCTGCCAGGGCCCCGAATAGCCCGGGCTGATGCTGTTCTTGCTTCTTCTTGTCCGCATTGGTGGTGTAGTTGATCATTGGTGTGCCAGTAGCGCGCGCCACGTGCATTTGCTCCTTGGCGGAGAGATTCGTAGCCTGAGCGTTCATCATGTTGCTGCCTCCAGCCTGTCCAAGATAAACATTGGCGCCGCGCGACTGCGGACGGCTAGGTGGCGTGCGTTGGTCGCCAGACATGTACTGCGTCCAGTCACCAGAAGGCGTCCGTGAGCGTGAGAATGGAGGCGTTCGGGTGTTGGATCGTTGGACCTGATGGCCACTGTTGCCGGAGGCCGTTCGGTAGTGTGCTAGGCCCGAACCTGGTCGCCGTGGAGGTGGATGTTGCGGTTGCGTTGCGGCGGCAGCACGCTGCTGGACCCATTCTTCAGGCGTCAGTGCTTCTCCAGTTGTTCCAGCAGGAGACGATGACCGGGGCCAGACGAGGCTGCGTCGATCGCCCGGCGTTCGAGCAGGTGATGGCCCACCACTGCCGCCCGGACTCGCATTCATCCCACTGCCAAAGTAAGAATGCCGTCTGCTCTCGGTCGGGGTCAGTCGACTAAGGCGGTCGCCAGACCTAGAGCGACTTCTGTCTCCCGCCGTGGCAGCAGGGATGGTGCCGCCCGTCCCAGGCCGGGTTGTGGGATGATAGACCAGCGTCGGCCCAAAGTCAACCAGCGGCACCTCAGCAGTCTCTTGCGCCTTCTCCTGCTCCCAAGTATCGAACTTGCCGGTGCTGCCACTCCTAGTATGCGCGGGCGGCATGTCCGGATCGCCGACAACTTTCAGCTTCCCTGTTCTTGGTCTCTCGGTAGACTTTTTAGGCTCGTGATCCGAGACGGTGCTTGCGTAGTCGGGTTCGGAGGACTGAGCCGTCACCATCGTACCAGTGCGACTGTCCATTTCACCGTTGAGAATGCGTTCCAGCGCAGCACCGTCGACTAGATCACCAATCACGCTCTCGTTGTTTATTGGAGATTGAGGTGAGCCTGGTGCACCTGCTGGAGGGCACGATTCTTCAGCTTCATGCTGGGCCAGAGGATCCACGCGCGCAGGCGTAGTCGCCATTTTGCCTGGCAAAGGTTTTCTCGCAATGCTGTGGCTAGCTCGCAGCGGCGCGTCGCTCGGCGCAGGGCTAGCTGTTATTGCTCTGACCTGGTCTACTCCGGCCATGCTGCTAAATTGCGAAGGGGCGCTAGCGTTTTTCTGCGACTCGAACTGTGCACCACTTGCTCCTACGAACGGCGATCCTGGTATTGGGCTTAGACGCTGCCGCGCCTCGCGGTCATTCTCGCTCGATGCATCGTTTAATGTGCCTTGTGATCGATCAGCTGACCGTTCGTTATCGCGAGAAGCAAGGGTGGTAGACGCTACCGAGTTTTGGTATTGATGCTGCGGTGGCTGCGGCTGCTGCATGAATTGCTGACCTTCGCCCATTCCCTCGTATTCTGGCGAGTCAACAGGCCGATTAGCCTCCTGCATCTGATACAGGGTTGCAGCGTCTACATTCGAGTGAGCACGGCGAAGCTCGGGCGACACGGTGGGCTGCAACGATGGCCGACTGTTCGGGCTGTGCGTAAACGCTGGGGGCGAGGTGACCGGCGCAGGCGGGGACAGATGCGCGTCTGCGTCCTGCGACTGGGCAATATTGAGCGATGACACAGTTGGGACTTCGTCGCCGGATAGAATTCGCTCTAGGCCGCCTGGTCCGTATGAGCGATTTGGTGTGCCCGGGGCGCCACTGTGACGTGGTGGAGGCAGTGGAGTTTGGTAACCATCTTCCTCGCCCCGAGTCTCCGAGAAAGAAAGCCTCGACGGCGTCTGGGTCTCCCAACGACGGTGGTTCTGCACGTCAGACACCGCGCGGCGATGGGGACGACCGCTGAACGAGCCTGCATCCGGCGGCGCGGAATCGGTCCGCTTAGGTAGCGCAAGCCCGCCGGGACGAGGGTCTCCATTAAGATGCACCGGCGAACCTGACCTGGAGCCCGGAGCTGAGCCAATGGAAGCAGTTTCATCGAAGCGTAAACTTCCCTTGCCTGCAGGGGTCGATGTCCGGCTGTTGATCGTGTTACGACGCTGTGCCATCCGGACAGAGCTGGCTGGGGTTGAGTCCTCCATTTGTGTGGTCATCCGCGAGGCCGTAAGCTTCTTCATCTCACGTCGCCACTGTCGCTCACTCCAAGCCTGACTGCCCTTCGTATGCAGAAGTGCCGAGACATCCAGGATGTCAAGATAGCCATAACGCCTGTCTCGCGGCATCGCAAACATCAGACCTCGCTGGTCAAGTGTATCCGCAATCAGGCGGTTCGGTCGACCGTACATCCCGAACGTGTCGAACACCGGGAACAAGAATCGCAGCATCATCTCGAATCCAGTGACAGCAGGATGCACTTCTGGCATGACGAAAACGAAGCCCTCAGTCACCGAGTCTGAAGAACCATGTATCGTGACCAGCCCTTCCAGCTTCACCAGAGTCGACTGATCGATCAAAGGCTTCGACTGCGGGTAGATGGCGTAGGCGGCAAACGCGTCCGTGATCGTGGCAATCGGCCGTGTCTTCTTCGTAACCTTCCTTGTGTCGTAAAACCTAATGTCACCTTTCGGCAGCTTCACCCGTTCGTAGGCCGAAGTCTTCTTTAATGTCTTCTGTGCCTTCTGGAACTCCTTCTCGTCTGGCGGTGTGACTACACACCAGCACCGCTTCCACGCAGTGCCTGCGCCGAATCGCACTCGCGTCCAATCTTCGTGCGGAAATCGTGATCGTTCCATGATCGCTTTGATATTGTTCAAGAACCTGCCCTTGCCGGCAATGAGGGAGCCGGTGTACGCCTCTTGCAAGGTTGAGTGCTCGAACATAGCGAGCCTGATGCCGGCCGTCCATTGCGTGAGAGAGTTGAGCGAGTTGAAGTGCAGCAGGTAGCGGTTGTTCGCCGCCGTCGAAATGCTCAGCACGTTCTGCAGATTGCCGCCCTGCGCACCATTCATAGGAAGAGACTCGATCTATACCAAGCATGTCAGCACTCGCTCACGAAGGATTCTATCTTGTGTGAGACTCACCATCTTGATGGACGCATCACTCAGATTAATAAAGGTAGGCACGACCTCGCCGTCCATGCCTGCCGCATCCAAAGCTGCAGCGTCCCAGAGGGATAGCACAGTGCCGACCAACTGGGCGAAACACTCCACCCACACCCTGTCCGCGCTTGGTCGACCTCGCGAATCCAGGTCATGCAACTTCAAGAAGTAGCCTTCCTGGTACAGCTTGTTGCTGTGGCTGTTCAAGAAGCTGAAGATGGGTTGCAATTCTGGCGGCGTATCTGCCGCCACCTCGACTTGTGGCGGCTGATATGTCTGTATCATGCTATTCGGGCGGGTCGCCGCTCGCGAATCTGCCCTCGCCCGCGAAGGCGTAGACGGCGAGTTGGGCGAGTTCTTCGCCATCTGGTCAAGCTTGGCAGCTTGTACCTGCGGCGTGTTGGTATCGATATTGAGGGGCCGGCGAGCGGACGTGATCTCCTCCGGGTGGGCGGGGCACGCTTCGGGGTGTGGGTTAGGCTGTGCTTGGACAGGCGGTGAAGACGGGGCGTCGGTGTTGTCTTGCCGCTGACTGGTGTTGAATTGGGACATGAACGAGAGGACTGCCGAGTTGCGAGGTTTTAGTGACGGACAGCAAGGGCGGACGTGCAGGCTGCGGCTTCCCGCCGCCATGGGTGTGGAATCTACTTACCACGAGAGCGAGGCATGTTGTGCGACCACGTCCACCGTCGCGTATTGCAACTGGTGTCTTTGCTTGGCTGGACAGGCGCTGCTGTCTTGAACTTCCAAGTTTCGGACTTGCTGACAACGTCACCAACCACCCGCACAGTTGGTGGGCTGACTGCCTCGCTTTCGGGTTAATTCGAGCGGCGGAGCTCGTCGGCGAGAGTAAGCGAGTTTCGTCTCAGGCGGCCATGCATTAGCGACAGAAGATGTGGCTGTGTGAGAGAAGTCGAGATGCAGCAGAAAGGCTATGGATGCGTCAGAAGTGGACGCGTTGCGAGTACAAATGTGGGTTGATTTGCAGATCATCCGCGCGAAAGTCGAGGCGTCAGCGGATAATCATTGCACGGAAAAGGCGTACGACGACACGGCACTGCGGCAGCCAAAGCCAATTCTGTCTTGCCTGCGGAGAAACACGCGCCATGACGTGGATCCCGTCGGCAGATCGTCGAGGAAAATAGATGGTTCTTCTCCACGACGCTTTCTGGCTCCCGCCTTGTTTGGACGACATCGAACCGATGATTCGTCCTCATCATCACTGCATCTGGCCTCGTAAGATCCGCTGCCTCGACGACGTTGGCGGCCGTCTCCCTTTGCTGCTCTCGCATGGCTGCTTGTGCTTGCTCGGCGCTCCGACACCCAGAAAGAGTTCGCGCGAGATGCCGGCGGGCTTGGCGATGAATACGCGTTCAATAGATCCGCTTGGGCGCAGCTGCATGACACCAACATCTCTTGGAACATCCCGCAGCTCACACCATGTGAAGTCTTGGCGACCGCGAACGTCTTTGGTCTGTACCATCAACTTTCAGAAACTACGGCTCGAAGGTCTGGGGCGAACAGATGACATTCGCTTTGTAACAGATGGTAGGCCTGGGATGATTGGCTAACTACCCAGGCGAAGAAGAAAACACATCTCCTCTGTTCTAACAGAACGGTACCCACATCAATGGGAAAGTGAGGCACCCCGATCGTCTCATCTTCTCCGGCTACGCAGGCCGCTTGAACGAAATATCAGTGTGCATACCTTCAGTGAGTCCTTACAATGGCTTGTCTCCGCCCTCGCGAGTTGCTCAGATTGCCTGTACAAAGAGCCTTTTTTAGATAGCTTCTGTAACTGCTTTAGCGGTGTCCCTATACAAAGAGCTTTTGGACAGCTTCTGTAACTGCTGTATCGGTACAAGATGCGAATGAGCCAACTTTCCCAGCGATCGACATGCTTTGTAGAAGAGGACGATGGCCCCTCGTGCGTAGTCCCTCTGGAAGATCGGGCGAAGATATGTCCCCGCATTTCGGCTCGATCTCCGAGCAGCCCTAGCTGCTTTGGGTCGCGTTCGGGACGCGCTTCGCCGGTGTGTTTTGTCGCCTCGAGCTGCATCATCATCACATCCACCGCAGTAACTCTCATCAATCGTCCACTCAACGACCTCGAGCGTGTCGTATTCTGGTCGCCTAGACTTCATCACTTCGCGCCGGTTTTGCGACATCTACAGGCCTGCTGCCTGGCGACTAGGCGATCGCAAACGAGCCTTCACCCCAGGAATACTACCCCAATCCCAATAGCTCGCTCGACAAGATGCGCACAAAGCAAACAGGCCCACGAAAGAAGATGCGAAGTTCTGCGACTCCAATGCACAGCGCTTCGGATCCAGATGTGAAGTCGCCAAGCCAACCTCAGGAGCTGTCGGACGGGGACAGGAACAAGCTCAAGGAATTCCTCGAGTCCTCTGACAAGCCTTTCTCCATAAAGACCGTGTCGCTGGCTAGCGGCAAGAAGAGGAAACGACCGAGTCCCAACATTCATACTCAGACCGACCTGTTCGAGGATCGGCTCACTGTCCAATACGAGATCCAGCCAGCAAACAATTGGGAGAGTCTGCGAAGGTACAAGAAGTTCACCGGTACGCCCATGTTGAACATGTCCTGAGACGCACGTACTGACGAGTAGCAGTGGGCAGCGAGAGCATTGCTGTCGGAGAATGCGTACTCGTCAAGCATGACACATCCAACGACGCGAAGATCGACATTGACGCACAGTGGAAGGCAAAAGTCCTCGAAGTCCGTGCGCTCGACCAAGAGCATGTCTACATCAGAGTCGCATGGCTCAACCGACCAGAGGACCTAGCGACGGGCAGGAAAGCCTACCACGGCCGACACGAACTCATCCCAACCAACCAGCTCGACATCATTGATGCCATGACGGTCAACGGCCGCCTTGAGCTGTATCACTGGGATGACAGCGATGAGGACTCTCCGATGCCTGGGACGGATGAGCATTTCTGGCGTCAGACCTTTGACTCGGCGAATACGAAGACGTTTTCGGTGAGTACGCCCTAGCAATGTTTGCGACCTCTGGACTGACGTCACATACTAGAAATTGCGATCGATATGTGTTGATCGGGCCCCGCAGAATCCAGACCAGCTCATCTTGCAATGCGGAAACCCCAGCTGCCGGGAATGGATGCACCTCAGATGCATTGCCGAACGCGCGGCGCAGCGTGCCAATGAGGACACGGCTGGCAAAATCTCTGTTACGAAGAAGAAGAGAAAGAGGTCTAAGCAGGCAGATATCGCGGTGACGCCGCCGGCACAAGCCGCTGCACGAGTCGACTCATATCTTGCGCAGGTTTTCATTGCTGGACTGCCGGATGGGCCTGACGACCGGCCAGAGCAGCGGTCGCGAATAGTCATCAAGCACGACGTCGAAGATTCGGTGAAAGAGGAGGATCTGAAATGCCTGTTTTGCGAGACCGCAATTGATTGATGACGCGAAGGCATGTCTGCCACTCGTCAAGAGGCGCGAGGTATCCTCAGCATTTAGGCGGAGCGTCTAGAAAAGTCGAAGCTAACGCAGGGCTGACTACATGTGGACCACCCGAACTCCGCATGTTTACAGCGCTCTGTCGTCTTCGGCAGCGGTTCACGGCGCGTACCTTCACCTCCCTGAGCGACTAGAGACACCTGAGTTTTATCAAGCGCTCGACCGGGGACAAGCGCGAGTCAGACGGGACTAGAACGTGGACGGTCGGCAAGCCGCACCGCTCCGATGCCGGAAGCTAACGGCACCTTGAGATTAACCGATCAGCATCAAGCCACTCGGTCCATCGCAGCTGTCAAATGCAGGTGGGCCGCCGCGCGATGCAGGAGCTCCGTTAGGGACGGCTACTTGTGTTGCGTGAGTTCCGGCAATGACACAATCACATGCGGTGGTCCCTCCAAGCAGCGTCCCTTAAGCATCATGTAGGAGAAGGCTTCGACCTCTTGTCATCTCACCCGAGTCGCGACGGCCCGAGGTGACCCTTCCACCCGTGCGCGCCCGCTTTCCCTCTTTCTTTCGCGAATACTACGTCAAGGCGGAGCCATTTGCTAAGACGCTACCTACTGTGCGCATGCACGTATGCGCGCGACTGCAGCCGGACCTGCAGGTGAAATGAGACGCTGCTGCTGGGCCTGCAAAATTCCAAAGCTTCGCCGATGCATGCTTGCCCAAGATGCAAACCATCCCCTCCACGCCGTAGTATTCCCGTTGATTCTTCGTAACCTTTCTCTTTAATCGCGCTCAACGGAGCCCCGGGATATCCGCCGCAGTCGAGTGGACCAACAGTACAGGAGACCAGAGTCTGCCAGGGCGCCCGCGATGGAGACAGAAGGCGGGGCAGCGCAGGCGACAACCGCTGCGAAGCCGGCGGTTTTAATCATCGGCGGATTGGGTAAGATTGCATTGCATACCGCAGTGTATCCAGCGCCGTCGTGCATACGCGAGCCCGCGCGAGGATAGCGACGCTGTGTGGAATGGTGACGTGCTTACAGTAGTGTCGATGCGCAGGCTACGTTGGTCGCTTCCTCGCCCATCATATACACACCCAGCAACTCGCATCCACGCTTCGACTGGTCGACAAGCAATTGCCGCAGCTAGCGTCGCTGGCGCCGGAACATCAAGAAGCGTGCTCGAATGAGAACTTCCTTCAGGCGGATGCATCGCGCCAGCAATCGCAAGCACGGATCTTCGATCTCCCACCGGGGCCGGACGGTCAACCTCGGGAATTCGACTATGTGTTCAACTGTGGTGGTGAGACAAGGTTCTCGCAGGATGACGAAGTATACAAGCTGCGGAGCTATCAGCTAAGTCTGACTGTGGGTAAAGAGGCCGCAAAGAGGAGTGTGAAGGCTTTCGTGGAGTGCAGTACGGCCCAGGTGTACAACCCCTCGCGATCACCGCAGAAAGAAACGGACAAAACAAACAAGCCGCATACGAAGCAGGCCAAGTGGAAGCTTGCGGCTGAAGAGGAATTGGCGAAGATACCGGGGCTGCGATTGTGCGTCCTTAGGTTCCCGAACATCTACGGTCCATATGCTGGGCGGTGGCTGGGCACACAGCTGGCTTTGGCGCGTGTGTATCAGAGTCGGGAGCCGAAAGAGACATTGAAGTGGCTATGGGGTGCTGAGCTCCGGACCAACACTCTCCACGTCGAGGACGCTGCAACGGCGCTGTGGATGGCGGCCGAATGGAGATCCAAGAACGACCGAATATCGAACGTCTCAAATGATCGAATTGTCTTCAACGTCGTGGACCAAGGCCAGACCACTCAAGGGATCATGGCCAACATCATTAAGCAGATCTTCGCCGTCGACACCGGATTCCAGAACACACTAGTGAACACATTCGCTCGCTTGAATCTGGAGCATGTGGTCGATGATGTGAACGACGATACGTTGGATGACTGGGCCGATCTGCAGGAGGGCGCGGGCATCAAAGAGAATGGTGGGCCACTGAGTCCATTCATGGAGAAGGAGCTGCTGCGAGATGCCGATTTGAGCATCGATGGCGGACGATTTGAGAGCGTCGTGGGCTTCAGGTGAGTCGACATCGACAATCTATATGTGTTTGCGCTTCCGTTGCTGACCCTCCTTGCAGGCCGCAACATCCAAAAATGACCAAGGAGGAAGTCGAGGCCGTAATCGAGAGTTACAAGCGGATGAATTGGTGGCCGTAAGGGATCATGGTGGGATAGATGGTGTCTTTGTGCTTTCAGCAAGCGTTGCATCATTGGCGTTGGGGCGGCTGGCCTTGGCTGATGAGGCAGTAAGCCGAATATGCACCCATTGCTCTCCTCAACTCATCTACATTGATATGGCGACATCGAAGCTGGTCTCAGCGACACAAAGCTCGTACGACGACTGTTTGACATCTGCCCTTGCGTGGCCTTCCGGTGATCGTGGGCTCGACAACGCTCTACTTGTTTCAGTTCGTCGTTTAGATATGGGGAAAGAGCCTAACAGGATCAACGAAGGTATCGAGACGAGGTTGGGGCCGCCCCGTGTGCTGAGCGGTTGCTCGTGCTGAAGAGCGACGGCCACTGGCCATGCTCTCCACACGGGCATGGCTTTCCCAGACGGGCAACGGCCCGGCGGCCGCAAGTAGGACTGCGTGCGTTTTGTAAGCCATCACCTGCAGCCTTGCCTCAGCTGCACGACATGACTGTAGGCTCATCTTGCCTGCCCGTGAAGGTCAAGTCGGTGGAACACATTGATCGTGCACGACTCTGGAGCAGACTCTGGAGCACCGCGTGCCCGGAGAAGACCAAGTGGTTGTGGCCTGCTGGCGCCACAGGGTGCGAACGTGGGATCTGTATCGCGTCGCTGAATGGCTGCTGCAACAGAACAATGCGACTGCCCAAGGCTTGTCAAGCTACAGGGGCGCGCTAAGCTTTGATAAACAGCAGTGGATCGACGAGCCGCAAGCCACAACCTAGTCTCGGCGGCAAATCAGTAGCGCTTACGGCCCTCTCTCCTCTCACGACATCACTGTTCCAGATCTTGGTGAAACGAGCCAACAACCTCTCCCAGCCGTGGCAGCCGAACCCAGCGAAGCCCCTTTGTGCCAGACCGCGCACTTCGCCCGGCCACCACCCGCAGTGCAAACGCCAGCGGCTCCCTTGCCCCAGATGTTTCATCTGGTCCACCACACTGCTGTCCTACCTGAGCTGCCACGGCTGCCGCCCTGGGTTATGCCCCGAGCCGTGCGCGACGACACACTGCCTGCGCGTCTGGGCACCCTGTTGGTTGACTTCCTCTGCCGGCGACGAGTCGTACGTTCCTGGGCACTGCGCCGAGGTATTTAGGCTCGCCGGCAGGCTGATACGCTTCTGGTGCCTGCAGCAGCATGTGTTTCGCTGACGAACAGGAACTTTGCCCCCTTCCAGGGAGTTCGACCGGGTAGCGGCAGGAGAAGCAACCCTGCCATGTTGTGCTCCTTTGCTGTCGCGGCGACCTTGAGGTCAAGTATATCAGGCGCTTGTTCCTTCTCTCTGTCTATACCTTCGTGGCTGCTCTCATCCGTCAACCTCGCAGCTCGTGCTAGTCACCCCTTCCAGCAGCCTTCGTGCTTCATACAGCGTCTGGACGCTGAGTCACTCATTTGATCAATATGTTCTCGACACTCATTTCTGCCACTTTTGTCGGCCTTAGTGTAGCTGGCTACACTCTTCAGGACGACTACATGGATGGCGACTTCTTCGGCAAATGGTACGTCTGGGTCGTCGACAATACGCAGAAACTTAGCTAATTGCTCGCTTCAGGACCTTTTTCACCTCCGCGGACCCTACCAACGGCTTTGTTGACTATGTCGACCAAGCCACGGCTCAGAGCAACGGCTACATCAATTCATCTTCCAGCTCGGTCTATATTGGGACCGATTCGGTCAACACGGCCGGTGCTGGCGGACGCGAAAGCGTCCGGATCACGAGCAACAAGTCGTATGATTCTGGCCTGATCATTCTCGACCTTGAGCACATGCCTGGCGGCATCTGTGGGACCTGGCCTGCTTTCTGGACCGTCGGGCCAAACTGGCCCAATTCTGGTGAGATTGACATCATCGAGGGTGTCAACTCACAGTCGACCA
Source organism: Acidiella bohemica (assembly GCA_019670975.1). Classification (NCBI taxonomy): domain Eukaryota; kingdom Fungi; phylum Ascomycota; class Dothideomycetes; order Mycosphaerellales; family Teratosphaeriaceae; genus Acidiella; species Acidiella bohemica. Next base: position 552,255 of record JAGUCJ010000013.1, read on the forward strand.
ATGCTATGACCCTCCATACTGCCGACGGCTGCACAATTAACAAGAGCGGAGACTTTTCTGGCACCGTCGCTACCGACAACTGCTATGTGGATGCCTCTGGCCAGAGTGCCAACGCCGGCTGCTCGATCGATAATGCCAACACAGAGACATACGGCTCAGGATTCAACGCCGTGAATGGTGGCGTCTATGCTACCAACTACGAGAGCACTGGTATCAGCGTCTGGTTCTTTCCGCGCAGCTCGACCCCGTCTGACATCTCCAGCGGTTGGCCTGACCCGTCGGGCTGGGGGCAGCCACTGGCTACCTTCTCCGGCAGCTGCAACATCGACAAAATGATCAAGAGCCAGCAGATTGTCTTTGACCTGACCTTCTGCGGTGACTGGGCCGGTGCGGTCTGGTCCTCGGACAGCACATGCTCGGCGAAAGCCAGCACTTGCCAGGACTTTGTGCAAAACAACCCATCAGCATTCCAGGACGCTTACTGGACGATCAATGGTCTGAAAGTCTACACCAACGACGGCTCGAGCATCGCTCCAGCTTCAAGCGCTGCGGCGACCTGGAGCTCATCTGCGCCTGCTGCTCCGTGGCCATCCTCCAGCGCCCTTGGCTCTTCGATCTCGGCCGCCGGCTACAGTGCCTCCGCAACGCAGACAACTTTCGCCGTCTCCACCAAGGGTTGGTCCGCAAGCCTGTCGACCGATGCGCCTGTTGTGGCTGCCTATTCAACCGGTAATGAAACCGTTGCTCCGTACTTAAACGGCAGTGCAACTAACGTAGGCACAGCCCCTGTCGCCTCTGCGTCCGCCGCACCCATCGCAAGCAGTGCAGCCGCTTCATCATACAGCCCGCTGGTTCAGCCGTCAACACCGTTGACCACCGCCGCCATGTCCTCCGCACCTGCAAGCACCGCCGACTCCACAACCGGCACGCAGTCGTCGTACCAAAGCAACTGGTGGGACAACCACGGGTGGTATCATGGCAATTGGAACAATGAGCGGGCGGCGAAGAGACATTTGGGGAGGCACAGGAGGCATGCAGCTGGTCTGCGGTAGATTCGTGCTGGCACGGAGGTCATTTGACCGCTTCTCAGCATCATATACCAGCGCTTCGCAGCGCGTATATAGCCAGGGGTTCATTTACGAACGTCACCACGCCATCTTGCGGTTCAAGATCTACTGGACACACCGTCAATTATGGGTCCGAGAAGCGTCTTATTCCTTCGCCAGTTCCGCCACATGCTCAATCGGCCAATCCCCTAAGAGCCTGTGTCTTGGCGGCTCCGAGGCGCACGGACCGCTCCCAAGTTAAGTTCGGCACTTGCATGACTCGCGCCCAATCTTCTTCCTGCATACACTTCCGCCATAAGACAGCCTTCTCTTGAGACGTGAACCCATCTAGACGATGAAGAAAGCATTTGGTAGTCGTCGTGTGCCTCGAAAGATTGGCGACGGTTCGGAAGATGTATCAGCGACTTCGAAAGAGACAGATGCACCAGGTAAGCCACAACTTTTGCCGTATGAGTACTTGCCTGTCTGACAATGCTGCTCAGCGATAGGCAACGGCTGACCCGTGCAATTGTAGAATCAACCCTGCAAAGACCGAACTTCAAGCCGCGCAAGTCTACCGGGCTTCGCAAATCCTTTGGCCCTACTGCAATAGCCGACGAGGACGACGACAGCTCGAGTGCATCGGGCGTGGTGACTCCGAAGAGAGGTGGCATTGGACGTCTCGCGATCCAGCGCAATGCGGCGAGACATCCCGTTGCGCTGCCAGCGCGACGATCTAAGGCGGAGGCGGAGGAGGAGGAGGATGATGATGCAAGGCCGAGCTACAGTGCAGATGCGTTGCGCGAGCTGAAAGAAAGCACACCTTCTACGCCGGCAGCTGAGTTCAGGTCGGCATCAGAAGATGAGGTGAACGTGGAATCTGTGGCACACGGTACGAGGGAGCTGGATCTATCCTCGAAATTTGGGACTTCTTTGGCAAAGTACCAGGCCCAGCAACACTCCTCGGCAATTCCGTCAACAGCAGAGATCGAGGAGAAGAAAGCGCGTCGGGCGCGGCTAGCAAAGGAGCAGCAAGCTGATGAGTACATCTCTCCGGACCCAGACGGCCCGTACTTGGATGATGACCGGGATGACAATGTGACTGCGGACATGAATGGCCGACTTGTGTTAAAAGAGAAGGACAAATGGGGCCAGGCAGAGAGCAGGCGGGTGCGGGATGACGAAGATATATTGGAGGGCTTTGACGATTTCACGGAAGACGGCAAGATACATTTAGGCCGCAAGGCTGAAAGGGAAGCGGCAAAGCGGCGACGAGATGAGATGGCGGCGCAGATCGCAGCGGTGGAAGGCGATGGATCTGACCCCGATGACGATGCCTCGGAAGCCAGCGAGAAGGAGCGCAACGCAGCGTTTGAAGCTGCTCAGACGCGGCACGGCACGTACGGCGCAACTCACAGCGCGACACCAGCCGACCCGTATGCGCATTTGCGGCCGAAGACTCCTGACAAGATCACACCTTTGCCAACGCTAGATGGCGTGATCGAGCGCCTGAGAAGGCAGCTACGAGAAATGCAGGACAGCAGAAGCAAGAGGCTAGCAGAGATGGCTGCCCTGCAGCGGGAAAAGATCAGGTTGGCCGAGGAGGAAATCAGGATTCAGAAGGCCTTGCGGGAGACAGCAGAGAAGTTTGCAGCGCTCCGGAGGGAGAGAGGCATTGCTGGCAGCGGGACGCCGGCAATCGAGGCTCCAATAGGTCTGTTGCCGCCACCTGATCTGAGCGCTGTGTCAGGTCAGTTGGCAGAATCAGTAGGGCCGAGGACTGCGGCGAACGGTGGTTCGGCAGGCGAGGATGATGTGCACATGGATGATCATGACCAAGAGGCAAATGACTCAGACGAGGCTGTGAATCATGGGCACACGGGACTTGGCTTCGCAGGCGTGCCTGCTGCGAGTGGTAGCATGTCTCGCCCCCCAGCAGCTGAGGACGACTGGTAGCTTCGCCAGCAAGCCAAACATGCGCGGGTGATGTTTCGTACCTACCTGCCGTGATCCTCTTACTCTCGGCTTCGCTACAAGCACTGCGAGTAGTGCGGATTTAGTACGGTACACTTGCAAGGAGAGACGCAGGTAGTCGGTCTAATCCAGCCATTTCCACCGCATTGGGCATACTGCACGGTACCGCCACCGGAGCCAGCGCCGCTACTGATCGTAGTCGTCGTGCCTGCCGAGAACGTTGTCGATGGGGGCTTGGCAGTAGTGCTCGTGCGAACCAGCAACTTGTAAGCTCTGGCGCAACAGAACTCGCTCATTGTCGTATTCACCGGAACGACCTGGGCTTTGTCACCTTATCCACAGCCATATCATGACTCTGCAGCAATATCGAGACACTGGTGCCGCTTCCTGTCTTGCCGCTATACAGCTCTTGATAGGAATCGGTTCCGGATCCCGAGCCAGGCACATCAGCAAAGTTAACTTGGAAGTTCTGCGCGCCGTTGGAAGCGACAAGACCAATGATCACACCGTCACTGAGTGGCGCGGCCCAGTGTTGGTACAGCCCTCTTCCGGGTCCAGCGACGCCTTTCGAGGGTGAAGTAGGTGGCGGGTTTGCGGAGGGGGTCTCGGTTAATGGCGATGATATCCTGAACACTGTTAACTCAGTGTTGAAGATTACAGCGTCTTCTGGCACCTACGGCATTATTGAGGATCCCCAGCGATGAAAGGCGAATCTTGACCAAATCGGTGCCGGTGGTCAGCGGGGACTTTGAGATCGCCCACAGACCAGAGTGAGCTCGCTCTTCAGTAGCGCTCAAGCCTCCATTGCCGATTTCCTGATAGCAGTCAGCACGATCTTCTTCCTCTGCGCAGTCGGCACATAGATCACACCATCATGTCAAGATCATTGAACCCCCCCGGCCCCGAGTACTGCGCAATACCCTCCGCCGCCACGGCAATCGAAGCCATCGAGCTCCACGTATCTGAAATATCATTCGACATCCTCCACGAAGCACCACCCACAGACTTGCCCCACTGCCACACATCGTCTTGACCCCACGCACAAAGATTGTGCAGGATGGCGTGGCTGACACTCTTCAACGCATTCCCCGTGGTCTGGTACCAAGTCTCGATACCTCGATCGACACCCCGGCAAGGCTGCGGGTACTGCCCATTGCGATTTGTGTAGCAGTTGTCATACTTCCAGAAATCCACGCCCCAGCTTGACAGGTGCTGCGCGTCCTGCGCCTCGTGGCCGGCGGATCCTGGATGCCCGGCGCAGGTCTTCTGACCAGCGTCGCAGTAGAGACGGAATTCCAATCCCATGCTGTGGATTTGGTCGCGACGTAATTCACCCCGTTCGGCCATTTGGAAAATCGGCGACGAGGTTACCAGAGTAGTCGCGGAAGAGGACGTCCAGCAGTCGTCGGTGTCTACCTACTCGTAACCGACTGCGGCGAGGCCTAAGGATTGAGATTGGTTGGCGGCGGTCATGACGGCGGAGGCAGAGCCACCGGAGCAGGCGAAGGCATGCTTTCCGGCCGGTATCAGCACATTGACGACGAAGATTTGGCGTTACACTGTGCCCGTACCCAGCTGCTCCAGCTTAAAGCAGGTGTGGCCTGCTGCTTGAGAGTCCTGGCTTGCAGCGTCTTCGGGCGTGCCTCAGCAGCGGCACCGAGCAAGCCTACAGCTACTGCGAAGTGACAACGGAGATGCATTTTGAATCAGCCAGCGAGTTCTCACAGAAGCAGACTTGACATATGTTGTGGCGATAATTGCAGCGACTCGACAAGCCTGCCTTACCTAGCAGTGGCCCTGTTGATGATACGGAAGCCCGTCGTACAACCTCATGAGCATTGCCAGAAAGTCTGGAAGTGACGGAGAATTTCCACCCTCTGGTACGGGACGTCGCATACCCAGACAGAACGGCACTGGTACGACGGAACGCTCGCCGCGGACAAGATCGCGACGGCTCGCACGCCATGACCTCCAGGCCTTGTATATATATACCCAAGCGAAGTTTTCATGTCTGGCCTGGAGGGGACGGTCGGCTCCCCGATTTGACACTGACTGAACCATTGCTTCCTCCCAATACCTTGCTCACAATGTGGAGCCGAAGAACGAGGCAGGTGGTGTTGTGTAAGGGAAGGGGACCGCTGGCGGACGCCACGTTTGATCGACTTGCCTGGCTGGACGTGCGCTGGTTCGTGAAACGGTGCTTGTGACTACACCAGGACCGTCTCGACGTTTCAATATCTTCTCCGTCCTAACGCTACGGCTGTAGCGACTTGAGGCAGGTACGATACAGTCTGGTGACAGACTCCGTGGTATGGCACCGCCATGCGGCAGAGAGAAGACAGGTCGGGATGATGGATGGGATGCAAACGAGGGGCGTGAATTTGGAAGCCATGGTACAGCAACCTACGGACGAAATCCATATGCAGCCTAAGTAGGAACATCGTGACCCGATCCGCACCGCACTGTCTCGCACCGCAGCTCAATAATCTAGTAGAACGCACAAACAGCATTTTGAAGCACTCAAACTCCGCCCTCGCATGCAGCGTGTATCTCTCCATCAGCGCGCTTCGCCTTTCAGCAGCAGCAATCTATAGACTAAGTTCGCCGCCGCAAAAACGCACGCTTCAGCGAACACACTTTTTCGGCAAACGTACCAATGATGATGATGTCGGGAAAACCTTCGTCGGTCGGTCAATTGTGCCCAGCAGCCGCGGCACAGCCGATCGCGAAGATTCGGTGTTTTGTGGATGAGGTATTCGTCGCTTAGATGAGGTCGGCCACGTTCATCGGCATCTCTTCGATTTGAGTGCTGTAGAACTGCTCAATCTCGCGCATCATGCGGACATCGTCAGCGGTGACGAAGTTGATGGCCACACCCTTCCTGCCGAAACGGCCGCCACGACCGATGCGGTGGATGTAGTTCTCACGGTTGGCCGGGAGGTCGTAATTGATGACCAGGGACACTTGCTGCACGTCGATACCACGGGCGAGCAAGTCGGTGGCGATGAGGACACGGGAAGAGCCGGAGCGGAATTCCTTCATGATGACGTCGCGCTGGCCCTGGTCCATGTCACCGTGCATGGCCGAGACGGTGAAGTCACGGGCAGTGAGCTTGTCGGTGAGCCAGTCGACCTTTCTACGAGTGTTGCAGAAGATGACGGCTTGGGTGATGGTGACGGTCTCGTACAAGTCGGACAGAGTGTCGAGCTTCCACTCCTCCTTCTCGACGGCGATGTAGAACTGCTTGATACCTTCAAGCGTAAGTTCGTCCTTCTTGACGAGAATGCGGACCGGGTCGCGCATGAACTTGGTGGTGACTTCGAGCACATCCTGGGGCATAGTGGCCGAGAGGAGGACAACCTGGGTGGACTGCGGGAGGAACTGGAAGATGTCGTAGATCTGCTCGGTGAAACCACGGGACAGCATCTCATCGGCCTCGTCCAGCACGAACATCTTCATGCTGTCGGTCTTGAGCATGCGCCTCTTGATCATGTCCTCGACACGGCCGGGAGTGCCCACCACGACCTGCGGGCCGTCCTGGAGAGCCTTCATGTCGTCCCGAACGCTGGTACCGCCGATGCAAGCGTGGCACTCGATGTTCATGAAGTCGCCGATGGCGACCACGACCTTTTGAATCTGCTGCGCCAACTCACGGGTGGGGGCGAGGATGAGCGCCTGGCAGGCCTTGAGGTTCGGGTCGATCTTCTGAAGGACGGAGATGGAGAAGGTGGCGGTCTTGCCGGTACCGGACTGGGCCTGGGCGATCACATCGCTGCCTTGCGTGGCATGTTAGTCTGTGCTTGTTCATAGACGCCTCCTCGCTGTTTGCCGCCAAGACTCACCCTTGATAACGGGCATGATGGCGCGCTGCTGAATGGCAGACGGGCGCTCGAAACCGTAGGCGTAAACGCCACGGAGAAGCTCGGGCTTCAGGTTCATCGCATCGAAGGAGTCGGTGGTCTCATCGTAGTTGGACTCGATCTGACCTGGTGGAGCACGTGCGAGTCAGTCCACAAGTCTCGTAATACTCCCCGCCTTCGCTTTCTTCGCACGACGTCTACTCACCCGCATCGACGTCCTCAAGACCCTTGGAATCAGCCATGATTGCGGTGTTGGTATGAGGCTCACTGGCGCTGCGCCGTGAGCTGCGAGAGTGCCGGTGAAGGTGGGAGGGCGGGGGATCTCTGTGGAGTCCGCCGCGCTGGAAAACTTGGTTTTGCTGAAAGAACTAGATACCAGACTCTCGTGTATGAGAGTCGTGAGGTTCTAGTTGGTGGGTGTGTGATGTGTGGTGTTGGTGTGTGTTGGTGTACAGAGGGAGGTTCCACGTTGGCCGCCGGCAAGAAATCTTGATGAACTTTTCAAAAGTGGCCGGTGGTCCGAGCTTCCGTGAACAATTTCTAAGGGCTTTTGCCTCCTTCGCTGGAGAACCACCCAAACGCTTCCCGCGCGAGCGGCCGGAAAAGCGTGACTCAACCACAGTGGCAAACACGGCAACTCCGGACTTCACCTATCCACTGCCCGTACGGCACTCACCACTGCCCACGGACTGTCCGTTGGGTCGACAATGACTCTTCCGCAAGCGCTCCCATGCCAGCGGCCCGCCACAGACAATGCTGCTCCGCCTCTGAAACGGCAGAGACTCGAGGCCGCGAAGACGGGAGAGAAATCTAGCGACCCCGACGCCACCTTTGTGAGACGACATCCGCTCGGAGTCCGGCCTTCTGGCAATGCTCTGACTGCAGAGAGGAATGCGAAGCAAGCATGCGGCCTCTTTGCTGCCTTACCGGACGAGCTCTTGATGAGCCTGCTGGAGTCACTCCAAGCCCGCGATCTCCTGCGCCTCGGTGCCACATGTCGGGGCCTACATGCGTTCACTCGTAGCGAAGAGCTGTGGCGTGCGCTGTTTGTCGAGTAAGTACTGTCCCAGGTAAGCCTTGTGCTCAGCGGCATGCTGAGAGCAGAGGTAGGTCATCCCCTGAATCCTTCAACTGGCGAGGGACTTGGCGCTCTACGTTCCTTGACCAAGACGTTCAGCGTGAGCCCCGAGTCGACTGCTCAGACTTGTTCTCAGACGCTCTGCATCGCCCATTCTTCTGTGCACATGTGCCATTGTCGCCTTTCGTAGAGAACATCCCGTCTCAAAATCAGATCACCCGCCTCGAGGACCTCTCCGCTGAGGACTTTGCTGAGCGATGGGTCAATCGGCCGTTCATTCTTACTGCGCCCGTCGAGCAGTGGCGAGTGTACAAGACATGGTCTACCGACGGACTGCTCGCGAAATACGCGGACGTGCGCTTCCGCGCGGAATCCGTCGAGTGGCCACTCGCGACCTACGTCGAATATATGAACAATTGCCACGATGAGAGCCCGCTGTACCTCTTCGACCGAGCCTTCGCCGAGAAGATGGACCTGACTGTGTCCGCGAGACCCAGCGACAACGCGGACTACTGGGCGCCTGCTTGCTTCGGCTCAGATCTCTTCAATGTACTTGGCGAGCATCGACCGGACCACCGCTGGCTCATTATTGGACCAGATCGAAGTGGCAGTACGTTCCACAAGGATCCGAATGCCACCAGCGCTTGGAACGCCGTTCTCAAGGGTAGCAAGTACTGGATCATGTTCCCATCATCGCCAAGCCTCCCGCCGCCACCGGGCGTTTACGTGTCTGAAGATCAGAGCGAGGTCACAAGTCCTCTGAGCATTGCAGAATGGTTGTTTGGCTTCCACGCAGCGGCACGTCATTCGCCTGGATGTGTCGAAGGGATCTGCAACGCGGGAGAGGTTTTGCATGTCCCCAGCGGCTGGTACCACCTGGTGCTAAATCTTGAGCCTAGCATCGCCATCACTCAGAACTTCATTCCGCGAAAGCGCGTCGCTGCTGTCTTGCAGTTCCTAAGGGATCAGAAGCAGAGCATCAGCGGGTTCAGTGACGATGTCCAGGATCCCTACGCGCTCTTCGTCGGAAGACTGCGAGAGCATGATGAAGCGTTGCTCGAAGAGGGTCTCAAGGAGATGGACAAACTCAGCAAAGGAGGGAGAGGGAAGTGGGACGAGCTCACCCAACCTGCTGAGACAGAGAACAACACTGAAGGCGGTGGCTTCTCCTTCGGCTTCGGAGACGATGATGACGATGCAGAGCTGCCCTAGATACCCAGCAATTGTACAGCTACATCCGATCCACACACAGCCTCTCAAGTCTCCTTGAACTCATAATTCCCACCCTTATCCATGACCTCAACCCTCAAATGTGCCTCCTCCACCTCCTTCCCACCTATCCGCAACCCAGCCTCCATGACATCCCCACTCTTCACGGGTCCCACGCCCTTCGGCGTCCCCGTCAACACAATGTCTCCCTTCTCCAACGTCATCACCTTACTGATATCACTCAACTGCCTCGGAATCCGAAACAGCATCAACTCTGTATTGTCCTCCTGCTTCGTCTCCCCATTGACCTTAAGATACACCTCGACATTATGCGGATCGGGAATCCTTTCCTTCGCGATGGGTCCCGCGACAGGTAAAAAGGTATCAAACCCCTTGGCTATACTCCACGGCAACCCCTTCTTCTTCGCTTCTTCCTGGACGTTGCGGCCCGTCATGTCGATGGTGAGGAGGTAGGAGTCGATGTATTGCAGGATCTCGGAGTCGTCCTCGGTGTTAAGGTCTTTGACTTGTTTGCCGATCACCAGCCCGAGCTCGACTTCGAAGTGCAGGTTTACGCCTGCCGGTCGCAGGACGGGGCCTTCGCCGGGCAGCAGGATGGAGGAGGGCGGCTTGAGGAAGAAAAAGGGTTGTTTGGGCCGTTGGTTGTTGAGTTCTTTGACGTGGTCGGCGTAGTTGCGCCCTATGCACATTACCTATTCTGCTGTCTAAGTCTACTGTATCCATATTGCGACCTTGATGTAGTGCTGGGAGAGCTACCTTTCGGCAATTGCTGCGAATGCTGCTCAAGGCCGCGGAGGAGGCCATCCTGTCTGCAGTCTCTGTGACAGGCCACGACTCCTTATGAATGATGCAGTGGTACGAGAATGGGGCTTGGAAGGATATAAGCGTGCTGCCATTGTGAGTAAGCTATACAGGGAAGCTTTTATACAAGCGGGTCCCGCACAGCCTCGTGGGAGCGATGGCGGCCGGCGGAGATGTGAGGATTGGGGCGGAAAAGCAGCTCGGCGAAGCGATCTCCCGAACGACTATGAGGGCGGAAGAGATATCATCCGGCCGTCCGCAAGTTGAGGATTCAACAAATGTGTACGTCATCGTGTCAGGGTGCTCAGTGCCTTGTAATTGTCTGCAGCCCTCGCCAGATGCTGTCGATGTATTCGTACAGGATCCTGTCAGAAGCCACAGCTAGACGCCGGACTGCAATACACAGCAAATGCTCCTCCCTCAGCGCAGCCTCGAGCCTTGCCTACAAGCTTAAGCTTTCGAGGTACTTCCTTGCCTTCTCGACAGCCTCGTCCACCTTCTCCGGCTGCGTACCTTGGCCCAGGCAAGTGGCTCCCTTTCCGCCAGCCTTGCCGCCCACGAGTCCTGCAACCTCGCCCGCCCATTTGTTCGCATCGACGCCCTTCTTTTGCGCGTCGTCTGAGACATAGCATCCGTGCATGACCTTGTCATCAGCTTTGCCGATGAGGTAGACCGTCTTGTCCTTTTGCTTCGAGGAAATGGTCTTGATTGTCTCCTGCACAGCTTTCGAGCCTGACGATACTGGGAAGCTGATCACGAGCGTCTTGCTGTTGGCGTTGGACGTGAAATGCTCGTTGACCGCATCCATGACCTTCTTGCTCTCTGCCTTCTGCGCAGCCTTTTGCTGGTCGAGATTCTCCTTCACAATCTTGGCAATGCGGTCACGCAGCTTCGACTTGGCAACGGCAGAGATCTCGACCTTGCCAAGCTCGTGCTGCCACTCCTTGGTCTTCGCTTCTTTCTCGGGTCCGTACTGCATGCCCTCAAGCTGCGTGATGCGCTTGTCCCATTCCTGCGCCTCGCGCTGTACATTCTGTGCCTCGGCACCAGTCACGGCAACGATCCGGCGGATACCCTTGGCGATTCCGTTCTCTTCGAGCACGACCAAGTGTTTGATTTCCGTGGTGTTCTTGACGTGCGTACCACCGCAGAACTCAATCGAGACACTGCGCCATTCCTTCCGCTTCACGTCCTCCAGTAGCTCCTCGACGGGCACGCCGATGCTGACCACTCGTACAGGGTCTGGGTACGTCTCACCAAAGACAGCACGAACGCCCTCGATGTTACGAGCGGTAGCCAGCGGCACATCTTGGGCATACACTTCGCTGTTCTGCCGGATGTAGCTCTCGCACTCCTTCTCGACCCGGACAAGCTCCTCATCGCTACACCCAGCTTTATGGCTGAAGTCAAAGCGTAGCTTTTCTGGCGCAACCAGAGAGCCGCGCTGGTTGATGTCGTCTCCCAGTACTTCTCGTAGTGCGAAGTTGAGGATGTGCGTGCCGGTGTGGTTGTTGCGGATGGGTTGCCGCCTCAGCTCATCGTAGTCACAGAGAACTTCGTCGCCAATCTTGAATGCACCGTAGTTCATGTAGCCGGTGTGCATGACGTATCCGCCATAGACCTGAACGTTTTGGACGTCAATCTCCGCCTCGCCGTCGATCAATATCCGACCTTGATCGTACTCCTGTCCACCCTGCTCTGCGTAGAAATTCGTTCGGTCAAGGATCAAGCCCAGCTGCTCCCCTTCGGCCACCTCCTTCGTACTGTCAATGAATTTACCACCGGAGTAAATCGCCTTGACAATACCATGAATGTTTGCACGGCCAAATTTTGCGGAGTCGTCCGTCTTCGGTACATCGGGCATCTTCTCCAGCGAATTGATGTCGTGCACGTTGAGTTTCAGAACATCAACACCAGCCTTTTTCTGTCCTTTACTCGCCTCCTTCGCCTTCTCCTGTGCAACCTTGACCTCCTCATCATCGATCGTCAAATTCCGCTCTTCGGCCATAAGCTTGGTCAGGTCTACAGGGAAGCCGTAGGTGTCGTACAATCGCCACACATCCGCACCCGTGAGCTTGGTCTCGCCCTTTACCTTTGCTTCTTGCGCGTACTTCTCGAACATTGACTCGCCACGATCCAACGTCTTGGCGAAACTCAGCTCCTCCTCATCTAGTATCTCCTTCACGTCCGCCATTTTCGCTTTGATCTCAGGGAACATGTCGCCCATCTGCTCCACGAGGTTCGGGACGATCTGTGAGAAGAAACTGCCAATCTCCACGTTGAAGTATTTGCGCGCATACCGCGCTCCCCGCCGTAGCACACGCCGCACAACATATCCGCGGCCGACGTTGTTAGGCACGCCGCCGTCGGAGATGGCAAATGTGAGGGTTCGAACGTGATCGGCGACCACACGGTAGGCGGTATCGATATTGTCAGGATCCTCCTCGCCGAACTTGCCCTGGTATGGTCGGGCGCCAGTGATCTCCTGGATGCGTGCGAAGAGCGGCGTGAACACGTCGGTATCATAGTTGGACATCTTGTTTTGAAGAACAGAAACCAGTCGCTCGTATCCGAGACCTGTGTCTACGTGCTTGTTAGGCAGCGGCTTCAGCGACTTGTCCGGCTCCCGGTTATATTGGATGAACACATTATTCCAGATCTCGAGCACATTCGGGTCGTCCTGATTGACCAGATGCGCGGCATTGCGGCCGCCGATGCGGTCGTAATGTACTTCTGAGCAAGGTCCGCAGGGGCCTTGGTCACCCATCTCCCAGAAATTGTCCTTCATGTTCCCAGGTAGGATGTGGTCCTCAGCAACACCAACCGCCTTCCAGAGCCCCTTGGCCTCCAGATCCGGCTCGAGGCCCGCATCAGCCTTGCCCTCGAAGTAAGTGACATATAACCGATCTGGCTCCAACCCAAATTCCTTGGTCAGCAACTCCCAGGACATTGCAATGGTTTCTTTCTTGAAGTAGTCGCCAAAACTCCAGTTGCCCAGCATCTCGAAGAATGTATGATGGTAGCTGTCTTTGCCGACATCGTCGAGGTCGTTGTGCTTGCCACCAGCACGAATGCATTTCTGCGAGTTGACAGCACGCTTAAGCTTTGCGAAGTCCGAGTCTGGATCTACAGTCCCGAGGAAGATGGACTTGTACTGGTTCATGCCCGCATTGGTGAACAGGAGTGTAGGGTCCGAGAGCGGCACCACTGAAGAGGAAGGAACGAAGGTGTGCCCACGTTCTTTGAAGAAGCTGTGGCGAAGTCAGTATACTGGGATTCGCGGTCCAGACGACAACAGGTCAGCTGCAAGGCACAGCGCAGTGCCCCTGTTGAACACAAGTCCACCAGAGTCGCGGAGGGAAGGCGTTTCACTCACTCGATGAAGGTGGACCGCACCTTGGGCGCCTGGGTTTCTGGTCAGCGGTGGCAACGTGGTTGAGGACAAGGCATCGCGTACACTCCACTTGGGCGCGTCGCCCGTCGTGGCAGCCATTCTGTAGCCTCGCTGTCGGCGGTGAAGGAGCGGGGTGAAGTGTTGGTATTGCTGTTTCTGTGCGGTCGTCCAAAGGCTCACTGAGCTTCTCCACACTCCTGCGCGCATGCACCTTCTCTCGAATCTTCCAGCTGCTGCAGCAGTTCCACCCCTGAAAACGCGTTTGCCCTTTCGTCAACTTCGAATGCAGAAGACGCAAAAGCCCGAATGACTGTCGCGTGACTCAATGATTGTGATGCGGAGGTGAGGTATGGAAGATGCAGACCAAAAGTGCAGCAGGGTTCGCCAATGGTGGAGCGTCGCAGTTGGCGGGGAGCAAAAGGCCGGCGGATGAGTCAAACCTGAACGACGACCAACGCTTCACAAAGCGCTTCCACCTGCTCAATCTGCGCGATGCGGCGACGGACAGTAACAGCAAGCTCTACATACCGGTGTCGTCGGCGGCGACATGCACAACCGGTATTCCCGCGCCTGATGCACATCCAGCATGGCGAGAACAGCCAGCGACCGCTCCGCCGGACGAGCTGATGCAGCTGGATGAGACTAGCAACAGAGTCTTCATCCATGATCTTGACCAAGAGCTTGCGGAGATCGAAGCGGCGAATGATGAAGAGAAGCTGATCTTTCTGCCGGACATCGAGCGAAGACTAAGTCGGATACCGAAGCACGTACTTACCGGCCGTGCTCCAAGTGAAGATGGCGAACACCAGGAATTGGTGCTGTATAGCACGCCGAAGTCTCTAAGCGTGGATGAGGGACACGATGCTGTAAGGAAAGCAGTGATTGAAGCCAGACAGAGGGCAAGGGAGAAGGCGGCGATGGACGAGCTGGCAAGACGGGAGGACATGGAGCGAAAGTACGATCATGAAAAACATGAGTTGGGCACTGAGACGGCGCATGGGTACTCCAGTGGCTACGGTGAAAGCTTTGAAGATCCAGATGCTATGGAAATAGGATGAAGACTTGTGCCGGCATGATTAACCAGCGGTCCGATTCGGATTGAAATTCAGCTGTCCACGGATGGTAAGACGGACGTTCCTTCCTGCTTGAGGCCAACGAGGTGCTACCACCTCACATGGAGCTCACTCTCTTCAGATGCGGAGCCGGCTTCTACTGTGAGAGCCCATGTCGTTGCCCGGGTAAACCATAGCACCGCAATGGCGACCTCAGCTGCCTCTCAATCGCGTTCGCTACAGCGTGCCCAGCCGGTTTGGAAGGCACATCGGCGGTGTACGCATCGCAGCGTACTTCCGGATCTGCGTTGAGCATACAGACGCCAACACAGCTTAGATCGCAAGATGCATCCAGCCATTAGCGAAGCACGAGGCATGCTGAACACAAGGATCTGTGATAGAGACATGTTCGAAGAGCTGCCTCCGGACCTCTCACCGAGATGTGTGAAACGAAACGATGGCTGGTCGGGTGCAGTGGAGACTTCGGGCTCGACGGAGTCTCGCACCACGCCGCTGGCTAATTTATTCGCAACGCTGTCAGGGCTGCCGATATGCTTTGGATGTCGAATAGTGGCACGGAATGCTCGTAGTAATCATTACATTACCTACGTACAACGTACGGACAGTGCGGGAATCACGGGACCTCGTGTCTCACCCCAGATTTCCCCACCTCCCAAGTGACGCGCTTCAATCGCCCAACGTCACGTCAAGCACCACCGAGCCATTGCACCACGCAAGTATGGGACAACTGTCCAAGAGCACCGGCAGATTGCTGCGCAGAGTTGGCAGTAAACCACACGCCAGCGATGAAGATCACGAGGAGAGTGTGACTTTGACTGCAAAGTCCAACAGCACTGCGCGAGGAACTAGTTCAAGAGCTAGTAGTCATATGAGCTCCGAGATTAATTCCAGAACCAGTAGCGCAACCTGCCTGAAGACTATTTCTCGAACTTCGATGACCAGCCTGAAAGAGGATGACATCTATGCCGATCCGTTATCGAGCGACGAGGAAGCTTCGGTAACAAACACCGCACCAGGAAGGCTGCAGTTCATATCTCGACAAAGCGTCGCATCACCGACCCAAACCATATCCACGCCTCAATGGCGCCCTGCGCGGACTGTCAGTCCACCACAAAGTGCCGGCAGCAAGCGCAGCGCGGACGCAGCTTCTGAGCACCCAAGCAGCGATGGCGATGCTCAGATCTTCAGCTCGCAGGCATCTCAGGCCAAGCGGCCACGAACTACTCTGTCTTATACCTCGAACATACATGCAAAGCCCAAAGCGACATGGCAGAAACCGAGGACCGTAGCGTACGGGCAACAAGCCGCGCGCCAGCGGTCGAGAGAGGAGAAGCAGCAGCAGCAGAAGGAGTTCGAGGGTAGAAGAGCACAGAAAGAAGAGAAGGAAGAGAAGGCTAAGGGACCAAAGTTCAGGCGGCTTGGACTGGGCACAGGAGCTAGAGATGCGAATAGGGCGGTATTCAAGATGCCTGGGAGTGGTGTGGACTATGAGGGAGGTGCGCTTTCAGATTTGTCCGACCTCAGCGATCCACCTTCCAGTCCGCCGGACACGCAAGAACCAGAGACTGGCACTCGGCGGACGGAATGCGCAGTATGCGGCGCCATGTTGCTGGCTGCTGTTCGTGAGGACTTTGAAGACCAGCATAGCCAGGCAAGGCAATGGAGCTACAGATGGCAGCAGCGGTTCTGCAAATTCCACAAGGAGCAAGAGGCACTCGAGCAGTGGCGTGTCAGAGGATATCCCGAGATCGACTGGGACGGGTTGGCCAAGCGAATGCAGGACCGAAAATTTAAACAGCATCTCAAACGTGTACTTAGCGGCGAAATAACATCAACATTCCGCAAGCAATTCCAGGAGCGAGTCAAGGCGGGAGAAAAGTCGGCGGCTCAGGCGGCGGACAGCGACATTAGTGGCAAGGGAGTGCAGGCCGGCTACTACGGGCCAAGAGGAGAGAAGCTGATGTTTGTCGAGCCATGCCATTCTGCTCCAGACTATGACTGACATGAAGCAGGACCGAGCATATCACGGACGTCGTCGGAACAGAGCTGCGGGGATTTGCTTCCACCGACAGGCTTGTGGCGGCTAGGGGTGTCGGCGGTGGCGTGTCCGGCTTTGTTCAAGCCGTGCTAGTGCCGGAGCTGGCGGTCCAACTTATTCGTGAGGACATGGCTGGCAAAAGTGAACTGGACGCCGTGGCAATCTTGGCCGAGAGCATGGAGGTTGGTGAGATACTGAACCCTGAGCTTGACGAG
Organism: Acidiella bohemica; assembly: GCA_019670975.1. Taxonomy (NCBI): domain Eukaryota; kingdom Fungi; phylum Ascomycota; class Dothideomycetes; order Mycosphaerellales; family Teratosphaeriaceae; genus Acidiella; species Acidiella bohemica. The sequence goes on from JAGUCJ010000013.1 coordinate 568,964, forward strand.
CGAGTCCAGGCTGAGGCCGATGTTACGGAAAAGGGCCATGGTCTTGTAGATGACCGATAACACAGTACGAGGATACTATATGCACGGCGACCTTCACCGGTCCCTGCTCCCCGACGTACGGTTCACTTCGGCCGATAGATACCAAGTGTTGGTCAATTTGATGCCATGCGACTCGAGAACCTGTGGACTTTGCGGCTGTCAGCATGACGTCCAGTTGGAAAAGTAGAACGCTGTCGAAGCATTGGTTAATTAGTCAGACACCCATTTTCTAAGCAGCGACAGCTGGCATTTGTCGATGCCAGTGTACCTTTTCCGGCTCTTCCTAAAGCATAAGAGGGCTATGGCTCATCATGTGATGGAATCTAGGCAGAAGATGGCCTGGGATAACTTACCATCAGCGTTTGTGGTCCCGATGAAGCGTCATGTCTGCCCGCACAATACGACAATTGCAGTGAACGTAAATCAAGACTTCGGTGATTGAAGTGGACGTTTTCTGGACAGGCTTCGGAAAAGCAGGGAGTGCCACACTGTGGCTGACTTGCGCCAGTCTCGGCCCGCGCTCCGGCGGCTCTGCGCCTCGGGGGTCCATGTCAAGCCACTTGTCACACTTGCATGAGAGCGCAATTGTTGACTAGGGAGAGTTTGACTAGGGAGAGTCTGCCCTCTCCCCTTCCCTCATAGGCCTCCCTAACATTCACCCGATTCCGGCCACTTGTTCGACATCACCTTGAGAACACCGTCTATAGCGGTCCCCGCGTCCGCTCGACCAGTCAACACAAGTCCATTGTTCCTTTCACCCTGGTCAGACAGACGCATATGATTACCAATAGGGTCTGATTATCAAAGAGCAGGTCGGCATACTCGACCATTCGGTATGTCCGATGCTTCACACAATTCACGTCGAACAGCGCTAACGTCTGGCAATCAGCCCTGGTCCGAGTATAACATGAGGAAGTCGGCAACATCCGCCTTCTACCTCGCAGTCTTCGCCCTCTTCGGCGGAGACTGCAGGGTCAATGCTGCCACTTCAACGCCCTCACACACCAGCCCAGACGTCTGCGCTGTAAGTACCGGCACTTCAACCAATCCTGAGTCCACACCGCTTAACGCCTCCCAGCTCGAACTCAAAGCCAAAGTCTCTGACGCCTGCGCATCCTACGCCGATCTCGATAGCTTGAACACCAAACTACACCCTTTCATTCGAAATCTGGCCAATAACACCGACTTCTTTTCGTATTATCGGTTGAATCTGTACAATAAAGCGTGTCCCTTCTGGAGCGACGAAAATGGACTGTGCGGAAATATTGCATGTGCGGTGACGACGTTGGAGAATGAGAACGATATCCCGAAGATATGGCAGGCGAAGGAGTTGAGCAAGCTGGAGGGACCAAAGGCGAAGCACCCACCGCGGAAACAGCAGCGGGAGTTATCACGGCCGCTGAACGATCAGCTTGGGACGGCTGTTGGCGAGAGCTGTGTTGTGGAGTACGACGATGAGTGCGACGATCGGGATTACTGTGTTCCTGAGGATGAGAGTGCGAGCGCAAAGGGCGATTATGTAAGTCTGGCGGAGAACCCGGAGAGGTTTACTGGCTATGCTGGAGAAGGCGCGCATCAGGTTTGGGAGGCCATCTACCGAGAGAACTGCTTCTCCAAGCCAACGATCGGCGACCGCATCGTCAGCGGTCTTGGGCCGAACGCACCCTTCTCAGGCTTCTCGCAGCAACAGGCCAAAGCTGCTCTGGACTTCAAGCATGTCCTGAAAGCACATGAACGGGAAGAAGCCATCAAGTCTGGAATTGCAGAAGAGGCTCTGGACTTCGAAGACGAATGTCTAGAGAAAAGAGTCTTCTACCGCGTGATTTCCGGCATGCATGCTTCCATCTCCACCCATCTCTGCTACGATTACCTCAACCAGACAACCGGTCAATGGGGGCCAAATTTACAATGCTACAAAGAGCGCCTACACGAGCATCCAGAGCGCATCTCCAACCTCTACTTCAACTACGCTCTTGTGCTTCGCGCAGTCGGCAAGCTCCGCGACTACGTCCAAGACTACACCTTCTGCACCGGAGACCCGGAACAAGATGCCAAGACGAAGGGCATGATCCGCAGGCTCGCCTCAGCCATTCCAGCGGGTCCGCAGATCTTCGATGAGAGCATCATGTTTCAAGATCAGCCGACTCCGGACGGCACCAACGGCATCGACCTCAAAGAAGACTTTCGCAACCGCTTCAGGAACGTGAGTAGGATCATGGACTGCGTCGGGTGCGACAAGTGTCGGCTTTGGGGCAAGATCCAGACGAATGGATTCGGGACCGCGCTGAAAGTGTTGTTTGAGTTTGGGAATGAGGTGCAGGGAGAGACGAAGCCGTTGCTGAGACGCACTGAGTTGGTTGCGCTGATCAATACCCTGGATAAGATCAGTTCTGCCATGAAGGCATTGGAGCATTTTAGAGATATGATGGCTGCTGAACTGGACGGCAAGGACCCGGTACAAGCTGAGTCGGCGAAAGTTGCAAAGGCGAGTCCAGCGGAGACGGCGGACGCGCTCGAAGAGCTGGACGATTTCCTCGACGAGGACAATGACACTTGTTCAAAGCCCCGGGAGCAGACACTTCGTGAAGCGTTTGAGCAGGAGCTAGATATTGTCTGGAGAGCGTATATCTATGTGCTGAAGTCATGGGTTGGCACGCCGAGAAAGCTCGGGGGTATCGCTATCTCAGAGCTGAGACGGCTGTGGGCGTTCTGGCTCGGTAAGCCAGTACCCCCTAGGAGCTGGGAGTTCCACCGGCCGACCAGGGATGATTTATGAGTGGAACGGTGGTATATGTACATGCATCTGGATTAAAGCGAGGTGTTGGAGGCGAAGGGCGAGCATCTTGATGGCCTAGATCTAATTGTTAATCCTGTATATTGCCTGCAAAAGGCTTGAAGATACCTCGAGGAAGTTTTCTTACTCGACCGCGTGATCACAACTTTGGAGTTATCTTTCCTCGACTAGCGACAGCGAGCGCTATCCAGCCTCCGATCAAGCAAGTGCCGCCGATGGGTGTTACGGGACCCATGAAACGGAAGCGCTGAGGGTCCAACACGAGGCAGTAGAGGGAGCCGCTGAACATGATAATGCCGCTGTATAATGGTAGTCAGTATTTTCACATCAACGTCAGAGGCCAGGGTGGACAAACGCAGTGAACAGTGACTTGGCCAGGGTATTCTTCGGCGCAGCTTGCTCAGCTATGAGGAGAGCAACCGAGTGTATGAGTTGGTATTGGGCTGCTGTGCCCCAATTGGCCTGTATGCCGTCAATATCATAGTGTGATATACGTCCATGGCCCGAAGTAGACGGCTTACGAGGCGAGCGGGATTGTCGATGTGCTTCTTGAGGCCGTGAGCGCTGTTACCACGGTCAGCATATGTAGTTCTTCGGGGCGGAGTAACGGAGCAACGCTGCGTACCCGAAAGCACCCAGTGCGACCGAGCTCGCGCCGCTGAGGCAGCCGATGGTCCAAAAGATGGAGGAAGGCATTGTGTTCGATGACCTCCAAGGGCAAGATGTCTCGAAAGCCGAAGGGCACTCCACCCGTCTGGCGTTGCTGAGATCAGATGCTGTGAGTCAGATCCAACCAGTCGAACAGATTGCTCAGTTGAAGATGCGTGTGTCTATCGAACGTGTGGTCAAGTTGAACGTCCATAATCAGTCAACGTACCACCGTAGCACGGGAGGTGTATACTGAAGCTTTGATCGCTGCGCGGCCCACCGCTTGCTTTCTTTGGGCGGGCAGTCGGAAGCGACAGTGATGTGGAAGGAAGTCGCGAATACCAGAACAGTGCACAAGTCACATTGCTCTGAAATTCAAGGACCTCAACGGTCAGATTTACATAATGGACATTTGTACCCCTCCGCCAACGACCCCCTTCCCTCGCCACACTCAGGATCCAGACATGACCGATGAAAGGCATGCCGGCATGCAAACACCACCAAAGCCAGCTTCTTTGCATCCTCGCCCTGTATTTCACTGTGCTGACTGGACACAGTTGCTGTGGCCTTTGCTTTCCCTCTCTCTAGTTTCCTAGCCTCCTCACCACCACCTCTTTCGACAAGCTTTCGGGCCTTCTCTGCTTCCCGATGCTGTTCTTTGAGCACCCATTCATCCCACACCACCTCCCCCATGCCTTGGCCCCAGGCGCGGCGCTTGCAACCATCGCAGACCTGGGAGCGCGGACGCCAACCCTGTAGTCGGAGGTCGTAGGCTTTGCTGATGTCCGTGAAGACGTCAGAGCCGAGGAGCTCGTTGGCGAGAGATAGCACGCCCTGTTCAAATGTGTATGCCGCGAAGATGTCTGACAGTACTGCTCGAAGGTCTGACAGGGATGGCGCTGTCGTGGCGGCTCTAGTGAGAAATGCACGCAGCACGCGAAGGAAGCTCAGGTTGTCTCGTGCTGGCTGCTGCCGCCGAGGGTCCGACTGTGGCGAGTGCTTAGTTGTCGGTGCCGTCGCGGCGAGTAGCGCGGTGAAGATTTGCTGGACGTTGGCTCGGAGAGGTGCCGTGACTTTGCCCAGACTGACCGGCGTCTCGCCAAATGGAGCATTACGCTCTTGGTTCTCCACGGAGAGCGTCGTTTTCCTCGAGACTTGCACAGTAGCATCAACGAGGTTAAGCCAAAGGTATTCGTCCACGTCCAGATCATCCTCAGAAATGTCCCATGAGAAGTTGGTCCGCGGTCGAGGCCGCCGCTCTGCAATCGCGCTCTGACCCTGGCAAAGCCAAATACCAACTTTGGTGTATTTCTCGACCGCTGCAACCAGATCTTCTGCAGCTTCCAAGCTTGATTCGGCGTCGGGCGATTCGTGGATGGCTACGATCAGACTGGACAAGGCCTGTGACAAGCTCTGGAGATGCGCGACGAGCCGGTCGACGGCGTCACGCACGCGGCCATCCTTCCCAAGCAGAATGATCGCAGCATCAATAACGCCAGCCTCCTCCATAGCCGGGAGGACCTGGTCCATGCGTAGGTTGCTTGACGGCAAGATGCTGACATAATCTGCGACGTGGCCCGGGTCGTGCAGGCACAACAGCTTAACATACTCTTCGACGAACTCAGCTGCTTCATCGCCCGCAAGCAGAGGTGCCGATTGGCGCTGGTCGCTATCTCGAAGCTGATCTGGTTCGAGAAGAGTGCGCAGAAGGGTGAATTGAGTCTCTGATCGCTGAATTTGTTCTACCACAGGTTGCAGTAGATCCTTTGCGTACGTGGCCAGAGATCGCGCCAGCTGTATGACATCGACGTCGGCCAGGTCGTTCGCATGCTGGATGATGGCCTTCTTGATCGCTTGTACTTGCTTCTCGGACGCAGCTGTGCTGGGCCGGAGACAGAGGGCGATACAGTCAAAGACGCTATACCTGTCATCTGGGTCCTCGAAATACGTCTCCAGCAGATCCACGAACATGCGCTCGGTACGGTATACAGACTTGAGCACGCGGTAGAACTGTATTTCTCGCAAGCTTTGCACCAGCGCCGAAACGTCTGGTGGCCGATACGCAGACAGCAGATATTCAACGCTAAGCTGACAATCTGCCCTCAGGTCATCTGACGGTGGCCGACACAACCTCTGCAGCACTTGCGTGAGGAGAGTGCCCGACAACACCAGCTGCCCTGGGTACTTAGGCAGGCTGCGAGCGATGAACATGTCCAGATAAATGACTTCTTTTGCGTCAAATTCATGTTGGCGCATGACGTCCAGCATGATACTGACAATATGTTGTCGGGTCATTCTATACCCAGGTCTTGAGGCAGCACCATTGACCTGGGCGCCGTCCATGCCGCTCTCGTCTTCTGAGTCGTTCAAGAAGGAATCTTCGAAAGCTTCATTTAGCATGCTCATGAAGCTGGGAGCGTCAAAGCTGAGCAACAAGACCAGGTAGGGGAACGCCGGCTCATCCTCAGGATTGTCCACCGTGCGGAAGACCTTTTTGCTGCCTGGCGGCCAGGCAGTCGGTGTGCCCGTGAAGACGTACTCGTACAATTCTGCTTTGACCTTCGACGCTTCGTTATCGGCCATGAGCTCACCGCTCGGATAGCGCCTACCGGTGAACGAGTATGCAAGGTAGGGAAAGACCTTCGCAGCAGACTCGAAGAACGGGTGCTCTGTGAGATCCTCGGTCTCATCACCTTCCTGTAACATCTTGACGAGCGACATGAGGTCAATCAGGGGTGTCACTGGGTCACCAAGTCCTTGTGCCCAGACGTAGATCAAGGCGTCGTACAGGCTGTGTTGCCGGCACAGCGTCGTGATCTGGTCAAGATCGAAAGATAGCGGATCCAACCGACAAAGGAGCTCTTCAAGCCTTGTGCCTTCGTTCTCCGAGATGAAATGCGAGACAATGCTTTTCACGACCTCGGCAGGCAGCGACTTGATCTCTCCATCCAATATGTACGGCTCGAGGCATGTGATGAATATGGCGCTTTCATCGTTGTCACCGTAGGCCTCGAAGACTTCGCTGAAGAGGTAGGGTGTTTCTTGCATGCTGATGCATGCTTCAAAGCACACTTCGGCGAGCTCCCGTAGTCGTGCCTCTTTGTCATCGTCTTTTCGCGAGAAAGTGTAGCTCAAAGACGCGGAGAGCATTGCGATAAGTCGTTCCCGCACCATCTCATGCCGTGTGGTCTCTTGCTCAGGTAGACCGATGGCCACATTGTGCGCGCCGCCAGCGTAGTATTCTGTCGCCAGCCGAATTGCGGCAATATGATCGCCTGCCTCCATCAATGCCATGAGTCTATCTGCCCAGTTGGACAGTGTGCCGACTGTGAGGTCATTGAAGCCCAGCAAGAAGACACGGCCCTTGTAGGTCTTGTAGCTCATGTAAAAGGCGTCGGCGACGACGCCATGTAGAGAAGGCTCTTCGCTTTCCGAATTCTCTACTACGGCATGCAACTGCTGCGAGAAGAGATCTTGATGGTAGACGTGCCTGTGCAGCAGGTCGATAGTGTCCGTTACCTGAAGAGATACGTCTTCCAAGATGAGCATCCGTTGGCTAATGGTAAGCGCAGCCAACACTGACCGACCAAGCCATTGGACTGCCACAATGGGCTCTTCAGCACGCCATCGACTTCGGGGTGTGAAGGTGACGCCGGGAGGCTTTCTAGTATCCTCATTCTCGGTCGTGGCCACATCCAGAACTGTCAGGACGTTGGACCAGCAGTATGCAAGCTTCGTCTGAGAGCTTGTCTTATCATTCTCTACATTAGCTGCCTTTAACTTCACGGTCGGAAACCATGCAAGACATCCACTGAGCGTGCTATGCGGCTTGATCTCCTTTGGTCGCGGTGATTTGAATTGCGTCTGAGCGATCGGTGTTGTGGAGACAATGACAAGCAAATAAGGTGTGAGCAAGGCTGTCAATCCCATGCCGTCTGTGGCCTGCTCGATGTTGCCCAAGGGAAGGGGCGAGAAGGCCAGGACAGAGCTTGCCTTTCGATTATTCTGCACCTTTGGGTCCGCGGCAGGATAACGTCCAAGTAGACGAGTCGACTTCACAGATCGTGTGACTGGACCAAGCCCGCGAGTCGCAAGATGTGAGAATGCCATGCCACCGGCATCAGCAGACACCAGGGCGGTGTGTCGTGTTCCCAGAAAGCCGATATGCAAGACGGCGCCTCCAGAAACATGACCGTCTGGATGTTGCTGTTGCTCGAGCGCACTGCGGTCCAGCGGCGGTATCTGTAAAAAAGGTCTGGCTGGTCTGTTGATCTCCCACGTGAAGATGTATCCATTCGCATGGCCTGTTGCTATCGTAGAATAGTCTGCAGCGATCGCAAGGGCCGTGACACTGCCACACTCCGTCGCCTTCGTGCCTTGTCCTACGATGATCTTTAGATTCTGATGGTAGTCGAAACCAAGCACAAGCCCTTTGGAGGTGCCAATTGCGATCAGAGCAGACACAGATAAGCATGTCGGACGGCCGAATTGTCGTTTGCCAGCTTCGGAGAATGCCTGTTTGGATATGTTACGCAATTTGGTCCATCGGACAACATCCCACGGCGCTTGCGGGACATCTTCGTCCTGCGTCCCAGTACCTTGCGACGAGGGCCGTGAGAGGTACGATGTCAAGGATAATTGACGAGAGTGCGGGCTCAGAAAGCCGGGCGAGCTCAGTCGAGGCGAAGAACCCGATGAGACGGCCCGGCGAGCCTCGAAACGCCGTTCGAAGGGCTGCAAAGCAGCTGAAGCTGTGCGCGACACAGTACGACGGGCGCCAATTGATGTTGACCGCGAGCCCAAGGGCGATGGACTTGGCAGTGGAGAAGGTGAGAGACCGCGGCCAGTGGACGATAGAAGCGAGCCTTGCAGAGACGGCGTATCGTCTGGTATCGAACCAGAATCTGCTGTGCTCGGAAGGGGACTTGTAGCTCGAGGCGTCACCGGGCCTGCATCTGGAGTCGCATCTTGCGGCTCTTGGGCCAAGACTTCCACGTCTTGAATGTCCTCGTCCTCTTCCCTTTCCAACTGAACAACGTCCTGCTCCAACAGCCCATCATCTAGGCGTCTGCCGACATTGTCACTGTCTTCGGCCCCGTTCCCCTCCTCGAGAGCGTCACCGAAGTCTTCGGCACCCTCTTGCGTGTCCTTGTAGTCCCCGAAGTCGTCATCATCTTCCATAGGATCCTGTACAGCCCTTTCGGCTTCGGTTCGAGAAGTCTCATCTGCATCTACATCTTCGTTCGCGGCCGCTTCATCGTGGCCTCCAGCAAAGGAGCTCATCTGCCAGTTCTTCGCTCGCACATTGCTCGGCCTCTCCTATCTCAGCACTTGGGTGTGTACAGCTTGTTCGCTAGCTGTGTAAGCGCACACTCAAGCCTCGTTGCACAAAGGCTGTCCAGTCCCAATCACTTATAATGCCGTATCGTCAAAGAGCAGCTGTATCTCCAGATGTAAGCGAGACAGACTTAAGAGCGTCGTGAGCGCAAATGAGGTACGCGGCATAGATGACGACCACAACCAATGCGGTTGCCTCTGTGGCTTGGCACGTCCGCGGCCTGCGCTTCACAAGTCATCTTCGCAACCAGCATCAATCCAATTCTCAACGTTGACAATCAACCATACCAACATCCGAATCATGTCGGCTATAGGGCCAGACCTTCCACCGCATTTGTCGGCGAAGCGCAAACGGAAGCAAGACGAACAAGCAAAGGATGAGCCCGCCACATCTTCCGGCGCAAAAGATGCCTCGAATCCTGACGGTGGCGAGAAGAAACGGAAAGTGATCGGACCAGCGATGCCACCTGCCTCTCTCGATGAGCGACCAGAGCATCCTGCAAATGACGTGGAAGGGTCCGACAGCGACAGTGACGATGATTTTGGGCCAGCCCTACCAAATAGTGACGCAGTCAAGGTGCGTCGGCCGCACGTTGTTGGCTCAAAGCGATTCAACTGACTTGGGCGCAGAGGACAACCTCGGGTGATGAGCAAGAAACAGAGGCCTCAAACACGCCACCAGCACCCGTGAAGAAACTGCGCCGCGACGACTGGATGACCATGCCTCCTAAGCAAGACGATCTCGCAGCACGAATGGACCCAACGAAGCAACGAGCGCGCGGCTTCAACACTGGCAAAGGTGCCAAAGGACCTGCCGCTCATGGCGAAGATAGCTCGGCCTGGAACGAGACCCCGGAACAGAAGCGCAAACGTTTACAGGACGAAATGATGGGCGTTTCAAAGTCTGCATCACCGGGGCTGCAGAAAGTGAGCAAGGCTGCGCGAGATGAAGACAAAGATGCGGCGGCGAGGGAAGAAATCGTAAGTATGGTCGACGGTGATTCAGTGGATTCCATGGGACTAACGTACAAGCAGACCAAGTCTCGTGGACCATCTCTTATGGACCAGCATTCCCAAGGCAAAGGCAAGGATGTCGAGGATGATCCAAGCAAACGTGCCTTTGACCGCGAGAAAGACATGGCGAGTGGCGCACGGATCGACGGCACACAGCGCAAGCAGCTACTCAACAACGCCTCCGGTTTCTCGTCTCGCTTCTCCGGCGGCAGCTACCTATGATCGGAAGAGTTTCGCGGCAGGTTCAACACCAATCCTGGGCTCTAGCCATGAGCTCGCGTACCAGCCATATCTTCCAGCCTCACTTATGACTCTCGCCAAGCTCCCTCCGAAGGGAGCAAGCTCCTGCCTGTTGGGTGTCTTCGGCTATGGAGATTCAGCGTTGGCCGCTGGCCGCTGGCCGTTGGCTTGAACAATCTGGCTTAGACCACAGAGTACTTGCTGGGTCCTCGGTTTCCGCGTTACGTGCTCCTCAGCATCTCCCAAGGTGATCACGCCGTCGCCACTGTGTGCACTAACCCATTGCTCTGCACAACGGTCCATTTCCAGAAGGAAGTTGAGACTGCCAGCAGCTCGCAGGAGTTCTTAGCAACGATCGATGGCAGATAACAGTCGGTCGTGCGCTGGAGGCTTGATGACTGCCAGCCTGGAGATAGGCGAAGTCAGATCTGAGACGGCGCCTTCGATGAAGTCGCGAATGCCTTCATGCCATACGGCCACATCGATGCGGAAGTTGCGGAGGCAGCAGAGATTCACAGGCCCGATTATGACTAAGAAAGACTACAATTGCATCCAGCCTGTATAGGCAGACGGAAAGAGGAAGGGTTTGCCACCGGAAAAGGGCCGGGCAGCCTTGTCGTGCATATCGCACAGGACACGCAACAGGTCAGTGGTCAGATAGCGACATGGAGTTCTATCGGATCTAGTCATTTCGGCTTGCTGCTCCAAGGCTTTTCGAAATGGCGACATATCTTCATGCGTTGCGGCGACTTCCTGCACTACCTGTGTCCAGCTTAGTGGGATTGCCACCTTCGTCCTATTATGCTGCAGGACTGCAGTGGTGTAGGCGCCTGGCACCCTTGCGCGGCTGTGGATAGACGAGCGGAGCCATGTGCTGTCGACCACGACCAGCCGGTCACTGGCGAGCAAGAGCGTCAAGATACGAGCCTGGACCGCCTCCAGAAGCTTAGCGAATGGTAAGCATGCTCATCGACCATCGCCACATAGAGTGAGGTGGGCGCCTGGCAGTACAATGCGATCAATAATGCCGGCCCACTCCTTCCGCCACGACCCAAGCAGAGCTTCGTAGGCCATGTCATATTCGCGTGGATTTCGCTGCCGCTGAGTGGCATTTCGCACTTTCAGCCAGGTGCGTCCGGCTTCTAATGATGCTGGCATGTCAACCAACGTCCGAGAAGGCCTTCTGTAGGTCTGATCGGGGTTATGCGCGTCCTTCCCATCTCTGGACTGCGGCCGCTCACCGTCAGCGTCTGGGTCATAGCGGAGCTTCTTCGTTGGATAACACAGTGGTGTCATGGCTCGGTTGCACGAGCTGGAGGCCGGGAGAGCCGCGCGCAGGGACGACACTCTGTCATCACGCAGCGGCGTGTCTGAAGATGACGGCGCGGCGAATCGCCAATCATCTTGAATGGTGCAGTCTGATAACACTTCGTCGAACACCAGCTGTGGCGGATCCGTCCCATTGTCGGGAGACATGTCAGGGGCGTACAGAAGGGCGAATTACGAGTGATTGCAACTCGGTCACTTAACCGGTCGAGTGTATGTATGCAGTAAACCAGCCATGATCCCACTGTAAAAGGTGCGCTTTGCCGCAAACGGCAGGAACGATCAACTGCTGCGGTCAGCAAACAAGTGCAAGATGGAATGGACGGACATGGACAATCATATTCTGATGTTATTGACATATAAGGCTCATTCCACCTCTTACGATGTCTATAGTACAGCGATCAGCCTGCGCGAGCAGCTTTGTCTCTATTGTCCCGTGAACCCTTGCTAGCCATCAAGCAATGTACATGAACCCATTACCATAGCAGCCATAAGATCGCCGCTGCCTTCAGAATGTGATCGCAGTTCGAAGCAGCGTATGATCGAACACCGTTCCCTCCTTAAAGCATCGACAGAGGAATACGCGCACGTTCCATTGCATACTCAGGGTGCGGCGAGGGCACTTCGTGACTTAGTCTAAACCTTTGGGTCTGAGGGCGTATTCTTCGTTCGGAAGGGCACCTTGACCGCGCAGATGAGTGCGGAGGGTCTGTCCTGGGGACTTTTGCTGGTGCTGGCGCTTGCTTCGGCTTCACACCCTTCGACTTGGTTCCTAACGTCAAAGCTATGAGCACAACCTATCCTTACCCAGGAACGATTCCTTGGAATTCGCCGATTAGTAGTCGGCAGTGCCTGGGTTGCCGCCAGGGTATGCGAAGTCGGTAGCGCCTTCGCCCGCTGGATCGAGTGCATGGCCCAGGACGTTGTGGTTGGCAGCATCGTAGCCCTCAGTCATGGCGCCACCGGCGCCACCGGCAGCTGGCTTCTGGTGCTCGCCTCTTGCGACGAGATTCTGCAACGTATCAGTCTCAAGCTTCATTGGCCGGGGCCAGAACGTCACCGACCTCTCGGTATCTGCTAAGATAGATCTTCAAAGCTTCGCCGTAGTTCTCGAAGCCGAGCGATGTCATTGCGAAGAGAATGTCTTCGCCGTTGACCGTCTTTCGCTTCTCTTGCTGGCACTTCTCCGACGCTAGGATGCGTGTTAGCCGCGCCGGCGGCACGACAGCCGCTGGACAGGTGCCACAGCACGATACGTACCTTCGCTGGTGATGAATGAGATGAACTCGCTGACGCACTCTTGCATGCATTCTTTGGCTTCTTTCGCGATCTTTGCGTTTTCTGGCAATGCAGTCTTCATGATGCGAGCGACTGGAGCAAAGTTGTGTATGTTAGCGTCGTTGTCGGAAGCAGTCTTCGCGGTCTTCTTGTTCAGTGACAAAGATGTTTGCGGAGGCGATGTCTGCGGGGATGTCGAAGGCATCGCTATTCGTCCAGTTGCCCGCGCGTCTGTCAGAGGCTGCAGGTCACAGTAGGCGGATGAGCCTCTGATTCGACGGGACCTGCAGGCGAAACGCGCACGGCGGTGATATATGTGGCCGGACAGCATACCGGCAAGGTACACCGCAGACGTTGAGTCCCGCTGTCAAAGGCATTCCAGAAAGCCGGCGCCATTGCACAAGGACGATGTATGACAGGGTAGGACCCAGTGCGAGCGACCGTTCTGGACAGGCGACGCAAGGCAGAGGGGAGGGGAGCACTTGACTTACCATTGGCGATGGGGAGCCATCGATCTTGTTCTTTGACCTCGAAGTCGAAGCCCAACGCGTGATCTTCTTCGCCGGGGTGGTGAGGCATCTCTGTACCACTCGTGGTTTCCTGGGGCTCATTTTCGTCCCCCGACGGCGGAGGTGCTGAGTCGAGGTTGGCCACCTCTTCGGGGCTCTCTTGTGACATTATTGTATCCGGCCACCCGCAGGCGACGGCTCTGCGCAGGTGCGCTGTCAACGGATTTGTTGGCCGTCCACGTCACCGCACTGGCTTCGATCCGCTGACCCAGATGCCGGCCCTTGCTGCAGACTGCTGTCAACGCTGTGCGACGCTAAGGATCTGGGTACGGCCGTCCTCCGCAGAAGGTGGAGGCGAGGTGCCGGCGCCCGTGAGCTTTCGCGATGCAAGAAGCGTAGTGCCCGCTGCAAGTACAGGCGGTGTAACCGCAGCCGAGCCAAACACCGTGACCGGTTCGGCTTTCTGAGGAACGTGATGTAACGTGACCGGGTCCCTCCGGCGGGGGCGGCGGTGAGAAAACCTGGCTTGTCCAACTCCACGGGGGTCAATGCGTGGTGGTGGAGATCCGTCGATGCGCGCAATGTGTGTGCGTCGCGGTGGCGGCGGAGGATGGCTGTGGATGATGGGTTGACGCCCAAGACGCTGCTCGATTCGGGGCAAGTGCGAGCGGGCCGTCGCCGGGCCAGCGCACCTCTCCTCTCAGCTTGCGGCGCCGTCGCACAGCTGACACGGTGCCTTCCTTGGTCAGCTCGTATGTGTCGGGTCGCGCAATGGCGTGCGGTATCCCCCGACTGATGCGCCAGGTAGCGGCGCAAATGGTTGGACGGATTTATGGCGCAGGAGAACAAATGAGAAAACGCGGCGGGAGTAATAGGCTGGGGGAAGCTGGCCGCTGTGTGGGGGAGCTTCTCCGGCAAAAGTAGAGGGCGCTGGGTTGCGTAACGACCTGCGGTGATGTGGCAGCGTGGGATGGATCAAAACGCAAGAACAGCGCAGCGGCAATCGTCCATGAGAGTCCATCTGCAATGCTTCGTACGGTCTGCTATCTGAATGGTCTATATCACGGAGAAGTCGCGACCTTCAAACGGCTCTTGGAGGCTGGATGTTTGCGCGCCAATCACATCGCCAGCCGCAATATCACGCTTGCTATTCGTCGAGGCCATCACTGTCACACCTTCTCCAATTTCAACGGCAGTTGATAACTTTGAAGTAGGCCGTGCTTTGAAGCCGATGTGCGGAATGCAGCTTCTCAGAGCCAGCACCCAGTACACCACCATGTTGCCCTGCGCCTCGCAATTCATCATCGTGCATCAAGCATGGCCGCCCAACTTCCAACAGATGAGGCGCGCATGATCCCACGGTGGTTGAATCCAAGGGCTAGCCTGCAGCTGTGCGCTGGCAGATTGCACCTTCGAACAAAGCAGACGAGATAAGTACGACGCAGCGTCTCTGCCCACGTTTCTCCTATCATGATGCGGTGTCGCCTTGCTTCTTTCAGCCTTGTCTTGCAAATGTGAAGTCTGTTCGACCAACGAACGCTCGGCGGGACCTTACAGAATGTCTCGAATGCTGGGACGAATCAATGCCCAAACCTCACAGCTGCAAAGCTACTGCATGTGAGCTAAACCCTGAGACTTGTGCGAACGTGGGTGAGCTTGGAGCTTGGAGCAGAAATGGTGGGCTGCACGATCTGACATCTGGGATGGACGTTGGGCCTGGACTACATCTTTGGAAGCGGTATCTGATGATGTCCATTCTGGTCATTGTCGTGCCGGTGGGTCGCGCACGCTGTGTTCTGTTGCGCACTGCGAAGATGGTTTCGTCGAGCACCTTTGGTGGGCTTGAGCATCTGCGCGACGCGGATCTGATGGCATGCTGTCTTGCCTGGTATCTGTGTCTCGACACCCAAGAGGTCGGGCGTGTCGCACAGCATTGGGGCCATCTTTGTCAAACGGGTACATACCGCCCCGTGTCGCGCTCGCATAAGCTTGAACGTTCCGCAGACTGTGTTGCTCGAGAAGTGCCGATCATCCCACGAAGTCGTTCAGCCGTTGTACGGGCCAGTGCTTTATCATGAAGAGACTTGTAATGAGTAGAAGCACACTGCTGCCTGTGAGGCAGCACTCCAAGGTCTTTCCATAAGCAATGGGCGGCGTATGTGCAGAGGGGAGCTCAAGGACCTCCTGCCGTGAGGTTCGACTGGTGCAGTAGCGTCGTTGCTTCACTGCTGCACAACCTGCACGTTGTGCTTCTTCTTCCACTTCTCCATCTCGTCCTGCTTCGCACGGTACTGCTTGACAAGATCTTCAAGCACCTTCTTCAAACCATCGGCATTGGTCTGCAACGCTGGTAGAACATCGCCCACGGTGCGCTCAACAAGCACACCGTTGATCATGCGAAAGCACTTTCGATCACCAGACAAGGGTGTCAAAGTCTCCAGTACTAACCTGGCCTTCCGGTCAGCAATCTGCGTCCTTGACAAAAGTGATAGATCATCCAAAGCAGCCGTAATGCAGGTACACAAAGCATAATGGGGCGCTTGCAGGCGGAAAGCCCGGATGCTGACAGTGATATCGCCAGAAACGGTCATCTCACAGATGCCACGAGGAGGCGGTGAGGGAAAGTTGGAGGGGCGATGAGCAGTAGATTGAGCGCCTCGAAGGACGGGACTCCGCGCGGCAGGAATGGTGGTGATTCACCGGTTTTCTGACGGCAGTGGCCGTAATGCATGAGGATGGCGTGACGTACTTGTGTTCTTCGGCCTCCTGCTCGACGTCGCCGATTTTGCTCGCAATCGCTTGGAGCGTGTCCTTGTAGTTTGAGTATTGGACCTGCAAGTCTGCGCGAGCGGGTCAGCATCTCCTTTGCAAGCAATGGCCTGTCCGCACTCGCCTTGCTGCCTCTTCGCGGAGGCTACTTGCTGCGACATGATGAGAATGTACCCAGCAAAGTGGATGGCGAATCAGAAGACCAGTTCGAGAACGACACCTCTTCAGCCCTATGAGCTTAGTCATGCCCGCCATTTCCCGATCGATCTTTAACCTCGACCTCTGCATCTCACGCGTTTCGATACGTCCGCTGCACCGGTTGCGAAGAACGTCGCGATGCATCCGCATTTGCATACCAAAGACAACACAGGTATTCGCGGTGGCCAGCCTTGCATCACAAAGCCAGAACTGACAGGTGGAAGGATGCGAAGAGATCATGACCGCTCTGGATGAGTGCCATGCGCGAGGCTTCCTGTGGAAATGCATGGGCATGTGCAGCGGGCTCAAGAATGAGGTCAACAAATGCCTGCGCGCGCAAAGGCTCGAGCGGACGGAGAAGAACCGGGAGGAGGCCAGGGAGAAGCGACAGAAGATGAAGGCTGTGTGGGCAGAGATCGACGCCAACTCGTGAACGTTTCGCGATGACCGTCGACTATGTTCCTGCTGGACCTATGAGGATAACTCTCCGCTCATCTGCGATCAGTGTTGCGCCGTGGTGGATATCGTCCCAACAGGATAGCGCCGGCAGCACCGCAGGTATCACGCGCCGAGCCTGGGCTTGTGCGATGGTGCAAGACCAAAGGCATCTATACCAGCTCGGACGGTGCGGTGCTGGAAGTACAGAAGATATCATGGCGGGTGCCGAGTGGAGACGCTTTCGAGAGGGATGAAAATGGCATACAGGGTAGAACAGATGCGGAAGGGACGAAGCGGTGGCCGGGTAGGTAGGGTCTGTCTTGACATATCCATTGCTAATCTACGACGATGATGACTTACAACCGCGCTTTCTCGCCCTCGTCTTTCACGCACAGCCCTCTCACTCTATCCTTCTGCCTGTCATTGGCTTTCAGGATCCGCCGCAGCAGCTTGCCCGTAGGACTCTTCGGAATTGAAGTCGTGAACTCTATCTCCGTGATCCACTTGTACCGGACCTTCTTCGCTTTGACGAAATGCAGCAAACGCCTGCCCATGTCTTCACTGGGCTTGACGTGCGGTTTCAGCACAACGTAAGCCTTGGGTCTCTCGCCTGCGTACAGGTCTGGGATGCCAAGCACGGCGCAGTCTTCTACTTGCTCGTGGCCAAGCAGGAGGTCTTCGAGCTCCTGCAACAGAAGAAAGCGTCAGCATGCCCGCAACTTCGATGCATCTGGATGCAACTTACCGCTGGCGGCACCTGCTGCCCCTTCACCTTGATCATCTCCTTGATACGATCCTCGATCCGTATCAAGCCTTCTTCATCCACATTTCCAACATCTCCGGTATGCAGCCATCCGTCCTGGAAAGTCTCGGCAGTAGCTGCTGGATTGTTTAAATAGCCCAGGGCTATCTGCGGGCCCCGAGCGCAGATCTCTCCCGTCTCTCGCGGACCCAGCTCCTTGGTAGGATCATCCAGCGAGATGACCTTCAGCTCCGTGTTCGCACACGCCAAGCCGCCAGTTGTCGCGTATTTGTAATCGTAGTGTGACGGTGGATGGCAGGATATACAAGCCGTCGACTCCGTTGCACCGTAACCTTGTCGAAAGCCGGTATCCGGAAACTTCTGATGTAGTTGCTGGATAATCTCAGGTGCTGTAGGTGCAGATCCGGAAGACCACCGTTTGACTGTACGCCGGAGGTCGGGTAGGTACTTGTCAACGACAGGATCCCGAACAATGCGGATGATGACCGGCGGCACCAGAATCAGTTCTTCGATGCGATATTCTACGATCGACCTCAACATGAACTCCATGTTGAATGACGGAAGCATGATGCTGTCCCCGTTCATAAAGACGGGATAGTGGCAAAAGCGTACCATGCCCGTGATATGGAAAAGGGGCATGACTGCCAAGATGCGGTAGCGTTGGCCTGGGGATACGAGCTGGAGCTGCTTCAATTGGTGACATTGCGCGATGAGGTTATGATGTGAGAGCATGACGGCTTTTGGCAGTCCTGTCGTGCCAGAGCTGAAGTTGAGGTAGCCACAGACGTCTTTGTTCGTTTTGCCAGAAGGTATGCTCCAAGAAGGCTCTGCCTTGAGTTGCTGTCCCGCAGCGATGAGATCGTTCACGCTGGTGAAGCCGTCTCTACTACCCTCAAGAAGGAACACGTTGCGACGCGGGAGTCCAACAGCTTCTGCAGCGGCAAGTGCTACGTCTAGTGACTGCGGTAGAGTGAAGAGGAATTTTGTCGAGGCCGTCTTGAGAGCATGCGTCATCTCCTCTGCATTGTACGCTGGCGAGGCCCCATTGATTCTACCTCCAGCTCTGACCGTTGCCCACATGGCGACCGGATACCAGATGGTGTTGGTCGAGAAGAGGGAGACAGTGTCTCCAGGTTTGAGCCCATGCCGTTGGATCAATGCGGTGCTCAGATGCGTAGCCTCATCCTTGACGGAAGCGAAATCAAGGCGCTCCTTGGTCGCAGCATTGATGTAGCTTCCAAGATTATCCGGCGCTGCGTAGAGCACTGGCGAGTATTCTGGGGTCTCAAAGACCCATTGCCATGTTGTCACATGCTCCGGGACTGTGGAAATGATCAGCGTTGACTGCCTTGGTCGAGCTTCGTCTCCTTCAGCCTTACTTTGAAGATCAGGATGGGGCGACTTCCACCGCATACCAACACTGACAAGACAGTAGCTCGCGACCTGCAACGATATAATGACACAGGAGAGCGAACGGAAGTTCCGAGACAGGAGGCCGCCACGAATGCCCAAAGAGTATGCTGACGAAGAAACGCATATACGAGAAGATTTGGCGCCTGTATCGGCCACGTTCAGAGTGGCACACGCTGCTACCATAAATTACCGAGGTTCTACGTCGAACATTGCCGGTTCGGGATGACCCAGATCTTAGTGCCGAAAGCCGAAGCACGCAGACGTCACCATGCCACCGCCGCCAGAGGCAGTATGGACCATAGTGCTTGAGCGTCCGGCCTCGAACAGGGTTTGGGGACACACCGGGCTCGTCAGCTGGCGAACAGAGGGCAGCCCGTCCAGCAAGTGAGAATGGATGCCTTTGTTAGTCAGCAGCACTAGCGCGACTCCAAGTGACAGCTGGAGCAATGACGATGCCGCCGACGAAGAATTGGGCGAGGCGGGGCAGAGCGTCAATAGACATCTCCTGTAGGCGGCGGCATCCCAAACATGTCGCTTGCGCAGCTCTCGCAGCAATTGACACGCTTGTCCGAGACGCTTAAGCAGACGAACGCTCTTATTGCCCGTCTTGCGCATCTGAGCTTTCAGCCTGGAAGCGAGCCTCTGGACGGGGACGAAGATACTGTCCGCATAGAACTTGCACAGGACATCCACGACAGCCTCAAGCAGCTAGAGGAAGATGTCGAGTTGCTGAAGCAGGAGACTGAAGACATTGCTGCGACTTCTGCAATCCACAAGCGGAAGGACAGCGAGCGCGATCGGGAGAAGGCGCGGTTGAGCACTCACGTTTTACGACTGGAGGAGGACTTAGGCCACAGTCGCGGGAGGTTCAGGAAGGCACAGCTCAGTGCCAAGAGAGCAAGTGAAGAGGCGAAAAGGAGAGAACGTGAGATTGTTTTCAAGAACTTGACGGCGCCTCCTGAGCCTGTGAGCAACGGTGACAGCGGGCGAGGAACACCGGACCTCTTCGCCGGCCGATCACGGAAACAGCAGCAAAAGCAGCTGAGCAGAGACGAGCAGATCCTCGGTGCATCTACGGACGTCACTGCCTCATTAAGACGGACTTACAACCTTCTTTCCACAGAGCTTAGTCGGTCTCGCTTCGCGCAAGAAACATTTGACCAGTCTACTGCGGCACTTGCCGAACTGGGAGAGCATTACACCAATCTCGATTCGATCCTCACCAATTCACGGAATTTGCTCGGCACCCTTCTGCGCAGTCAAAAGAGCGACACTTGGTATCTGGAGACCGCATTCTATATCCTCTGCACTGCCCTCGTGTGGCTCATATTCCGCCGTCTGCTGTACGGGCCATTTATTAAGCTACCTCTCTTCCTGTGGAGCCTTGCGAGCTTCGCATTCCGCTGGCTCATACTCAAGCCCTTCTGGCTGTTCCTGACTGCTACTGGAATCATCACGACACGACCAGCGCCCGTCGGAGGCTTGAAAGTAACGCAAAACACTTCTCGACCCCCGTTGATCGTCCACCGCAGTGCGACTGGCGGACCTCCCAGCCTGGCAATGTCAGAGCGCGAGGCCATCCAGAGTGGTGCGGGAGTCCCGGCTGGCATGGGCGGCGCAGGGGCGAAGAGGGGTAGGGACGGCACGCTGGCTGGCGCAGAGAGTGAGAAGATTGCCAAGATGGCGGAGGACAGCGAGAAGCAAAGACGGGGAGACGGAACGATTCTACAGGATCGAGGAGACATCCCGAAGAACCCGAAGAAGAAGGCGTTCGAGGCTGATGTGGAAGATGAGAAGCATCGAGTACGGAAGCGGGACGAACTATAGGCAATGCTCGTCGCTACACTGCTGCTATGCGCCCATCGAATACCATCACTGTTAGCGCCCTGCTTCTCTCCTGCCATTTGTGCCCAAAGCAACCGCGAGCAGTTGCTTTGTCAGTGCGATCAATTGCGCACAAAGCAAGGTATTGTTGTTTCTCTGTTCCTGATGCCTTTCTTTGTCTAGCATCTCTTGGGCATTTTGCGCTTAAAGCTCTGTACGTCCGGACCTGCTGCCACCCTCTACTCACACTACTATTCATTACATCTCTGTATAACATTGTAATAATACGACCGCTGACAAAACAACCAGCACGATGCTTTTCACGACTTATACCACCACGCTGGCCCTCGCAGTCACTCTCGCCACCCGGGCCGAGGCCGTCGCTGTGACGGGCAACACCGTCTCCTCCGACCTTATGGTCACCCTTGATTGGATGAACGCTGCGACCTGTGGAGGAAAGAACCCATGGGCCAATGTGGCCATTGACGCCCTCTGCAATGGTCCAGGATCTGGAGACGCCAACGGGATCACTGTAGGCACAGACTGGACCCAGAAGGGTGTCCAGTACCAGGGCTACCTGGCTCAGATCCTGAATAACAATTGCCCAAGCAATAGCGTTTGGGTGCCTTGGAAGTACTGCGAGGCGCAGTTCCACTACCTGTGCGCGAACATTGGAGGCGTTACTGATGGCGTCGGGGAAATGAAGTTTGGAAGCAATGAGTGCCAGACTTTCAAGATCTCGCATATTCCGGGTACGCCAACCTGGACTGGTTAGGTCTTACAAGTTTATGCCTTTTTTCATTTCTATGCAGTGTTTGTGGGAAGCGAACAAGTTAAGTCAGAAGCGCAGTACGCTCATTCGCTGATCGTGGCGAAGGTCTTCGCCACGGTCAAGGATGTCCTACCTGCAAATGCCAATTCCAATCTGTTCGACGATGGCACAAAAGACTTACGGTCATCTCCCACCGGTGTCCCAACAAGGCGCCGGTCTCAAGCAAGCGTATGATGCCGCTCACAGTCGGACTGTCCGCCGAGTGTCTAGCCTCGCCTTCAATGACATCGACCACTTTCAGCCCAGCATGACCTTTACCATCTCCAATTTCGGGGACGACGAGATCTGCTACGACTTCTCCAACGGAGGCGCTGCGACCGCCCACACTCTCCCAGCGAACCCGAGCGGACATCCCGACCCTTTCCCAACGAGCTGGTGGCATCATATGCTCAGGTCGTCTTCGCGGAAGACAACACCACTTTGCCACCAGCTAGACTTGACACCTCCAGCTGACTTGGACGAGAGCAGACTTGCGGTCTACAGTGGCCACATCTCCCTCAATGCAACCGATGGAGAAAGCTTGTCGGTGCAGTATCAAGGTGTGAGTCTTGGCGTAGGCACCACGGACCCCTATCAGTCTGGCAGACCTTACGGGTCCTTGGTAGCATGCATGACCAGCCCGTGTTGGACGAAGACCAGACGTATCTGATCAAGTCGAATGGTGCTGAGTACATACCTGCTCGGGGCTGACAGCACCCTCATCTTCCCGAGATTCAATACGACTGCCGCTCGCAACGCGAAAGTGTACCCCGAAATGGTAACCCCTTCGATTCTCGGCTCGTTAAATGGCGCACAGGGCGGAAAAAAAAAGGAAAACTTGGACAGCTGATCTTTCTATAGTCTACATTTTCCAGTAGCTTACAATGACGTTCAATGCAATCATCACTCCTCGTCCTCTTCCTCTTCGTCCTCATCCATACCCTCAGCGGCGTCTACTTCGAACGTAGGCGCCTGGTCTACGCCCACGTAGCTGTCACTCATCAAGAACAACGTGAGCTCATGCTTGCCCGGCTCCGGCACCACGATCTCCAGCTTTGTCTTCAGCGTCCTCGTGATTGTGACCCGCTTGATCGCTAAAAGTGTCTTACTCTTCTCTTCACCTATGACGATCCACCAGTTCTCGGTCTTCTCGGCCGGATAGAAAGGAGCATGAACCTGCAAGTTTGGCTCTTCGTCCTCCTCGAGCTGTCGCTCAACAGCCACAGTAAGCACAGATGGCGACCCGGCAACGACATTTTCTGGGTCTTCCAGCTCGAATGAGAGATCCATGTTGGGATACCGCTCGTTAGTGAAACGTGCGGCATCTGCAAGCTGATTGTTGTTCAAGCCCATTGCCTTGACCAGAGCGCCGTAATCCTTGTTCTCGCTCGGATCCATGGCCTCCATGAACTCGAAAATGTCCTTGATGCCGTGCCGGTTGCACGCTTCGACGACACTGTCCTCGAAGTGAGGGATCTGTTTGAGCGGGCTGTCACGATCCCACATCGCTTGGACGACCATCTGGCTGATCTCCATGGCTGACATGGCGTTCAGGTGGCCTTCGGATGACAACACGTCCACGCAAGCGCTCAGAAGATTCAAGACCTTTCTCAGGATCATGTCTTGATCTTTGGTTAAATCACTTGGCAGTGACATACGCGAGAAATGTGCCTGTAGCAGAACAAAAGCCTTGAAATGAGGTGACTCGAAGTTGGTCTCTGCGAGCTTCACAGGCACTCGGTCGTAGATACGCTGCAGTACGCCCTCCTCGTGCCGCCGGATCTGGATGTCTTCGAACTCGGTGGCAGCGGTCACAATCTCCAGGATGCCCTTGAGCTTGGTGGTGCGCTTGAGTGAGAGGAGAAGAGTCTGCATCGTGATAAACGAGATATTGTAATACGCAGCGATCATTGCTGGGTTCAGCGGTGTGACCGTATCTTCGTCCTCGTCGAGCTCAATCAGTTTGGCGTCCGAGAGGTCCTTGAGCGTCTGCTCGACTTGCTCGGACAGATATGCGCTCAAGCCTTGGTGAGTTGTGTCTTCAAGACCGTAGAATGATGGGTTTGCCAGCAAGCGGCGGTAGAAGTAGGTGTATGTGGTCCAGTCAACGGCGTCCTGGGTACTTTCGATTGTCTTGGTCGAAATATCCGTTACGAAGGCATCGTGCATGTACGACTGCAGCTGGCTTTCAATGGGGAGTGCCTCGCCCAAGAATTTGCGGTAGTAGTTCCTCTTCACATCAGGACACATCAAGACACCGCGGCAGTCTTTATCGACCCCGGGACGTCCAGCCTTGCCAAACATCTGCAGCACTTCCGAGATGGGATAGTCAAGGTATCGATGCTCCCTTCCTTCATAGAATTGCGTGCCCATGACGACGACGAGGTGCGCCACACTCTGAACTTCCCAGCAGCAGTCACGCGACACAAGTATGACCTGTACTGCGCCTTGAGTGAAGAGAGACTCAACAATGCGCTTGTCGCCATCGGCAAGTCCTTCATGGAAGTACGCAATTCCGTGCCGCAAGCTCTCCGCCAGACTGCGCTCCTTGACCCGAGACAAAATCGGCTCGAGCTGCTCAGCATCAGCCTGCAAGAAGCGATCTTCATCGTCGTCTGCCACGCAAGCTGCCAGGAGGTCTTGCGCAGTGGCGCGCACCTGCTTCCGACTGGGCACGAAAACCATTGCTGGCTTCTGTGCAGCGTATTGTAGAATCGCCTGATATGTCGGCTTCGTCATCGCGAGCATCAGACTCGGGAAATGCGGGATGTTGAAGGTCTGCAGGTGCAAGTTCAACGGAATTGGCCTCACATGCGGACTGAAATTGTAAATGGTGTGCTTGCTGGCACCAATCCACTCGCCGATATCACGTGCGTTCGATAGAGACACGCTGAGTCCGACCAGTCGCAAGCCGTTCTCAAGCTGAGCGGCAATAGCCTGAGAGCGTGAGACCACGGCTTCGTACATATAGCCGCCGTGGCCGCCAAGCATATGCAAGTCGTCCGCGATGATGAGCTTGACGTTCTGGACATTCTTCCGACGTTGCCACTGTCTGGACAGCATGTCCCACTGCGCCGGGGTGGCAAGGATGAGGTCTCCTCGGTCGAGCAACCTGAGATCCGCAGCCGTCTCGCCGATAAGCTTGACAATCTCTTTGCCACCCGCCACACCACTGAGTCGGGACTGCCATGCCTTACACCGCATGTCGACCTGCTCCTGGAAAGGCGCAATATAAACAGCCTTGCCGGAATCGGCCTTGGTCCAGTGTCTCAGAAGCGCGAACTCGGCGCACACAGTCTTGCCACTGCCTGTGGGCGATCCAACGAAGACATTGTCGTCCGACTGGAAAAGGGAGTTGAAGGTCTGCGTCTGTATCCGATTGAACTGCTGCCAGTCTGGGTAGAGGTCAACGTAATCTTGCCGCTTGAGCGCCGCAACGGGCAGAGGCTGCAGATGAAGTAGCTGAGTATGAGGCGGGAATTTCTCAGGAAGTACCAGCTTCTGGAACGACAGCGCAAGCCTGCTCTCCGCATGCATCCACCTGTCGCTGACGACAGTGATGAAGTAATTCGGCGGCATCGGCTCCTGGATCGGGACAGTGAATTCGACAATATGCTCGTTCATCTCGGCCGTGGCGTACTCCCTTCGCAGAAGGAACTGGTCGTGAAACAGAATCTCTTCGCCATCGCAGTCCTCGACCAAGATCCACCAGCCCTCAGCTTTGCCATGAAGCTCACCGTCCCATTCAAACTTGGGTGTTAAGGTCAGCTCGACACGGAGCATACTTCTTGTGACCGGCTGAACTTGTGCACTGATCTCAAGCCGAGGGAACTTTGCAACCAGATTGCAAACTTGTCGGCCCTGTCTCTGCATTCCAAGCAATTCACCCATGCGTGGCGGATCAAGGTCAAAGTAATTCTGCCACGGCACATCGATCCGCTCTGCCTTCTTGATGATATCCGGGCTGCAAGCGGGAAATTGCCGTAGCGGCGTCATTGTCGGCCACATCCTCTTCTCAGCCGTCTTGCAAAGATCAAGCGCATCCTTTGCAACGCTTGCCCAGCCCTTCTTGAGTGCGATTTCGAACATTGCACGCAATATCCGGCCGGCGGATTGCGTGACGTACACGAGATCCGCCATGAGTGCTAGACCTTCCAGCTTCAGTCTGCTGACGTATGCTTGGAGCAGGACGTTGATCTTGCAGTGCGGCTCATCGATAGTCTCTTTGACTGGGATTGGTACACGCTGAAGCAGCTTCGCGAGCTCCAGCTTCTCGTCTTGCCTCACAGGGATGTACTTGAATTCCTCGCTCAGCGCAAACACGCGGAAGAGTTCGATGGGCGTGACTGAGAGCTGAATGTGCATGTTGTAGGTGAGCATGCTGTTATGCGTGATGTAGTAATGCGAAGCAATGCGTCCGAGGTCCGTAGATTGCAGACGTCCGGCTTTTCTGTCATACTTCACCAAGCTTGCCTTCTCTAAGACGACAGCGGCTGAGTGGATTAAATCGACACGCTTTTGCTCCAATGTCTCGTCGTCGTCGTAGTCTGCGCCGACTTGATACAGCGCTGGTGATCGCAGCATCCGGACGAAAAGATAAGTGTAGCCGAGCCAGTCCACACCTTCGTCTCGTGTCCGCACATTGCCCAAAACAATCTCGGCGTTCAAATTATCTGCGAGCTTGCTGACGAGCTGAGATTCGATAGGCAGCTGCTGATTCATGAGAGACAAGTAGTACTGCAGCTCTGACTGGGTGGTGATGATGATACCCTCGCCGTAGCTGTCGTACTGCGGTCGTCCGGCACGTCCGAGCATTTGCAGCACGTCTTGTGGTGACAGCTCTACCCAACTCCCCTTTTCCGGAGAGTAGATCTGGGTGCCCTTGATGATAACGGTGTGTGCGGGCAAGTTGACACCCCAGGCCAAGGTCGCTGTGCACACTAGGACCTGGATTGCGCCGTCTGCAAAGAGATCCTCAACCGCAGTCCGGTCTGCTCGAGTCATGCCCGCATGGTGGATACCAAAGCCATACGGTAGGACATCTTTGAGATCGGCATTGGTGACTTGCTCCGACTCTTCCCTCAGAATTTCCCGACTGGCTGCGTCGACGCGCAGGATCTGGCCTATCGTCTCAGCTTCGAGAGCTTTGTCACGAATGTACTTCGCAGTCTTCGCAGTTTCCTTTCTTGAATGACAGAAGATCAGCATCTGGTTCTTATTCTGTCCCACGTGCTCTAGGACTTTGTTGTAGCAGACATCGTTCATCGTCTTCAGCTGCTTAATAGCCTTCTTATCCGTAACGCCGACGAATTCTTGCCGAAGTGGACAAGGGCGGAAGGAGCCATCGAAGTGGAAGAGGCCTTTCTGCGGGTCGACTCGAAGGAATGTTGCAACATCTCGGTAATTGGGCAGCGTTGCGGACAGACCGACGATACGGACAGCATCGCCAATCTGCTCTTGCCGGCGGATTGTGCGTGAGATGATGCTTTCCAGCACAGGTCCACGATCGTCGTGCAGCAAGTGGATCTCGTCGATACAAATCAGCCGTACCAAATTGGTATAGCTGGTGTCGGTAGCTTTGCGTGTGATGACATCCCACTTCTCCGGCGTTGTGACAATAACATTCGTCTCAGCGATCTGTTGCTTCGTGAGCTGACGATCACCAGTCAACTCGGCTACCTGGATGCCGTAAGATTCGAGACGTTTGCCGAAATTTCCTACTTGCTCCTGTACCAGAGCTTTCAGCGGCGCAATATAGATGATCTTGAACTCGTCCAGGTTGATGTCGCCGGTCTCCGGGTTTCGATGCTTTCCGATCTCGCGAAGCATGGCCAGCATCGCTACGTTCGTCTTACCGGAACCAGTCGGTGCACAAACCAGCATGTTGCCATCGTCCTCGAAGGCAGACGGATAGCACTGGGTCTGGATGCGGTTCAGAGAAGGCGCACTACCAAAACCAGCGCGAGCCCAAGCTGGCAACGAAGAGGTTGGGATAAGTGCGCTGTTATCGGTATTCTTCTTTGGCGCAGGTACGTGGATCTCCTCGTAGCCCTTGAAGGTGCGCTTCGTCGAGCCTTGCGGAAGCTTGACGTTCGAGTTCGTCATTAAGTGGTTGCCCTGATCAAACTTCAGATCCTCCAGATTGAGTGTCTTGCGCGGCTGCAGACCGCCGACCAGGCCGTCCTTGACCTCATGCTCTTCTTTAATCGAGGCTTGCGCATCAAGCTCCATGGGGTCAAGCTTCACTTTGAGCTTGGGCGCACCCTCCGTCGCTTGTGCCGGAGCCTGGTCTCGCCCTCGTAACTCCTTCAAAATGCGTCCATGTCCAGAATTCACCATCTCCTTCTCGATTGCCAGCCGAGCACTTTCGTCTTCCGCAGCTCTACGCCATCGAGTCACCCAGACGACCTTGTCGCGGTTTTTGACAAGCTTGGCTACCAGCTCGGGATGTTCGTAATCAAACAGCTCCATCAAGTCGTTCTCTACCTCGCGCAGCGGAAGCTCCTCGCCTGACTCGTCCTTTCCACCCATGATTGTCTCCGCTGCATTCGTCTTCTCTGACTGTATGTGCGCATCGTCATAGACTTGACCAATCTGCCGCTGCAGCCAGTACGCATCGATCTCATGTGCCGGCACAATGTTGGGATCCTCATCTTCTCGTGCAGCCTGCTGCCGCCGATTCTCGATGACTATCGCATCATCCTCCGTCTCTTCATCTCCCCCGCCTGCAGTCGCTGTAGCTGGAGGTTCAGCCTCGTCACCCGCAACTTCATCGGTGCCCATGGCCAGTTCATCCTCCGATTCCTCGTCTTCGTCCCGCACCTCAAAGGTTTTCGCGCCCTCATCTTCTTCGTCTTCGTCGCCGAAGTCAACGGCGACACCATTGCGCTCATCCAAGTCGCCACCATTGGCATCGTCGCCATCCATATCCTCGTCTTCATCCTGCGCATCGTAGTCCGTGATCTTCTTGCCCAAGTTGACCAGCTGGTTGAACTCCTTGCTGCTTAGAGTAATGCCAAGGATGTCGTCAATCTCCCGCTTCTTGTCCAAATCCTTCAGACTCTCGTCTTTTAGATATTCGAGAATCGAGTCGGTGGCGGATGCAGTAATTGCCAGACCGTAGTCGCCACCCATTTTCCTGGCCACCTCAGTTGCGATCAGATCATAGACATCTTTGGTCGCCGCTGTCCGTGGCCGATATCTCAGACCCTCAATATTCAGATCCGCCTGGCTTAAAATCCCAGCGGCCCTCGTGCTCTGCAGGTCCTGGTCTCTCTTCCGTTTACGCGGCGCTTCCTGGTGCATCGGTCTAGCTGGCGCGGCTTCTCGCGCTGTCCTCGACCCCATATCGCCCAATCTGATCTTTCCAGCGAGCGACTCTGGGTCTCCGGTGGCGTCGTCCCCCCGGCGCGACACGAACCTTCGGTCGGCCTGGAGGACCAAATTTGACATTGCCGCATACTTGTACTGCGACAGATTGTTGTCGCCGCCCTTCTTGTCCGTCATGGCAGGCGGTAGCTGTCGCTGGGCGCGACAAGACCAAGCAAAGGTATGCAGAGGGAGCAGGGAGTAGAGTGTGCTGTTGCGCAAGACGTCGAAGTCAAGATCTCAAACTTCGGGATACTGCCCGAGTCATGTAAGTGAAGCTTAAATTTGGCCCCCACCCCGCCTGCGTTCCAATTGCAGTGCATGTTAATTGCCCGCGCTCGCGTGCTTCCTGAACTCAGGAGGCCTTTTGGCGCAGAAGACAACACCAACAAAACTCTCTCGCCTCGTTCACGAGGAATGCGATGGCTGGCGATGATGGTGCGTCACATCCCGAGCTCGCCGACTTGCAAAATGCACTGCAACCGTTCGTGAAAACGAGAGCGGAAACGGCTAGGATCAGTATTGATTTCCAGGCGCAAATCCAGTCCCATCTGAAAGACAATGCGTCCCAACTGTCTGCGGTGACCTTGCTGCGCCAGGAAGCCGATCCCGACGAGCCCATAGCGCCCAGTATCACCGGTGTACGGCGAGCGTATTTGAAAGCGCTGCAGGCACACTCGGCTGCGCAGGCTCGCTATGACGCCCTGAAGACGGAGCTCGCCCAGCTAAGCCAGCAAACTACCACTGACCGGAATCTCAATGGCGAGCAACGAAATGAACTTACGGAATCCTATCTGCCCATGCTTCGACAGCGAGAGCGATCACGGAAACTGCAAGTGGTGGACCGAGCTTTATCTGCTATAGACGACGCTGGAAAGAGCTCCATTTTGATGCACGTGGATGATCTGGTCAAGCAGCATGCCGGAGAGCTACCGAGACCGCCTGTCAAGCAGGCCTCATCGTTCGACGAAAGAGCGGATGTTGATGGGCGAATCTTGCAGCTCAAAAGAGCAATCTTGACGATGAAGCGGGCGATTGAAAGCCATCGGCGGGAGACGCCAGCAAGCCTGAACGGCAGCGCATCGGAGGATCCAGTTGGTGGACTGCAAAGCGCCCTGAACGAACTCACTGGCTGGATGGAGACCCAGCTTGCCATTATTGGTGACGGTCAGCAGGAATCTAGTAATGGAGATGCTTCGCTCACGAATGGTCACCACGATTCTCCACAGCCGTCTCTCAACGACATACAACAGCTATATGATGACTACGTGTTAGCGAGGCAGAGCCTGTTACATACAGTCACGAACCCACCCCATGTCAGCGCCGCAACTTCGTCGCCACCTTCCACGTCAAACCCAGCAGCCGGTCCGATGCAAACAGCAGCATCCCACAAATCACCCGCCAAGACTGTGCTACCGTATTTGGACTCCTTAATGTTTGCAAAGCAGGAAGAGGGTTCTTTGCTACAGCAAAGTGCCTACCTCAGACGGCAAATAGCAGCGTCCGAGGCCGAGACACGGCGCATGATTGCTAGGTTGGCCGACGAGAGCCATCTCGTTCAACCTGGTGCTTCCACAAGCAAAGACTGGGCGAAAGCAGCTGCTGAGGCCGGGAAGAGGACAGCCGCTTTCGTTGAGCAGAGAATGGAGGCTGGCACGAAGTCGGTCCGCGAGGCAGAGAAAGTGCTCGCAGGGGTTGAGAAGATGCCAGAGTTGCTGGCTACGGTTGCCAAAGTCGACTGAAGACCAGCGATGCTTTATCCTGAATCGCACAATCCAATGTTCGAACACATGCAGCGATGAAGGAGTGGTCACTGCGACACGCCTGCCCAACCTCGATCGCTTCAAGATCGGTCACATGCCCGAGATCCCCATCTTGAAAGGAGACCTGGCTCAATGAATGTACTGAAGCCAAGTCGATGCAAGATCTGAGTTGATGGACATGGCTTATCAAAACGCAAGACATCCTCGCCGTCGCCCTCTCGCGCGCTTTCCCACGAGGATATTGCTGCAGATGGCCCGTCAGAATGCCAGACATGCTCGCGGTCGACCACTCGCGCGCTTCCCCACGGGGACAATATCCCTAGACGACTCGCCCATTTTCCCGCCGGTCCCCAGTCCCACCTTCTCCCCAACGCTCTTGCCTCTCGACTCTACGAGCTATATCACCGATTCCGACACCGACAGCGGCGCGTTCACGGCAGCCGATTCCGACCTCGACCCATCCAAACCACACCCGCGCCTCTTCCTGCGCTACCAACAACCTACC